>CM037785.1:36782904-36832904 GCA_021229015.1 Solen grandis
TTAAAAAATAAATAAAAGAAATTAGAAAACATACGCACTCAAATAAAGATCTGAAATAGCCTTAGAAAAGCCATAACAATTATGGCTTTACTGTAAATTTCTGATATATATATATATATATATATATATATATATATATATATTGGTATCAAATTGCATATGCTGCAGGGGCATTGTCAGTTTCCTCCCAAAATATAAGCTTTTCTTTCAACTGATAGATTTTTTTCCAAACGATACGAGTAAATACATATATACAAAAGGAGATAGATGGAATAAAATAAGTTCTAACTTGGTTCTAACACAGTATTGTGATTTTTTTCTCAAATCAGACCTGTCCCGGTGACCGCGTGGTCCCTGAATCGGGATGACTTAGGTTCGATCTTCGTCCGCGACATATCAAAACTCGTCAAAAAATAGTACTGATTTATCTCCATTGCTTGGCGCTCAGCATATAAGGGTAGTTGTAGGACTGGTTGGCCCGGTGTCAGGATAATGTGACTGGGTGTGGTATCATGCCACATGTCTACGGCGTGATACTACAGTGTATCAGCACTTTATCTGTCTCCAAATGACTAAAATATTGTCAGAGGAACGATAATCCAAAGAAACAAACATATTATTTTTTTTCAATTTAAGTTACATAAAAGTAAACATTTTATATTTATTGTACCTGAGGCGATGTCATTATAAAAACGAGGCCTCCTACTTGAGAAAACATCATTCCGGGAAAGATCAGCCAGGAGTGATCTGTAATATAATTTACAGTTTTATTCTGCCTAAATGTCCAATGAAGTGCATGTATTTCGTTCAAAATTTGAAAAATACATTAGGTCTTGAGCCTACATACCGTAGAATCATTAACATGCGTTTATTATGTACCTAAATTAATTTCGTAGGTACATTTATTCGTGGATCTATGTTCTAGAAAATTTGAGATCTGTATAAGAGACACGTTTTCCTTTGGATTAATATTCGTGGATAAAAGCCTTCACGAAAAAGAAGAAAATCAGTGTCCCTACGAAAATTAATGATTTCACAGTAACCTAAAGGCATTATGTGCGGAGCTTGTTGCAACGGCGACTATTTTGCCAGCTATACCCTGAACCATCATAAGAAACTTTCAAAAGGAAGACGATTCCATAATGCGAGGTCAAAGACAAAGCTGTATGGCGTACGTGATAAGCTGTAAATATGTTTAAATCGTTTTTATCTATAGTTTCATGAATTTATCGTAGCGCTCTTGCGATAAATTTAATAAAATTTCAAATGTAAACGATACCTAATACATGCTCATTATAAATTTTATATAGATATACAACATATGTATGTATATTAGATATATTTAGGGGTTGTAACCTATTTTAATTCAAGGTCTGAATTTCATTGAGCGCTCTCTGGATTCCAGATATATGTCAATTGTATTCAAAACCGCATGAATTCAAACAAAATTAAGTTACGATGTTTATATATTTTTTTGATTCCTGGATTAAAATTCTAGTGGAAAATAACATCATTTGACGCAGAATTGAGGGATTAATGAACTTAGTTATTACACTGTTTTTGTTAAAAACGCATACCTGAGCTCGTGAAGGCAATCAACAAACAACCAGTCCAGAACATGCATCTGTACAAGGGGAAAGGGAGTCGTGGTGATTATCAAATACTTTTTAATCATTTTATATCAATAAAATAAATAACATTGTATCAATTTTCTCTTGTTTTTTTTTTATAATAGTTAAATCATAGATGTCCCATATCTCAATATTCACAAAACAATCACTAAATACATTATAATTTAAACTGATTAACACAAAAGAGATCTGAGTCATCATTTCTTTGGTACAATAGAGCAAAAGCGTACAGAATTGAAATTCCTTTTGGGTGCATTCAAGCTAGACATTGCTATGAAGTGCACTTCTGGGATTGACCATTACATTTAAATGATGAAAATATTTACGGTCCACATTTATAAGGTTTTACGCAATTTCAACATGCACCCCTTACAAGCAAAATTACTTTTAAAAATCATATATCGTCCATTGAAAGCCAGAAGGGCTATCAGTCTTCTTTTACATATGCTGATAGCCCCTTCTGGCTTAAATGGACGATATATACAGTCAAACCTAGGGTCAGGGGTCAGCGAAGGTAACAAAAGAAAGTGACTGCTTATCAGATGAAAGGTAAACATTAAACAACATACTAGTTTAGTAATATTTAAACTGACCGCTAAATGCAGGTTGATCGCTTAATTCATGTGACCGCTAATACAAGTTAAACTGTAAATACTTTTAAGCAGAAAATGTGTGTCATTATATCATAAGTTGAGATCTGTTGTGGTGTTATTAATGAATTCCATGTACATGTAAAATGAACAACATTACTCGTCCATTCAAAAGAGGTTAACATACAATGACTTAATGATCCGTGACCTTGAACGTCGTTTGACTTTGTACGTTTTGAATGTTAGATATGTGACGGTTGTTCTAGTTAATATATAAATACTGCATGCATTTAGACAAAGACTTACAAATATATACACCGGAAAAGTCGTGTGCCGAAGCGAGAAAACACTTGCCCACCAAATAAGTGAATTATGCTCGAGCAACCCGTGCTGACTGAATATAGAAGATTTAACCGCAAATTCTGGGCGGAGCATCCCTGGTGTCTGCAATGTATAAAATACAACTACGGTGCTTATGCTATCTAATAGCCTGTTTTGAGTGCACCAACATTGACAAAAAATATACTTTTGAATTTTGCGTTTTGCAATCTGGACGTTCTTCTAGCAAAAAGTGTATAGTGGATGAAAAAGAGTAGCCATATGCTTTTCTGTTATAATTTGCAATAAAACACATGGCGGATTAAGGCAACTACAGAGCTTGTAAAATATAATGAGTTTATAGTTTACAAAAATATAAATTGAACATTTCCTTCAAAATCGCACACACTTAACAGCCACATAACTTTCAGAACATATTTTTTCACGTATATCTTTACCACCACTAGAGTTGAATGAGACACAGAAGTCTAAATTTTCTTTTAAATATTAATTATTCCTATGTTTATAATTCTTTATTTTGAATATTAAATGCTAAATATAAACGATTTTATATACAAAACAACATTTGATATATACGTATAACAGTTCAGTACACCTAACAAGTTGTTTACAGTGGGGTTAGCAACATAGTTTGCATGACACACTTTATTAAAGACCCATATTTTGGTTGGCTTGATAACATGTATTTGCGTAAGAAGCATGCACGCATGAATGGAGGTAAATCATTTCTAATTATGCAGGCACCTTAATCTACATAGACAAATAATGCACAAATTATGTTATTTATTTTAATGATCGATACAGTGAGTTGTAATACTTTATGTGAATTGATGGGTTCCATTCCTCACTGCTGACGGTGAAAAAGGATCCGAGTTGCCTGTATACAGCCTAATCTTAGTCAATTCTTACACAGTACTTCCTCGTGGCAGCCTCAGGCTGAACTGTAGAGAACTAACGTTAGGAAGTAATCTCCCCTCCCAGATATGTAGCCCATGATGTGAGAAAATATTTCACAGGGCTGGTCCTTTGACCAGGAGCTAATGGCGAGGTAACCCCGATAGAATGCTCAGAGAGTTGAAGCGATACATGGCCAATCGGGATCCTTTAATATAATCCATAGCATCATGCATCATATTGCTGTAACTACAAAATCAACTAGGTACGTTGAATATTCGGCCACAAATTTCATCTATGAAACTACTGTAAAAACGATATTCACAAAGAAAAACAAAACAAAACAACAAAAAACAACAAAAAAAACAACAAACAAAAACAAAAACAAACAAAACTGACGGAGTTTTAAAGGGCTTGTGCAGTTACTTTAATAATGCTCCAAAACCCCGATGAAAATCCCAAGGAGAGTTTAAAGTTTGAACCTGTTGGAAGCGACACTGTGAGCTAACGATGCATAACAACCATGAGGCCGATTTGAAGGGAAGGATGGACCTAAACTTTACACTATCAGAATAAATTTCGAGGGTTTTGTGCAAACATAAATAAAGAAGCAGTTACAATAGTTTTGCACCAAGCCCTCCACTGTACACACTTCTTACAATCGAGCAATAAGCCGACCAGATTGCCTTAATGTGAAAAGCGTCCGATAGATTTCTGTGTTTACCCACATGCGACTACAATCATATCATTTATCAAATAATCAAATAATAAAGGATATAACTGCATTTGGATATAACTGCATTTGTATAACATGTGTGTTCATCATATATCATTTCAAAATTATTCTATTCATGTCGTTTCAACATGTTTCACAGAAATTTAATCTTTTCAAGAGTGGTTATGTTCCATGCATTACAGTAAAATTGCATCATCCGATAAGCGATTTCCCTAATACCCCACACTTCGAGATATACATGTAATTCTATATCTGACATAAGCTCAAATTACTTTCCATTATATAACCAGGAACTCGATATATCCCTGGTATAATCTATCAAGGATAATTTGCAATGGTGTCATGGGCTCTAATTCATCAATCTGGTGATTATATTTTAGACTCTGATTCAGGGTAAGACAATCCGATGTCTGATAATAAATGCGCTTATGAAAATAACACCATTTAAGTTTGTTATTACCTTTATAAATAAAGACAAGGAAAGCGAAACATCAAAAGCGACTCAAAAATAGTCATTATAAGAAGTATTAACAGGAAGTATTAACTTGAGAATGAAATAAGAATGTAATGAATTGGAATATGCTTTATTATTTTAACAACATAAGCAGCAGTAGTAGAATCATCATCATCATCATCATCATCATCACTTAGGACAACAACATCATTATCATAACTAGAAGTCGTTTGTTTAAGATACAAACGAAGCGGCGTTCCGTTTGTTTATTTCAAAGGTAATGAATATATAAGTTAATACAAAGAAATGGAATAATGACGCTTAATAATGTAAAATTTAATACGTAAATTATCATTATCATATATATATACTTATGTTAAAAAATAAGCTTTAAATCTTTTTCTTAAATCTTTTACGTAAAACATGAATGTCATGTTTGATAACGCATTCACATTTTATTTTTCCCGCATGTTAAGGTACTACAATATTACGTATTTAAAGTTAATATATACAGTTATGATCCTTTTAATATATTTGCTTACAAATCAATGTTGTCATAAACAAGTGACACAACATAAATTCCTTAAGGTATGCTTAAGATTGGCATCAATACTCATGACACTGGTTCGGGAATACAAATTGAAATGAATGATTTTTATATTTAAACGACGTCAAAATAAAATGATTAAAGAAAACTATCTTTTTTGCAAGGAAATGTTCAGCTAACGTTCTATTAATCAAGAAAAAAAAAATCTTCGAGAATGCGAACAGGTTTGTTTTCACATTTTCAAGTAGGCATTCCATTAAACATGAATATCTGCCATTTTTGATGACGTAATCACTTAAAATTTTCAAGACCTTATGAACGTACTTAAGTTTCCGCATTTTTGAAAATTTTAAGTTCATTGGTCTTATTGGCGATTTTATATGATTTTTAAAAAAAATAATTCTTGCTTTAGTATGCATGACGTCATAACCACGTGACAAAACAAACATTTCTTGAAGTATGCACCACTTCAATTTAACTCTTTCAATTCTGAAGGTTTAATTAAGAATGACTCAAACTTAATGATACTAGAGCGAGAGAAATCTTTATAGAAATGTTTTTTGTCTTTTTGACGTCATAACCACGTGACTTCAGAGAAAATCATTCAGAAAATAGAATGTAAACCTCTATGCCGATATGCTGTCCAAATTTCCATGCTTCTAACGCATCAGAGGGCTTCGTAACATTTAAATTTAATTTTAGGACCAAAGTTCGAAACTCAGTATTGCCATTAAATCTTAATCTTTTCGAATTTGGAAATTTGAATGCCAAGGTGCACATCTACATACTAAAGTACATCTTCCGTGAAAATATCAAGATAATCGGACTAAAATTGAAGGCTCTAGAGCGCAAACAAACTTTTGAAACTGACGTCAAATCTGACGTCAATGAACGTTTTTTTATCGCTGCATTTTTCAATTTCATTACAATTGATTCAAAATGATGCCAGACCATGGGAAATCTTTGAAAAATAGGATTTTGTCCTTTAAATGACGTCATTACCAGGTGACTTAAGAGAAAACCTTTCAGAGAAAAGAAAGTAGACCCCGGGCCGATAAGCTGTCCAATTATCATGCTTCTAACTTATCAGTAGCCTTTGTAACATTAAATAATAGTTTTAGGACCAGAGTTCGAAACTCGGTTTTGCCATAAATTCTTAAATTTTTCGAATTTGAAAATATGAAAAGCAAGGTGTACATCTACATCATAACATAATTCTTCTGTAAAAATATCAAGATAAAACGACAAAAAATAAAGGATCTGGAGCGCAAACAAACTTTTGAAGCTGACGTCAAATCTAACGCCATTAGACGTCATTGAAAATTGAAAATGAAAAAATAAAAAAATTAAACGTTTTTGATTAGGCAATTTAATTGTCATGTTGCTCAGACACTGGAAACATATTGAAATTAACTCATAAAGTTGGTTGGAAGAATAAGTATAATAACTAGACACACGATAAGGGCTTTCTACGCTGCAAACCAATTTAAGCCGGATCAGCTGAAAAGATTTTGTTCATAAACAATGTTGGCATCCCAAATTTACGTTTCCTTGTTGTATAATACCTGCTTTTCCATATTGAGAAAATATGTGTTCTACCTAACTTAGTTCACTTCCCATGTGTACTTTCTTTAACATTTTGTCCTTGTTTAAAAGAACCTAACATTAAACATAAAGTACATGGTGAACAACGAGATTTTTTAAAACCCATTTCATTTACTATTTTCCTTGTCTTTATTTTAATTTCACGATTATGAACGAAATACACTTAATATGGATTTTATACACTAGACATTTCTTTTAAAAAGAAAAAATATATATATAGATAAACCGAACAAATATAGTAGGCCGCGGCCTCAAATCGACACAAGTAAATGTTGTACTTTTACTGATTGCTTACAGTGACTCCCAGCGGATTTCTTGATAGAACTTAACATTCTACTAACTATAACTATTTGACATTCAAGTGGTATCTGAATTAAGTGACACACATTTTAAAACCTGTTTAATTTGGCTGAAAATATTTAAGCATAATTACATTTTTGATTTATAAGGGCTTTTACTATGTTGAAATAATAAGAACGAATATTTTATAGGTTGCGTTTGAATTGCGCATTTACACTTCTATGATTATTATCATAAGTTCTTGTTTCTCATGTAACTTTCTTATATCATGTCAAAATAAAAAAGCAGGGACCGTTAGAAAAGTCATTAAATTTCCAACGTTTCACACGCTTTATGTATTGTCCTAATTTTTAACTGCTTTTGAACTATGGACGCTTAAACCTCGAGAAAATGGCAAAAATATGCCAAAATATATTTCATGACATTTACGTTTTCAACGATATTTTGATAACTATTCTTTGGATCTTTAAAAGCTGCATATCGTTCGAAAGGAAATTGATTGGGCTATAAATCATGTTCATAATGATATTTACAAATATCAATATTTTTCGAGGTGAATGCAGTTTCCTGCGCTACGTATAGGGCCGTTTTTGCTACTCCGCCATTACTGTACCATTTCAAGCCCAATCTTCAAAAAAGTGTTTTGCCATCAGAAAGAGCTAGAATGTTTTTCGTTTCTGAGATATTTAAGGTCAAAGGAAAAACGATAATTCAAATATGACCTTGACCTTCGAGATTTTCCGGAAACGTAAGTGACACTTGACTATGAGATGCTATGTTGCACATTCAGTGAACATTTGAAGCAAATCGATCAAGAAATTTGGAGTACAGGGCTTAAAACCCGTTTCTATTTATTAAAGAATTGCTTTTAGCATGACGACGTGAAATGACGTCATATGACGTTATTTGTCTCAGAATATAAAGAAGACATCAAGAAGTGTAAGTTGTTTAAATTTTAATTTTCTACCTCGCATAGAAGCAACAAAATACGTAGATACATTTTAAGGTCCAAAGTTCGAAACTTGGTTTAACCACAGAACATGGATCTTTTCGAATCTGCAAAAACGTATATAATAATGCACATCTAGAACGTATTATAAGATTATGTAAAAATATCTAGAAAATCTTCCGAGAAATGACGGCTGTAGAGCGCGAACAAACCTTTGTATCAAATATCAAAGTTGACGTCATGTTATGTCATAGGAATGTAAAAGTCATAGATTCTAAAATTTCATTGCGTCCGATATGCGCTATTAAATTTTCGTGGTTCTAGACCGTCAGGAACCTATTGAAATAACAACCTCTTTTAGAAGAAAAGAATATGATAAAACTAGACTTCTTTTATTTTGAACAAAAGAAAGGGCTTTCTGCACTGCAAACCATGTCAACCCTGATCATACTCATTTACTATTCTGACATACACCATCCTCAAAAAATTGAATAAAATCCGCCCCGAATTGACAGCTGTAGAGTGCAAACTTATATAAATAGCAGATGAAATCTGTGACGTCATATGACATAAATTAAGATTTAAGTCAATGCAAAAGGGAATGTGGCTTTGTTTTCAGTTATAATTTCATACCGATTACTGATAACTCAAACAATAATGAAGCATTGCTATTGCTCTTTACATACTAATATAGGTATACAAGGTTCATTACTTTCTTGTATTTTAATTCAATATTCTTGCTGAATTTAAGGGGTCACAGAGCATTCAATAATTTAATCACATTATACCTTTAATGTAACAGAAATAAAAATTAGAATAATATGTGAGATCAACTACAAAAGCAGAAGTAAAAACGGTTTTTCGGAAATTCTTATTTTCATTTTACTTCCTTAGATAATGTCCGATTTAAAAACCCAGGTACCATTAGAAAGGTATTCGGAATTTCAACATTCACTTACTTCATGTTTAAATCTATCTGTTACGATTTTGAAATATAGAAAGATTTTCTCCCCAAAAAATAGAATAATCTGCAAAAAGATGTTCATGTCAATTACTGCCTTCGACAAATAACTTAATAATTAATAGTCCGATCATTATGATCTGCATAGCATTAGAACCGTATTGCATTATGCTAAAAATTTTGTTCTTTATTCTATTTTCAATAAACCCCCCAAAAACAAGCAAACAATTTTTAGAAGAAAAAACAAAACAAAAAAACAACAACAAAACAATGAATTGATTGGGACTAACTGCAAGAGCGCATGAAATAACGGTATAAATTAATTTCATTTCTCATATCACTACCTTATATGATGTTCAATTTAAAAAAGCTAGGTACCATTAGAAAGGTCTTCAAATTTCCAACATTTGACGTGTTTCATGTTTTAACTTTTCTCTTACGTTTTTTTTTAGATAAAGAAAGTTATTTTTCATGAAAACGGCAAATATTGGCAAAGAGATGTTCATGTCAATTATTACCCTTCGACAAATAACTTTGTAATTAATGGTCCGATCATTAAGATCTGCATACCATTAGACCATTAGATTTGTATTGCATCACGCTAAAAATATTGTTCTTTATGTTACTTTCAAATATAAATAGTTTCTTCGACAAAAAGCAATCAAGTGATTGGGACTAACTGCAGAAATGCATGAAAGAACAATTTAAATGAATTTTTATTTTTCATGTTACTTCCTTATATGATTTCCAATTTTAAAAAGCTAGGTACCGTTAGAAAGGTATTCCAATTCCCCACAATTCACATGCTATATAAATGTATGTATCTTTAACCACTTTTTAGAAATGGGCGGTTAAATCTTGAGAAAACGGCCAAAATCGGGGAAAATATGTTCATGTTGTTTTGTTTTCTCCCTATAACTTAATGAATATTTAGTCAATCTTTAATATTTAAACATCGAAAGAACGGCCAGTCATTGTTCTACAAATTATATTCATAATCAATAATTACCGAGATATAAGAAGTTAAGTGTTCAGTGTACTTAGGGTAGCAACATTTTTGTTTTTCTGCAAAAACTCATCTGATTCAACTCCGATCTTCAAAATCTAAATATCACATTATAGGTCTTTTAAAGCACTACAAATGATACCCAGAGAGTCTCGATAGAATATTTATCGTTTTTGAGATATTTACGACCGAAGAGAAAACCGATAGTTCACATGTGACCTTGACCTTTGCATATTTTCGGAAACGGAAGTGACTGATGGCAATGAGATGCACTCTTGCACATTGAGTGAAAATTTTACGCAAATCGCCCTACAACTAAGGTATGTAGTGCTAAAAAACCGACCGTAAGTTTTGAATTAAAAATTTGTAAACGCGTCTTGACGTAATTTTACCTCATATGACGCCAGTCTTTTCAGAGATGAAAGAAATTAACAGGACATATGTTCTGCCAATATTTCAAGTTTCTACCTTATCTGAGAGCTTCGTAATACATTTTTTAAAACTAGGTTCAGCCATAGATCCATAGTCGTTTCGAATCTTGCAATATGTATATAATCCTGCACAACGAAATCATAATACATACATTCTGTGAAAAAAGCAAGTGAATCGGTCCAGAAATAATGGCTGTAGAGCGCGTACAAGCTTTGGTAGCTATTTTCAGCTCTGACGTCATGTGACGTCACATGAAAAACATTGCTGCAATCAAAAGTGCCAACGTCACTGATGTTACTGTTAAAATTTCATGCTGCTGGCTTATCGGCAACCTGTTTTTATTTGAACCTCAAATGGAAGAAAAAGTATAATAATAATAACAATAATAACTAGATTTCGTTTGTTCTTTACAAACGATAGGGCTTTCTGCTTTGCAAACCATATCAAACCTGATCAGACTCAATTACTTATCCTGACATACATCATCTGTGAATAAATGAAGAAAATCCGTCTAGAACTGACAGCTATAGAGCGCAAAATAATACATAAAGCAGATGAAATCTGTGACGTCAAATGAGGTTATTCCAATAAATGAAATTAACTGTATTCAAAGTAATTTGCGTAGCTTTGCTCCCTGTTACAATATCATGCTGCTGGCTCTTTAAGAATCCTCTTTACAATAAACCTAAGTATTTTTTTTAGAATTTGCGTCCCACAAGTGAAAGAACCTACACAAGTCTTCTTTACATGTAAAATAGGTATACAAAGGTTCCTTTCCTACCTGATAAAGATTTTTTTGTTGTAGATTTTTCTTGCTGAATTTAAGGAAGCTTAGAGCATTTGGAATTAAAACAAAAACACATGATACCTAGAATGTAACAGAAATAAAAGGTTGAACGATATGTGGACCAACTGCAGAGGCACGAGGAAAAAAGATTAATCAGATGTTCTTATTTTCCATGTTATATTCTTATATATTTCATATTTCATAAACATAGTTACCGATAGAAAGGTCTTCAAATTCACTCACTTTGTGATTCTACCTATTTATTACTGCTTTTGAGATAATGACAGTTAAACCTCAAGAAAAAGACAAAATCGGCAAAATTAGGTTCATATCAATTACTACTTCTCGGCTGATAACTTTATTATTACTGATCATATCATTAAAATCTGCATACCATTTGAACAGCATTTCAGCAAGCTGTAAATAATGTTCTTAAACTTACTTTAAAAAACTAATAGTTTCCTACAGAAAAAAAACAACAACAAATAAACAAAAAACAATGATTGGGATCATCAGCAGAAGTGCACGAAAGAACGGTTTTAAATTATTCGTACTGTTCTATAACTTCCTTATATGATGTCCAATTTTGTAAACTAGGTACCATTGGAAAGATCGTCAGAATTCCAACCTTTCACCCACTTTATGTTTAATCTTTCTGTACTGGCTTTTGGGATAAAGACAGCTTCACCTCAAGAAAACGGCAAAAATCAGCAAAAAAGATGTTCATGTCAATTCCGGCTTCTCAACCGATAACTTTGTCATAAATATCCGATTATTAAAATCTGCATGCCATCATATCAAAATTGCATTAAGCTATAAATATTGTTGTTTAAGCTATTTTTTAAAAAATAAATAATTGTTTCATATTCAAAAGCAATTAAAAGATGGGGACCACCAGCAGAGGTGCATGAAAGAACGATCATTTCTTATTTTTCATGTAACTTCCTTATATGATGTCAAATCTTTAAGGCAAATCTTTAAAACAACATCCAGGGATAGCTCTACCAATTATGTTCATATTCTTATTTACAAAAATGAATATCTTTCGAGATATAAGCAGTTAAATGCACTTGAGGTAACAACATTTTGTTTTTCCCCTGTAACTGTTTCAACCACGATCTTCAAAAACTAAATTCCATCTGAAAAGGTCTTTCAAAGCACTACAAATTATACCCATAGTGTCTCGAAAGAAAACTGCAAAAATGTGTTCATGTCATTTCGTTTTCTCCTCCCGTTATCTCGAATCTTTTGCCAATCTTTTAAATTTAAACATCAATAGAACGGCTGAGAATAGCTATACATATTATATTCATACTTTTATTTACACCCAAAAATTAAAGGTTAAAGCAGTTGAATGCACATGGTGTAGCAATATTTTTGTTTATCAGCCATAATTTAACTGTTTCTACCCCGATCTTTAAAAACTGATCATAATCTGAAAGGTTATTTACAGGACTACAAGTTATACATATAGTGTTAATATGGTCTTCAAATTTCCAGCATTTTATTTTAATGTTTCTACCCATCTGTTACGGCTTTTGTTCTACCTCTTCGTTTTTCCTGCGCGATTAGACAGAACGCTGGTCTCTGTGAAAGTATATAAACAAGGCCTACATTCTATCTAAATTTCTTGTTTGTTGTCTATCCGAAAGGTTCAAAAACGCTTAAATGCATTTAATGGGCCTTGGTTCGAAACTTAATTTTGCCATAGAACCGTGGGTTTTCGAATTCTGGTAAGCGGAAGAAATATGCACGTGCATCTTGAGATATACGTTCTGTAAATATTTCTAGAAAATCCAACCATAAATGACGGCTGCAGGTTGCGTACAAAATTATACACACTATTTTTTAATTTTGACATCGTATATTTTGAAAAGGACAAAAGTTGCTGTGGTTGCTTTTAAAATTTCATAATGCTGACAAATTGGCAACCTGTTTAAATCTGAACCTCAAAATAAAGAATAACAAGAAGAAGAAGAAGAAGAAGAAACAAAAACAACATAAACCAAATAGGTCTGTTTTCTTGCATGACACATTATCATAGCTCCTTTTGTATAACAGGTCATATGTAGAATGTAGAGTTATAACTTTTTATGGGCAGATACATCAAAGACAAATTAAGAAGCGGGGATATTCGTTACTTTAAGTTATATCATATTTCAGACAATACTTTGACCTAACGTCTGCGCACCTTTGCAAAACAAAATTCTCACACTACTTTTAAGGGTGTAGATATATTTCAGAAAAAGGGGAAAAAAACTTTTTATGGTACTTTTTAATGTGTTTCACTGCATGATTGTCAGTAGGAATTTTAAATATTCTAAATATTCTCCCCACATATTGCAAGCTCATGAAATTTCCTGTTTGGTTTAAGGTGAAGTTTTACTGAATTCATGATAATAATGACTATATCTTACAATTCAAGTAAGTATTCCAAATATTGGCTAAAAGGTCTCGACTAACACGTCTATTGCAACGAACTAGAGACCAAGGTAGTGAGGCTTGTACTTACCGAGGCAACTCAGTGGAACTGAGGGTAGTCATAAAGCTAAAGCATGCAAGGTAGTTAGGGTCTTCGAGACTGTGCAAGCTAACTGATGTAGCCTCTGCCAGTTCAAGAAACTTTATATGCTAAATAAGGTGGGAAACCAAAGTTTCAATGAACCGCAGACTCAAAGCAATTGTGGGTGCTAGATTCGTTAAGTGACAGTAGAAGGCAGTGTGCACACAGATGCGTTCACTATGGTTAAAGTCTTCGATTCATTGGGGACAAGACGTAGATATAAATTTGATTTCCGGCTAGTATGTGTATGCAACAGACCGCACCCCTCGAGCTCAAAAACAGTTAAATTATGGTGGTGGAGGGGTAGATTTTTGATCCTTAAAGCATTGCTGAATACATTCATCCTACCATTTAAAGAGCATGAACGACAAGAAGTAAGCATTAAAAAATGATTCAATATTAATCGATTACTGCTTCATACAGTATTTATTTCCAACTATTGGCGAAAGGGGGCTCGACTAGCATTATTGCAGCAAACTGGTGATCAAGTTCGTTCTGGCGACTATGACTAAGCACTGAGGTTTGCACTCATCGAGGCAGCTCAATGTAACTGTGGGTAGTCATAAGGATGAAGACAGTTCGTGAAACTAAGAGTAGCCGTTAAGCTGAAGCATGTAATGTGGTCATGGTCGATATGGTAATGCAAACTGGTGTTACGTCTGCCAGTAAAAGAGACTGTGGATATTAAACAAGGTATGACAGCCAAGGTCATGTAGTCATGAATGTAGCCGTAAAGCTGAATCATGCAAGGTGGTCATGGTCTTCGAGACTGTAATCCTTACTGGTGTAACCTCTGCCAGTATAAGCAACCGTGGATGTTACAAGGTCAACAAGGTAAGGCAGCCAAGGTCATGTATCAATGAACTACAAACCATTTGAAAAGGTGTAGGTAGTGTACACATCGAGTTGTTCACCTTGGTACAAGTATGCGATTTATTGGGGTCGTATATATAAACTTAAGTTATATAGCGGTCAAACAGGGAGCCCCCAAATAAATAAAACCCTACATCCACCAAACATATGAATGGAATATATATGAGCAAATCCTACCATTTAACAAGTCTTTGGTAATTTTTGATCTGCAGAAATAACGCGTTGTATTTTTCTCTTTAGTATATATTGATGTTGCTTCTATATCAAACAACCAAACTCAACCAATATTTAAAAGTTCTGGTAATTTTTTATACCGCCGGTGCTCTTCAGAATACGTGATACCTTTCAGCCATTTTATAGACCAATGATGAAACATCATTACATGTTATTCTTGGGTACAAACATATTTTCCGTCATTTTTATTTGTGTGTCCTTGCTCGACGGCAAAATGTTTTATAATTTGTCTGTTACACCGATACGATAACATTTCGGAAAGCATTTGTTCCAATCCATGAGATCCCTGGAGATAACAAAATGCTTACAACGTATTCCTTCATCTACTGCACCCTCATCGTATATCAAATTACACGCAGTCGAGACTGCTCGTTTTAAATAAATGTGAAAAATGCACGTCTTATTGCCAGTATGTATAAATGACATGTGGTATTGACAGTTTCAAATCCTTACAAAGCGTCAACACGGAACGAATAAGTCACATACCTATAAAATTTTAGATAAGTGTGAATAAGAAATAGTGCAGTCTTACATTAAGAATTCACTCCACAAAGCGTTATATAAAAAATATGTATCGGTGACATCTAAGCAAAATCTTTATTTTGCAGTACAACTGCAAACGCAAAATATTCATAAAAATGAATAATGTAAAAGAAACCCCCAAAATTTCTATTTTTATACCGAAAGAGAACGAAATGTTTTTATATGAATCCCCATCAATGCCTCGAAACGTGAGCAGTCTATTTCTTCATCAGCTACAGTGTATTAGCTACTTTTTACATGTTAACAAACAAGTTAACAAATAATTTAACATTTTGTAGCAGAAAATGTGTTAAAAATAAACGAAATACTTGTTTTCTATAGCGTTGCTATATCTGACAAAAAACATTAACTATCGGTCCCCAAACCCGTTTTGTCACCCAATAGGCTTTTCCACAACGGAATTTAAATAAATGGGTTGCTTTTCAGGTCGACCAAATGAAAAATATTCGTAAAGAAGTTAAGCTTTGCAAAGTTAATTAGTGTATTTTCTTAATTGCTTATCAGATACATGAGACTTATCACAACGAAATGACAATACTCGTAAAATATGTATGAAAATATGGTTAAATATATTAATGTGGATTATGTGTACGCGTGAATATGCTTAAGAACAATTATTTGGCTTGTTTGATAATATGGTAACGTAAATTGATAATGAAAAAGTTTTATATAAAATAGTTTTGCACCAAGCCATCGTAACATGGGCTTACACACACACACACACACACACACACAAAAAGAAAAGAAAAAAAGAAAAACTAATGAAATTCACTTGGCTAGCCAATAAGTTCAAACAAGGAAACAATCCAAAAGCAAATTTTAGGATTGTTCAAAATTTGTTTTGTATCCACACAATGCATGTATGTATTTACATTAGTATTTTTACGCTTTGACTCATCTGCTCAATGCCTATACAAGTACAAGTATACAAGTGTAGGTTAAAAACCCGAATCTACGATTAAAAGTTTGTTACCGCGTCATGACATCATTTTACGTCATATGACGTCAGCTGAAAGACATCTTTATGACACATGTTCTGCCAAAATTTCAAGTTTCTAGCTTATCTGAGAGCTTCGTAATACTTAAAACATTACAGATCCAAAGTTCGAAATTTGGTTCAGCCATAGATCGGCTGTAGAGCGCGTACAAGTTTTGGTAGCTATTCTCATCTCTGACGTCATGTGACGTCACATGAAGATAAAAATCACATATTCAAAAATAGCATTGTTTCAGATATCAGTTGCTAAAATTTCATTGTCCTTGTCCCTCAGCAACCTATTAAAATAACAACCTGAAATAGCGAGAAAAAAAAACTGGACTTCGTTTGTCCCACAAACGATAAAGGGCTTTCTGCGCCGCAAACCATTTTAAGCCTGATCAGCTGAAAAGAATTTGTTCATAAAAATGTTGACATCCCAAATTTACGTTTCCTTGTGGAATAATACCAGCATTTCCATATTGAGAAAATATGCGTTCTACCCATCTTAGTTCACTTCACATGTATCTTTTCTTTAATATGAAACAAATTTTCCTTGGTTTTCATTTAAAATAACGTAACATTAAACATAAAGTACATGGTGAATACCGAGATAATTTTAAAACACATTTAATTTACTATCTTCCTTGTCTTTATTTTTATTTAACGATAATGAATAAAGGCACTGAAATAAAGTATGGATTTTATACACTAGACATTTCTTTTCAAAAGAAAAAAAATATATAGATAAACCGAACAAGTATAGTAGGCCGCCGCCTCACATGAGCACAGGTAAACGTTGTACCTTTACTGCTTGCTTACAGTGACGCCAAGTAGATTTTTCAATAGAACTTAATATATATATATATATATATATATATATATATATATATATATATGACATTCCAGTGGTATCTGAATTAACTGACACATTTCAAAACCTGCTTAATTTGGCTAAATATTAAAGCATAGTTACATAATAGATTTACAAGGGCTTTTAATTTGGTATCTACCATATAACGCTTAATATGATGAAATAATAAGAATGGATATTTTTTAGTAACTTTATTATATGATGTCCAAATAAGAAAAGCAGGGTACCGTTAGAAAGGTAATTCACGTATGGACATATTCATAACTGCTTTTGAACTTTGGATTATTAAATCTCGAGAAAATGGCAAAAATATGCCAAAATTATTTAATGACATTTACTTCGTGAACGGTATTGTTATAACTTTTCTTTGGACCTTTAAATCGTTCGAAAGGAAATTGATTGGGTATAAATCATGTTCGCAATGGTATTACAAATATCAATATTTTTCGAGATGCATGCAGTTTCTTGCGCTACGCATAGGGTCGTTTTCGCTATTCCACCATTGCTTGCCATATCAAGCCCGGTCTTCAAAATTTTTTGTCATCAGAAAGAGCTTTAAAAGCACTTATTACAATACGCATATTGTCTCGATAGAAAGTTTTTCGTTTTTGAGATATAAAAGGGCAAAGGAAAAACCGTTTATTAATATATGACCTTGATCTTTGAGATTTTCCAGAAAAAGGATATGACATTTGATAATGAGATGCTATGTTGCACTTTCAGTGAAAATTTGATGGAAATCGTTCAAACATTATAGAGAACAGGGCTGAAATTACATTTATTTTTGTTTAAGAATTGTATTTATCATCATGTCGTCAAATGATGTCACATGTCTCAGAATGTGACAAAGACATAAAGGGGTACATCTTGTTACAATTTTAGCTTGCGTAGGAGCTACAAAATACTTAAACACATTTTAAAGTCCAAAGTTCGAAATTTTGATTAACGATAAAATATTTGTGTTTTTTTTTTCGAATCTGCGAAAACGTATATAATGATGCATATTTAGAACGTAATATACACATTTTGTGAAAATATCTTAAAAAAATCCGCCGAGAAATGAAGGCTGTAGAGCGCGAACAAACTTTTGTAGCAAATGTCAAATTTGACGTCTGATTTTAAAATTACATCGCGTCAGATATGGGCTATTAAATTTTCGTAATTCTAGACCGCCGGGAACCTATTGAAATAACAACCTCTTTTGGAAGAAAATAATAATAATAATAATAATAAAAAAAAAAACAGTACAAAAACAACAGGTCTTTCTGCTTATGTCAGAAAGCCTAATAATAAGAAACACAATAGGTCTTTCTGCTCTAGCAGAAAGCCCTAATAATAATAATAAAAAACAGTACAAAAACAATAGGTCTTTCTGCTGTAGCAGAAATTCCTAATAATATTAAACAGTACAAAGACAATAGGTCTTTCTGCTTGAGACAGAAAGCCCTAAAACAGTACAGAAACAATAGGTATTTCTGCTTGAGCAGAAAGCCGTACTTAAAAACAGTGCAAAAACAACAGGTCTTTCTGCTTGAGGCAGAAAGCCCTAAATATAAGAATAAACATAACAAGCCCTTTTCGTTTTCCTCAGGCTTGCGGAAAGCCGTAATTACCATCGTCGCTTCCATTAGCTAATCTCCCAAACATCCATCTATTTCTTTTTCGTCAAAAGGACATAAGCTTTTTGATATAATTTATGCAATTCTATTTAACTGTATGGTGAAAATTTTCAGGGTATCATTAATGATAAAATTTGTATTGTACATGCACATTTCATATTCAGTGTCCGCAAAATCATCTCCCGTCATTACCCGCAAATCAACTCTCAGCATGGTCGCACCCATGGTACTATAAAATATAAATGAAAACTAAGTCTCATCGCCAAACTTTATTATAATTGCGAAAATATTGGTAGATTGAAAAATTATGACCAAGCAGTTATTGTACAGGGGCTCATACTCCATGTTATAAAACATCAACAACAACAAAGAAACTGTGCTTCAGTATGCATTTCAAGCCCAATCTCAAGTATGGCAAATATATTTAGCTTGAATTTGAGTATGCTTTTTAAGTTTGGATCTGAGATCGTATTTTAAAATGATCGAAAACGCAGGACCTGCAAATACAGAATATAAATCGATCAACTGCTTCTAGTACTAAGGTAACTGAAAATATGTTCGATTATTATTCCACGTTGAAAGAAGGTACTGCTGAATTCTAAGTGAAGTTTTAACACGGTCAAGTATTCATATTTATCATTCACTGACTTTTCAAAGTGAAAACATATCTCTAACATTCATTTGACTTTTATTATTACCGTTTGAAATGTTATAAATATGCATCCATATTTTTTCATAGCATAAACGTTTTTGCAAGACATGTTTAGTAAATTATGATGTCAAATGGTTTAAATGGTAAGGCAATATTGAAAATACAGCCATGTTTAAAAATAAAAGGACACCATTTTTAACTTTTTTTTTTCAGGGGCGCTTATACAGAAAATCGTAAGGCGTAGGCATTATATGTATTTAATGTTGTACTTACTTGTCAATGTCAGTCTGAAAAGCGGTCTTGTTGTTATAGGAACAAAGATTCTCAAACACTCCTTCGTCTTTCAGAACATAGACCAACTGTCCCCATCCGAGATGCAGACCACCAAACAAGAAGATTTCTAGCATCGCCCAGGAAATCCTGATGAATCGGAAGTACTTTGGGCTCAGCATAGCACATGGCTTTAAGTTGTAAAAATAAAAATGTATTATCACTTGACCTATTCAAATAATGTGCACATCGGCGAACCCATTGCTGTAAGTTGTAAAATATACGCATCACCGTTTACTTACTGATATAGCCATGCAGTAATGTTTTGTAAGTGTGAGTGTACTAGTTGAAGAGTTGAAGAAATCGTTATTATGATGTTTATGACGTCGTTTGCTTTCAAATTGTGGTTTTATGATAACTTTACGTACAGCGCGATCTATACAACATTTTGAAACACATTTTACATAACCTCGTAATACATAATTTCAATAGACAGTAAAACACAGAGGAGAATAGATGTATACACTTATACCTTCGCTTTTAGCAGACGATAAAACCTGGGCCGTATATTTACAGTATTTCATGTATACATGTGTTTATATTAACAGTACACATTCATAAAGTTCATGGTTTAACTTTACTACCGTTTGACAATTAATCATATTATTATTATTAGTAACACATATTGAAAAATCCGCTTTTAAAGATAGTCATAGAGGCAATATATAGTTAAGCCAATCTCGTTTCAGATAAAAGCTGTTGTGATATGTTTAAATATATTTTTTATGTAAAGATGCTTCAAATCTTATCTCTGACATTTGTCTAACCAATGCCATGACAAATCAAATCACTGATATAATGTACTGTATTGCCACTGGTTCAATGTTCGCTTTACATGTGAGTGTCGATTACAATGGACAATTTGGAAAATAGTAGCAAGTGGAATTAATAATATATTAATAGGAGAGTACAATGTTAGGATTTCAAAGGGGCTACTTATGGCTGGCTTTTACCATTTACACCACAGTAAAAATGCGATGGAGTCCTTTTTAGCATTTGGACATTGTTGATGATACTGTAAATATTACACATAAAAATAAATTTTACGGTTAAATGGTTTACATTTTATATATAAATAGGCATATAGCATAGACCTAGTTTTGATTTTTTTATCCAACTATTGATTTACTGTGCCAATATTTCCAGGTTCCTAAGCGCTATTTTCTACGCCCCTTTCCGCTCGTCTTTAAGATTTTCTCAATTTTGCGTTTGGATCATAATCGATCTATTGTATTTCGATTTCGCAGAATGTTCTAGTAATTTCTTCTCCAGTGAGGTTTTTCAGTCTATACACTTCCCCTATGATATATCTTGACCACTTGAAACACTTCTCCACTATATGTCTCATCATACGCAAGTATAAATATATTCTTCAAGTATGTCATTCGAACTTGATCGCCGATCTTGAATTTGAAGGTCTACATTTAGCTTGCAATTTCGTGTATTTAGAATTTTGTGCAAAATAGGTGGACAGTCTCACTTGTTCTTCATCTGTCGTCTGGTTTGGTTATAACTGTCTGCTTTGTCTTGTAGCTCTGGTAAATAGTTATAGTCCAGGCCAGATATCGAATTATCCACGTTTTAAGAGTTTTTATAGCCCTATCTGATGTACTTGCTTTCATATCGTTTTGCATTTGTGTATAGATGATGTCATATTTCTTCATCAAGGCTTATACCACTTTGGCTCTGAATTCCTTGACCTAAAAATTGATATGTCAACATTCATTAGAATGAAACTGTAATGAAAGTTTGATGTTTCGAAAGTAAACATTAATAATTGTTTCCAAAACTTATTAAGTGTTTTGTTTTAACCATTTAATCACACTAAAACAAGAGACATGTGCAAAATACCTTTATCTGTGGTAAGAAGTTTGAGTTTTCTGTCTCTAAACGCTAAACTGCAACATCTTTGCCTGTTTTCTGGTTGAAACTTGCAGCCATACCATTTTGTTGAATTGTCAATGACTAGAAGAATATATTCTTCTTCATTCATTTTTCGTATTTTATCATATCTATTAGATCAGCCATCCAAATATTGTAGATTCTAGCAGTAAAGACATGGTTTCTTTGAAAACGTTTCTTTTTTTTCCCACAGATTTATGTAGATTGTATGCTTCTTGATTGTTCAAAAACTTGCGTTGTGCATCCCGATGATGTCATATTTCCATTCAATTTTACCGCTTGTTACAGTTTTTTGGGTCCACTGAAAGTTCCAGCATGTGAGGGATTGAAGCGAATTTTCTTTAGTTTTCCCACGGTGCCATGTCTTTACAGTCCAACATCCAAATAACGAATGTGTACAACTCCATTGTCACTTTCATCACTGTCTTTCTCATACGAATCTGCTGTTTCAAACAGCTCTTCGGAGTTAATTTGTTTTTCTTCAGGACACGTTTAGCGTCTGTTTTTAACTTATACCTTTGATGCGTAATCTGTCGATACGTTCTACCATTGAGTAAAATTGTTCCTGAGTGTAAACCAATTATGTTCAAGCAACTGTTGATACCTCTCGAAGAAGTTTTTCTCCTGGTAAGGACGAGTGCGTCCATCTTCTTCGTTCTCTTCATCATCTATATATTGATTGTAAAACTTGTTGTAACAAAACAAAGTAAGTTAAAATATTGAATAAAAACGAAGTCTCGCCTGGTTTTTATTATTCCCAAACGTGACTATATTTTGGTTTTAAATACTGTTGGCATTAAGAACGCCCTATTAAATTTATACAGATGCTGCGTACTTAGTCAAAACTCAGCTGTTTCACTCTGTTTCATGGTTTCACGAGGAACAGGTAGTAAATATGCCTCAGTTAGCGTGTGAACAATGCGGGACTAGTTTTATTAGACTCAGTCAGTTTCTACAACATCGTCGGGTTGAACACCACTGGCAGAATTTCATGTGTTTTAGCTGCAAAAATTTTTTTTTACTAGATGGTAAATAATTTGGATCGTCATATGAAAAAGCATGCTGACGAAAGCGCACACCACTGCCCAGAGTGTCTGTGTGTTTTTAACTAGGAAGGAAGCACCTAATGAAAATTTTAGAGATGAAAACCAAAGCGGCGCGGTGGACACAATAGGACCCATGGTATTGTAGCGGATGGCAATGCGAACCATAAACGACAAAAACTATCAGCAAAGGATGATGCAACGCAGTTCTATCAGATGGATGATATTAATGAGAAAAGAATAGAAAGTTTAAACCACAGCATCGTATTACAAAATATCAGTAAATGAATAATGAATTAAGGGAACTTCCCAATATCATCTAAACATTGGACAGTGTGGAGTCGATGAGATTAAAAAGTGTTAGGTTTCTTAATTGGTGTCAAAAGCTAATTTCAACGCTATCATTTATCAGGGTCCCGAGGGTGGCATATATACGCATATACCTTTACAATCATGATGATCACTACGATGTTATAACATTAATGACAGGATTTCTTAGCAGAAGTTACTTCTGCACACCATGTAAAAAGGATATCAAACAAAGGAACTCCATGCCTGTAAGGCAGCAACTGTTTGTCATAATTTCAAGGGTTATGGCAATTATCCGATTATGATTTTTTTTAAAAGAAAATGCCATACTGCCCGAGGTAATCACAACAGGTTCAAAATAAATGTCTATTGTAGTACCTCTCTTCAAAATCAGGTTTATAGATTCTTTGAATTCACCCCAATGGCCCTTGCTGATATACCGAGAGCGTTTGGGGAAACCGATTTGGCAAAAGTTCATTTTCCCCATCTGTACAATGCATCGAGCTGTAGAGCTCGATCATTTTCCCGACATAAAATATTACAATCCTGATAGCATGATGCAGAATCACTCTAACAGTTTATACACTGGTATAAAGCGAACAAGCAAATACAATTTTCACTACAGACAAAACTTTTAAGTTACCGTAGTGTTTAAAAAATGTTGTCTTGAATTTAACTATATAGGGCATACTGATAAAAACACTGACATTTTTGTAAGGCTTGAGACTCTTATTTTTATTTCATTTATTTTTATTTCAGTTGATCAGATATTATACTACCATATCAATACAAAATGAATAATGTAATTCTGAATGTTTGAACACACTTACACACACATATGGAACTGTCGCGATCGTTTTTAGAAAAAGAGCGAGAAATGAAACAAAAATAAATAAAAAATGAGATTGCTAAGATGATGTGTAAAAGAAACTCAGGTTTTTTATATCATAATATGACACTTGTGCTCGCGTCACTATTGTCGCCTGATCAGTGAGTAGATCATATATAAGCTACAAAACTTGTTCCCAGATTTATGCGACAGATGAAAGAATGGAATTTAAGTTTTGTGCATTAAATATAATATTTAAATGTAATTTAATCGTTAAGCGATATTGAATTACTGTTACATAAAAAAGCATACAACTGCCTTAGAATTATTGTGGTTATTGCCGATTTATGTACATATGTATGTTTGTGTGTCAGTCTTGATTGTTTGCGACAGCATAGTGGATGTGCGTTCACTTGTATTCATGACAGACAGACAGACAGACAGACACTATCTGTCTGTCTGTATTCATGTCAGTATCAAAGCATTAAAACGGAACAGAACACTTTATCAACACGTCTTGATATTTATTTTACTCATATAAATTCTGATCAAGTAATCAATCATATGTATTCACGTCGCACGTGCAGTACATATCAATGGTTGACGCGAATTTCGCAGAGCGGATCTGCGTTCGAGCTGCAAGCCCTGTCATTCCAGTGGTAGGCATAAATGGAGGACAGCAGAGCACAATCTTCTTCTTGGTGTTCCTCGTGATGGCCGTGATGGTGGTGGTCTGCGGCGCCGTTATTCGGTTCACCGCTGCCCCAGTCTTTGTATGTAACGTGAGCATTAGTACCGGACCATACAAACTGTCCCTCTGTTTTAACGTCCGATAGTCCCATCCATCTGTCCTTAGCTGAAAAAATCGATAACACACAAAACTAGACCAAAGGGGTCTGGCACGATAGTTGGGCTACATTTCACTATATATAATATAGTACTATATATGTTATCTAATTTTCTAGAAAGTAACTATTAGTACAAAAGTTTAAATAATGATATGGTACAATCTATTTTACTACCTGTGTTCCACAAGTCAAATGTTAATATTATTGTTAGCAGAAAAAGTGTAAGTACGACAACGGAAAGTACGTTTATACTTTATTTTCAGAACTACAATGTAACACTCAGCAGATAAAGCATAAACAAGAGGGCCAAGATGGCCCTAGATCGCTCACCTGAGAAAAGTATCATTCATTGCCTGTACAAAACAGATTGCTTTAGAATTAAGATGATGAGGTGAAACAATGTTCAGGAATTTTCTGACCCCATCCACAAAAGATATCATCATGACAAACATTCTGCCAAAGTTTGAGGATGATTGGACCAAAAATGTTGCCCTCAGAGTATAAACAACACCTACATTTCTATCCAGCCCCACCCATTTTCAAACTGGTTCGAGATATCATCATGACAAACAATCTGACCAAGTTTGAGGAAGATTGCATCAAAACTGTGGCCTTTAGTGTGTAAACAAGATTTTTCTAAGATTTGACCTATTGACCTACTTTTCGGTCCGGCCCAGCCCATTTTCGAAAGGTTTCAAGATATCATCAAGACTAACATTCTGACCAAGTTTGAGGAAGATTGAATCAAAATTGTGGCCTCTAGTGTGTAAACAAGATTTTTCTAAGGTTTGACCTACTGACCTACTTTTTGATCCAACCTGACCCATTTTCGAAAGGGTTCAAGATATCATCAAGACAAACATTCTGACCAAGTTTGAGGAAGATTGGATCAAAATTGTGGCCTCTAGTGTGTAAACAAGATTTTTCAAAGATTTGACCTACTGACCTACTTTTTGATCCAACCTGACCCATTTTCGAAAGGGTTCAAGATATCATCAAGACAAACATTCTGACCAAGTTTGAGGAAGATTGAATCAAAATTGTGGCCTCTAGTGTGTAAACATCAAAATTGTTGACGGACTACAAGATTTTTCAAAGATTTGACCTACTGACCTACTTTTTGATCCAACCTGACCCATTTTCGAAAGGGTTCAAGATATCATCAAGACAAACATTCTGACCAAGTTTGAGGAAGATTGGATCAAAATTGTGGCCTCTAGTGTGTAAACATCAAATTGTTGACGGACGACGGACGACGGCCGACGGACAATCAAGTATCCCAAAAGCTCACCCTGAGCTATGCTCAGGTGAGCTAAAAAGTAATCTAAATTTAAAATTTCGGAAAACATAATGACATCTACACGTATCATACTCATTATCGTTATCATAGACAATTTCAAGAAAAGACGAGTGATATACTCGTATCTATATATTTATTTTCATTTTCAAAATAACATCATGTAAAGACAGGCACGGAGAAACGCATAACACTGTGCCGGGTTTTGCCGCTGTAACGAAGTAATGTGACCCGCATAGAAAAAAGATCCCCCGCTCATTATTCTCCAGAAAAAATGACCCACCGGTCATAGTACTATGACCCATCCGGTCATAATATTATGACCCCCCCCCTTCGCGAAGAAAAGTGACCTTTACGAAGAATTGTGACTCCTACAGAATAACGACCCCCTGTCATTACTCTTCAGGAAAATTGACCCCCGGTCAAAATGATATTATATTATGACGGGTTGAACTAAGTTAAGTGACTCCCATAGAATGATGACCCCGGTCATTATTTTTCAGAAAATGTGACCCCTTTCTAACAAATACTGACACCATTTATAAAAATAATGACCCCTCCCTAGGGTGAGATCTGCTCAATTGTTATACCTTATATATCTTCATGTAGTTAATTACTAAAACTTAATACTGTTTCTTCTACTGCTGTTGTCCCAGCAGTAGTAGTTCCTATATATCCCATGAAAAAAAAAATTGACATAGAAGGACGTTACTTATAACAGTGTGTTAACTTTAACATATAAATTGTTAAAATCATGTGTTCCGTAGGTAGTTTTTTTTTAGTGTTTTTTTTTCTTGAGATAGCTTTTATTATACAAAATTACTTTATGAGATGCCGAGCGAGCTTTTATTAATTATACCACGGATGCAGTTACCGATTACAAGCGACTTTTCTCAGCTATGCATACTTCTGGTTAGTCACTGAATCCAAATTCCACTTTATGGTTCATCATTTTATAAAATAGTCCCTTTGGTTCAATTGAAAAAAAACAACGTTCTTTCAAATGCAATGGCTAAAGTTCTTTTTAACAAAATGAGTGAAACTCTTAAGAAATAGATTTATAGAAGTTAATAATTAATTTCCAGGGTCTGTTTTTATCGCCTAATCTACAGACGAGGAAGTTTTGTAAGAAAGAAAAATGACTGGTCATCTCCCAATTAGTAATAGAGCCCATGGCCTTGGCCATAATGACAACTCGCTCATAACCAAACAGAAAGTCGTATGCCGGCACTTGGGTGACATTCATGTTTTCTTTTCCTTTTTTTCCTCATTCATACATGGGTTACTATCCTCTAAAAAACTGAGGAGGTCGTGACTCTATGTCACTTTACATCGTTACAACGATCCGATCTGAGTACTATTAAAGAGGGCCACTTAAAAAAAGGAATAGGTGTGATTTAGCACAGGAAAATATGATATTTTTCGTTTGTTAATATAAATGCTTATAGATAATTATATATTTAATGTTTATTTTTGTAGACTGGAAACTCTTTGTCGACTTTTATATAGATTGCGGCATTTACTTGATTGATGCTATTGTATTGGCGTAAAAATGTAACATTACATCGTTTGTTTGTTAGTTTGTTTGCTGTTTAGCGTTATACCGACAGTATTTCAATAATTTAAGAGACCATGCATTCTTGAGAGAGATATATCATCGAGTGGGTCATTACTTAAAGGGAGACAGTATTTTATAGAAAGGAGGTCATTTTTTCTGAAAAAATAATTACCCTGGTCAATATCTGATACATATAGTGAAGGGGGAGGGTCATAATTTCTGAGGATTAATGACCCGGGACAATATATTTTAGGGGGGGGGGTGCACAATTTCTGAAGAATAATGACCCAGCGGTCATTTTATCTGAAGAATAATGACTGAGGAGTCCATATTCTTCAGATATCATCGAGAGCGTCATTATTCTTCAAAGTGGGGTCATTATTTTATAGAAAGGGGGTCACTTTTTCTGAAGAATAATGGCCGAGTGGGGGGGGGGGTCATTATTTTATGGGAATCAATTTACTTCGTTACACCGGCCCGGAATGACAACATTTTGCGTTACACCAGTGCGCCTGGATTAGGCTTACCGTATTTTCAAGAAAAATACCTCCTCTTAGAAGAAAAATAAGACTTTGTCAGAAATCACCATGCTATCATTAAATAAACATTTTTGTAAAACATGTATGCCTTTCATTATACACGTATGTCTTATGTGTATAATTATTCACGTATGTCTTATGTTTATTCATTATTAAACACGTATGTCTTATGTGTATTATTATACATGTATGTCTTATGTGTATTATTACACACGTATGTCTTATGCTTATTATTATACACGTATGTCTTATGTTCAGTATTATACACGCATGTCTTATTTAAAACACTCATGTCTAAAATTTCCAGAAAATATATAAACTATGTATAAAACATGCACGAAAAGCTGTAGACCATCATCTAAAAAGGTTGAGAAGACCAGAGAAAATTTTACAACATGCAATTATGTGTATTGTGAAAACACGTCCTTTTATGGCTACACTGCATTGTAACTGATAAGAGAGAGAGAGAGAGAGAGAGAGAGAGAGAGAGAGAGAGACTGTTTAATGTTACTTAAATAAAAATAATATCAACATATTTACACACGCCAACCAACACACACGGAAAACAACACAAAACAACAACAATAGGCATATTACAATGGCGTCCTCCGCACATACAATATACATGTACATGTAGATACCTGATAACTGTTTCAGGAAATTCTTCAAAAAGGTGTTCTCACTTTCGCTTTCAATATGGACCAAGTAACCTCCTCTCATTTTACAGAAATACTGAAATGAGATATTGATCTTTTCAACTTGTGAAATAATATATTTGTAAGTTTAAAATAAACAATATATGTTTGTATGTTTACATATAAACAATAAATGTTTGCACATTTACATAAAATATATGTCTTTGTAAGTTTAGACATAAATAATATATATTTGCAAGTTTATACACAAACAATATATATTTAGTTTATACACAAACAATATATATTTAGTTTATACACAAACAATATATATTTGTAAGTTTACATATACGGTGCTGATATTTCCATTATTTCCAAATCAGTAAGAATGTTATGCTTTAAAGATACAGATTATGGATTTTCTGTAAAAAAAAGAATAGAATTCCTTTCGTTTGTCCTCTAACTTAAACTATTGTTATTTCATATTGTTCATTCAATTGATTGTTTTTACACTGCTTCTGTCTAAACTACTACAACACTACCATTACCAGCAGCAACAACCATTTCTTATACAATTACTACGGCTTTAACAACAACATCAACAACAACAAAAAAAATTAAAAAATTTTATTTAAACAACATCCCCAACAACAATAATACCACCTCTACAAACACCAACTACTACTACGTTTATTGTACTGTCACAGCTTACTTCAAGCTAAAGAAAGAGGTGTTAAGATTTTCATTTCATTCAAATCTAACCTTACCTCAGCGTCCCTATAATTCATTTCCATGCCGCTAACGAACAGATAGCACGAGCCACCAAAAGATACCCAGCCATCGGGACAATCAGTACCAAGGGTAACGGCTGAAAAATGTCATTATATCATGCATGCATATCACACGTGGCCGTAAACATTGAGCACTACTTGTGTTTCACGAATACAAATACACACCGATGTAAATGGATATATATATATATATATATATTGAAACAAATTAAAAATATTTTCCAATCAAAATTATCTTCAGATCTCTCATCTTAAGATACCCTTCTCAGTTCTAGTTACAAACATAGAGAAACAAGCACCAAAGTTGATAGAGGAAATAAAGAAAATTCTTAGACACACTGAAAAGAAAGAAGGAAAGAAAGGAAAGAAATATAAAATAGAACAGCAACTTACCCAATAAAGCAACAAACAACAGTATTGACATTAATCGACCGACAAAAGCCATTTTTGAAGTTCACAAATTTCCATGCGAGGATCACGTGTGACCTACTTCATAGGACCCAGTATACAAGATAAGACCTAATTCTATAGAGTTTATTTAAATAAAGCGATCTACGAAAGCCTATTGAGCTCATTTTGGTTTGAATTTTTTTTTATTTTTTCGCGAATAAACGCGATAATATCGCGTTATAACGCGAAACTTCCGCGAATTAACGCGATACTTTCGCGTTATAACGCGAAACTTTCGCGAATTAACGCGATATTTTCGCGTTATAACGCGAAACTTTCGCGAATTAACGGCGATAATATCGCGTTATAACGCGAAACTTTCGCGAATAAACGCGATACTTTCGCGTTATAACGCGATACTTTCGCGAATATACGCGAAACTTTCGCGAATAAACGCGATATATAACGCGAAACTTTCGCGAATTAACGCGAAATTTTCAGGTGTGTGAAGATCGAAGATCGTAAATCAACACTATAACTAATTTTCTTTGTCGACCTGGGTCGTAGATCGTAGCTCAACCATTCAAATAAATGGTTGAGCTGGTCGTAGATCGTAGCTCAACCATTAAAATAAACCAATATAAATGGTTGAGCTGGGTCGTAGATCGTAGCTCAACCATTCAAATAACCCATTATAAATGGTTGAGCTGGATCGTAGATCGTAGGTCGACCATTGAAAATTTTCATGGAATGGTTGAGCTGGATCGTAGATCGTAGCTCAACCATTGAAATAAACCAAAATAAATGGTTGAGCTGGATCGTAGATCGTAGCTCAACCATTGAAATAAACCAAAATAAATGGTTGAGCTGGATCGTAGATCGTAGCTCGACCACTGAAAATGTTCATGGAATGGTTGAGCTGGGTCGTAGATCCCGCGAACAAAAATTTTCCGACGGAAACTTTTCCGACGAAGGAGATTCCCGACGACTACAAAATTTCGATGCAATTTTTTCCGACGAACACTTTCCGACGAATGCAATTTTCCCGACGAGGACAAACTTCCCGACTTTTTTCCGATTGATACAATTTTCCGACGAGTACAATAATCCCGACGAAGATAAAAATATTAACAAAATACAATTTTCACAACTAATACTAAATTCCCGACATATAATTTTTCCCGACGAACAGAAAATTTCCCGACGGAAACTTTTCCGACGAATGAGATATTCCCGACAAGTACAAAGATTTTCGAAGGAAACTCTTTTCCCACCCAAAATCCCGACGAAGATAAAAATATTAACAAAATACAATTTTCACAACTAATACTAAATTCCCGACATATAATTTTTTCCGACGAACAGAAAATTTCCCGATGGAAACTTTTCCGACGAATGAGATATTTCCGACAAGTACAAAGATTTTCGACGGAAACTCTTTTCCCGACGAAAGCATTTTTTTTCCGACAAATGCAATTTTCCCGACGAGAACATATTTCCCGAAGAAAAAAAGTTTCCCGACAAATGTAATATTGGTTGATCGTGCGACTTTTTCCTGACTAATGCAATTTTCCGAAAAGTACAATAATCCCGACAAAGAAGACAAATATATAACTAGTTTACGAAAAAGATATTTTACTACAAAAGTTCATTTTTCCAGACGAGTACAAAATTACCGACGACGACTAAAATACGATCTATGATCCAGATCAACCATTAATCTTGGTTAATTTCAATGGTCGAGCTACGATCTACGATCCAGCTCAACCATTCCATCAACATTTTCAATGGTCGAGCTACGATCTACGATCCAGCTCAACCATTCCATCAATTTTTTCAATGGTTGGGCTACGATCTACGACCCAGCCAACCATTCCGTGAACTTTTTCAATGGTTGAGCTACGATCTACGATCCAGCTCAACCATTTATTTTGGTTTATTTCAATGGTTGAGCTACGATCTACGACCCAGATCGACAAAGAAAATTAGTTATAGTTTCGATCTACGAACTTCACACACCTGAAATTTTCGCGTTTATTCGCGAAAGTTACGCGTTTATTCGCGAAACTATCGCGTTTATTCGCGAAATTATCGCGTTTATTTGCGAAAGTTTCGCGTTTATTCGCGAAAGTATCGCGTTAATTCGCGAAAGTTTCGCGTTATAACGCGAAAATATCGCGTTTATTCGCGAAAAATATATTTTTTTTCCAACCAAAATGAGCTCAATAGGCTTTCGTAGCGATCAACCTATTTTGATGTCCCGAAAAAAAGTATATTTCATCATACGTTTTACCCACGCTTAGCGGTCACCTGCATTCTGCGGCCTTTTTATTTATCCCGTGACTGGCCGCTTCAGACAAGTTGGCTGTGTTCTGTTGTTGCATTCTTTGTGAAGCTATGGATACAGTGTACCAGAAATCGAACTTTATCGGCCTCTCAAAAGACAATTTCGTACTTACGAGTAATTACGCAAATTAGTGCACTCTTTGATTTGTCCCATTGTCGATATGTCATTGTCTGGTAATATATCGTATAATAGATATTGATTATGTCTTAACACGTCTAATATGTCCTTGTTTTAGATAAAAGGACTTCACCAGTGATATATTCATCAGTATCTACCATTTACGAAAAAGGCGATGATCAACGTATAACGGATATAATGTATATTCACTTGCGATTGTCAACGTAGTGAGTACGTCTGTGCTGTAAGTATTTCATTTATTGGAGATGCCATTTCAGACAACATTAGTGCATTGTCTATATATTCTATAAATGTAAAAAATGACTTCAAGAGTTTCTATTAACAACAAACGTAAAAACGTTAATATTTTAAAATAGAAAGAATGGTGATGATATATGATGCAAAATACAGTATATTGTCAAGTCTTTCTTTATGTAAATATTTATTGAGATGCGATGTGAAATCGTACCTAACTTATAACCTATACTGGGACCTGTCTAATAGACCACGTGATTGGAAAAATAGAACAAGGACAATAAAGATAACAAAATAGTCGGCCTACGCACAAAGTTCTGTTTAGTGGAGTTAAGTCACATATAGAAATATCCATCAAGTGTATAGATAAAGTAAATTATCATCAGCACTCATTGCCACTTACTTATATACGTACAATACAGTATTAATTTATTTTTGGTGTATACAAAAGTCAAATAGGCATAGTCTACAAATTGACTGTGGACATTGATGGGACATTAAACACAATTAAAGAAATAATCAAATCCCTAAACCTTTTTTTCAGCCACCATTGTGAAGCAACAAATACAAATACAAATAAACCTGTTAGTTTGTTTGTGGGATTAAACGTCACACCGACGACAGTATTTCAGTCATTTGGAGACAATGTCTACTTAAGACAGATATAATGCTGCCACACTGCAGTTTCACGCCGTAGACATGTGGCATGATACCACACCCAGTCACATTATCCTGACACCAAGCAACCAATCCTGGAACTACCCTTATATACTGAACGCTAAGCAAGTGAGCAATATCAGTACCATTTTTTACGTTTTTGGTATGTCGCGGCCGGGGATGAAATAGCAGATGCTTTACCCACACGGCCACTTGGACCGATAAACCTAGCTAGTTATTCAGAAAACTTTTACAGCTTTTGTCAACTTCTTTAAGCTTATTAAACGGTTCTTTTGCTAGATGATATGGTCCAAGACAATTCATTAGAATGATTCATTTTTGCGGGGGAGTAATTTACGTCGTTTAATTTAACGGCTTTATCGACAAGTATTAATCCCCACGAAAACTTTTGATTTGACAGACCTCGCGTTTTTAGAACGAAAATCTACGAATATATGTACCAACAAAATTGACTCATTGGCGATTCCACAAAATATTTTTCCGAACTAATGATTTCGAAGTACTCAAACTCATTTGAAACTGCTAATTAAAGGCGCATGTGACTGTTAGCTGCATTTTTTATATATACAAAGAAGGAAAATTTAAACTGTTCAATAGATTTTTTTAACTTTGTATAATTATAGAGAATAATAAAAGAAACATTTTTATGGAAAAAAAAATGGGGGTCACCGTCCTACTTTTTAGTTATCTACCACTGAATGTGATATTTTAGAACTTTTAGGCCACCTTCAAGGGTTATAACTCATATTAAATCTTACTGATACCTTATGTTATTTCTTTTTAATGTTTCTGATTTTATTACAAGTTATTATGCAAAATTTGAAATCGATTGTTCTTATAGAAGTTCTATTATGTTTAAAACTAAATATATTGCTGTTTTTTTAAAAAAAAGAGATAGTTTGAGGAAAATTGATATATATTTGCATGAGTGAGTATAGAATAAAATCTGTCGCATAGAATTTCTACAAATTTTGTACAGAGACAGGGAACAAAGATATTGAACATTTTTAACCCTACGAGGTGTTGTTTGCCATTATTTGAGTTATCTGCCCTTGAATATGGCCTAAAAGTGGTAATTATCACATTCAGGGGCAGATAACTCAAAAGATAGGACGGTGACCCCCATTTTATTTTCATGAAAATGTATTTTTTATGATTCTATATAATCATGCAAAGTTTAAAAAATTCTATTTAACAGTTTAAATTTTCCTTCGTTGTCTATATAGAAAATGTAGCAAACTGTCACATATGCCCTTAATTTCTAATCATTTACTAAATGGTATGATCCCTTTTAGTAATTCAGTCCATAAGCTAGTTTTTTTTTCTTCAATTTTTCAATTACCATATCCCAGCTTATTATTCAACTATAATAAACATTTACTAGATTCAAGCAATGTGATTTAAATATAGATAAACCTAGTGTGTGTGATGGTTAACCGGAAGTATTCCTGGTCCCCCGGTTTATTCCTGTGTTTAACCACCGTTGTTTCAAACACATGATCTGTAATGGAATTGAAAATGAATTATTATGACGAAATCACCATAGCAATAGATATAGGTATATATATGTCACTACATATATTATTTCTATGGTAGATTATATTGTTGTTCCTTGTTTGATCCCTGACTGGTTCCTAACTTTTACATCGTGTGTAATTGTTGTGGATTATCATTGTTATGATGTTATGTCATACAGCCACGTCTATTTTTGTTACAGATAGATTAAGATCCCATGTGCACCCGTGTAGAACCACCGACCTACCGCAAGCCAGCTGAAAGGCTGTTTCATGCGAACAATCCGAGTGACTATACCGGGATTCAAACGCACAGCAATGAGGGGCTGAAAGTTGGTTAGTCAGCGATTATATATCGGCCACGGAGACCCCGGTAATCAGTCTAAAAATCGTTGACGGGGTTAAGATTGAGCTGTTTTATACAGTGGAACTGTTGACACTAGACACTCCCTCAATTTGTTATTTTTAAAGGTCATTATTTATCTCATGTATATTTATATTCAATGGTTATTAAAGCAGCTTGTTCACAGATAGTCATTGACTAAAAATTGGATTTTTAACTATATGTGTGTATTACATCTATCAATACCCATCTACAAACGCATTGTTACCCATTGAAACCACCCGTGATCGTATAAAAAGGTAGTTTCCCCATCACAGGCAAGACCGTTTCAGACGGCATTGAAACTATATTTAGACTGATAAAACCTATATTTAGATTCATTCACTTTTCCCGCATGCGCCTACTTCATATGATGAAATTACGGAATCACTACTCTGAATTGGTGAAGCTGTTGCGGAACGTTTCCTTCTGGGATAGCGAATTATAAATTCAACTGATTTCGTCAAAGTTTACGAAAATAAAATAGCGTTTTCCTATGCAATGTGCCCTACACTTTCCGAGTTTATTTGTCAGGAAACAAAGACTTCACCGACATTGACGAGGGAGAGAGTAGAAATTATTATTTTTTTTTTGAAATCCTACCGATCATTTGTGAGCGAGATGTTTAAATAGTTATCCTAAATAGCATTTTGAATGGTTAGTGTCGGAGTTTGATCCTTAATATTCGCGTGTTTAAGGAAATTTCAGCAGGTTACCACTGATTTTTTTTTTTTTTTGAAATTCAAGTTTATTTTCAGTACAATGTTAAAGGAAATCCAAATTTTATGTATTAATAACATGATTAAAAGTATATTTGCTGAAGGTCCAAAAAGTCAAATTTTAGTGTTTTTACGCAAATTTGGCTAATATTGCAATGAAAAAGCAGTTTTAGTGAAAGAAACGAATTCGGTGAGGTAAACGTTTTTTTTTATTCAGAGGACAGAATGTCAAAAAAATATTTTTTATCAAGTAATATATATATATACCCGGTATATAAAATTTCATACCTTTGGGTAGTTTTTGTATACATTTTGATCCTGACACAATAGTGGTTTTTGCTCGTTTCCATACATATTTGATGTGTTTTTTTTCACCTTTAATTATAACACACATAAAAATTTACAAATGATAAAATACTCTGAAATATTATTCAAATATCTTTTAGTTATAGTCTAAAGTACTTATGTGCAAAATTGTAGTAACATCTGTCCGTTAGAAAAAAAAACCCCGCTGAAACGCCTTCAAGTAAAATACTAGTAAATGGTTAGTTAAGATAAAACCTTTTCAGTTAGTGGAATGGTAAAATTTTATCAACGCATTTTTTTTTTAATTTTCAACATTTATAATGGTTTTACTCTTTCCTAATTTTACATGTGGATAATTTGATCGTCTGGTTTGTTTTAACGATGAATATTACTGCCTCGACTAGTGATATGTTTCCACACCCTATCATAAGTTGTAACACTGATTTCGGACATACATTACTGACATATGTATTAAAGACACAAATATTCATAGTTATGTATTTTAATATTGCCAACGAAACATTTACATGCGTAGATAAACTGAAAAATAAACCTTGACATTGCTCAAACAATAAAACATATAGGTATGATCCACGCAATTAGACTTCAAACGATAGATAATAAACATACACCACGTATATCTTTATACACATCCCTAATTATACTGTGTTGATCAAAAAATCATAGTATATGCAATTACTATTACTTTGTCATTATCCGAGAAAACAATACTATAATTTTACAATAAAAGACAAAAATAATTTTGACAATCCTTTTTTTACATAAACAAATAGATTATGAGATAGGTAAAGGCAAGACAAAAATATTTGAACATTTATAAAAAAGAGTTTCACCATTATTTACTTTACAAAGATTGGATAGCATGAACATCAACCCGTTCGGTCTGGTGGTGGTGTCGATTTACGTCAGAGGAAACTAAAGTACTAAGAGAAGACCCACGTGTCTGAATGGGTGACCAATTGCCATTAGACCGAACCGAAAAGTCAGTATATATTTATATTAATCTCAGCATATATGTTAATGTAAAATGTTACATCTGTCACATTTTAAGCAGTGGGCGTGTAACAAATAGTTTTAGCTGGTTATATGTTTTCCCCTAGAACAACACACACACACACACACATACACTCTATGGTATGAGTATGGGCCTATGCCCTACATTGATCGAGGGGAAATACTTTGTGTGTATATGTTATTACGGGCAAGCTCAAGAAGTAAATGGCTTACAAATCATGGTGAAATCAAATTTCTGATAATACAGGCTAAGATTTTCTTTAAATTAAGGAAAAGCTCGCTTTGAGATATTACGTAGAACACAGGATTCGTAAAGGAGTCCAGTGAGACATTTCTCCATCATGGAATACTTCCAGAGATGAGAGGAGACGCCCACTCGAACCCTTGGCATCGCCAAGATCTGGTCGTCGTTTGACGAAACATCTGAAATGGAGATTTCAATTTTTCACAAATGTCAAATTCTGTGTTAACACATGTTACACTTTTAGAAGTCATCAAAGACCATTTCCTGAACTAGATCTTGAAACCTTTGAGACGATGAAAATATCAATTTGAAATTGGTGTGGAGGGCAGACCAAGTCAAGTTGAATTGTCAGCAGAGAACACTGTCATAAATGAATCCTTCGAAGATGGGTGACATGTTTCAAAGCATGAGAATAATAAATCAACATATCTACATATATGACAGAGCGGTTGTTTCCTGTGTGCGTAGTTCTCTGGCTAATTGCTGTATTTTAGAATATTTAACCAACACACAAACTCCATGTCCCACGTTATACTTGTTTCCACAACATATTTCAAGTGAAAATAAAGGTGATACATGTAATTCGTTTATTATTAAACAGTATTTTATAGAATGATATTAAATATGGTTAGTTGAAATATCCTCAGCTGTCCTATAATGATGTTGTTGACAGTGACGTTGTATATCTTCTCTGCTTTGCTCTTTTTCTGCGTTTAATTCGACAAATAATACTCGAAAATGAGGACAGCTGTTGTACCTGTCATTGAATTGTTTACCCTAAAATGAAGAAAAAAAAATCCGTCAAAAAGCACATAAATAATGCTGAATTGGAAATCCATAGGTAAATCGCATTAATTGCAAGTAGGAAACAAAATATTACAGTATAACTAACCTTTAAATAATAGATATGTCATACACCATTAATTTATTCAAGTCCTAATTGAGTTTATGAATGCAGAACTGCTTGAAATATTACATTTAAATGTTTGAAGAAAGATTACACAAAGTCTCGTTTCAATTAATAGCTTGAAAATAACTGGTCATTTTCAAAAATCTAAATTTATAAAGCTTAAGCCAACACTATGCAATTAACCGAAATTTAAAGGAATATGCATTAAAGCATTACTATTTTGATAGTAACCGACAATGTAAAGAAGAGAGAAAGAGAGAGAGAGAGAGAGAGGGGGACTTGTACCGTAAGAGAAGCTCTGCGCACAAAGTACAGTAAAGACAGTGGGTGAGCGAAAGCCAGCACTGCCAAGACTAACAAAAACAAATGAACCTGAAATATAAATTGATATTAATCTTAATATATGTACTTTTATAATATAATGTGATTATCATTTAAAAAATAAAGTCATTCGGCGAGACGATGATCTATCTTCTTTATCATTATCATCATCGTCACCAAAATCATAATCATGATCATTATCATCATCATCATCATCATTATAATTACCATCAATAGAAATAGATTTCTTTTCGCCTTATATGTTTACGATCTCCCGCAACTTAAAATCCTAAAAAGGAACTATGGCCTACACTGAGTTAAAGAGTGAGCGGGTGCTGACGCAGACGACCCTGGCTCCTAGGATATGGTCATGATCGACTTGTTCTTTAAAATGAAGACAATATAAGACATAAATATTTTCAGTCGATAAAAGGGCATGTACAAGTATTATGGAGAAATCAAGGCTTAAGACATATATTACTTACATGCAAGATGGCGCCTCCGTATGATTCCCACCAGTCGTACAGGCCATACTGTAAGAAGTTCACTGATGAACCAATGAAGAGCATCACGGTATACAAAATTCCAAAGGCCAGGGATGGAAACCTGGGAAAAATACATTTTAAGTAGATAACAAAAAGGCAGTTTCATGAATTATGTGTTTCATTAAATAAATGGATTTGAAAACGTTAAAGCCCCAGTGCGTTATAGCTGGGAAAAATATATTTTTCAAAATTTCTGATTAGCAAATCCTCAAATGATGTTTGATGAACCTCTTAATGTTTAATTTAGCCCACATAATGAAATATTCGGCCGGAAGTCTTAGTTGTTCAGACAGGGCAAAATAGTGAGAAAGATGGGCGGAGCTTGTTCTGAAACACACTGTTCAGTAAAATCACGGATATCTCGGTGTACATGGGGGGTTTCTGAAGTTCATTGACTTTTTTCTATAGACTGAATAAATATTGGTACACGGTAGTAGAGGAGATAGGAAGAAAATCCATGAACTTCTGAACAATCCATTGTATGTTAATTTTATGCTGTCATTGTTCTGAGCTAAATATAGAACGAGACAGCCACAATTTGCATTTTTTCTTATAGAATCTTTCCTGTAAATTAGGCATTTCTCAAGGTTTTTCGGTGATGAAATCAAAACTGAATTATATATGTTGTACGAGCATTCGGATTTAGGTCTAACATCTATAAGATACTGGGACTTTAATGTCAAATTGATGTATACGAAACACAAACACTTTTTTGGATATAAATTAGGTTTATACATGCACTTCACTTTGAAAGAAACAAGCAGAAGTTTGTAATAAGATCGAGTTCTAGACCGATATACGTGGTAATATATAATAATATTTATCCGTCATAGGACAATATATATTCTATTTGAAATTCTAATAGGATTAAATTGAAAAACTAAATTGTAATTTATAGCTTGAAATCCAATCCTTATGGTTTAAATTGTCTAGAATGACACCTTACATGGGAATATTTTCAGTGAGAAATTGAGAGCGACAAAGGACCTTAACTGGTTAACTCAATAGAAAGAGACGAGCATAAATTTATCATTACAAGGTGTTTGGTATTTACACATTACGAAGAACTTAACGTAAACAATGGGATAGGGTGGAAGACAACTTAAGCTGTACAAAATGTACAAACAATAAAAAAGAATATATATTAATACATCAGAGTACACTACATACAACCAAAACAGACGGGAAGTCATTGAATTAAAGAACCCGACGTTACGTTATCTGTACACAATACGTACACATCAGAGAGGAAGGACATGGCGACACAGAACAAGAAGGAGCGGAAGATGGTGAAGTCCACAAAGGCGATGTAGAGAACCCAGGTGTGGGGGATCATTATCAGGATTGACAAAAGCAGCATCAAACTTGTGGCCACCATCATTGGTAGGATGGCTGGCATTATCTTCCTCTTTACTTCATCCTCACACCCTTAAATTGAAAGGATATTTTATTTTTCAGCTCATAACGATTGCAAAATGATTTCTGTCTTCTCTATTTAAAAATGCAGTATAGAAGATTCATATCAATGTAAAATACTATGATGTGATGGATCAATTCAAATACAAAGTTAGTACATACCATGGCCTCAAGTATGTCTGGTCAAACGAACCTTTAAAATGGATACGTTGAAATAACAGACTCCAATTCCACCAACAATAACTAGCGCTAAGTAATACTTAAATTCTTAAACTAGATAGATACACATTTCACCATTACCTTTTTGTGAAAATTCTAGTAAACGACTAAGTTGAAACGAACTATAACATAACAATATTTGAAACATTTGGTTATTTTTATCAGAGAAACAAGTATCTAAATTTTACTTAACGCTAAGTATTGGCGTTGAAATTCGACTCAGGCTTCTTATCGATGTTAAATGGTTTTAGTGTTCACTAATGCATATAAGAATCTATCAAGTGTGTGAGCATAATGACGATAAGCAAATAGAAGTCTATTTTATACCAGAGTACTTATGTTTCAGTCGATCATACAGCAATCCAGCGAGAAACGATGACACAAGGCCACAAAACATCGTATACGATAATACGTCCGTAAAGTAGTTCACTGTTAACAGACACTCATGAAAGTAAATATGTATTTCCCATTTGTTAGGAACAAGAAATAGTATGACAAATGAAAGTCTTATCAACAGCAATATACACAATCAGAAACATTATAATCAAAAGAACCTAAAATTAATCACACCACGTCTGTGTGTCTTGCAAGAAATACAATTGTTTACTTCAAGGTAATCCATCAATCAATACATTGTGATCATGGTACATCAGGCGATCATTTTCTATGGTAAATGCAAGCCTCTATAGTCTTTGAACAATAGAACCTATAACTCCATATCAATTGATGTTTGCCTCTGCACTGAATTTTTTTTAAGAATTTGAAAGACCATGATCAAACTTTAATGTATGGATAGATTTCCATAAAAATGAAAAGTCGACTTAAAAATAGACTGAAACATATTATTAAATGTATACAATGTAATTTACATACATATATTGTACATGGATAGCTTATGATGTCTAGTCTGAAAGCATATACAGTACATGTATTTGCAGATAATGTTTGAATTGGGCCACGAAAGACCGCAAATCCTACCTGTCGGTTTATGGTTCTCTGCTGAAAGGTCGATATAGGAGTTGCTGGTCGCAATGAAGAATGTAAAGTGAAGTAACAAGATCCCGAACCAGATTGCGTGACTTATGAAGAGGCGGCTGATGACGAAGCGACGGAAATTTAGAGCAAGCCCCCTCTTTAAAGTGTGTTCTAGAATAGTTAATGTGTTTTTCTCTGTAAAATACGAGAAATATAAACATGTATGTGTATTTATTACCCTGCGCACTTTTAAAATCTCAAAATTATATTACACACATACGAGTATACTTAGGATGTTATAGGAATCTTTAGAAATGGTTATTATCCATGCAAATACTTTAATCAATGAAAATCATGCCATATGTTTTCTCATGTGCGTGTTTTTTTAAAAAAAACTTCACATAGTTTTTATTTCTTTTTATCTTTTCTATTTCTTTCTTTATTTATTTTTTTATCTTTTCTATTTATCTTTGTTTCTGCAATATTTGTATGTAAAATGCCTATAATAAAATAGAAAGAAAATATATCACACTGCTCTTGAAACGAATATGCTTGGCAATTTACAATTTATGTATAAAATTTAAGTGATATATATATATATATATATATATATATATACAGTGGTCACGCGATTCCTCGAAGTAGGACGGGATCTGCAAAAAAAACTCGCAGAATCGCTGTTTCGAGGAATCATTTACATGTCAAAATTCAATATATTTATATTATATTTGTTGATACCTTAACGTCGTCTTTTTATTAATTATTTTGTTACGTTTAGACTACAATAAGTACTTTTTAAACATAAAATATATTTAACCATTACAAAAATAACATGATCATAGCTTTCATTGAGAAAATTAAGTCACAAATATTTTTTTTATTACGGATAACTTGATTGAAACTCTTTGTTTTAGTTTGTGTATATGGCGGCGTTGTGTATTATTTACATTCTTGTAATAAACACTAAACATTTTACCGTGGTTCTCCAAATTAATTATTACAGAGAAAGAGAAAAACACATAAACAAACTAATTCGGCTCCTTTAATGACAAATGATTAATTATGCAGACCCGTCAAAGTTTGTTACATGATCAATAGGTAAGAGATAACGTTTTACATGTCCGTGTTGATATAACGATCCACCTATGTACTCTCGGAGGTTTGACGATGTGTGAAAACAAATTCAAAACCACCTCGACCAAGGCGTTAATTACAGGGACAGGTGGTCATAGGGCCGGGGTATGGTTCTCAAGAAGATACAGATAGGTTTTGTTATCGACTTCGAGAAATTGCATAGAAGTTTTATAGGATATACTTTCAAGGGACCGAGGACGGAGCTCAAGGAATCCAAAATCGCATGTTTGAAGAATCGTCCATAAATTTATATAGAAAAGAAGGGCCTAATCAAGGGACCGGGCTTGTAGCTCGAGTCATCGCCGGTATTCAATGAATCGCCACATTGAGGAATCGCGTAACCACTGTGTGTGTATATATATATATATATATATATATATATATATATATATATATTTTTGAAATAACCTGGTTTGATTTGATCTTAACTTCTTATCAGAATCAGCCTCTTCGTGATAACGAGGGAAAATTATAAACGTGCTCGCCAGAGCCGACGTCGACATGGCCAGTAGTACGAAAAACGAGTATTTCTTCTTGAATCCAGCCTGATGGGCCAACTGACAAATGAAAGCATTGTTCGAATTAATTTTCAAAAGTATGATTTTTCTTGCACACTTTTATCAAGGAACATCTAAAACCTTTTAAATTAATCTTTAACTTGGCAACTTTGAATAGTAGGTAAAATATACGTGGTGAGGCTCCGCTTCGAGCTTGAATAAATGTAAGATTTTGTGCTACCAAAAAAAAAGAAAAAAGAAGTAACGTAACAGACTTATCTTTTTTTTCTCACTTTTTTTTTCTGACGAATTGTACGCATTGTCGCTGGTGCGTATGCATTAATACGCCAAATCATTCAAACGTCCCTGGGGATCAAGATCGTGCCTTGATAGGTCATGTAATAAAATTCAAAAGTAAGATATTTACCTTGATCAATAACTGAATGACTGATGACGAGTCCATAACCCCATTCATAAGTCCGATGATTAAAATAGAACCTCTTTGGAAAAGTTTACTGAGCTGAAAAAATTAAATTGTGATGAAAACATGAGTAAATAGTGATGCATCTCTACAGTGCTATATACTGCCAAGGTCTTTAATAAGGACACGAAGAGAAATTTTTCATTTTGTTAAATTGTTGGTAAATATTGGATTTGTGAATTTTATCAATGGCCGGCGATGAAATTGTGTGGTATTCTATCATTTCACCATTTAAAAAGCGTTCTTTGTCTGGAAGAGCTACGTACGTTCATTTTTATTATCTCTCAGATTTTGACACGTATTTCAATAAACGTTTCATATCCTAAACATGATCGAAAGAAATATTTGCATTTCAAAACCGAATGAGTCTGATCACCACGTTTATTTACAATGGAAAATGTTTATACCTGGTGATTTTTATAGATTTCATATAAGGTTAAAAGCAGCCATTTTCTGAATTTTATTTATCTGTGGCAGTACATGTTATAATACGTTTCACCACTTTCATAATAGAGTCAGACAGTTTTTTAAGGATTACAGACCCGTGCTACATTCAAACAGCCACCCGGCCGCGACATGCCAAAGTCGTTACAAATGGTACTGGCATAACTCCCTTGCTTGGCGTTCAGCATATAAGGGTAGTTCCAGGACCGGTGTCAGGATAATGTAACCGGGTGTAGTATCATGCCACATGTCTACAGCGTGATGCTTCAGTTTGGTAGCACGATATCTGTCGGATCGAATCGGGAGGACTTGGGTTTTATCCATGGCCGCGACATATCAAAACTCGTGAAAAATGGATCTGATATATCTTCATTGCTTGGCGCTGAACATTTTAAGAGTAGTTCCAGGACTAGATGGCCCGGTGTCAGGATACGTGGTGTGGTGTCATGCCAAATGTCTACGGCATGATACTACAGTGTATCTATCATATATGGCTAAAATACTGCCAGAGGTAAATTACACAAAATAAAACTATTATATTCTTATTGTAAGTCAACTGTTGTAAACAATAGTTCTCCCTATGTCAACCCTGGATTAGTGTAATTACCTGTGTTGATGTCATTATAAAAACAAGGCCTCCAGTTTGAGAAAACATCATTCCGGGGAAGATCAGCCAGGGGTGATCTATAATATAATTTACACTTTATCCTACCTAAACGTCCGATGAATTGCATTTATTTCAGGCAAAACACACACACACACACACACACACACACACACACACACAAAGAACAAACAAACAAAAAACAACAACAAAAAAACATTGTATAAAATGGACCGCGTGGTCTTGAGTGACTGTATTGTGTCTACGTAACCTAAGAGCATTATCAGCGGAGCTTGTTGCAGCTGCGAGTGGTTTGCTAGCCAAGAATATACATCTTTCCTGAATCATCATGAGAAACTTTCAATCAAAAGGGAGACGGTTCCACAATGCGAGGTCATGGGCAAAGACTTGACTTGACTATTTGAGTTTACCGTCGCTTCGACAGTATTTCAGTCATATAGCGACGTCCAGCTAATAACAGGTGGAAGGAAGACCCCAAATGCACGGAGGCATTCGGGTAGAACCACCGACCTACTGCAAACCAACTGGAAGGCTTCCTCACATGAAAATTCGAATGACCCTGCCGGGATTCGAACCCATCAAAGGCAAAAACTGTATGGCGTACGTAACAAACTGTAAATATGTTATCGTTTTTATCTTTAGTTTTATGAATTTATTTATGTTCATTACATTTTTTATACATATACAACTTAGAGAATGTACATTTAAATATATTTAGAGGTTGTAACGTATTTCAATTCAAGGTCTGAATTTCATTGAGCGCTCTCTGGATTCCAGATATATGTCATTTGTATTCAAAACCGCATGAATTCAAAGAAAATTTAAATTACGATATATCATTTATTTTGGATTTCTGGATTAAAATTGCCTAGTTGAAAATAATATCATTTGACGCAGACTTGAGGGATTGATGAACTTTGATATTACACCGTTTTTGTTAAAACCACATACCTGAGCTTGTGAAGGCAACTAACAAACACCCAGTCCAGAACATGCATCTGTACAGGGGAAAGGAAATCGTGGGGATTATAAAATAATTTTTAATAATTTTATATCAATAACATTGTATAAATTTTCTCTTTTTTTTTTTTTATTATAGTTAAATTATTTATGTCACTAAGATCAAAAATCACAAAACAATTTGTAAATAATAAATTAAATTGATTAACACAAAAAGAAATCTGGGTCGTTATTTCTATGGTACAATAAAGCGAAAACTTACAGAACTGAAATTCCTATTGGGTTCATTCAAGCCAGACATTGCCATGAAACACACTTCTGGGATTGACCATTACATTTAAGATCGATTTAATACAACCGACAATCTATTTTACTTTTTACATTCTTTGAAGACAAATATGACATGTTTTTTGAACTGTTCAGTTAAAGACACATAACATCTAATCAATAATCACATACCTTTCAGAATATGAATTCTTACTGAAAAGACGAAAATATTTCCGAAAATAAGGTTTCGGGGGTTTATACGCAACTTCAGCATGCCCCTTTTCAAGCAAAATTACTTTCAAAACACACACACACACACACACACACACACACACACACATATATATATATATATATATCAAACGAACAAGAAAATGCGACCGTTTATCGAGGTGACCGCTAAATGTAAGGTAAGCATATAAAACATTCTAGTTTTGCAATATTTAAATTTACCGCTTAATGCAGGTCATCCGCTTGATACATGTTCAACTGTATATACTTTTAAGCATAAATTGTGTGTTATTATATTACAATTTGAGATCTGTTTTTGCAATGCGATGTTGTTAAGGTAAAGTCCTTTTAATGGTTCCGCTACGTCTTGGACCACTTAATCTCTACCAAATTAACTAAGGTACCCTAATGAAAGATAAGGAAACCTTGGTTATCGCCGTGAAAGGTAATGAGGTCCAAAATATAGCGGAGTCATTACTGGGACTTTACCTTAATGCATCCAATGTCAAATGAACAACAATGCTCGTCAAGTAAAAATAGGTCAACATACAATGACTTAATGAACCGTGATCTTGATCGTCGTTTGGCATTGGTCGTTTTAAATGGTAGATATTTGGCGGCTGTTCTAGTTGATATATAAATAATGCATGCATTTAGACAAAGACTTACAAATATATACACCGGAAAAGTCGTGTGCCGAAGCGAGAAAACACTTGCCCGCCAAATAAGTGAATTATGCTCGAGCACCCCGTGCTGACTGAAAATAGAAGATTTAACCGCAAATTCTGGGCGGAGCATCCCTGGTGTCTGCAATGTATAAAACACAACTGTGGTGCTTATGCAATCAGCCTGTTTTGAGTGCACCAACATTGACAGAAAAAATATACTTTTGCAGTTTGTTCAATAGGAGAACAACAATAACAACAACTGAAATTCATTTTAATATCCGTGGCTTAAAGCAGTTCGTTCACGTTCCACCAAATGGCGTCTTCACCATTTCAGGGAGGCTATATCGGAAGTTCAGTCTATGAAATTAATGAAGTGAATTTATTACACAGTAGTTTTTCAATAAAATGGCTTTGCACAGCTTTACGCTTTTGCGACTCTATCAATAAGGCTTAAGCCCATTGTTTTCAAGTTTAAAATGCGACATCTAGCTTTAAGGGAGTCACACCTTAATGCGCACTATGTAGCATTGATAAAATAAACAGTACTGTTATGTTGTAGGCATAAAAGGACACCTACATTGAATCTCTAAACAAGTGTACCGTCCAGTTTAATTTTAATTTCATTTAAAAGGTATCTTTTTAGAAAAAAAATGTTATGTCATATTATCTTTACGAAAAATGCTTTGCTATTGGTTATTGTTTATGAACAAATCATAGCATTCGGCAAACAAACAATATATGTTAAATGATTGTTTCACCCAAACATACCTGCCACAAGTTAATTTGATCGTTCTTTTAGCAATAAGTGTAGACTTTAAAGAGGATGAGAAAGAAAAGGTCATTTGTTTTACCGGGAACACTAGATGATCCTTATTGAATTTAGTGCAGCATTTATCCAAGTTTCAAATAAAAACATATGACGGTATAAGGCAACTACAGATTTGTAAAATATAATGTATTCATAGTCTATAAAAATACAAATTGAACATTCTTCAAAACAGCACACACTTGACAGTCATAATTGATGTAAATTTCAGGGTTATTTGCTTCTTTTTCACGTATGTCTTTACCACCAAAGGAGTTTAATGAGGCACCGAAATCTAAATTGCATATGAATATTCATTCTTCCTATGTTTAAAACTACGAGAAGTCATCTAAATGTGTTATTGTACACTTTATTTTGAATATTGAAAGCTAAATATATGTAAAATAGTTTGCATTACTTACACTTATTATAACCTACGTCTCGGCTGGTTTGGTAATGTGTATTAAGAAGTAAATAAATATATATACGCATGGATGAAGGAAGTTCATCTTGTTAATTCAAATACGTAGATGATATGAATTTATGATCGATACAGTGTGTTGTTTTACTTTATGTGCTGTGGTAGCTTTCAGCGCTCACTGTTGACGGTGAAAAGGGATCCGAGTTTACAGTCTACAATGTATAAAACACTACTGTGGTGCTTATGCTATCTACTATGACATGTTTTGAGTGCAACAACATTGACAGAAAAAATATACTTTTGAATTTTGCGTTTTGCGATCTGGTCGTTCTTTTAGCAATAAGTGTTGGCTTTATAGTGGATGAAAAAGAGGGGCCATATGTTATTCTGTTATAATTTTCAATAAAACACATGGCAGATTAAGGCCACTAAAAACTTGTAAAATATAATGTGTTTATAGATTATAAAAATACAAATTGAACATTTCCCTCAAAACAGCACACACTTAACAGCCATACTTGATATAACTTTCAGAAAATATTTTTTCACGTATATCTTTACCACCACTAGCGTTGAATGAGACAGAAATCTAAATTTTCTTTTAAATATTATTTTTTCCTATGTTTAAATCTACGAAAATTCACCGAAATGTGTAATTGTGCACTTTTTTTAAATATTAAATGCTAGATATAAACGATTTTATATACAAAACAACATTTGAAATATATATATATATATATATATATATATATATATATATATATATATAACAGTTCAGTACACCTAACAAATTGTTTACAGTGGGGTTAGCAACACAGTTTGCATGACACACTTTATTTAAGACCCATATTTTGGCTGGCTTGATAACATGTATTTGTGTAAGAAGCATGCACGCATGGATGGAGGTACATCTTTTTACTTATGCAGAGACCTTAATCTACATAGACATATAATGCACAAATAATGTTATTTATTTTAATGATCGATACAATGTGCTGTAATACTTTATGTGATTTGATGGGTTCCATTCCTCACTGCTGACGGTGAAAAAGGATCCGAGTTGCCTGTATACAGCCTAGTCTTAGTCAATTCTTACACAGTACTTCCTCGTGGCAGCCTCAGGCTGAACTGTAGAGAACTAACGTTAGGAGGTAATCTCCCCTCTCAGATATGAAGCCCATGATGAGAAAATATTTCACAGGGCTGGTCCTTTGACCAGGAGCTAATGGCGAGGTAACCCCGATAGAATGCTCAGAGAGTTGAAGCGAGACATGGCCAATCGGGATCCTTTAATATAATCCATAGGATCATGCATCATATTGCTGTAACTACAAAATCAACTAGATACGTTGAATCTTCGGCCACAAATTTCATCTATGAAACTGTGAAAACGATATTCACAAAGAAAAGAAAAGGAAAAAACAACAACAACAACAACAACAAAACAA
>CM037785.1:36833004-36883004 GCA_021229015.1 Solen grandis
GGTCTGGAAATGAGGATTTTGTAATTAAATTTGGTAAGGTTTAACTGGTTTTCTGCAGATCAGGCTTTATGTGGTACCTACTGAGTGCGTCAAAATGAGTCTACGAGGGAAAGGGTTAAATGTTGTATAAACATATTTGCTATTTGTATCTATAGTTACTTAATACTTGAAAATTATTCATCTATACTAAAACACAATACATTGCAATATTAGAAATGATATTGTGATATATTGGAAGACAAATGGTATTTGATATATGAAATATAGTAAATGAAATACAGTAAATGTAGTTTTATTAGAGAAAAATTTTAAAAAAAAGGAATTTTTTAAAATTAAACAGTATAATAAAAATAAAAAAATTAAAATTAATAACCCCCTTATTCTATTTAAGAAATTTCATCTCATATTTTCTAGAATAATATTACAACATTTATTCAACAATATCACAAACAAAACCATGTATTCTTTGTGTAAACTATGTCAACCCTTGACTACCTTTTATCTCAGTGTAAGGACCTGGTTAGCCAGGAAGTTGATCTGAACACATCTGTTAACTCTTGAAAGATCCATTTCATTTGAAGAAACATTTTCATCTCGTGAAACAGTTCAACAAAAGTTTTCACTGAAAGTGATTAATACATCACTACTTTATCTTGACTCATATAAAATGCACATTAAGTAAGCAAAGTATGCTGAAAAAAGATAACATACCTTGCTCTAGCAGTGCCTCTTAACCTTTTACTTGATAATTATTCGAGTACAAATCTCTGACTTGATGAATACTAATTAAATGAACATTAAATGATACATGAAACAATGGAATTTTCTATGTCATGTACAGGATCAAAGCTACAATATACTGTGTGAGCAATCTTTGGGGAACCTGACAGACAGCTGTCTGATCAGGGTCTGCTCTGTTTGTCAATATATCATTAATAGCTATCCCACAAATACTTGTCATTTTTTTTTTTATTAATTTTGTTAAAAGGAGCAGGCACACATTGAAGGAGGATAATTATGCAGATAAAACTTTTTTTTTTTTTTTTTAATGAATGTGTGTGCAAAATTCCTTAACAACTTCTCCAGATATTCAACTTATTGTGAAGAAGGACAAAACCCTGTGGGATGCATGGTTCCTGCATACCGGTACATCCCCAACCTGTTTGTTGGACAGAAATATTCATTCAGATGGCACATGCTTTTGGCCATACCTAGGCTCTGTCAAATTATTGCCAAAAAACTTGAGCTTGAGAATGAGATTGCAAGTAAAATATTTTTTCATGGTATATTTCATATATTTTTTAAAATGAAAAGTGATTGAATTTTATGTTCAAACATAAAACAAGGTCAAAATAAACGTAAATATACTTAACCCTTTCCCTCATAGAGGACACCATGAAAAGACCTATGCGAACAGCATAAAACCAGATCAGCCTGCGAGTAACTCGCAGGCTGATCAGGTTTTATGCTGTCCGCTGCTCCTCAGTGGTCTGGAAATGAGAATTTTGTAATTAAATTTGGTAAGGTTTAACTGGTTTTCTGCAGATCAGGCTTCATGTGATACCTAATTGAGGGCGTCAAAAGAGTCTATATGAGGGAAAGGGTTAAGATGTTTTATTTGACATGTGACATGTGTTCCAGACAAGATCGTCACACCCAAGAAGGTGGGGAAAACCCCATCTGATATGCAAGACATTTTCTTTGACAACACTATTTCACATAAACGGAGTTATAATATGACAATTTTGGCCATATTGTACTATACAGAACATGTTTACATTTGCTTTTGCGATTTGATGATGAGTATGATGTCAGTATATTTTTGTTTTATATGCTATATTTAAAAAAAAGTTACCCCACCTATCTCTAATGAAGACCAAAGGACAATAACAAAGATATTCCAAAGTCCTGGTATCATATTAATGAAAAATCATAAGATACATTTTAAAGACATTTACAAATTCTATGTTTTCTGAAAAATGAATATCTTTAACCTAACACTCAATTTACACCATGAACATGCTATAATTACCTTTTTAAGTCCTGATCAAACAATTGACCATATCACCAACTGACTGATAGTTAGATAGACACTATATTTATGCCTTAGTATTTGCTGCATATATTTTTTAAATAGAAAAAAATAAATTATTGTCAGTGATTTTATTTGACTTCTGGCTACGTTTAATCATAAGGAAAGAGTTTCAATGATCTGTAAATATCACAAGGGAGCCATCAAAGTTAGGCATCTCAGCCTGAGACAAGTCTTGAAGTACAAGCTGGCTGAGAGGTTGGTGCCAGCACTCTCATTGGCAGACTTTGTAAAATTTGCACACAAAAAAAAGTAACCAGTGAAATCTGTATAACATTAAATACACTTAGTAAACAACTATGCAATAATACCGATAGTCTTGATATTTCTTATTCCAAATCATGACAAGAATTATCATTGAAGATGATAAATACCCCCAGATACCGCCTTGTTACTGTTACCATATCAGACAGTCTTGTCAAATATAACAAATGTCCATAACTCATTTAAAATCATGTCAATCATGATGTGCCAACAATAAGTGCACTAGGCTTGACACTTCATTCTTGTAAAGTTTCTTTATTAAAGTCCGACCAAAGGTAGCCAAGAAATAAGGCGGACAAATCTCATCTACAAACAAATGGACCAACTGACAGACATGACTCCAATATAGCCCCCATATACTTTATATATGGGGGTATAAAAATATTAACATTAATTCTTTGTGGAAACTATGATACAGTCGAGACATCTAAAAATGCCTTGAAACACAGTTGCCAATAACAGATCAGCACTCTTTATTTTGTTATAGAGACAATAATGAAACAAGAGGGCCACAGTGGCCCTGGATCACTCACCTGAGTATAAGGTTACCCAAGGAATATCTGTACTAAAACATTTTGAAATCTGGACAGTAGTTTTGAAGGAGATGATTTTTAAAGTTTTCTTAATTTATTTCTTTCCACTGCCATTGTAACCAGTTCTACATGGATCTAGTTTATTTTAGCAACTTTTGTGAAGGTTCACCAAATTTAACCAAATTCTGTCCACCGGTTTCAGAGGAGATGTCATTTAAAGTTTTCATTATAATTATACTTTTAAGGCAAATTAGACCCGTCCATGGCAGCCATGTTTTTTTTATGGATCGGAATTATTTTAGCAATCTTGGTAGAGGGTTACCCTAGGAACATCTGTACTAAACATTTTGAAATCTGACCAGCAGTTTTGAAGGAGATTATTTTTAGTTTCATTTTTTTTTCTTTTCGCTGCTATGGCAACCAGAGTTCTATATGGATAAAGTTTATTTTCGCATCTTTTGTGAAGGTTCACCCAAGGAAAAACCCTGCCAAGTTTAATCAAATTCTGTCCAGCGGATTCAGGGAGGCAGGGTGATCTTAATAGCTCACCATGAGCATGTTGTGCTCAAGTGAGCTTAAAACATCGTTTATTTGCAGCAAACTGTTGCACTGCCTCCACTTTCATCGGTTGGTAGGTAAGTTTGTTTTTCTATTTATGTATAAAATAAAACTACCAAAAAGACTGGGGAAGAAAAACTCTTAGGATAAACATTTTTTAGAATTGGCCCTTTCGCAGAGTTGTTTTTTTTATCTGCAAACCAATATTATTTTTTTATGAGACATAGGTAAAAGTACTGAACGAACCAAGAAACTATTGTGTTGTATCAAGGTATCTGTAGTGATCAGCATAAAAAAATCTAAGTCTAAATTTAAAACGTAAATGTAAAGACAAGAGGATATTCGGGTTCCTAAACTAATAATGAACATCCTGATTTAGCAAAATACTGGTACTGCTTGTACACATCTCTCCATTACATTTCGGATGGCCAGAAAACACACTACTGAAACAAAAAGTTTGCTTGAAAACAGACATAATTTGATTAAGTCAGTATAATACAATTAGAACGAACAAAAGCAATCTTAGCTTTTCCACAAAGATCAGTGGGGCTATTTTTACATTACTGGTAAAGTCTGGGAAGCACTTTTACTTTGAGATGACACTGTGGATTACATAGACAAATGGTTGCAGACAACTGCAGGGGAAAACACTTGGAAAATTGGAAATTCAAAGTGACCAGCCAGCTAATCTGGCGGGGACCTTTCTTCATTATGGGGGCTGGGAGCAGGATCCTGATAGGGGGATCAATGCTCTTTTTAAGTAAGTGTACTAATAAACTATGTAACTAGAACAAAACCCATCAAGTTAATTATGTGTATTATTTTTTCTCACATTTTACTTAACCCTTTCCCTCATATAGACTCATTTTGACGCACTCAATAGGTACCACATAAAGCCTGATCTGCAGAAAACCACAGTTAAACCTTACCAAATTTAATTACAAAATCCTCATTTCCAGACCACTGAGGAGCAGCGAACAGCATAAAACCTGATCAGCCTGCGAGTTACTCGCAGGCTGATCTGGTTTTATGCTCTTCGCATAGGTCTTTTCATGGTGTCCTCTATGAGGGAAAGGGTTAAGACAAATTTCCTTTGTCTTGATTTGTTTTTGTTGATTTTGATTTTGGAGCTGGATTTCTATACCTCTAAGTTGTGATGGGGCTAAATATGGCCCCCAATTTCATGAGTTGAGTATCCAGACTAGTCACACAGGTACATTCTTAGATCAGGAATTAAACAGAAATCAGCTCACAGAGATCCATGATTTCTGGGTTGGATTAATATAATTTTTATTCTGCTACGCACATATGGTGTAACCAAAACATGCTATTACAGGGTCAGGTTATTCAAGTGTAAATGTTTACTCAATTATTGGCATTTTAATTCAATAAAATACAGGAAAGCCTTCTTTCTTGAAATATTTCAAGACTAGACTACAACTTTCATGGCTACATTTTCAGGAATTCCAGCACATTACATACTTAAATACCCAGATAAGTCCATGCTTAATGTCATTTTTAATTCAATACTTTTTTCCAGGGAAAAAAACAACAAAAAACATCATTTTCCCTGACTGGTAAGGATCTGTGCAAAACTTCTTTTATACCTCCTATAACGTAATTATCTTAATACAATAAATCTTGCTTAATCTAAAATAACGTCAATTTCTAGGTTAAAGATATTCAAAGTTCCATGTTTTAGAAAGCATTGAGTCTACTAAAGCACTGTTTTCATGGGATTAATATCTATAGATAAAATCATTCACAAAATCTACAACTATAAGTCCCCCATGAGAACTGTATTAACAGTATCGTGCAAGGGTGAAAAACTTTAAACGTGTGACCTACAAGTCTGAAATATTTCACAATATTCGACATATCCTTATATCATCACTGCCTAGTTGCCTAATCATTCCCAAAAGAATTATTAAAGTCTTAAGAGATAAAGAAGAGGATTTCGTTCATGTTGGAAATTTTAAGTTCAACACACTGTGCAGATTTTTAGTAATATTACGACATTGAACTAATTAAAATGACACCAAAAAAAGGATACCCCCCCCTGAATATTTGTCGGAGGCTGCTGAACAAAGGTATAACTATTGAAAGCAAGGTTCATGTGCAACTGTTTGTCAGAGCTTTGTACAGCCTTTATTTTGGTTAAACCTTATATGCATATTCATTTTGAGGTTGTTTGGCATCGTGTTAATTAAATATGAGGAACCGCTGATATATCGTAAACAACTGGAAGTCTTCCTAAAATGAAAAATCTGAGTTATAAGAAATTCATGCAACAATTTCAGGTTATGTTATTTCTAAATGAGGATACAGTTGCAAACATTTAAAAATGCAAATACAGTTGTCGTAATAAGCACAAGTCAGCGGTCAAGCACAAGGAGATGGGCTGGTCAAACAATGGTTCCAAGCTGTACACAGGGCACCAGTCTGTTGTGGTCATATGATAATGGATAACCAATCACAAACCTGTGAAATAAACAGATATATTAATAGCATTATGTTTATTTCTATGTTCTAATCTTTAACTAGGAAATGTCTGATCAGGATGTCCTCTGTCAAACTTTTACAGTATTGGCCTGAATATAATGTTTTAACATAATGTTACAGTCCACAACTTCAATGTTGAGAAAACAACCATGGGTCTTTGAAGCTATCTTGACTTTCAGTTAAGTAAAAGCTTCTAATCTCAGGAGCTTACACATTCAAAATGTAATTTTTTTATGCCTGTGACCTTGACCTTAAACAAATGACCTTGGTCTTTATTAATAATTGTGAAAAGCATGAACTAGACAAACTTCGGTACTTGCAGAGCCTGTGACCTTGATCTTGTTCAAATGACTTTGGGCCAAGGTAATGCCACATCCTCTTGTGCAAAATATGAGCTCCTATGGTCAAACGATTACAAAACAACTGGTTTGTCCTCACCTTACAGGTCATGACAAGGTTGGTGGTGCCAGCTGTGGTCATGAGGGAGAATGAAGGCTCCAACTCGCACCCCTGGCTGTGCTGGTTGAGGCCCCCTGTCAGCTGCTGCCGTACGTTGGTCAAGGTCAGACAATCCTGCTGTAGAACAAACACAGTTAATATTATTTCAAGCGTTCATTGGATATTAAACTCATTTGAATTTATTCATAATGAGAAGCTACCAAAGAAATGACCTGTGCACCAGTGTGACAAGAGCTGTCCACAAGACAGCACACTTGACTATTCCAAATGTTTGTTGGTAAATCAAATCAAATCTATTTATCATACTCATAGTCAACATTTTCCAAAACAAAGGCCAACCCCCAGGAGTGCAAGTCATGTCCTGAGTAATATATCCATAAAGTTTAAAGTCTGTAGCACAAATACCTTTAGAGTTACATGTGTCACAGTTTGGGATGGAGAGACGGACAAAGGCAAATCTATATGCTTCACATTTTGGTAAGGGGCATGAAAATACCCAGGTGCACAAGTTCATGTCCTGAATAATATATCAATGAAGTTCCAAGTCTATAGTACAAATACTACGTGCATCACAAGCATAAAATTCCATATTTTTAAACAAGAGGGCTATGATGGCCCTGAATCGCTCACCTGATTATAAAAGAGCAACATATGTTGCATTTTTCATATTGACCTACTTTTTGACCCAGCATGGCCCAACTTTAAACTTGTCCAAGATTTTATGGAAACTGAAATTCCAAACAAGTTTCATGAAGATAGGGCCAAAAATGTGGCCTCCAGAGTGTTAATAATGTTTTTTCTAAGATTTGACCTTGTGACCTACTTTTTGACCCCACAATTTTATGAAACAAACATTCTGACCAAGTTTCATGAAGATTGGGCCAAAAATGTGGCCTCTAGAGTGTAAACAAGGTTTTTCTAAGATTTTACCTCGTGACCTACCTTTTGACCCCACATGACCCAGATTTGAACTTGTCCAAGATTTTATGAAAACAAACATTCTGATCAAGTTTCATGAAGATTGGGCTAAAAATATGGCATCCAGAGTGTTAACAAGCCAAATTGTTGATGATGCGTGACGGACACTGGACGAAGGGCGATCACAAAAACTCACCTTGAGCATGTTGTGCTCAGGTGAGCTAAAGACAAAGGACCATAACTCTGTCAATTTTAACGAAAGTTCAATAAAAATTCTCAGGTGCACAAGTTCATGTGCTGAATATTATATCAATGAAGTATCATGTCTGTAGTACAAATACTTTCAGAGTTATGTGCATAAAATTCCATATTTTTAATAAACAAAGGCCAATAACTCTGTCAACTTGAATGAAAGTTCGGTTAAAATACCCAGGTTCACAAGTTCATGTGCTTCATAATATATCGATGAAGTATCAAGTCTGTAGTACAAATACTTTCAGAGTTATGTGCATCACAAGCATAAAATTCCATAATTTTAACAAGAGGGCCATGATGGCCCTGAATCACTCACCTGATTATAAATGAGCAACATATGTTGCATTTTTCATATTGACCTACTTTTTGACCCCACATGACCCACTTTTGAGCTTGTCCCAAGATTTTATGGAAACAGACATGCAGACCAAGTTTCATGAAGATATAGCTAAAAATGTGGCCTCTAGAGTGTTAACAAGGTTTTTCTAGATTTAACCTCATGACCTACTTTTTGACCCCACATGACCCAAATTCGAACTTGTCCAAGATTTTATGGAAACAAACATTCTGACTAAGTTTCATGAAGATTGGGCCAAAAATGTGGCCTCTAGAGTGTTAACAAGCCAAATTGTTGACGACGCACGACAGACACCGGGCGATCACAAAAACTCACCTTGAGCACGTTGTGCTCAGGTGAGCTAAAAAAACAAAGGCCAATAACTCTGTCAACTTTAACGAAAGTTAAATAAAAATACCCAGGTGCACAAGTTCATGTACTGAATAATATATCAATGAAGTATCATGTCTGTAGTTCAAATACTTTCAGAGTTATGCGCATCACAAAGTTTCGGGACGGAAGTACAGACAGACGGACAAAGGCAAATCTATATGCCCCCCACCCCTCCCCCTCAAATTTTGGTGGGGGCATAAAAAGTATCTACCTTGATCGTCGGATACCCCTGAATATGTAAGTGAAGTCTAAAATCAATCCAGTGCCAAGTTACTGAGGCATAAGGGTAATAACTTCATGCACTTCACCAAAATTAGAAAAGGTCCAAACTTTGTATTATCTTCAGTCTGAAGGTATCTTCCTTGGTTTTCTGATGCTCCTGAACACATGCATAAACTTTCAAGTCAATACCATAACAGTTTCAGACATAAAAGCCGGAGAGTAGTTTGAATGCAAAATTCAAACCAAATTTTCAACTGCATGCAAAGCTTTAACCAAAACATCTAAATTAAAAAATGGCAAAAACTGCATTGTATTCAGTCAAAAATTTTCTGTAACTATAGTATGATACCACCGAACATATTGATGAAGTTTCAAATCAATCCTTTGCCTGGTAACTGAGATAAAAACATGAAATTCCCTGCATGCAAAACTTAAACCAAACTTTATAAGTTAAAAGGGGCCATTATTTGTATATGTTACCATCAAGTTATCTACCTGACAGCATTTGTAACCAACTTTTCAGCCAGGTACTTGAACTGAACACCTGCTTTGAAATTTGAGTCCCTCTGCAAATAAGGAGTCCCTGTTATGTCTTTTGGATCATATGGCAGCTTTATTTACATAATCAGTTGTCAAACAGTTGCGATTATCAAAGGGGGTTTACTAATAAGAATATTACATAGATTAGCAACAAATGTGGCTGTTCAATTTTATTTTTTATTTCAAGGGAACACCTGGCATGTCAATTCTGGAGTCCCTTCCCAATTTTGGGTAACCTCGTAATCCTGAGATACATTAGGATTGACTGCTGCTTCATAGTCTGATACCCCTGAAGTTTTCAAATCAATCCAATGCCTTGTTACTTGAGATATAAGCATGAAAGTACCTTGCATGCGTAACTTAACCAAATACTCTGAGTTAAAAATGGGCCATAATTAATATAAAATTCAGTCAAGAGTTATCTACCTTGATTGTCTGATGTCCCTGAACATATTCATAAACTTTCAATTCAATAACATGAATGGTTATTGCGATATAAACTTTATAGTAATTTGCAGGCAAAACTTTAATCAAGATGCAACGCCGATGCCTACAGCGATGCATTGGTGATTGCAATAGCTCTTGCATTCTTCAAATAATAACCAGGTAAACAATCTCAAATTGAGAATTTCCTCAATTCAATTACCTCCACCACAAATATGAAAATTTAAATATAGACTTTTTTTCTCTAAAAGCATGCTTAAGCTTGCAAAATCTTCAGTCTCTATGTCAACCAATAATGGTGTTCTAGACCTTCAAAATTTCAAGTCGAGAAAAATCTCAATTTTAGATGTTTTAAACGGAGATATACGGTATACTAGATACTGAAAACCAGAGGGCTAAGCATGTTGACACAAACATGAAGGAACTAATATCAAATTAAAACATAAATCAAGGAAACACAATTACTACAAGAATCAAAACCTAACACCATCTCTTTTTTCTCCCCTTAAAATCAATTTCCTGCTATTTATGTGAATAAAAAATTGTGAGATTGAATTTGTTATACAGTAGAACTTCACTGAGCTGAAGCTGAAAAAGCTCAATAATGATCAGTTAGATGAAAAATCTGACAGAAATGTCACAGTTTGTGTGTGTACATTACCTGTGAGTACAGTAAAGCTCACTTATAATGAAATCATGGGGACCTTGCAAATCATTTTGTTTTATCCAAATTTTGTCTTATCCATTTAATGAACATTTCTTTACAAATGTTTACAAATAGCGAAATTTTGAGTCCTTCCGATTCTTACAAGAAAACAATGATAAGGAATTAATGTAAAAAGACACTTTTTAAAAAAGAATGGTAATAAAATAGGATAAATTGAGAAATAAAAACAGCTATGACCTAGTTTTACAAAATGTCTATTTCCCTGTATGATATTCATGGAAAACTATATTAATATTCAGTACATGTATACATGTATATATCTATGAAGAACTTTTGAAAAAGTCACTGGCGATTTCAACTTTCTTCTCTCCTTTTTTTATTCTATCGAAAAATTCGTATTTTTTTTCTCAAGTGATATGGTCTTTTTTTTTTACCCTTCTCGATGGACTATACATTTTGATATGACCTGAGCAATATCAAGGACGATATGATTTTAAATGCAACAAGAAATATTCAACACGATTTTGTAGTAGGTTAGGGTAATTAAAATATAATGTGTGTATGTGTGTGACATGCCTTTATCACTCACATGAAACTGCCTTTCTGCTGGCTTAAATTGATATCAATAGCATACTTACATAGAGTCGTACATATAGTCGGGTGCTGTTTACCGCCTGAGCCATTTAAGCAACAAAGAGCACTGTGTTTGTGAACACTTGTCAAATTATGATAATGATGGGCTATTTTGTGTTAACCCTTATCCTCATAGAGGACACCATGAAAAGACCTATGCGAACAGCATAAAACCAGATCAGCCTGTGAGTAACTCGCAGGCTGATCAGGTTTTATGCTGTTCGATGCTCCTCAGTGGTCTGGAAATGAGGATTTTGTAATTAAATTTGGTAAGGTTTAACTGTGGTTTTCTGCAGATCAGGCTTTATGTGGTACCTATTGAGTGCGTCAAAATGAGTCTATATGAGGGAAAGGGTTAACTGAAATATTTACAGGTAAGCTTGAGTATAGGGACCTGCAAATGCTTTTGTCCTAGCCGATTTTTCGCTACACCTGATTTTATCTTAAGCGGGTGGGGTCCATAGAAATACTGAAGGAAGTAGTTGGGGAATGATTTTTATTTTGTATTAAAACCTTTTTTTGTCTTATCCGAGTTTGTTATAAGTGAGCTTTACTGTATAGTGAAAATCATAGATCATTTATATTTCAAGTGGATATTTTTAAGAAACAATTCAAGCATATCAACCTCTTACAAAAAAACATATCAGTACATTTGTATATCACTGATACACAGTACTTATATATATTCCTTTCAACAGAAAAGTACTGGCTCTGCTGAAATGCTTTTAAAAACATAATGCTCAAATATGGCAACATACCAATATTATGTAACATAACAGATACGCAAAATATGATAACAGGTTTGGTTTTATTTGCTGACATGTACCAATACTAGGTCTGTCAAACATCAGCTAGCAGTCTGACATGTGCTGGCAAACCCTCCCTGAGGTATTAAACTAGGTATGTCCCACATTAAAAAGATAATTATCACCTCATAAAAATTTATGAAACTGACTTTAACCCTTTCCCTCATAGAGGAAACCATGAAAAGACCTATGCGAACAGCATAAAACCAGATCAGCCTGCGAGTAACTCGCAGGCTGATCAGGTTTTATGCTGTTCGCTGCTCCTCAGTGGTCTGGAAATGAGGATTTTGTAATTAAATTGGGTAAGGTTTAACTGTGGTTTTCTGCAGATCAGGTTTTATGTGGTACCTATTGAGTGCGTCAAAATGAGTCTATATGAGGGAAAGGGTTAAATAAAAACTGAGAAAAAAAAATGGGTACTGAGGACTGGGTGCAAATTATGGTAACTAACATATAAATAAAGAAGCATTTATCATAAATTTGTGACAAGCCACTGATATACAAACTCAGGCCTGCTGATTATGCTTTGAAAAAGCATAATATATGAAATATTGACATTCAGAATTAAAATATTACTTTTATTTAAAATAAGGAAGAAAATTTCTGACGAAAAAACCCCCCAAAAAACAACAAAAAAACTTCAAAATGGTGGGAATTTGATTTAATGATGTGTGGTGTTTGGCAAAGTTCTCCTGGATTTTAATGGGACTGTTTACGAATGATTTAACCACTGTATCCAATTTTGCATAGTCATCTATCTCACATCTGTCTTCATAATCCAAAATGATTATTATTTATATATTTTTTTTTTACTGAAATGAATGTCAATGTTTCACAATTAAAGACCATAATAAAAGAGTTATTCAGTATTTTAAGATTTCTATCAAAACAAATAAAAAAAAACATTAAATAAAATTAGACTTCACTAATTGCTCTCATTTGTATAGACACTTTACATAAATCCAATTAGGAGGAATAAATTGTAAATCTTACAGCAGAATGAATTCAAACTGTTATGAGCTTAAGATAATTAAGGACATAGTATGAAACCATGGTAACAGTAAAAAACCATGGTAACTGCTTCTTTATTTATGACAGTTACTGTACTTTTGGCACCAATCCCTTGATTAATGTATCCTTGCAAAGTCTCCTCTCCACTGTATAGATTATAAAATAATCAATTTGAATTTCCCTTTATTTATTTTTTCTCAATATTTATAAAGTCTTCAATTTTCTTCAAAACCACAGAATAAATTTTCCCCTTCTTGATGTTTCGCTTCAAAGTGGTATCGATTCCAAACAAGCCGTCTGCAGTAAAGTCAATCCCAAAGGGAGGTAACAAAGGACTCAAATTTCTGGCATCCGAGTCCAATAATTTCTTTAATCCCTTTATATTGCACTAAAAGAAGAATTTATAATTTTTTTTAAAGTTTTAATTCTATTTTTTAATGCATCTCCCTCACAATGTCACATATAATTTTCTCTGATATTTGCAAGGTTAAACAGAAAACAATTCCGCGGTTTGGAAACTCAATTCAGGCGGAAAATCATATAGACGAATCTGTACAAGAGCATTTGCAGCAAATATTTGTGACTTTTTTTCCCCCCTTTTTGTGTCAGATGAATTAAATTTGCCAACTTTGCAAATTTAAATGAAAATGTATGTGTACAGGATTCTGCATGCATGAGAAGTTGGCAGAAATTGGGAACAGAATTTACAGAACGTAGTGGGGAGAAACAGAACAGTGGTAGGAGGAGGGAGATTACAATGTAACTGAAAGAATTAGGGGGAAGAGGAAGAGAAGACTTAGTCTTAAAGTGATTGAGTGGTAACAAACAAGACTGAAGATCTAAACGTTATGGGGTTAAAGTCCCCCATTGGGAGGCAAGGATTTTTCATGGCCTTCCCAAGTGCAAAGTACTGGTCCAACATAGGAACCATACAGGATTGTTGTAAGAACTTCATCATCAATGAAAATATTACTATAAAGTTTAAAACTGGAAGAGAGAGGGAAGTGGGCAAGTTGGAGGAAGAGTTTTTATGAAATTCCATAAAGAAGGCCAGGTATGATTCTTGACTCTAAGCTGGGTGGACAGAAAGATTAGAGCATCAGTCTTGAAAGTAGGTTGTGCCATGACACACCAAAGTCATTAAAAACAGAATAAGTAAAGCTATCCTGCTTGGCACTGAGCATGTACAAGTAGTTCCAAGGACTGGCAAGGAAAATTTGGGTGTGGTGATATCATACCACTAATGTTAATACTTTATGACAGCACTATTTCTGTCGCATGTAGATTAAGTCCCAAAATTACTAAAATACTGTCCTTAGTGTGTTAAAGCCACATATATGCACAAACAGCCATTCTTGATTCCAGAGTTAATAGACAATGAATATCAATTGAGTTTTCTTGGAACTTTAATAAAAAGTTTTGACTTAGAAAATCCTAGTATTTAAGGCCATGTGTAAATGACAAATACTTAATGTGTCAAGTATGCTGTTTGCGCGAGGGAAATAATGACCCTCTTTTCCATTACAGATTCAATTTAAGAGCCGAAAATGGATGATATAGCAACAGTCAGTTTCATTTAAGTAAATAATATTTTACACTCAGGAGATTACGGCAGAATGACGGAGTATTTGGAAACAACGGGAAATGAGAAACTCTGTTGTAAATGCGAAAAGACCATTGAATTTTTTTTTGTTGTTTAGTTTTATTGCAACTTTGCAGTCAAAACGGGCTGAAGTAAAAAGCATTCCAAATTAATCATGTTTTAGTTTGTAAAACCAGAAAATACTTTAATTGTTTACTACAAATCAAGGTCTCCAATGCATTTGTAATTACTAGAAACTGAGTTGTTTTTTAGAGGAAGGTCACAAGTTTGATCCCTAGCCAGGACATATTATACAAAAGTAGTTCAAATAATACTAGAGGCTCTGGTAAGCTAAAAACTTTTACTTCTGACCTTTATTTCAAAAACCACTGAGATCCCCACCCATAAACCATAATCTTTGACTTAACAGAAACACAGAGGAGAACAGACAGAATGCATATTTGTGTTATTACTGGTACTCAATTAAGGATTGACACATACTCAGTTAAAATCTCTGTGATTTATAAATACCTGTAGATATAGTAGTTCACTTGTGTCATAATTTAAGACACTATTTATATGTTGGTTACTCAAAATAACCATGAAAAGACTTATGCGAACAGCATAAAACCAGATAACGAGTAACTCGCAGGCTGATCAGGTTTTATGCTGTTCGCTGCTCCTCAGTGGTCTTGAAATGAGGATTTTGTAATTAAATTTGGTAAGGTTTAACTGTGGTTTTCTGCAGATCAGGCTTTATGTGGTACCTACTGAGTGCGTCAAAATGAGTCTATATGAGGGAAAGGGTTAAGCTAATGTAAGAAATATTCATGAGCAAAAAAAAAAAAAAAAAAAAAAAAAAAAAAAACATGTTTAACTGTTTTTTTTTTATCATAGTTTTTTTTATTACTTTAGGTCCATTAATTTAGTTCTTGGCTTAGAGGCCTAAAGACAAATCAATTGCAAAGATTGATTGTCTATTTATTCTTAAATGCAAATAATTATTGACATTCAATCAATCATTTTTCAAAAATACTCAATCACCATTTAATCCTTAATTCTTAGTAAAATATCTTTTACGAGATTTGTATGATCTTTAAAACCATCTATATTACATAAAGAAACAAGAGTAGTTTGTATTTGAATGCTTGTCAATAAAAGTTAATATTGCAATAAAAGGCAAAATGAGAATCTCTGTATTAATAGCAATAAACATGTGCTCCAAGCAAGTTTTAAAGCAATATCTAAAAGAGATCAGTGAAAAAGTGAGTTGGTACAAAAAGATTAATTAAGTCTGAAAAGGGGAATAATTATGTCATAATTCAAGACAGAGTTATGCACTTTTGCCACATACAAGTAGAGGTGATGATCATATACAGGTAATCAAAGTAATACCTCAAACTGTTTAGTGAAAAAATGAGTTGGTGTGAAAACCTCTACCTAGTTTCTAAATAAAAAAGGGGCATAACTATTTTAAAATTCATGACAGAGCTTGACCCCAACACAGGTCTGCATTATGAGGGACATCCATGGAAAGAAATTGTATAGATAAAAGCAATGCTAAACAAAAGTTTTAACATTTTTTCTAAGTCCAAAAAGGCCCATAAATATGCAAAAATATTTGGAAGACTACTACTAGTTGGCCAGATGATGATCAAGGCATGTGTGAAGTAATGGGGACATATATTGAGTAAAAGAGGAGATAATGGCAATGTTAATCATAAGTTTAACACTTTTTGCAAGTCCAAAAAGGGACATAAACATGCAAAAATATTTGAAAGAGGTACTGTTGCTGTTTCTACTGGTTGGTCTGATGATGATTAATACATGTGTGAAGTTTGAAAGACATCCAATGGGAATAACTGGAGATAATAGCAAGTAAAACACTTTTTCTAAGTCCAAAAAGGGCCATAAATATGCAAAATTATTTTGGAACAGTTACTGTTCCTTTTTTTTTTTTCTGGTGGGTCTGGTGATGATTAACACATGTGTGAAGTTTAAGGGACATCCATCGAGTAATAGTGGAGATAAAGGCAATGTTAAACAAAAGTTTAACAATTTTTCTAAGTCCAAAAAGGGCTTGGAAGAGTTACTGTTCCTGTTTCTACTGGTTGGTCTAATGATGATAAACACATGTGTAAAGTTTGAGGGACATCCATTGAGTAAAAGTGGAGAAAATGGCAATGTTATTCAAAATCTTAACATTTCTTGGGACGCAGATGCCGGGGTGACTCCAATAGCTCATCCTATTTTTCGAATAGTCGAGCTAAAAACAAAGTTATTTTCTTAATTACATCAGAGGACTCTGATCACTTCATATTCATTTTCTCCTAACTGCCAATGACAGTAATTTTGTGGAGAAAACATCTCTACTCCCACTTTCTCCATCATTTAATTCCACAAAAAGCCATCCCTTCACACAATGCCAGCTATTTAACAGCTCTTAATGACTCAGGGAGACCGATAGGGATTCTCCTGGATGGTATTTAGCCTCAAAATCATGACACTTTTTAACCTCCACAAAATGAAGAGCCTGAAATGTGAAGTTTTACATCAATTTATTTTGAACATTAACCACATGATATAACTTAATTACATCAATAAGACCAACTAATAGCCAAATTAGATTGCTTTTTTGTATGTATGTGTTTAACATCCCATCAATAATTTTTCAGTCATTTGGGGACTTTGTCTAAACATCTTACAGACACAGTGTTACAAAATATTGATATTCTGCTGTGGCGTGGTACCACATCCAGTCACATATCCTGACAATGGCCCAACCAGATTCAAGCCCTGAGCTGAGCAAGGGAGATATACCAGTACTATTTTCATTGGCTTTTCATATGTTCATGCCGTAGCTGTAACCAAACCCGCAACCTCCAGGTTACTAGCTGGACACTCTTAAAACTTGCTCATTGGGACAACTAAAACCAGATCAGACTGAAAGAGGTTTAATAATCTTTGTCAGATTAGGTTTACTATACCCGCCTCTAATTTCTAAGGGTCACAGCTCTAATACGCTTTCATAAACATTTTCCACAATTCTTTGCTAACCCATCATAGTGTTAACACATGCCAAGTTTCAAGAATTGAAGTACAGTAAAATCTCAATAATAAGACTACACTTTGGACTGCTGTCAACTGAGATGGTCTGATAAACAAGTTTCAATTTACAGGAAATATGGAAAACGGGACCTGAAAAAAGTGGTCGTAATAGTGAGGTGGTCTTTATATGAGGTTTTACTGTAGTTTGCACCACAAACTTTCAAACAGACCAACCCTACAATTGACAGGCTAGTCCTTAACCCTTTCCCTCATATAGACTCATTTAAACCCTTTCCCTCATATAGACTCATTTTAACCCTTTCCCTCATATAGACTCATTTTGACGCACTCAATAGGTACCACATAAAGCCTGATCTGCAGAAAACCACAGTTAAACCTTACCAAATTTAATTACAAAATCCTCATTACCAGACCACTGAGGAGCAGCGAACAGCATAAAACCTGATCAGCCTGCGAGTTACTCGCAGGCTGATCTGGTTTTATGCTGTTCGCATAGGTCTTTCCATGGTATCCTCTATGAGGGAAAGGGTTAAGTATACCCCTTGTAAACATTTATTTGCTGGGTTATAATGACCCATGCAATCTGTATCACCCTTAACCTTTTACCTCATGAATATTCATGTACAAAATTATGACTTGATGAACTTAGTGTTATGTCCTAATATTGTGGTTGTGGGAGCCCAACTCAAATGCTCGTTCCATTGGTCCAAGTAGTATGTATGAGAATGCTTCATGGGTCTATGTGACAAAGAGTAATATACAGTCAAACTTGTTTTAACTAACCGCCCAAGGGAAATTATTAAAGTGGTCTCTTGATAAAATAACTTACTTTTGATTTTTCATGAAAGTGTGAAAATAATGATTCATTTATTGATATAAAAGAGTGTGTGCATGTTGAAGTATTTTTGCTGTTGAATTCCTTCTTTCATTCTCCTTTAATTCATTGTATTATCAATATAATAGTGAGTGCATGTTTATGAGTTTTATGTTGTTGCTGTTGATTTATTGAATGTATAAAGACAAAAAGTCTAAAGGACGTTGTTTGAGCAATTTTAACTGTAATTGCATATGTATGTATCAAGTTATCATATATATTATGTAAAAATTTACTGAACTTTGCAATAACAAAGGAAACAACAGGTTTTTTTCTTTGCGCTGCAGACTGTGTAAATCTGAGCTTCAATATTGCATGAGCAAATAGAGCAGACCCTGACAGCAATGGTATCCCAGTTTGACATCCTTTAAGCCTTTACCTCATCCTAATATAGACACAGGGTTATCCTTAAGAATCTGAGTAGAAGGCTAATTTTAAATTGTAGGAGGCAGGGGTGTCTGTAAGTCCTACGTTTTCTTGTGATTTTTTTTTCTCATTTTCAGTTTCTTTGCATTTTTCCCATTTTCTTTACAATTTTGACAAATTTGAGCCGGCTAGAAAAGGATTTGAGGTGATCAAATCTGCCGCCAGCCGCCTCTTAAGGAAAACCCTGTAGACATGCTTTGACACATTGCATAACAGGACAAACCCCTTCTGTTTTGGATTGAATAAACCACAGCATGAATTTTACATCTCAAGAAAGATTGAAATCCTTAAACAAGATAAAGATGTCAGTTAAACTAATCCAATCAACCCAGTATCAAATGATGAAAGATTTCTGCTACATTTTTAGATTCTGTTTGTAATATTGGTTATTTGTGTGCAGCGGTAGGCCACAAGATCTGTTAAAATTCCAATCTGTCAAAAGCTGTTCAATAGATTCAATCAAAACTAACATGGCCAAGGTCTTTGAAAAACTATACTCAAAGGAAAAAGAAGTGCAGGGTAAACTTTTGTGCCAGTTTTAAATAGGAAGCATTTGACTGTATTACACTTTAAATTATTTTGATAAAGACTTTCAAACAAAATAAATGATTTAAAATGAGTTGGGGTCTATCATATGGGGTTTATAGCAAAGTAAGGAGGTAAAAACTTGAGTCTGGCTACTACAGATTCTAGTTACCCTGTGTATCTTTTTCCTTTGAGTATATTTCAGTAGAAGTAACATCTTTAAGAAGAAATCTGATATCAACCCTTTACCTCATGAATATTCATGTACAATTAATAATTTGTAAATATACTTAGCTGAATTTAACCCTTTCCCTCATATAGACTCATTTTGACGCACTCAATAGGTACCACATAAAGCCTGATCTGCAGAAAATCATAATTAAACCTTACCAAATTTAATTATAAAGTCCTCATTTCCAGACCACTGAGGAGCAGCGAACAGCATAAAACCTGATCAGCCTGCGAGTTACTCGCAGGCTGATCTGGTTTTATGTTGTTCGCATAGGTCTTTTCATGGTTTCCTCTATGAGAGAAAGGGTTAAAGATATGAGAAAATGGGATTTTCTCTATGTAGAACTGTGTGACCTGTGTCTGCTCTGTTTGCAAATGTGTCAAAATGAGTCAATATGAGGTGAAAGGCAAATGTCATATCAGGGCTACTTAGGGAGGTTTACCTTGTTAATATTCATGTATATGAAATAATAGATGTTTCTTTGCCATGCAGACTACTAGAATCTAAGCTATAATATTTATGAGCAAACAAAGAAGGCCATGATCAGACATCTCCTGGAAGTCAAAACGTGTCAAAACATGTGTCCAAGTGTGGTGAAAGGTTAAAGGAGGTCAAACTAGAATGAATCATCTTGTTTTGAAAAATAAATTCTGGCCACAGGCTAGGTAATGTTTAGTGAAGTGAACATTGACTCCATCAAGGAAATTAACACCAGTTTGACTGCGAGAAAAAAAAATGCAGTTAAAATGTAGCTTACACAAAATAAGGTATATATAGATGTGAAATATGAATGAGCTGGTTTACATAATTAAACAAAACAAAGCATTCAGAATAATAAGATTCCTATTATATTCCGAATGATATTGTGGAAGCACACACACACCATGAATTTACAAAATGAATGTCATCAAAATAGATAGCAAGATAAAAACAAGAGGGCCATGATGGCCCTGGATCGCTCACCTGAGTACCATTGCTACAACTGATTACAAGGTTTTTAAACAGACAAGAATTCTGATATAACTCAATCTTAAACATTTTAGCCCTGACAATACTACACACCAAATATATAAGCACTGGGCCTTATGATTTCAGAGGAGAAGACTTAGTGCGGGGTCATTTATCTCCAAAGGGCCACCATTTTGAAAATCTTGATAATGAACCATTAGATGATGCTACATACCAAATATCTAAGCTCTAGGCCTAATGGATTCATAGAAGAAGATTTTTAAAGATTTTCCTATATAACTCTATGTTAAACAAGTGACCCCTGGTGCGGGGGCATTTATCACCATAGGGTCATGATTTGTACAATCTTGGTAATAAACCATAAGATGATGCTTCATACCAATTATCTAATCTCTAGGCCTAATGGATTCATAGAAGAAGATTTTTAAAGATTTTCCTATATAACTCTATGTTAAACAAGTGACCCCTGGTGCGGGGCATTTATCACCATAGGGTATGATTTGTACAATCTTGGTAATGAACCATAAGATGATGCTACATACCAAATATCTAAGCTCTAGGCCTAATGGATTCAAAGAAGAAGATTTTTAAAGATTTTCCTATATAACTCTATGTAAAACAAGTGACCCCTGGTGCGGGGTCATTTATCACCGTAGGGCTATGATTTGTACAATCTTGGTAATGGCCCATAAGATGATGCTACATACCAAATATCTAAGCTCTAGGCCTTGCAGTTTTGCAGAAGAAGATTTTCAAAGTTTGCATTTTTAAAATCTATTTTTAGCTCCTGTGACCTACTTTTTTAACCAATCTGAATAATTTGTACAACTTTGATAGAGGGCATCATAAGGATGATTCCTGTGAAGTTTGGTCAAAATCCCTTCAGCGGTTCATGAGGAGATGTTGTTTAAAGCAAATTGTTGACGACGGACGGACGCACGCACGCACGCACGTACGCACGGACGACGGACGACGGACGACGGACAAAAGGCGATCACAATAGCTCACCATGAGCACGTTGTGCTCAGGTGAGCTAAAAAGACAGAGGATTGACACAGTAACTGCCAACAATGTACTCGGCCAGGGGATGGTACTCTGGTAAAGCAGAAGACAGTCAAATATCTCCGTCACCATTTGTCTTCATCAGACATACAGACACACGCTGAGGGTTCTGAGCCTTAATCTGATATATCGGCACAACAAACCATCTTTCAGACTCCCAATTTCCTGTGGGGGACATGTAACCATGGTGATCAACAAGCAGGGAGTCGAGGATGACTGGATTAGTGTTGTAAGAAGGCAAGTGACTTGACTTATATGTACTAAAGATTATGTCTGGTTTTTTTTTAATTCCTACGCATTATGGGCACTTACAGTCTAACCATGGTCTGCACTGAATAAATGTTCAGGAAACAACCCCATAAACAACGAATGGTACAGACCAAAATGAAGAAAGGACAAGACCATATAAGAAGAGTGAGGATGTTTCTTGAGTGGAAAATTAATGTTGAATAGTCTGTCAAGTGATACTTTGAAAATAAATGAAAAACTTCGGTCAACATCCATTTCCAATTATAAAATTCATTGACTAGAGAAGAATTTCAATCATTTTGATCTATGTGAAATGGCAATACCCTGTGTCCATAAATAGTGAAGTTATGAATTTTCAAAGGCTTTGAGTTGAGCAAAATCTCAATTTGAACTGTTTCATGACTGAAACAGACAAGGTCCAGTTCAGGATGGAACAAAACAACCTAAGAAGACTATTTGATGAATGTAAATTTCACTATGCATATCTGAAACACAAAACCATCTTTATCCCGTCTGCAAACATTATTCCTAATGTCAATGTCTTCAGCAACTGACATGAAATCTAAGAAAAGAGAGAAAAATAACTCCCCAGTGAAACTTAAGTGAAATATATGATCTGATAGCTTAACAATTGTCTGACAAAACTGTCCAACATTTGACACCATTGAGATCCCAGTGAAAAGTTCACAAAGTAATCATCAGATAATTGTCATGTGATGACTTAACCTGATTATTCACCCATCACATGACACTAACCTTTATCATGTGACATTTATGCAACAACACCAGTATAAAACAAGAGTTGTTGGCACGACACATATTCCCTCCTGAATGCTATCAATTAAGAAATATCTTTACATTCAGTCACTGTGACCTTGACCTTTGACCTATTTACCCTGAAATCAGTAGGAGTCATCTGGTACTTTATGACCTCACTTCCACTCAAGTCAAAGGTATCCGATACGTTGCTGCCCATTAAAAAAAAAAAGAAAAAAAAAATTAGACCAATTTAACGAAAAATCCACCAAATTTCAAAGGAGTTACGGCAATTGAAACAACATGATGTACGTTTTCAGTGGAAGAAGTTACCTACCTTATTATATATAAGGTCATTGAATTTTTTTTTTTTTTTTAATGGGCAGCAATGTACCGGATACCTTGTAATCCTCTTTTAATTTTCCATTCATTATAGATTAATCATCTTATCAAAAGGATTTATCTTTAGTTTCATGTAAATATATCCCATATTAGGCATAACTCATTGACAAATAAAACTAAAAAAAAAGGGGGGGTGGGGGGGTTCAGGGCTGAAATTCAGATGAAATGGCCCTAAGACATAAAATACTAAGATCTTTCTCAAGCAGTCAAAAAAAGATTGAAATTATTTAAATAGTTTCATTCTATAAAAAAAAAAACACCAAAAAAAACAAAAAACCCATCTGAAAACAATTTCTCTTGTAAAACCTAGATAAATGCCAAAAAACACCCTTGAAAACAAACCCCTTTACAACTACATTTATTAATAACAATCTACGACTGTGAATTGACAAAATGATCAATTTTAATTTTTATATAATCATACTTAGTTACAGTAATTACCAATAATGACCCTGTACTTGATATCTCCCTGCTTGATTGAATACCCTAATATTGTGAACAATCTTCTCTCTTTTTTGCCTTCTAGTATGTTTATTGCTGGCTGGATAAAAAACGTGAACATTCCATATAACCCTGTGTAAAAGCCCCACCTCCCCTTCCCCATTTTGTAGAAAAAAAAAAATAGGAACTACATAAAGGCACATTCAATCCTTGTACAAACTAAAATAGAGCTTTAATTCTTGAAAGGGACAATATCCAAAATTGCAATGAAGATTCAGAATTTGTTAACCCTTTCCCTCATAGAGGAAACCATGAAAAGACCTATGCAAACAACATAAATCCAGATCAGCCTGCGAGTAACTCACAGACTGATCAGGTTTTATGCTGTTCGCTGCTCCTCAGTGGTCTGGAAATGAGGACTTTATAATTAAATTTTGTAAGGTTTAACTGTGTTTTTTTGCAGATCAGGCTTTATGTGATACCTATTGAGTGCGTCAAAATAAGTCTATATGAGGGAAAGGGTTAAATGTTTTTTGTGCAAGTGGATAAAAGAGGGGAGTAATAAGAGATGTTTCACAACATGATGATAATGGGGGAAAACTGCAAAGCACCAAGAAACATTTAAATGGGGTGATTTGGTGATTTGTTAAATTTTCTACAGAAACAAGAATAACTTTTGCAATTTTGTGATCTCATCCCATATCATAACAAGTTAAGGTTCAAAGAGACATGATGGGAAAGAGTCATTATAAATCCTATATTGGCAAAAAAAAAAAATCTTCAGGCAAAAACATTTACTGAAATAAACAAAAGGGCAATCTTGGCATAGATTGCTCACCTTTGTTTTATAAATAAATCCATGCAAGTCACAACATAAATAACAAATTAAGATATGCTTTAATGAAGCATGTTTTCATCTGTATGTATTACTGCTTTTGCTTGTTTGCTCCATAACTGTTAATTCATTCACAGTCATTTAAGGACTTTGTCAACATGAGACAGATATAGTGCTGCCACACTGTGGTATCATGTTGTTGACATGTGGTATAATACCACACCCAGTCACATAATCCTGACGTCAACTAGTCATGGAACTACCCACACATGCTGAGTGCCAAGCAAAAGCAAGATATACCACCACTATTTTTGTCTCAGACAGTGACCATACCCGGAGATTGAACCTCCCAATTAGGTTTCCTAATGTGTTTTATAATGGAGTCTATTATAATGGAGTGAGTTATAATGGAGTGTTTTATAATGGAGCATGTTATAAAAGAGTGTGTTATAATGGAGTGCTTTAAAATGGAGCGTGTTTATAATAATGGAGAGGGTTTTTATAATGGAGTGTGTTGTAATAGTGTGTTATAATGGAGTGTTTTATAATGGAGTGTGTTATAATGGAGTGTTTTATAATGGAGCAGGTTATAATGGCATGTTCTGAAGTAGTGTTCTAAAAATTAGCATGTTATAATGAGGTGTGTTATAATGGAATGTGTTGTAATGAACACACACTGTACTCACCTCAGTATCAATGCGAAGACGACACTTACAGAATATCACAGACTTGTTCACAAGCAGGGGATTCCTGTAACAAAAAAAGATACCAGTCACTTTACCCATTCCATAATTACAACTTGTCTGATTAAATTCTAGTGTGCCTGGTAAACGTTACCACTTAAATATTAATTGTTTTTGTGTGTTTAACAAATACCCTATTCAAATTCTATGTCTACGGAAAAAAAAATCAAATAATATATTCAAATTCTCAAGTAAAAGGTCTTATTTTACGACAAGATTTCTTGTCTTTATGGTTTTGTAGCATCCTTAATTCTGGATTATCTAGAATTATCAGTATGGTGATTAACCCTTTCCCTCATAGAGGACACCATGGAAAGACCTATGCGAACAGCATAAAACCAGATCAGCCTGCGAGTAACTCGCAGGCTGAACAGGTTTTACGCTGTTTGCTGCTCCTCAGTGGTCTGGAAATGAGGATTTTGTAATTAAATTTGGTAAGGTTTAACTGTGGTTTTCTGCAGATCAGGCTTTATGTGGTACCTACTGAGTGCATCAAAATGAGTCTATATGAGGTAAAGGGTTAATACTCTGAAATCCTACCTTGTCTTCATATAATGTGAGTGTGGGACAAGATAGGACAGAACAGGATGAGACAGAGTCCTGTATTGCCCCCACTTCTGTGATGCATGGGTATAATAATAGGCTAGATCCAAAATGTCTGAGAGGAAATTATATATTGCTATTTCAAACAGCCACATGCATAAAAGTATTATGCAACAAAGCACCTCAAGTACTTACAGCCAGAGACAACAACTTGTTATGTCAATTTAATTCTTTGTAAGAATATGATAAACTGGGATTTACTTTGCCAATATATAAACAAAGAGCTGCTGCTGTGCTTTAACAATCTCTGTGTCTCTATCATGAAGACGCCTGCATTCTCTTATGAATCGCAAAGAGAAGTGTACAAGAAATAAAGTAATACATCAATTGATACATCATCAGAAGACAGAAATGAAACCAGCAATCCCTGGAGAATGATTCCAAAGCAGAAAGCATTGCCCCAGTGCCTTCCATCTGTCTCTGACAAGGCTGTGATATGAAGAATGGCGCAATAAAATATTGTCTTCATGTCACCGAAAACATTACAACCCTTCAATCTTGTGAGTTGGGCGTCGATATAAACTTGCCATGCTTGACATGGTAAAATGGGAAAATACAACCTCCATGGATTGGCAAAACTCCTCTGTGAGTAATTTGCTAGAAATTTGTCCACAATATCCAATGAGGAAAGAAATTTCTTTTTACCGTAGATTGAACATGATTAACACATGGAGTGGAGGTCAGTTATCGCATGAGTAAACACATCGAAGTGACCAGAAACACATCTTTTCTCGTCTAATCATTTGACCACAAGCCTAATAGATTAATCAAGTTAGATGAGTACATCCATTATAAAGCAAAAGCTGGGTTCTCATTAGAATTCCAAAACAAAGATTTCCAAAAAGTTTGGAGTCCTCTCATAAGAGATATGAGAAGTGCTAAAAAAATTCTCCAAATTAGCAAAGAAACCATGGAAATCATTATTACACAATCCAGCAATGGATTCATCTGTTCATCAGACTGAAGCTGCAATTAAGGTAATCCATCTATCATCAAATTATTATCATTGTCCTTCAAATGCTTAATCAGAATTCAGTTTATTTGTTGGGGTTTAAGTCCCAGCGACAGTATTTTAGTCATTTGGAGACTATGTCTACATAAGATAACAAAAGTGTTCTCAGGAACAAGTGTGTCACCTGCTGAAACATGATGGAAAAAGTGTGACGGACAGACAGACAGACAGACAGACAATGGAAAAGTAATCCCTTTGTGTCACATTATCCTGACACTGGGTCAACCAGTCCTTGAAATACTCTTACATGTTAAATGCCAAGCAAGGGAGCTATAACAGTACAATTTTTATGATTGGTATGTCATGGCCATGGACAGAACCCACAACCTGGCCAAATGATGGTGTTAATGCCTCTTAACCCATCATCTAGAATAAAAAAACTGGACTCAAACTGGAAATCAGGAAAGTTCTGAACAAAAATTTGGGGTGGGGAAATGCTGATTTGATGTATGGTCCATTCAGATAAGATCAGATAAGCTGGAGAAGTACCTACTTTTTACACAGTGGGCAGATCACCTCCTCTGTTGAGAGTCTGTCTATGGCAGAACACAGTGAACCCTCCTCGAGCCTCTCAATCTTCTCATATTCTTCCAGCAGGCGATGCTCTGAAAGTGTACAGTAATAAAATTTAAATGCCAATTGATTATTCTATACCAATTTCTCAAAATGTCTATACAACACATACTAATTCTTCTTTATGGTTCCAGGGTTGGAGTAGTACTAAGAACATGGAAAGGTCATAAAAAATTCTGTTCAATATTAGGTCTTAAAAGTTCAAATTCAAAGCTTTTCAAATGAATAAAGGCAACAAATCCTCCAGTCTCCCTCCATTTATTTCTCTCTCTATCCCTTTATCTCTCTCTCTCTCCCTATCATTTTTTCCATACATTTATTTCAATTTATTATTTAACATTGGTAAGTAGCATGATATATACAATATTCAATGGTCAATTTTACAAGAAGGCAAAATTCATATTCCATATTTCTCTAATTGAGTGATACATCCACATCTGAGACAAAATAAACATTTCACTTCAAAATCAATTCATTCAAAGTCCCTCAAGATATCATTATAAGGAAGCAAACCTTTAAAATGCCAAAAGTTCAGAAAGCAAAATCTAATCCATTACAAATACTAAAAGAAATTGAATAGAAAATCTATTAAAGTTTCCACACGTTGGCAGACATTTTTCAGCATGTTCATATGGAAGGGAGCTATATAACTGAAATGTTCACACCGGCCGGCGACTGCCAGACACTACTAACAAACACTGCTAAGCACTCCAATACCATAAAGCTGGTCTGGAACGCATCCGAATGTATCCAAATGAATCGTAAACCTCACCGCCACGTCTCTCTTCTCCTAACACTGTAACGACTGCTCCGCAGACTGCTGTTATAAACAAGCACGATCTTCACCTTTCATTCTCCACTGTTCTGTGTCTTATGACTGCCTTTTTGATAGTCAAGTTGTTGGTTTTATGTACAAGTTATCTGGTTGTTTATATATATTTATCTAAAAGTATTCCCTGACCATACATATGTGAATCATACCATACTATAAGGGAAGCTCCATTATATAAAGCTCAACTTCCAGTCCAAGCGCAGATACGGCATTATACTGGAATGCGCTATACATTACAACACTGTAGTATTAAAATAAAACAAAATTGAAACTGTCACTAAAAGTGATAAATATCCCAGCATCCCATCTTCTCATTATGTAATGTGAGTATAGGATGTGACATGACAAGACAGAGCATGACATGATATGACCAAGAGTGTTTCCAATTTAACCCCGTATCTCTGAAGCAAGGGATATAATAACTAACTGAACTATGTTATACATCACAGCTTTTAAGTAATACCTTACTTGGGGTGTATTATTGGCAGCATTTTTTTTCCTTCTATATCTAGTATCTGTAACACCAACCATTCACAATGTAGAAGGGACCCAAATTGATTCATAATTCCAAAGCGCATTTTTGACAGAGGTGCGTTTAAGCCCTTCCTACACAGCTAAATTAATTTCAAAAGTGCTTCTCTTACACAATTACTCAGTTTCTTGAAACAAGAGGGCCATGATGGCCCTGAATCGCTCAACTGATTATAAATGAGCAACATATGTTGGATTTTTCATATTGACCTATTTTTTGACCCCACATGACCCACTTTCGAAATTGTCCAAAATTTTATGGAACAAATCCGACAAGTTTCATAAATATTGGGCCAAAATTGTGGCCTCTAGAGTGTAAACAAAGTTTTTCTAAGATTTGACCACATGACCTACTTTTTGAACCCACATGACCCAAATTCAAACTTGTCCAAGATTTTATGGAAACAAACATTCTGACCAAGTTTCATGACGATTGGGCCAAAAATGTGGCCTCTAGAGTTTTAACAAGGTTTTTCTAAGATTTGACCTCATGACCTACTTTTTGACCCCACATGACCCAAATTCGATCTTGTCAAAGATTTTATGGAGACAAACATTCTGACCAAGTTTCGTGAAGATTGGCCTAAAAATATGGCCTCTAGAGTGTTTACAAACCAAATTGTTGACGCCGCACGACGCATGACGGACGCTGGACGAAGGGCGGTCACAAAAGCTCACCTGTGAGCTAAAAAGGAACCATTCCCTACTATTTTGCAGAAAAATTGCAAGTTATTTTGCTTAGCCCACACTTTCTCCTCACAATATCTGCAGAAATGCCACTACTTTTGTTCATAATTTTGAGAAGAACAATGCTCATTTTTCACAAACCCTAAGGGGTACCGGAGCCTATCACTATTCAAGCAAAAATATTAGATTGGACTGCTTACTATGTGAAAAGGCTTCATGCTTTGACTGATTTTCAATTAAACATTTATGAACAGGGACCATGATAGAACCTCATTACACTAGCTTTCATGCATATAATGAATGTGTATTGTACAGGGGTATGAACATAAATCATTAGTATCCTTTAAATAATTCTAGGTCTCTCCTTCAAGCAGGTTTTAACATCAAATTTTGTTGCTATCATTGTTGTTAATGTGTGTTTTTGTTGTTGCAACTTCTTTGTTTGTGTGTGTGTGTTGGGGGTGGGGGAGGGTGTTTCCAAAACATTTACATTAAGTTTCAAATGGCAAATCAAAGCATAATCAATTACTTATGAAATCTGAAACTATAATGGTTTTTTTTAATACAAATTTTTACACTTTTCAAAACTTTCTGTATACAGAATCACCTTCAAAGAGGTCAAATCCAAACCTAGTAATATTCAATATCATGATACACAGACACTCCATACCTCCAGGATTTTTTGAGAACCACCCCTCCTTCAACACAACTCCACAGTCCACCCTCATATTTCACCAGACAATAATTTACAGTACCAAATATACGCCCCTCTCTCCTCCCCCGCCACTTTTTCCTTCCAGAGTCCCACTATACAATAATCAAATCTACTTCTCAGAGCCACTGAACTCTTACACCTCCAGATCATCCACCAGGATACCACTACAGATTCTGTGTCCATAAAATCTGATAAGTTTTCAATCCCTGTCACTGGAAAGCAGATTGCTAAATTATCCCTTAAGTAAAAATATACAGACTCATTTCTCCTCATGATGAAACATTACAGTTCCAGGGACCTTTTTAATGCTGTAATTATTCGAACCCTTCCAAGAAATTTGTGACATGACCAATATAGAGCTGCTTCTATTCTTTTAGGCTGTGTTGATATCATATCTCAGACTAGGGCAATCTAGATCCAATATAACAAGCTCGATTATGAAGCAGGCGTCCTTGTTACATAGATTGATCCATTTACCTCAGACGCTTTTTTACCCTTCCATTTAATATAAACTGAGTATTACCCTTCCATTTAATATAAATTGAGTATTGCCCTTTGTGTTGATAATATAAATTGAGTATTACCCTTCCTTTTTAATAATTTAAATTTTACCCTTCCATTTAATATAAATTGAGTATTGCCCTTTCGACTCAATAATATTGAATATTACCTTTCTGTTTAATATAAACTGAGTATTACCCTTCTGTTTAAATAATTTAAAATGAGTATTACCCTTCCGTTTAATATAAATTGAGTATTACCCTTTCATTTCAATATAAATTGAGTATTACCCTTATAAATTCCAAAAAAATAATTAAAGTTAATAATATGTAGAAATATTTACTGGTATACTGTTTTTTTAAGAATCAATGTCAACAAATTGTCTAATATGAGAGATCATATCAAATTTTAGCAGTTGAATTACTGTGTAAAAATGTTAAGCTTACAAAATTAATTGAATCTTCCTGATTTTATTTTTTATTGAGATTTGTTATCCATAGGTTTGAAATTAAACCAGCATATGTCAGTTTTTAGTTTTTAATTGAGTAATTATGCATATATTCAACATATGTGTTTCTCTGTGACTTCATAGACTGTTGACAAAGGACATACTAAAAAGGCCCCAAATGCAGAATTAAGGACAAAGAATATTAATTAACCCTTTCCCTCATAGAGGAAACCATGAAAAGACCTATGTGAACAACATAAAACCAGATCAGCCTGCGAGTAACTCGCAGGCTGATCAGGTTTTATGCTGTTCGCTGCTCCTCAGTGGTCTGGAAATGAGGATTTTGAAATTAAATTTGGTAAGGTTTAACTGTGGTTTTCTGCAGATCAGGCTTTATGTGGTACCTATTGAGTGCGTCAAAATGAGTCTATATGAGGGAAAGGGTTAAAATAACTTTCAAAGACATCTAAAACAATAGATTTTTCTTTGCCATGCAGACTGTGTAGAATCTAAGCTACAATTATTTGTGAGCACACAGAGGAGACCCTAATAATAAGAGACCACCTACATGCAGAAAATGGTTACACTGTAAAATAATTAATTTTCATCTGCATTATATTTCAGTGAATCAGAAAAGTCTATTATGTGGTTACAAATATCATGGCATTGTGTTACAAAAATTGAGAGGTATTTTCATGTGATCTCAATATTTATGGACTAAATCACTCAATAACAGCTTTTTATTCATGAATACTTCTCTAGAATATCAAAGAAAATTGATCTCCTAAGTAAATAATGATTTCACAATATATTTATCAAGAACATGATTAAGGTAAGCCAAACTGCCATTAAGATCAATCTTTGTATTTCTACATTTTCTCCCACTTTTATTGAGAAAAGATATCTTCATTTTCTTCCACCAATATGGTGTGTTACCAATAACCATAAAGCCTCAACACAAAGATATAATAGTTATCTGAAATTAATTTTCTCAGGATGTCTCCCATTCTTAGTATCAAACAAAGGCAGTGATTGATTGCACTCCAACAATAATGTGCACTTCGCTAATAATGGGCTTTCCCCCCAAAGTAATGATAAATTTCAATAATACAAGAATTTTTTAATGGAAAACTATCCTGATGCATTACTTAAGTTCAATATAAATGAGAAAAGTCAACTTCAAACAAAAAAGCTATGACCTCTAATCTATCCTCACAATGACCTTGACCCCTATCTCTGACTCATAACCTTGACCTTTCAGTATGACCCTGTCCTAAAGCACTAACGCTTATTATTTTAAAGTGTCAGCTGAAGCCTTATCAATTACCACGGTACTGTCAGATTTTCTCTCATCTTTTGTCTCTAATCCGTATATCGGCCATGCTGATTTCTCACGGCACTGACCGGCTCTAGGTAACCGTAATTGGGTTCTCAAGTGAGGACACCAATAAATTGCCATCTCGTACATCAAAAGACTTATGAACAAATATTCCTGTTTGTTCCCTAATGTTCGTTCTTCTCGATCTGCTCAGAAATCCCATTAACCCTCAGGAAGGAGGCGGGGAATTAGATTTTAGGGGTCAAGGTCGCAACATTATTGAATCAGTCACTGATTTACTTGATTGATGTTTTCGGCCCTGTTTTCACATTGTTTGAGGCCTGATTATATGAAATGATTCTCAGGAGAATAAGCAGGACCCACTCAGGCATGCTTATCAGCTGTCAAACTTTTCACAGGCTGTCGGCATGGCGACCAGAAGTGGTTATCCATAGCTTGACGCTGCTATACCAGGCTCCTCAAATAATTGATAATGACCATGCAAATAAGGTTGTCAGAAAAGGGCTGAGGGTTGGGATATTGATACTGAACCAGGAAAGAAAAATGTATCATGGAAATGTAAGGCTGTTAAAATCAAGTCATGGATCAGTTTATCATACAGTATTGAAATCAAATATCTAAAATTTATGTTATGCTTAAAGATATTAATATTGTTTGAAACTTAAAAATCAATGTATTTATTGATAAAGCTTTTGACATTAGTGAACATTTTTGCAGAAATATCTTATTAATCTACATTTATCATTATGTGAAATTCAAACAAAACACATTGAAGTTTATAAATATACATGTATACTTATTTTATTGACAAGAATTTGCTGAATCATGTCTTTTTTTGTGTGTAAGATTCAAAAGTAGTATGCATAGCCTTTTTGAATATAACTATGCATGATATGATAAAAGTGCTATACAAAATTCATGTGAAATAATAATAATAATCACTTTTCCCCTTATGAATTATATTTTGTTCATCTGATTTTGCATGGTGTTGTTGCTTTTTCTTTTACTAGAAGTACTCTTTGATATTTAGTCTGTATATTATAAAGTAGATCAATACAGATGTTTGTACAGTACAACTCTACTATATCGCGGTTCTTGGGGTCCAAGCCCAAATACTGTGTTCTATTGGAGCACGTAGTAGGTTTGAGAATGCTATATATGTCTTTGTGATAGTCGTAAATTCTTGAAAAACCCTAATATAAAGCAATAAACATTATTTATTTATATAGTTATTTAGTTATTTTAAATAATTCCATAATCATTTATTCTGTTGTTTTTTTGTTTTTGTTTTTTTATACCGTAATTGCCGATGATTCAGGTTCAGAGAGCAGTGTGTATGGTATGGTGATGTGAAGCGGTTACGTAACTCTTCAGCATATCTCATTATAATAAATTATACGTTGTCCATTGTTTATCAAAACAATGTCTGTGTGAAAATTGCCATTCCACTACAATTTATTGCTATTTGAAATTAAGCTGAGGTGTACTTATTATGGTGTATCGATATGAGGAGCCCTGTTAATGTTTAAATGAAACAAATTACCAGGTAACGCTGATCTAATTATCATTTATTGTTTACTTCCGGTGAGAAAGATTGGCTATTTTCCGAGACTTTTTAATCCATGGTAAAATTATGTACGCTAGCATAATACATAAAAATACCATTATTAAGGTTAAGCAGTGGATTTTAGACAATGATTGTGTATTTTATTGAGTATCTGCTTGGTATTGAATGTCCAAACCAATTAAATGCTGATTACTGTGGTTGGATAATTATACCGACAAACCTGCATTGTGCTGATCATTAACACACCATTGCGTAATCATCAACTGCCCCCAAACACAATAGCTTACCACCTGGGGTGTTTAATTGTTATCACTTCTGCGTATCAGTGCATTAGCATGTTAAATACTGACCACAAAACTCTTTTAAATACATTTAGATATAGAAGGAGATAGATTAGTTTCATGGTAAGCCTATGAAAATAACACGATATATTTTTGGGGTCCATAGATCGGCCGCGATATATTGGTCAACGCGAAATAGCAGTCCGCGATACAGCGGCATTGTACTGTATCAATATCAATGATCATGGGCCAGTTTGACCGGTTTGACCGGTTTCATTTTATTTGATATGTATCTTATGTAAACTATCCATATTTCTGACTTATTAAGATAACTTAGGAGCCCAATGTTGTTGGTTTAGGCTTAAGGTAATACAGCTCTTTAGAAAGTTTAAAGTAAACTTGTTGGATTCTACTGAACTATCTTAACTCAGTAGGGCTCACAAAAATTGCAAAATTAGAACCCTATCAGACCTGTGAACTTTATTCGGTCTGAAAGTGGGAGATCTGTGCTCCCAAAGTGGGAGATTGGGTTGTGTGAGAGGGAGATTTTTCGCAGCGCGTTTTTTTCGCACTACAGTAATAACAAAACACATTTTTTTTATTATTCATTTACTTTTATTTCATTTTTTATTACTTATTAACTAATTACTTACAACATGTAAAAATGTTTGCGCCAACACATTCGCCAAATGAGAAAAATTAGAGCCAAATATAAGAAGTTGGAGCCAAATTTAAAGCAAGTGGCTCCAATATGTTTTCAGAATACTTTATTGTCTTTATATTCTGGTATGATATATGCATTTGTTATACTTGGACTGTCAAAGACATATTCAATTGGTGCATAATATTTAAAAATAAAAATTTTAAAATTTAAAAATATGTTGAAATAAAAATTAAAAATTTTTTATTTTATAAATAAATTATAAATAAATATTTCATTCAATTGTCAAAAAAAAAATTCATTAAAAAAAATATAAAATAAATCAATTATAAAGAATTTTTTATGAGAATAGGTATATTAATATTTTGATACATTAATAACCAAACATCAACAAAAGACCCCCAAAAAAATGTTCATACAAAATCATAAATATTAACCTGACTAAAAATATTATATGAAAATATCAAGTGAAAAAAAAAAAAAAAAGAAGATACTTGGGTACGTTAAATATTGGGTACGTTTTGGTTTGGATACGTTTTGACTCGCTCCATTAGCGATTAGCATCGAGTCATTTATAAACATCGGTACATCTATGCTATTTACCAGTTGGAATCTAGCTAGGTTAACCAATTAATCAATTTAAATGTTTTAAAAGAAACGGTAGTAAACATTGCTGATGTTTTTCGCAAATGGCCGCCATTGTGATGATTGCGCAATTTCATAACAGTTCCAAATGCAGGTATAAACAAAAGTCAGTAGAGGGTGTGACAAATGTAAACAAGTTATAAGCTGCCAATACTATCCGAGTATTCCACATCTTTGCATAATTAGGAAGCCTTAAAATGCGTGTTGATTGGATAATCCCACAGCAGGTGCTGGTTACTTTAAGTAGTATACAGTGTAGAGCGACCTGTATTTTTGTGCATTACGGAACTTAAACAACCGCGGTACTAATTTACTGATTTCTTCTTCGTATGCGCCAAACAAAGTTGATAAGCGGTATATTGGGGGCCTTGAGATCAAAGGCGGTAGATTTCTGGTGTTGGTCGGTAGACCGGGAGATGCAAGCATTTATCGGTAGCTCCCGCTCAAAATCGGGAGAGTTCACAGGTCTGCCCTATGAAAAGAACTTGTTAGTTTTTGGCTTTAGGACTAAAAGCTACTTCACACACATTGTGTGTACACTATAAGAGTTATACACAGTTTGAAGAAGTTACATTGTATTAAATTATGTATCAAGCTTATACAATGCTTCACACAATTGTTCATGAAATTTTGAATGATACATTTTTTCCTATATTTTTTTTGTAATAAAACCAATGGGATAATTACATATCAGACAATAATCAAACTTTGCAATATATTCTCTTTATTGGTAATATGTATTATATATTGCACAATAAATACAAAAAGAATATGGGTATTGTTTGTTTTTTTTTTCTTTTATTTTGATTTTAAAATTATCATTTAATAAGAAGTCAATGTATTTTCCTTCAACTTCATACATTTGTGAAAGACTAATATAGGGTATAGGAAATACCTGAAACTGACATGAACTGCAAGCTTAATTAATAAAAGACCTTTCTTAAATATAAAGTAGTGAAACACTACTACTGGAAATACTCAACGCCATATTAACAAAACTCTAAAATACAAGGAGCAATAGTGACCATTGTGCCATTGTGAAATGATAAATCAATCAATAACCCCATATTTCTGCATCATAAGAACTTGACACCCCCACTAAGTACTTCACTGCACTGTACACACTCACTCAAGCACACACTGATAACAAAAAGGCTACCTTCTTGTAGGAGCTCAGCTTGGATGTCTTCAAACAGTTCCAGATTGAAATCAATGTCAAAATCATCCCAGCTTCCCCCTTTCTGTAATGTAAACAAAATCATCTGATCTCAAGCACCATTTGTCAATATTTACAAAGTTTCTTATTTTTCATGGACAGGAAGTTATAATATAGGTTCCCTGACCACTGCAAGGTAGAGAACCGGTCTGTGGACCTCCCATCATGCACTTGTACTCTGTGATCCTCATCAGCAAGCACAAAAGTATTGACCAAGATACAAAACAATACATAGCAATACAAATACAATACAAACAAGTCACTTGATTTCATTTGGTTTCTTGCAGGAGCAACCAGATTCAAGTTTCAGATACAAAGAATTATTAAGAATATGTTGACAATTTGTTTAAAACTGTTCATTATGACAGTAAAAAGTTACCTGTATTCTGTACTGGGGCAAGCTGACATATCAACTTATAAGCTTTAATATTGACTTTAAGCAAGTTAAGGACATTCTTTCGGAGGAAATCAGAGTCAACACATACAGACGCATATAAAACATTAAACAGATAAAAGTTTTCTTTACTCTTTTTTTTTATTTTTTTTTTAAATTTTTTTTTTTTATTTATATATTGTATTCCTTCCCTCTATGAGATAAAACTACAATCAACAGGGCTATTTTTTTTTATTATCAAAGGTTGTTCATATGTTTCTTCTCCTCTGAAAATTTCTTTCTTTATATTCATGTAGTTTTCCCAAAATTGCTACTTTCTTTCCCTATCAGGCCAAAATGAAACAAGAGGGCCAAGATGGCCCTCAGAATCCCTTACCTGAGAAAATTGCCTTTTACAAAATAGTCATACTAAATACAAAAACCTGCAGAAATACAGCAAGATATTCGTAATTTCAAACAAAAAATGTACCTGTGGTCCAAAATTTAATGGTCATAGCTATAAAATCATGTAACTCCCAGGGTAGGACAAATTTTGACTCCAGGGCCATGATTTGACCTGACAGTATTTCAGTCATATAGTGAAGCCCAGCTAATTACAGGTGGAGGAAGACCCCGAATGCACAGAGGCATCCAGGTGGAACCATCAACCTACCACAAGCCAGCTGGAAGGCTTCCTCACATGAAAATCCAAAAGACCCTGCTGGGATATGAAGAGTAAAAAAAAAATCTATGCAAAGAATTCATAGGCAAGACTATAGTAACATTTAGCAGAACCAAAAGTGGAATATATAGTTTTTCTTACATAATTATGTTCCATTTATTTACCAAACTTATGTTGTTTTAAGTTGCTTAACCTTTTCATTATGGAAGTAAAACATTTGACATTCAAAGAAATATACTGTATAAACTGAGAAAAAAAAAAAAAAAAAATGAAGACCAGACTATTTGAATTTACCGTCGCTTCAACAGTATTTCAGTCATATAGCGAAGTCCAGCTAATTACAGGTGGAGGAAGACCCAGAATGCACGGAGGCATCCGGGTAGAACCACCAACCTACCGCAAGCCAGCTGGAAGGCCTTCTCACATGAAAATCTGAATGATCCTGTTGGGATTCGAACCCACGTGGTGAGGGACTGAGTGAGTGTTAAAGTCAGCGACTTTACCCTCTTGGCCACAGAGGCCCCACATTTTGAAGAATGTTTTCTTGATATCAGAGATCACTAGACTACAAGCTTATGGTTTCATCTACATAATCATGATTTTATCCCCATGATATGTCTTTCTAGGTGATTTAACCTTCTTCTCTAAATAGATGCGATATGACACCTTGGCAAGGACAAGCAGTGCAGACTAAGATCTGTCAGCAAACAGAAAAGACTCTGATCAGACGGCTTCCACCAGGAGCTATATGACCTGGGTCTGCTCTGTTTGCCAAGTGTCAAACCTGCTTATGATATTGTAAGTAAGATTCTACATTATCTACAAAGCATAGAAAAAAACACCATCATTTCATATACAGTGAAACCTCTTTACAACGGCATTCATTATAACAGCAACCTCTTTATAACAGCAGCAGTCTTGAAAACTGAAGTGCATAATCCTTCTTTGTCTCTATTCTTTACAACGGCAATTTCTTTATAACAGCAAAATTCACTGAAACAAACACCACCGTTGTAAAGAGAGTTGACTGTACCATTAAAAATTCAATTAACGAATATTCATCAAGTCATTAAACTGACATGAATATGCATGAGTTAAAGACCTTGAAATACTTTCCAATTACCCTTTGTCCTTTACCAACCCTTTTTAACCCTTTCCCTCATAGAGGAAACCATGAAAAGGCCTATGCAAACAACATAAAACCAGATCAGCCTGCGAGTTGATCAGGTTTTATGCTGTTCGCTGCTCCTCAGTGGTCTGGAAATGAGGACTTTATAATTAAATTTGGTAAGGTTTAACTGTGGTTTTCTGCAGATCAGGCTTTATGTGGTACCTACTGAGTGCGTCAAAATGAGTCTATATGAGGGAAAGGGTTAATGTTCACCATTACTAAACATTTTCTCTCTCATATGAAGACATTATTCAAATAACGAGAAATGATTTCAATGTCAAACATTGCCATCAATATTGAGAGGCTATCATCTTTTCTATTTGCCTTACAAAGTGGTTAAGGCTTAACAATTTTTTTCCTGTCAAAATTGCCCTTAGATTTTGATAGAATTTCAAATGTCTTATGGAGATGACTCAATCACTTGTTATCAAATAGATGAGCTAGACAAAATACACAAATAAATATTGACGCTTCCATCACTCAAGACTCAATTAAAGCAAGAAAAATCATAGACCTGACTTCAATCTGCCAGTAAAGAAAATATGTTATTTCTTTCCTTAGAACTACATAATTATTTTAATAAAATCTGACATAAATTACATTACAATCCAAAGTTGTGTTTACTGTCGCTATTTCTGTGAAGAACATTGAAGAAACCATTAAAAGCAACTGAACATGACAACGCTATTATTTATCATCATTTTGTTAATGGACTGCCAATCTAAAATTCCACAACTTAACCCTTTCCCTCATATAGACTTTCCTCTGCAGAAAACCACAGTTAAACCTTACCAAATTTAACTGTAAAATCCTCATTACCAGACCACTGAGGAACAGCGAACAGCATAAAACCTGACCAGCCTGCGAGTTACTCGCAGGCTGATCTGGTTTTATGCTGTTCGTATAGGTCTTTTCATGGTGTCCTCTATGAGGGAAAAGGTTAATAATAATTATTCTTTCTGCCTCTTCATTAAGATGGCAGATTGAGAGTTTCTTCAATTCAAAAATTGTAATTTCTGTATCATCACTTATACAAATTCTAATTAAATTAAGGACTATTCTATTGAAAGGCATGCTAATAAAGTATCTTTCCTTTAGGTATATAAATAAGAGTTTTATATCATCATAACTTTGAGTTGAGAAAGTCGCATTTGAGATATTTAGTGAAAAGTGGTTTGTTTAACTTGAGGCTTGGTTTGACTTTGGGCTTGGTTTTACATATAATGATAAAAATGACTATATCATTCTTTACTTACAAAGTAAAAATTTAGTATTTAGTAACACTTTTCAACATTTTTTTTCTACTGATGTTTACTTCTCTTTCTATGGTTGCCCTTTTATTTAGAAGTCGAACGAATGAACTTATTTTTGGACTGCTTTCTTTTGCTTAAATATGGTCAGTAGATATTTTTCTTTTTTCTCCCCCTTTAATGTTGGTGAAGTCTTTAGTTTCTGAGAGTAGGATACATTGCACAGGAAAACGCTATTTTCACAAATGCTACTTTTGGATAGTCGGTTAACAAGAGGGCCATGATGGCCCTGGATCGCTCACCTGACTATAGGAACATCAATCTGTATTAAAACATTTTGAAATCTGGCGACTAGTTTTGAAGAAGATGATCCTTGCAAAGTTTTATCAAATTCTGTTCAGCGGTTTCAGAGGAGATGTCGTTTAAAGATTTCAATATACATATATAGGGCAAATTAGCCCCATCCCTTGCGACCATGTTTTTTTACAGATCGGAATAATTTAAGCAACTTTTGGGAAGCTTCACCCAAGGATCATCCCTGCCAAATTTAAACAAATTCTGTCCAGCAGTTTCAGAGATGTCTTTTAAGATTTTGCTATATACATATAAGGCATATTAGCGCCGCCCCTGGCTGCCACGGTTTTTTCCCCCAATCGGAATAATTTTAGCAATCTTGCTAGAGAGTTACCCAAGGGACATCTGTACAAAAATATTTTGAAATCTGGCCAAGAGTTTTGAAGGAGATGATATTTAAAGTTTTCATATTTTTTTTCCTTTCAGTTGCCATGGTAACCAGAGTTCCACATGGATCAAGTTTATTTTAGCAACTTTCGTGAAAGTTCAACCAAGGAACATCCCTGCCAGGTTTAATCAAATTTTGCCAAGTGGTTGCAGAGGAGATGTCGTTTAAAGTAAATTATTAACGACGGACAACGGATGCAGGGTGATCACGAAAGCTCACCTTGAGCACTTCGTGCACAGGTGAGCTAAAAATAGAATACAGTGTTATGGATTGCATACTGTATCTCGGAAGCAGGTGCTGGCTGTACCATGTGACATGTTCCGCAACATGGTGTCTTCACAAGTTCCAGGTAGCTAATTCATAAGTTCAGACTGTGAAGTGAGTTAATTCATGAAGAGTATATGTGAACAATCATATGACAGCACACAAAAATAGAAATTCTTAATACACTGTATAGGTTATATAGTTCTAAATATAGGTTTGATACTGCTTATAACGCTATTGTGATGGGGAAACCATCCATTTCTTTTACAATTACCGATTATTGCATTGGGTGACCATGCATCTGTAGATGGGTATTGATAGACATAATACTCACATACGATTAAAAATCTAATTATTGTTCCATAACCTTGTATTAACAAGCTGCTTTAAGTCAAAAGATTTCTGGAAATTATATTACTCTATCCCAGAAAACTACATTCCCATTTTCCCTTAGCAGAGTTTCAACCCCCAAAATTTTCCCTGTACCCTCAAACTGAAAAGACTCTCTCTCTTTGTCAGGGTACAAAAATTAGAAAAACAGCAAAATGTTCCCCCAGTTTAAATGATCAGGGTTTTTTTCTTTCTTTTTATTACTAACACAAGTATTTCGCAATGTTATTCTCTCTAATGGAATTATGAATTGATGATGAGCCTATTTTTTTCTTACATAAATCTGCCTAACGCACGTGCGATTGAGAAGTTTACGATTAACGAGACACCTGATAAGTCATTTTGTTACCATTTTATGGTTGTTCAGGATAATCAGTTTGATCCAGGAATAATTTATGGTCCAAACACAACCTTAGTACTGACAAATATATCAAATATGCATTTTCTCTGGATCTCGTCAATTTTAATATGGGACACTGTAATCAGTTTCCCAGAATTCTGTCTTAATAAAATGTATGGGAGTGTGCTTTTGTTCATACTGAAATATGAAGATGGAAAAATAATTGATACAATACCTTTACTATTAAATGTCCCCACCCGCTTTCAATACTGAGTGAGTCAGTCATTTGAAGAATTTTGTCTACATGAGGCATGCAAAGTGTTGCCTCAATGGATTTTTATGTTTTGATATCACACCCAGTCACATCATCCTGACTTTGGGCCAACTAATCCTGGAACAACCTTATATGCTGTGTGCCAAGCAAAGCAGCTATATCAGTACAATTTTTATGACTTTGATATGTTGTGGCCGGGGATCAAACCTTCCGCTCTTAAGGCGGTCACTTTAACCACTTGGCCACTGGGGATGGTACCAAGTCTAGTTTTAACCCTTTACCACACAGACCCGTATATTCCCGTGTCTATCGATTACCTAACAGACCCGTATATTCCCGTGTCTATCGGTAGCCGTATCGATACGTATATTCCCGTGTTACGGCCATTTGAACAGACCCGTATTTCCCCGTGTGTCAAAATAAATCGCTTTATTTTCGCATTTTTCATCAAAAAATGGCTTCCAGATGTTTACTTCCTGTAAGTATGGGATTTCCTCATTGTTATTTTCAGAAAATCGTATAGGGTTACTATTAATAGTTTTTGAGTAAATTGTACCTAAAGTTAGCTGGGGTTCATCTCACTTACGTCATACAAAAAAGAGTACAAAAGAAACCGTTATTGTTTTATGACCCCCTGATTTATACAGAAGTGCTAACTTTAAACGATTTATGGCCTTTGAAGTAATTGGAGCGGAAATCAAGCGTGGTCTACGAAGCCAAGGGTTGCAGGTTCAAAACCAACCTGAGATTTTTTTTTTTTTTTTTTTTTTAATTTTTTTTTTCCAAATCAGAAAAACATGCAACATAATAAATAACAAGAATAAAATAACAAGAATAAAATATAACTTAAGATTAAATAAAGCAATTAAAAAAAGCATAGTATTATATTATTTGTATTTATAAAAAATACTTTATTATAATAAAATTATGGAGAAAAAAATACAAAGTATTTTTCATCACTGATCTGAAAATAAATTGTATAAAAATAAATAAAACAACTTATTCTTTTTTCAATTTTATTTCACTGAAAAATAAATAATATGCTATGAATAAGAAGAAAAAAAACATGAAGTTGAAAAAGTTTTTCTTCTTTTCATTTCAGATTGAACCATTCACAGACAACCCTGGACCCAACCTGCCTGACGATTTCACCAAATATAAATATATATATGAAAATATAGATTTTTCTGTCTTTACTTCATCCCTTACTACTTCCAAATTTACTTCAAAGTACTAAATAATAGATATAAATACTTTAGGTATTATACAACTATTAAAAATATTTTTTTTTGCTAAACAAAGGCAAAACTTATAATATTTATACCAATGGAAAGAGAATTTAATTTCCTACAAACTTTACATTGACATAAATACTGTCAAACTTACAGAAAACACTAAAAAAATCATATTTTTAACACTAGTGTGTGTAATGTGTGTGTAATCACACATTAGTGTGAAAACCCCTGTTCAGATCAGATATCAGCCTTATCAGCTGACCATATAGGTAAGAGATTAGTGATGTAATATTATCAGTGTTCTGTATAGGATGCTGTACAGCTATATGTACTGTGTGGTAAAGGGTTAAGGACTGAAAGTACTGAAGAGAAATTGCTTTTGTCTTGGAGTTTACTGTAACTACAACAGCATTAATATTCAGTCATATGGCAAAATCCAGCAAATTATGGATGAAGGAAGACCCAGGGTGCAGGGAGGTTTGTAACTATAGCCAGGAGGCCATGAAGATCACTGTCACAGATGGACACATTCCACTGCTGGGTGAATAATGAGAAAATCTGTTTATGAGACATTTTATGATGAAAATGTTTATCCCAAAGTAAAATTTTTGAACATCCCTTAACAATGTTTTGTCCTAGTTCAGTGTAACCATGGACTACACTTTTCTATTTTTAGTAACAGTAACCTTGACTTTGATCAATTCACCCGAGAAACAATCAAATGCCTTACATGACACTTAAGAACTGTTCCATTGGAGAAACATCAATAGCACTTGAGATAAATTGATTTTGCTGGGAAATGGACAGGATGTAGCAAAATAGGACAGGACAGAGTTCCATTTCACCAAAGCGAAAATCTTTGTATCTCTACAAATCTTTAAACAATCTTCAAATGACAGATGCTTGTTCTTAAAAATGAAGCAGAGGTAAATGAAACCAAAAAGTTCTTACTCCAATCAGAAATTTTATTTCTTCAAACGAAATTGCTTGCAATCTTAATCTTAAGTTTAAAGCACAATTTATGGCCGACAATGAAGTTCATCTCGCTCAGAACCGACCACACAGTTGTTATTTCTCTTTCCCCACAAAATATCAAGGGCCATTGTTTTCCGTAATTACAACATTTCCCTTGACACTCCAGTCTCCAGGCTTGAGAGCCGGCTACAAATTACTTGGTGTGGAAACCACGACTCAACACTCTGCATCCGGATGAGAATTCCAGTTCAACATGCATTGTGTCCTCCTGCTACTGAGAAAGAGTGTTCAATGGAGCGTGTGTCACTTGCTGAAGCGTGACGGAAAAAGTGTGACAGACAGGAAATGGGGAATCATTTTAAGAAAATAATGATGCCAGAGTTGTAGACCTTGTGCATGACAATTTGTCTTGCCCATCAATAAAATTTCTTTTTAATAGCATGAGTAGAGCAGGAGTTATTGCTGAATAAAAAAAAAGTGTAACAGAAAAAGTGTAGACAGACAGACTGATGATAGAGATAGAGTGATCCCTATGTGTCACCTCTGATTACAGCAGGTGACACAAACAGGAACTGCCCTGTGGCACCTCCAATTGTATCGGCAGAGGGGATTTTCTGTATTGTTGACTTGATGAATATTGATTTACTGAAATCTAAAAGTATATGAAACAATGGATCTGAGCCACAATATTGTACGAGGAAAGAAAGGAGACCCTGATTAGACAGCTCCTTCCAGGAGTAGGGTAGGAGCTGTATGACCTAGATCTGTTCAGTTTACCAAGGTGTCAGAACAAGTATATATGACTTAATCATTAATTCAATTAAGTGCAGATGTTTTGTACATGACTGTACAGCCCAACAAAATCCAGATAGAAATTTGGAATGAAAAATCAGAGTGACCAACAAAGACTCAAACCCAGAGCTGTAAGGAGATACGTCAGGGGTGTAAAAAATTTTCAAATGCTACTCACCCTGTAGGACTAGTGACTTGAAAAATGCACTCACCCTTAGAAAACTTTCACTTGCCCTTAAATTCAATCAATTTTGATTATTTTTCATTGCTGTATTTGAAAATTGTATCTACCTAATCAAGCTCACTCAGCCACGCTTCCTTTTTGATTTGTCATAATTAAATGAAAGGATTTTCGTTTATCTAATCCTCTTAATTGTCTCACCACCGCCCCATCACATACTGTCAAAAAAGGAACTGAATATGCTGGTTTGTTCACTGTTACATGACATTTTCCCAGGGAATTCAGCGGTGTCTTCAATAATATTTACCCTTCAAGTTTAGACTGTGTACGATAAATAGATTTAAAAATTGAGTAAGTGTCATAAATGAATTAGTGCCATATATATTTCTTAGTAATGTAGAAGTGCCTACATTTGTTTTATATCAGAAATGGAGAGAAATGTGTGTGTATTATTTACACAATCCATCAATTAAACTTAATAACACGTTTTCTTGGTTATTTATTAAATGGAAGGACAAATGGATTACTGGACGTAACTTTTGTTATTCACATAAACCAGTCTACTGTTGGCACCTGTTGGCTTCATATGCAATTTCACGGCACTTGGATGCTGAGATGATAGATGGATGGATTTGAGAGATATAAGCAGTGCAGAATATGATTAATTACATCATTTTTTAAATAAATTTTGTTTGTAATTTGTCCTGTCGGTTGACTGCCTAGTACTTCTTACTCGCTGTCCCATCATTCCACTTGCCAATACAAGCAGACATGTGGATTTTTACACCCATGTACATGATAGTAAGTCAGTGACTTTAGGAACTCAACTAAGGTGGCCCCTACATTTATGTGTCTCTCTTTGAAATTTGCTAGGTTCTATCAGTGCTTTGCTCCTGGGAAAATAATAAAACATATTCAGTTTTTTTTTTGTTTTTTTTTCTTCTGTTTTGGAAAGATTACCTATTCATTTAAATTGGGAATTTTACACATAGATGTTTGTTTGTTGGATTAATCATCCCACTGACATTATTTCAGTCAATTGGAGACTATGTCTACTTGAGATACGCTACCACACTGCAGTATCACACCATGCACATGTGGCATGATAACACACCCAGTCACATTATCCTGACACTGGACCAACCAGTCCTGCAACTACCCTTATATGCTGAATGCCAAGCAAGAGAACTTAACCAGTACAATTATTTATGACATAGATGTTAGAAAATGGATACAATTGTCCAGAAATTACAGTAAAGCTAAGGAATGAATGCAAGGGATATATTGATCATTTTATCAACAATTGCTATTTACGTGGAAAAGACTAACATAACCAACTGTGCACCAAATTGAACATTCCCCCCCCCATTCCCTCAGTATTCAATGGAAGTTCTGCATTCTCATTTGGAAAAATATATACTTTTTAGCAAAATACCATGTATAAAAACAGCCCTGATTACAGCTCTCAATGATGTGTGAATCCATAACTTTCAGAACCAAGGTCCTGCATACTAACAATGCTCTCCAATGCCTAAATGGGGGCCTCTGAGGCCATGCTTATATGGTCATTTACTTACATTCACCAAGACCCTCATCATTGTGAATTCAAATAATGGCCATGATGCGTCTTTTTATCATGCAAGGAAGCCGTCAGGTTGACTTCTGATAGGTTGGTGGTTCTAATTGGTTTCCCTCTTTAACCCTTTCCCTCATAGAGGACACCATGAAAAGACCTATGCGAACAGCATAAAACCAGATCAGCCTGCAAGTAACTTGCAGGCTGGTCAGGTTTTATGCTGTTCGCTGCTCCTCAGTGGTCTGGAAATGAGGACTTTATAATTAAATTTGGTAAGGTTTAACTGTGGTTTTCTGCAGATCAGGCTTTATGTGGTACCTACTGAGTGCCTCAAAATGAGTCTATATGAGGGAAAGGGTTAAGGCACTGTATGTTTGTCAAGTTGGTTGCAATTTGACATTACTTTGACAGTTATGATCATAATGCCATATCAAGCTTATTAACAAGTTAAACCTTACCAAATTTAATTACAAAATCCTCATTTCCAGACCACTGAGGAGCAGCGAACAGCATAAAACCTGATCAGCCTGCGAGTTACTCGCAGGCTGATCTGGTTTTATGCTGTTCGCATAGGTCTTTTCATGGTTTCCTCTATGAGGGAAAGGGTTAAATAAAGCTATTATTGATTTTGATATTTCTCTCCTTCTAAACATGTAGCATTGACTCCCAAATTCTGAAATAAATTTCAGTCACCATAATAACCTAAGTTTACGACCACTAATTTTGTGAGAAATGTCAGAGGAAAGTAATTCAGAATGATAAACTTCCATGGTTTTATCAAAGACCTAAACCCAAAAGATAAGCAACTCATATAAGCGTGTGAAGGAAATCTCGTATATCCTCGGCGCCACCGTGATATTATGAGAAAAAAGCCGGTGCGTTGGTACTGAAGTAACTACTGCAGGGAGTTGTATTCCGACGTCATTCGAAAGCCTACGATGATCATCTACAGCATTAGTGCATGTGAAGAACATGGTATATGGTCCTAAGACTGTAACGGGTTGCATTTTACATTAAGTAAAATAATGACTGTTTAAATCCAAGAGTAATCAATATAAGGTCTTAATGATTGATTAAGGACTGGAAGCGAAATATTTCAGAAAGGAAATAGTTTAATTAATGAAAAAAGATAATCTTTGCTAATATTTCTGCAATTATTGCCTTTAAGACGAAAAAGTCAAAATAATGCTCCAGCATTTATGTTTGTTATGCTGCAATATTTTTAAATGAATTTTTCCTCTTCATAAAGGCAATAATTTTTGTTGGGAGTTACTTAATTTACTTACTAGTATTTAAATGGTTAGAACGTCCGCCCTGGAATCGAAAAGTCGTGGGTTCGATCCCCGGCTGCGTTTACCAGTTGTAAAAAATTGAGATCCCTTGCTTGATGCTCATCATAGAAACTTAAGGTATTTCCAGGAATGGTTTACCCGGTGTCAGAATAATGTGACTAGGTGTCTACAGCATTATGCTGCAGCATGACAGCACTGCATCTATCTCAGCAGACATAGTCTCGAAATGACATAAATAATGTTGGTGGGATGTTAGACCCAACAATCAAATAAACTAGCATATATTTATTTTTATGGGATTATTTTTTATAACAAAACAAAATGGCTCTAAGTCATTAAAATTATCACATAGACTGGGCAATCCCTGCAACACTAGTACATGTTTTATCTAATACAAAATTTGGTATTATTGTGGATTATTTTGTGTAATAAATGCTACGCCTGAATGAATCTCTCCCCTCTCCCCTGATTTTACAGTGTTGTTGTGTCAAAGGTTTTCTTCCTTTTTTTTCTTTCTAATACAGGATGTCCATTTTAGTCTTTAAATTTGACAATTTGACTGGAGTTTGATGTACCATACAATTATTTTAAATACTGCAATCATTAAGTACCTTACAAGTTTATTATTTTATTTCAGCCACGCTTTTACCCATGTGAGTAACGATATTTTATCTATAACAATGGTTATCTTCATATTTTGGACAAGTGCTACGTTCGAATGCTCTGCAAGGGCATTAGACCTTATGGTCAAGGTCATTAAATGAAGGTCAGGGTACCTGGCTGGTAGAGCTTATCAAGGTGCATGCACCTGTAAAGTTTGAAGGCTGTACATGGAAGAATTTCCGTGTTATGGTCAAGTTTAAGTTTCGTGACAGACAGAAATCAGACAAACAGACCAAAACAATATGCACCAGTCTATCATTGCAGTGACATAAAATAAATGTTAAAAGGACCAAAGGATAGGACAAAACCACCATAGTATTTAGTTAAATATTATCCAACCAGACAAAAATGACGAATCGTTGTATTGACTGGTGTTTTGCTATCACTTAGTAACACAGAACTGGATTTTCCGTGGAATACACTTGCCCCACTCTCGTTATGAGAATATACGGTATTTCGCCGAGTTTCTTATCTTTTGGTTTAGGTCTTTGGTTTAATGATCAGTTCAAAATTTTCATATTCCCATTACCTTTAACTCAGATATCTGAGTTTAAGGTATTCCATCCATCCATATATTATAATCATGGTGCTTCAAATGCTTAAAAAGACATCAGTGTATATGCAAGCATCCACTGACTTGGAGTACTTTTGCATAATATCTATATAGGCTTTCATTTACCTCATGATCACTTGATGAATCATGATTACAATTTAATGATGGATGGCTGACCTTAAACTATAAAAGGTTTGCAATTGAAAATACAGTTGAAGATACTGCATTCCAAAATTGCCAAAGACAATACCTGTTCTTTAAAAATATTTCTTTCCTTTTTCAAAAAGAAAAAAAAAATGAAACCTAATAAAAAAATAATTTTCTTTATATATTCCTCTTTAAAACTTAATTTCTGACAACTTCTTTTATAAGATAAATATAACAATAGAATCCTTCCATAAAACATTTTTCACATAACTGCAGCAAAAGATAACAAGTATTCATCCATGCCAAACACCCTCTTGCCTCCTTCTGGTAACAGATCGCCATTTGGATTCACTGGAAATACTGACTATATGATGTATTATATTTCAACAGACAGACAGACAAACATAACATCTCTTGAAATGCTTCTTGGCTTTTTCCCCCTTACATAAACATTCATTTATTGGGGAGTGGGGAGTGTGTACAAGAAATAAAATGTAAGAAGTCCAATAAAACGTAAGATGTCCAATTTGGGCGAGGAATCAATCACCATACATCTTTTACAGCAATCATACGTGGACAAACATACAATCGGTTTCCAATTACAGGGATCCGAAAGTCAATGAGATGTAAAATCGCCAATAATAAGTTGATTGCTTACCGCAATGTCCATTTCCTCGACCACGTGCTCGT
>CM037785.1:36883104-36933104 GCA_021229015.1 Solen grandis
CTGTATTAGTATTTCAGTCATTTTGTGACTTTCAAGTCATAAGACAGAATAATGATGTAGATAATACAGCAAGTTTTTATCACACCTGAAACACAAGGTATAACAACACACCCAGTTGCCTGACACTGGGTCAAACAAGCCTGGAGCCATCAAGGTCTGGAAGCACCTTTATAATGATGCCTGTTGCCAAGCAAGGGTGCCACAACTGTGCCTTTTGAAATGATATTGATGGTGTTGTTGCAGCCTGGCATCAGACCCATGACTTCCATACCAGAGGCATATACTTCAACTCCTCAAATACTGTGTCTGGCCACTATAGCAGGCCTGATAAAGGGGCCTTTATACTAGATTTTATGGGAGAAAAATGTGCCACTTTCTGTTTTTTGTTGTTGTTTTTTTTGTTTTTGTTTTTTTGGAAAGAAAAGTCTTTTTCAGAAGGAAAGACAATTATGATTATTGATTTTATAATTTACCATCGCTGCAACAGTATTTCAGACAAAGAACAATGTCCAGCTAATTACAGTTGGATGAAGATCCCCAATACACTGAGGCAATCGGGTAGAACCATCGACCTACCACAAGCCAACTAGAAGGCTTCCTCACATGAAAATCCAAATGACCCTGCAGGGATTTGAATCCATGCAGTGATGGGCTGAGTGAGTGTAAATGTCAGGGACTTTACCCTCTAGGCCACGTAGGCCCTCAGGCAATTATTAACTACCCCTGATAAAGAAATAAGAGCTAAAGGTAGACATTACTGAGGCTTTCCCCACAACTAAATTCAAACCAGCAAGCAAGACTGACCTGTTCCATGTATGACAGCAGGGCCTCTTGATTGTTGTTCCATTCCTTGGGTAGCTCAGTGGCGTCGGGATACTTACAACATGACAGCTCTATCGTGATCTCAAAGCAGTTGCTGTGCAGGTAATTGTAATCTTGCATTCCTCCTGAAATCAAAATGGTGCCAGCATCATGACGGATGAACTCCAATAGTTCAATAAACTTGAGCATGCCCCTTAACATCTTTATGAAGTTTCAAGACAATCCCATAACTGATTGCTTGGATATAAGTATGACAGCAGGTCAGAAACCTTAGCCAAGAAATTTCTAAGTTCTCCATGGGAAATAATTCAGTAAATATTCATGCTAGCGTTATGGGCCTTTGTCAGTGACCTACAATTATGACCCTAAAAATGTGTTAAGTATCTAGTCGATACCGTCAGTGGTTGTGGAGAAAGAACTTGAATGCAAAATTTGAAATGTCAAAGTTTTTTACGGGCAATAATTTTGACCATATGGAGGCTAGGGTTATGGGACCTAATTTTGTAAGGAGGTTTGTTCATCAGAAATTATTATTATTATTATTATTATTACACAACATTTATATAGCACTTTTTTCATATATGTTATACATTCAAAAGTGCTTTACAATCTGTTTAAACACAAAAAAGAAAATAGGAGATGTAAAAAACATGCAATGAAACCATCCACTGAAACTAAATACACCTAAAATAAGGTAAGAATATCATGCGTAGAGTGTTTTAAAATATAAGTAAATGTGTGTGTAAAGTTTGAATCCAATCCATGCATTGGTTAAAAATAGAGATATTGCCCATATAGTACTTGCATACAAAATTTAAACCAAAAAACAATGTCACCAGGGATGCCAAATAGATTTCCAAACTCACTATTTATTCTGTATATCAGAATATTAGCAACATTTAGTCAAGTTTAAATTTGAAACTTAGGAAACAGGAGAATTAATAGTACATGCATCCCCAATTTGACACAGGTTGTGGGGGAGATCCAGACTTTTGTCCAGTATATCCCTAGGGACAATAGAAAACTGATTTACATACCTGGTACATCATACCAGTGGGCTCCATTTGTGATCCCTCCTTCAAAATAGTCGCCACATTTGTTGCCAGTCTTGTGCATGGTCAAGTGGCCGTTGGCGTAAGTTCTGGCCAGATGCTTGAACACCTCATCATCAGGCGCGGCACTGTACACACCTGTATGGAATAATTGTTGTTTGAATCATCTTTCTGACCTATCTGACATTTCTTTAACCCTTTCCCTTATAGAGGACACCATGAAAAGACCTATGCGAACAGCATAAAAGCAGATCAGCCTGCCAGTCACTCGCAGGCTGATCAGGTTTTATGCTGTTCGCTGCTCCTCAGTGGTCTGGAAATGAGGATTTTGTAATTAAATTTGGTAAGGTTTAACTGTCAGGCTTTATGTGATACCTATTGAGGGTGTCAAAATGAGTCTATATGAGGGAAAGGGTTAAGAAGAATTGCATGTCCTCTATGGACTATCTGGTACGTTGGAGATATACACCGACAACAGAGTTAAAGGTGGCAAATCTGATCCCCTACTGTGTGGCCAGGTGGGAGGAATTTTATGTGCTTCCCATGCACAATGAACTGATCCAAGAACCTTTCAGAGAATTAATAATATGCAAAGTACTTGTCAAACCTTGGACTTGAGCATCCAGAAATACTAATTAGGTGCAAAGTACTGCTCCACCCAAGGAACATCCAGAAAGATTTATGTTCAATGTACTTGTCAAACTCTGGATTAATGAGTGTTATCTCTAGCCCAAAAAGTTTCAGGGTCATAAATGACCCCATATCTGAAAAACTAGGGGTCATTTGAAAATTTAGAGGGTTATACTTTTTTTAGAGACAATTTCTATAGTTTTTTTTTTTTTTATTCATAACTATTTTAAAGCTGTGTTTAACAAAACATGATTAGAATATGAGCATGAATAATGGTTTTTTTTGCTTCTATAACTGATAATGTTTGCTTGTGCAGTGTGCTTCTAAGGGACTGTGCCTCTAAACCAGACTTGTGTTGCACAGATAAATGTTGAATGGTGAAAATTATTACAACCACAAGTAAAGGGATTATCTTTTCCCTCTACAAACTGTACAAGTCATTTTATCATATTCATACTTCTGCCACAGATATTTGGAAAGCCAATCTTGAAAGAAATTATGTATAAGAACATCTTGATTTGAGATCGTTTTTTTTCGCATCATTGGTTGTATTAGACAAAGTTGATGGGGTTTGTGATTCACTAGTACTACTTGTGTTACCTTTGTTTTCTGTTTTTGTTTTTGGACTTAATACATGTCAAATGCTGTGGCTTTAAAGAAGGTGTAGACATCATTTTCCAGATGTTTATATCTGCGTATTAGACATGCATTAAATAAAATTAACTGATGATTTCCAAGCGTTCTGATCAAGTGTGTGCAATCCAAGCTCTATCGATAATGGCTGATTTGGCATTGTTTTAGATCAACACTGAGTTATTTTTCAATCGTATTTTAAAGTTTACAGTTAAACAAATATAATTAGATAGAGGTTGCATCATAAATGACCCACATTACCAATTTCTTTAAATGATTATCAAATTTATTGCGTCAAAAACGCAGGAAACATGCTCTAGAGAAAACACTGTTAATGATGTGCAAAATACTTGTCCAAGCTGTAATTAATGAGGATTAATCCAATTGTAAACACAAATTTCCCTATTGATGTAAAAGAAATGTTTTGCAGTTTAGTTTATAATAGAGATTTGCAACAAATTGAGTCCATTTATATCAAGTTTGTTATTTGAACATTTTTCATTTGTGTCATTTTTTTTTCTTATAACACAATGGTAAAAGTCAACAAAACAAAGAATGGGCTCCTCTTATTAGTTCAAATTTGTAATTTCAAATAGCTGGGCTTACCATTAATTTTCGGACACAATACAACAGATAAGAAGTTAAGTCTTTTCATCAAAACATAATCATTTAAATTAATAATCATAATTCATAATACTATCTAAGCTGTATCTCATGGAAAGTTTATAAATACCAATTTTTCATTTCCTACTGCTTTTTTATACACTGCAACATTGATTTAAGGTCAATATATGACTTTAATCCATGTAAATTTAAAGGTTTATAATACTCAATGCTGTCTATGGTTCAAGAAAATGTAGCACAATTATATTCACCCATATTAAAGGAATAATCGTAATTTGGATTAAAGACTCTGCCAAAAAAAAATTATTATTATAGATTCAAAATCAGTTTTATCATTAATAATAATTAAAAAAATAAATTTGTATTTTTTTTTGTCTAAATTTAGTTCACCCTAAAGGCTCCAGAGGATGTCAATCCTTATGTTCTTGTATATCTGAGGGCTGAACAAAACCTGTTTCATCTATTTCTAAATTCACTCTACATAATTTCACGGTTAACTCTTTATATACATATTTTATTTACTATTACTCCCCCCCACACACACACACCCCATCAATGATCAAGTCTTGGTCTGGTCACTTAGTAGTTATATACATGTGAGGAAACCTTTAAGATGCTGGCTTGTGGAAAGTTGGTGGGAAAAAGGTTCTTAAAATATGAATTATCCATCTTAACGGTTCCTGGGTTGGACCAGTACTTTCAACTACTTTGCGCTTGGGAAAGTTACTAAAATCGTTGCCCCGCAACAAGTTTAAACTCACAACCTTTCGATCTGCAGTTGGGTATGCTACCACTTGACCATAGGACCCTTGCTTCCTGTAATTAATTTGACATCATGATCACAGTGTTGTGACTGAAATATATAATCACAGTCACAGCAAAAACCTGCCAGTAATACCCGAAAGGGGAGTTTGTGCAGTATATATAGATAGATAGATAGAATAAAAACATATTTTAACTGAAGATTGATCAACAAAACAAAGAGCTTTGAACAACCTGAACTTCTATGGCTAGGTGAGTCATCCCAGGGATATGATGCCACAACACTTCCACCATGAAGATTGGCTGACAGAACAAAATTTGTCGATTCGATCCAATCAATCAGAGCTTTCGTCTCTGGCTGTATGTTATGTCCCGTGTTAGCATCAAACTGGTCCGGAAAGTTCCTATTCAAATCCTGGTGTTTTGCATTTGGTCTTCCCTGCACACCTGTACAATCTCCGACATGTGCCGCTTCAAATCCATCTGGGTTCATTGACGGCATGATGAAGATATCAACATCATTTACAAGTTTTGTCACACGGTCTTCTTTGCCATAGTTTTCAAGCAAGTACTGGATCAAGTATATCAGTATCTGCCGACCCACCACTTCATTACCGTGCATGTTACCCACATACTTAAACTTTGGTTCTCCAACTTCAACAACTCCAACATTATCAGTAATTTCTATGGCCCACAAATCTCTTCCTTGTACACTTTTGCCAATGGAGTGCAATTTCGCAAGTTGTGGATAGTTGTCGGAAATATTCCGCAAAAAATCCGTGAGCTTGTCATAGTTGTAATAAAAACTTGTATCGATACTTCTTTTCAGTAACTGTTGGGGAACTGCAGTGACAACTCCCAGAAAAAGAACGAAAACAACATAAATATGCATACTGTTTTCCCTACTGTTTTGGTTTCGACATACGTGTCTGCCGTTTATGTTGCGGCTACATTCCAATATCAATACGCCTGAATTACCTGCCCTTACATAACGGGGGATAATATTATTATGCTGAATCAATCTCAGAGTTGTCGATCGTTAATCTATCCATATTCAGGTAGAGAGATGACTGTTTTGGTGTAACAAGAGACATCACCATTATTGTGACATACATATTATTGGAAAATATTGTACTGTACGGTACAATATGTTTACACCCACATGTCACTTGACGTTTGGACAGTCACAGAGATCGTGACATTGGTTCGATCCCGTGGCCATTCAGATATTTCACACGAGAAAGCACTCCAGCACTGCACAATTTTAGATTAGATGCTTAATCTGATCTGAATAACATGTAGTAAAATAAATTAAAATAATCATAAAGGAATTAACTCGGTACACCGTCATCAGGGTCTCTGAAATAAATGTATATAGAGAGACCCTGCAGCCAATATTTGTTAGCACACACACTCACACACACACACAAGTACATTAGAAGTATTAAATTATGTTGAAGCGTTGTCATTATTGCGCAGTCATTTTGCATTTTGCTTTTCAACATCATAGTGCGCAACACCAAAGTGGGATTGACAGGTGAGGAAAAAGTCAAACTGCCGAACGTAGGTCGTCTAGTCCAGGCCCAGATTCACCGGGGGGGGGGGCGAGGGGGCCTTGGCCCCCCCAGCTGCCCTGGTTATACATTTTTTTTCTAGGCTATAAAATCCATTGATTACATAATGTCTGAGCTGTCTAGAGGAAATCCCCATCGTTGGCCCCCATACTGAACCAACCGCATAACCACCTGACCAGCCAGACTCCTATTGTCTTATGCCCCCCTGCTGTTTATGTGTAGGTAATCCGAAGCGGCAGTCATCCATGACTGAGTGATAAGCATGTGTTTAGAGTACTGTGTTTGCAAACGGATTAACACGTTCACTGATTCACAGGCTATTGTCGAGTGATACATAAGGACATCTCGTCTGCCGAGCGATCTAATGATTGAAGAAAAATAGGCAATTACAAAAACTTTATATCAGTAAAACTATTCTAGACAGGTGATGTTTAGGAAATGGCATAAAAATCGATTAGTATAAAATTAGCCACTAAAAACAACAACTAAGTTGGACATTAAAATGTAATTGCTATCGAAATATTTTCACTAGAGTCCAAAGAAGTTATTGATTTAACAAATAACTTTTGACTAAATCTAATCAACGAAATTTTAAATTCACTTTTCTCTACATCTATAAAATTTTAAATCTTGAATTAAAAGCGGGCAATTTAACTGCCAGGTTGATGAACTTTCAGGTATGAAAAAATGTTTTGGAAAAAAAATTAAAAAGCTATTCTGCAGGGAAGATGCATACCTATCGCTAGCCATGTAAATTAAACTTTATCAGAATGGGTTGTTTTTCTAAATGTCATCAGCTATACTATTTTTACATAACTTGTAAGTATTATTTAAACGAAGCAGTTAAATTCTTCTTAACTAACTCTCTCAATATATAAATACAAAAAGTAGGTCTATACATCATCATGTTCACTTTTCTTATTATTTACGAATAAAATAATAATAATTATTACAAAATATGTGTATTTTATATTTATGAATATAATTAAGAAATGAAAGAATTTGAAAATTGTTAACTGCCATATTTTGGGACAATGTGTGTGTAGATTATGATTACTAATTCAAATCAAATCCAGGTAATCAGTTATTGTTCAATGTTACTGATAAGTCAATGAATACTAATGCACAGAATACACAATTTATGTGCAAAATAAAACGGATATTAAAGATTTTATATTAAATATCAACATCTATTGTTTGTTTTGTCACTGATTAAACACTTAGAAAAACCAAAATGTTTCAACTAAAACTAAAAATGTACAAACAAAAAAAAAGATAACAAAAGGGGCCCACACCTACCCTATAACGTGCGCCTGATTTTTTTTTTCTGAGAATTTCTGTGTGAAGACTGCTTCCAGATCGACAATTTGACAGCCAATATCATTAAGGTCGAACCTATTCCCTTCCACAATTTTGACAAAATGATAATGTTTAACGTGAAAATTGTTTTTGTTTTTTTTCAGTCTTTGACAAAACTGTCTTTTACACTGTTGAGTCAAAAACTAATGATCACAAGTCACTTTTTTGGGGGGTTCAGGAAACCCTTATTAAATATTTTATGCCAGTTTGTGAATGAAAATACAAGATAAGCCCGTATCTCTTACCCGGAAGAAGTAATGCCCTTTCAGTAATATCATGTCCCCCCCCCCCCCCCCCCCCCCCCCAACCACGTCCTCTCCCACGTTTTTTTATTTATTTGATCGGCTGTATGCAATGTATCAATTTACGATGAGCATTATTCAATACGACTTGCGCCGGTAAAAGATAACATTATATCGCTCAATGCTTAAGGCTCGGTCCCACTTGGCATTTTTTTTTTTTTTTTTTGCCTCGGAGATGGGATGCATACGCACTCCCGATGGAAATAGTGTCGCGAGCCATGTGGAGTCATCGGGAGGCCTCGGGTGTACTGCAAAAAGAATTCATTGAAATTTTCCCGATGTTTTATCGGGAAAACAAGCCGGGGAAATATCCACAGAGAAGCTCCGGTCAGCATTCACGGAGCTTCCGCGATTTTTTTCCTCCGATGAATCCCCGATGCGTCTGTGATGTCTCGCCGAAGTATCAGGGGGGCATTCGGGATATTAGGCGGCCTTTCTGTGAACATTCCACTTTCCCCCCCCCCCCCCCATAAGGCTTCCTCTTGACTTTGTCGCTTAATTCCACCATAAAATTTTCATACTCTCAATAATCTTCCCCGAGACACGTAGGATGGTTTCGCAAGATCCCATTATCTACGGGGATATTCCCCCGATGATGTTACAAATTCAGTGAAACTCTGGGACACCTTCGCCGATCATCGGAGGAGGTCCCCCGGTGCTTTTCCGAACATCGGGACTCAAGGCTATTGTGTCATAGCCGAAACAACAGTGAATGTTCAACGGACCAATCCCGAAGCCTAATAATTGTCATTTTTCAACGGACTGCTCAGTCTTTTTTGGGCTCAAACATCGGGAGCCATCGGTAGAAAAAATGTTTATTTCCACATCACCGATTTTTTTTCCCAGTGGGACCTAGGCCTTCAAGTTTCAAATATATCGGATTTAAAAACAACAACAACAACAAAAGCCTTCACGATTATCCCCAGATACCCTTCAGAATGCATCTCCATCACACTAAAAACTTTTTTTTCCCGGGGGAGCATGCCCCCGAACCCCCCTACCACACCTATCACATTCAGATTTTGGCCCCCAGCAGAAAATTTCTGGATCCGGGCCTGTCTACGTCATCCAGCCACCCGTACGCTTGGTGCATCCTCGGGGAGGCGGGGTAGGAAATGGTAGCCAATCACTGCCTCGTCTACGATGACTGCCAAGTTGGTTCTTTACGGCCAGGGTCTCTTTAATACTATATTGTATATAGAGAGACCCTGTTACGGCATAACCAAAGACAACCGGATGATCGTGATATACAATATATAATTATGGTTGATGTATTGAACATTGAAGGGCGCCGTGGTCCAGTGGTAACCCGTATCCGAATACGGATCCGAAAGTTGTGGGTTCGAACCACGTTGGAGGCAAGAATTATTCATGACCTTCCCAGGCGCAAAGTACTGGTCCAACCCAGGAACCGTCGAGAGGGATTAGTATAAGTTGTAAGAACTTGTTTCTCAATCGACGTAAAATAAATAAGTTTAAACTATTGAACATGTATACTGCACTCTTACATGTGTGCACTGTGATCGCTTCACCGAAGACTGCCATTATAAATATCACTTCATCTTTTAGTCTTCCACGAGTTCTTTCTTGAGCATTTATTAATTTGAAAATAGAAAAGCAACTTAAGCTTACTAATATATTGAATCACCAAATTTTGCGTTGTCAAAGTTCTGCACGTATAACGGTTCAGCGACAAATAGATCAACATCAGCTTGCTGAGATGGTTGAAGTTAATTAAGAAATTTAAACGGAATTTAAGTATTACTAAATATAGTCCCGCAATGTTGTCCGATGCATAAATATGTGCTACCAAATACAGGCTTGCAAATATTTGTATAAAAGGTAAAGTGTTTGTTTTTTATAGTGTCACCCTTTTTGAAAGAGCCAGCCAGTTTTGACTTCTGAGACGCTTCTTTGTTTTCATAAGTATCTCCCCGGTTTCCTCCTATATGCCAGGCGTGCGTTCAATTAGGCGAACTACGCTTACAATCAGTTATGAAGATATCTCAGTTTCATAAACTATAATGTTCACGTACTAGTATACAAAAGTACAGCATAAAGTGCACGTGAAAAGAGTGCTATATGGTCCTAAGACATCTCTGTAGCTGAGTGTAAGCGACCGGTTGCATCACTCTCTTACACATCGGCTTACATTACATTCACCTCTGTGGTGGGCTCAGAAAGTAGTTCCAAATAAATGAGATCATCAAAATCGTTGTTCAAATATTTAATTTGAAGGACGACTAGATAGGCTCCATAAACTGTGAAATATATATAAACAGCACCTCTGAACTTTACCGGAATGGTAATTGAAATTAAAATTTATGAAAATAAAAAGCTGGTCTTAATTTACGATATCCGGCTGAATCTGTAAATAGTAACATTTGCAGACGAGCGTTTGCGGAATTTTCCCATCGGCTAAATAAAGCATGAAATAGTTCCCATAATAACAACCAAAATTGATATTTTACGCACGTTTTATGGTGATTCAAAAAGTATTTATTCAATGTTTCTATACTTTTGATCCTTAAAATACACTTAAATCCACGTTTAATAAGTGTTTTCTGTTTTGACAAGATTCTTGTCATTGAGCCCATTGCAGAGATGTTATGTGAGGAACGAACGACAACTCTGCTTGGAGATTGCGGGTGCATACGGTTTGGCATACTGAACGCACGCCAGGCAGGAAGTTTTTAACTGGCTGGCGGCTCACCGACCGGCCATATCAGAATGTTCCCCCGCCGACCCCCCGCTTCCGAAGCGGATGCCTTAACCGCTAGGCCACGGGGTCGGTTGTAAACTAGCAATGGCTAGTTGCGTTTCTCGCGCCCTGTACGAATAGCCTATATGTTACTTCCTACAATATGGTTCTATGTGTCTTCAGAGTAAGTTATTTTAACGTTGATTGGGAAACACATTCTTTCTACTGAAACTAATTCCTCTCGACGGTTTTATCAGTGCTCTGCGCCTGGAAATACCATGGAAAATCCCCGTCCCCAGTGTTGCTCGAGCCAACAACCTTTGGATCCGCAGTCATGTATTCAAATCTGTCATGCATAGCGGAACGATTCTAGATGTCTTTTCCCATGTGATATGTATCACTGCCAGTAGCGCTACGTACCACTGTCATTAAAGCTAGGTACCTACTAGTAGCACCAGGCACAAGAAATCACCACCAGTAGTGCTATGTACCACTTCCATTAGCGCTTGGTACCACTGCTAGTAGCGCTAGGTGCACGACCAGTAAGCGCTATGTACCACTGTCAGTAGCGCCAGGTGCCACGACCAGTAAGCGCTATGTACCACTGTCAGTAGCGCAGGTGCCACGAGTCGTAGCGCCAGGGCCACGACCAGTAAGCGCTATGTACCACTGTCAGTAGCAACAGGTGCCGCGACCAGTAAGCGCTATGTACCACTGTCAGTAGCGCCAGGTGCCACGACCAGTAAGCGCTATGTACCACTGTCAGTAGCACCAGGTGCCACGACCAGTAAGCGCTATGTACCACTGTCAGTAGCGCAGGTGCCACGACCAGTAAGCGCTATGTACCACTGTCAGTAGCGACAGGTGCCACGACCAGTAAGAGCTATGTACCACTGTCAGTAGCGCCAGGTGCCACGACCAGTAAGTGCTATGTACCACTGTCAGTAGCCCCAGGTGCCACAATCAGTAAGCGCTATGTACCACTGTCAGTAGCGCCAGGTGCCACGATCAGTTAGCGCTATGTACCACTGTCAGTAGCGCCAGGTGCCACGACCAGTAAGCGCTATGTACCATTGTCAGTAGCGCTAGGTGCCACGACCAGTAAGCGCTATGTACCACTGTCAGTAGCGCCAGGTGCCACGACCAGTAAGCGCTATGTACCACTGTCAGTAGCGCCAGGTGCCACGACCAGTAAGCGCTATGTACCACTGTCAGTAGCGCCAGGTGCCACGACCAGTAAGCGCTATGTACCACTGTCTAGCTCTAGGTAAATTATGTTTGTTTCGTGATAATATGACGATTTTTATAACGATGAATGTCTTCTTAGTTAAATTTTGATAAAAAAGAGATTGTATTTAAGTCGTTTAGTGATGCTTCCGACACTGGAAATTTGCTTACCACAATTATATTCAATGACTAAAATCATAATAAAATTCGGCCAACCTGTTAAGAAAAATCAGTCACTGATTTCCTGCACTGAATTCATAAATGATTTAACCCAAGAATAACAGCTACCTCCAGAAAAAGGCCGATTTTAAATTTCCATTGAGTGATCTTTATTCGCAGGTTTTACTGTATATAGATTGTTCTCTTTATGAGTGATCTTCTATACCTTTTGTGCAATGGTTGAAATAAAATGACTGTATGAATGAAACTTTCGGTGTAGCGGTCGGCAGTGAGCAATAACGAACAGGTTTAATTGATTTCAACATCCCACCATATGTTGCCATAGTTCTGCACCGAGTATTGTACGGGACACTATAGTGGAACACCTCAAGAGTTTCCCGATGATGGCTCAATACTGCAGAACGGTTCGTGTCCACGTTGTAAGCCACACGTTGTATATCCGGTTGGATGATCTCAGAAACATGCCAGTTGTCATCCCCATGGATTTGTAGCAGTTTTTGTAGTAGAACTTTAATAATAATAGAAACTTGTATATTGCATATCTCCATTTCATTGTAGGCAAGTTTCACGGCATCATTGTTTTTAGATCTTTCTAATTGCTGGAGTGATATTTTTTAAATTTAGCGGCAAGTTTCAGAAAAAAAAGACATGCAGATTCGAAAATTGTGTGTGGTTGCCCTGTTGAGCATGTTTGTAGACTACTGTGTGTGTCAGGTTTATTCAGCTTCGTTTGAAGTGGAGAGGTTGCTGGAACTAGAGGGTAAACTGCTGGACAGTCTCACGGACTACATAAGCAGACAGAAGAAACATGGCATGCAGTTCGAACCGGCGCTGATCAGGTAAAATGTTTAGATGAACGCTTTGATTACTCGTATATCTTTGTCAAAATTTGCGAGGTTGTTGATAAGTAATATATTGATGGCATTGCTTTTGCAATAATAGGGGTTTAAACTAAATACTGTCCAATATATTAAAATAGTTTTATGTCAAAATATGCCAATTTGAATGTGATATAACTTACTGGAAAAGGCTATGGAACGGAATATGTATTATGTGTTGACCAATAAAGGATATGGGAGTATTTATAAATGTATTGAAATGTCCAGTTGTTTTTTATGTTGTTTTTATTGTATGTGTGCGTGTGTGTGTGTATTTTTTTTGTCGAGGACAATACTGGACCTGAAGAATTAATCCGATCAGTTATAGATATGGCATCACTTTTTTTCTTTTACACATGATGGTCTGGGCTGATTATACACCCCGATTTCGCAATCGTATCTTTTCGGCAATTCCCGGTAGATTTCTACGATATGGGCCAGGTGTTCTGACTGTGATCACTGATCACCATTAGAAACACATCATTCTTCACAATGGTGAAGCATTTATCACCGAGGTGCTCCGATGCGCTGATCTCATCAGAATGCATAGTCGGATATTCCCGGTTGACTTATGACACAGCAAAGCAAATTGTCGTTTTACAGCCATCATGACTTATATATCGACCAATAAATGGATTACTTTTGGCGAGGAGGATTAAAAGACATCTTTACTAATAAAAAATCATTAATGTAAACAACTGTATAAAACGACCTTTATTGATTGTCTGAAAATGCGATGAAATTGCATATTTTGACACACCTTTAAACAACATATAACAGTCTTAGTGTCAATGTTTATGGAAGACCTAGAGCTGTATTTACAAGACAGTAGCACCTCTATTCTTCTTTTATTTGCCGATGATATGTGTATTATTGGTAAGACTGTAAATGAACTTCAGCAAAGTTTAAATCTTTTATTTACATACTGTAATAATTGGGGCCTAGAAGTTAATTCTGATAAGACAAAGATAATGGTATTTAGAAATAGAGGTCTAGTACGTGAGGAAGAAATTTGGAATTACAATGGTGTCGCCACAGACGTAGTAGATGATTTTAACTACTTAGGAGCCGTCTTCAGTTATACGGGATCCTTTCTAAAAATCAGGAATATATTGTTGGGAAAGCTTTTAAAGCGTTAAATGTCTTATTATATAACTGTAGGCAGGTTCAGATAAAGCCTAAAGTTTTGTGTCAATTGTTTGATTCTTTTGTAGGATCTATTTTGTCATATAGTTATGAAATTTGGGGATTTAGTAAGTTACATAATATTGAGAGAATACATTTGATTTTTTTAAAAAGAGTGTCGGGTGTAAGATTAAATACTAATTCAAATGGTGTATATGGTGAGCTGGGAAGATAACCACTGTATATAAATAGATATTCACGTATAATAAAATATTGGTGGAAAGTAGCCAACAGTGATAATATTTTAATCAAGGCACTATATCTTCAGGGTGTGAAGGGTTGTGGTAACGGATATAAAAATTGGGTTGCAAGTGTTAAACATCCTTTAGAAACTTATGGATTTGGTTATGTTTTTAATAGTGTGCAGTGTGCAAGATTTAGATATCAAAACTTTTCAGAATATTTTTAAACAAAGAGTAATTGACAATTTTATACAACAGTGGCATGTTTCTATGACGGAAGCTCAGTTTTACTTAATTATAATTTGTTTAATAACAATTTTGGATATGAGTCGTATCTACATATATTGCCATACTCGTACAGATGTTTATTTTCCAGAATTAGATTATCCTCGCTTTCCCTGAGAATTCAGACAGGTAGATTTGCTCAAAATAGATTAGCTCGTAACGAACGAATTTGTCTCAATTGTGATTCTGGTGACACAGGAAAAAAATATGTAATAAAATACTTCTGTCGAAGACCATCAATGTTTAAATCGTGGAACTTCTGAAATCAACTGATAAAAAAACTTTGTTAAGTTTATGTAAATTTATTAAGGAAGCTTTAAGCAAGAGGAAAATTAACCATGATTAATTAGGGCGTCATCCCCACTTCACTTCTTAATTTTGTTACGTGATTTTGTATTGACGAAAACTGTAATGATGATATTGTATTGAAGATGATGTACTATGTACAAATCTAAATAAAAATATGTTCTGTTCTGTTTGTAAAATCTCACGGTCGATAGATAATATCGATCGATCGATCGTGCGCAGGTATTCCGACGATGGTTCGTGTGTTGTTTGTTTCATGGTTTGCCACACGAGATCAGAATACTGCGAAATATTGCTAGGCGTGAATTGTCCCGAATTCCTTCGTAGGTGAAGAGTACTGGTACAACCCAGGAACCACCGGGAAACGGGAGTAATAAATGTAAATCATGGTTCTTCAGAGATGTAAAAGAGTAAAGAAATGTAAAGTTGTCAATTGTATAACCTACCCAGTCAGAGATCTATATTGATTAGGCTGGTATTCCATCGGCCGTACTGAGCGCTTAGAAACACTTAATCCAGTCTTTCGATTTACAGACTATGTCAGTAAATGTCCTACAAGACAAAAATAGTCATAAAACTTAAATATAATCTTTGTTGATATATTAAATGTTTAGGTGGTGTCTTTTAAAAGAAAAAGAATGATGGAATACATTCCTGGGTATATGAATGCAAGTATTACTTAATAGGTTGAAGGAATTAATGAAACCGTGGATATGATAATATAATTAGGCTGACCACTTTACTTAGTATAAAGTAATACATAAATACATCTAGAGAATTTTACCCTTGATATTTAATTTCTTAACAATTATTGTTAGCATTCAAAATTATAATATATGTCAACTTGATATGCACTTAGATATTTTATAAAACAGGAATGGTGGAATGCGTTCAAGGATTTAAGTATGACTTAGGGCTGAGAACTGTTGGTGGAATTCGAAACTGAAAATCCATCCACTCTACCTCACCCCAACCCCGAAATTTACAGCATTTATCTATTTTCTAACCCTTAACCCTCTTTTTTAACAAATACATGTACATCAATATTCAGCCCTTTAAGGATTTTGTCTATAAGTTTTTGTTTTCATCCCACTGACAATATTTACGTTCTTTTTTTGGACTGTGTCTCCACGATGCTGTAGACACGTGACTTGATACTATATCCAATCACATCATTCTGACACTGATACGACTAATTCTGGAACTACCCTTATTCTCGTTTACGCCGAGAGCAAAACAATGAAGCGATACCAGTACATACCAAGACCTGAACCCACGGCCCGCAGCCCATGCAGCATGCCCTCTAAACACTCGACATTAGAGACCTCTAAATATTGGTGCTCATGATGATGAGTGTGCAGGTGTTGTTTTCATATATTTTGATTGATTGATTGATTGATTGATTGATTGATTGATTGATTGATTGATTATCATAATCATATCATCATCGCCATCATCATTATTATAATACGTAGTGTTTTCTTATTTAAACATTAACAATGAGCCGTATATTTATTTGGTTGCATTTTGAATATCTTATTTCATGATATGTCTAACCCCAAAATTTGCGATATAATTTGCTTTGCATATATATTTCTCCATGTTACCATGCAACAGTTTCCTTAACGACACCCGGAGAAAGAACCACGAGACAAATCGTGACCACGACCTGGACAACCCGCTGGCCACGTTCCACCTCCTGAACCGCTGGGTGCACGGATGGAACGAGGTGAAGGAGAACCTCACGTGCACGGAGGAAGAGGGAACAGTGAAGGGCGAGGAGAAGTGTCCCATCCTGACCGGGGCCGACGGTAACCCAGCCTAAATATTTAACAGCAACAACAACAGCAACAACAACAACAGTTTCATATCAAAAGAAAACTTGTCCCGAATTTGTTTCTTTTGTTTCGATTTAAAAACAAGTCTTTACATTTTAAACTTATCCCTCTCAATGGTTCCTTGGCTGTACCAGTACTTTGCGCATCGGAAGGTCGTTAAAAGTTCCTGCCTCCAGCGGAAATTGATTCGCAACCATCGGATTCGTTGTCAATTAAAATCATTGCTAGACCACAGCACTATTGCTGAATCACATGTATAGGTGTGTACATTTAGAAGGGGACGTAGTCCACTGATAGCCTACATGGCTTCCTATCCGAAGGTCGTGGGTTCAGACAGATAGAGTGAGTTTTCATGACCTTCCGAAGCGCAAAGTGCTGATCAAAACCAGGAACCATGTAAAAGGATTAGTTTAATTAGTAAGAAGTTGATACTTAATTGACAAAAAAAAGAAATATTATGAAAATAATTACGTTAATGAGTATGCCAGTATGAATTTTGGAAATATGATATTTTATTGGAAAATTACACGTACATGTACAGACTAAAGAGAGAGAGAAAGAGAGAGATTCATTTTCTTGGGACCCGTTTGTCCGGATTATCTGGAGGTTAGATTTCACATTGTACATAATATTTCGCTGACTTTAAATTCCGATGAATTTTAATTAAAGTTACGATCGTCATTATTATGTTCCTGGTTTCATAAGGGATATGGGATATAATACTCGCAAAATTAATGAAAAGAGTCCCACATTAAAAATGATAATAATAAATAATTACATCAATTGTAGTTATACAAAACCTGCTAAAAAGGGAGAAAACGGTGTGGCCGACGTCATTTGATCTGAAGTTGGCGGCGGAGGCGATCTTGAATGTTTGGAACACACACCAGTTGAAAATTGACGACCTTGTTAATGGTAAACTTTTCCACGTGCGGGAACAGGCTTTGTCAGCAGACGAGATTTTTTACATAGCAAATGTGGCGGTGGAAGAGGATAAACTTTATGAGGCGATCACTTGGTTCGAATTTCTAGTTGCCAACCTCGACCGATACGAGGACATCGAGTTTAAAACATCTACACTGTACCGCCGAATGGCTTCCTCATATCACCTGGTATGTAAAAACAATTCGTTCCCAATCGTGTAACTTCGTCTATCTCCGGAATCCCTTGTAAGGTTGTCGCCAGGGTAATTTTAAAGGTGGGGAATTCAAATTGATAAAATGCAAACCTTTTAAAACCGATTCAACAAATAATTGGTTGTTCTCGAGTGCACGAAGCTTAAGCTCTATAAACTGTTTGTTTTTCAATCTATATGTAACGAAAAAAAAAGAAAAAAAAAAAGGATATTATATATGAAGTACATGTACACGTTTGTTAAAACTTTTTGCTGGGTAATTAAAAAAGGACATGATTCATGAAAAAGAAAATGATTTTGAAATATTAACAATTAGCAAAATATGTTACTTAATTAAACTTGCATAAGTTTGTTGTCAGTAATAAAATGATGCTAAAACCAGACAATAGAAAGAAAAAGTACTTTCTATAACTGCATCAGTTTAGGTTGAATATAATAGGATTGCCTGCACTTCAGGGACATTTCGTGTGTTTTCTCTTGCAGATAGTTATGTCACAAGAGCAACCTTTTTTAAAATATCAGTTTCTTTTCTTATGATTTATATATAGTTTTTTAATTTTTTTTTGTTTTGTATTTTGCTCCTTTATACTGAGAAGAATAATAAAGATATACTCACAAATTTCAGTACGGAATGACGTCAAAGGCACTGAAGGTACTGGAAACGTATTCGAAACAAGGTAGAGCCATTGAATGTAATACAAATATTCACTAAGGAAGATATACCCTATTTGGATTACACATTTCTTTCTATTTATTGTATTTACGCTGGTCCAACCCTGGAATTATCGAGGGGGTTAGTATGAAAAGAAAAACTTGAAAAAAAAAGAAAAAAAAAAGAAATTTAAAAAAATAAAAAAACACGAACAGAACAAAAAAAAGAAAAAAAAAACAAGAAAAAAAAACAAAAAACAACTGTTTCCCAATCGGTTTTAGAAATAAAACATTGATTTTTTTTAAAACTTAATTTGGAAAATGTCATCGATTTCTACACAGTAAATCGAATATTACGTATTGTTTTTCAATGTGCGTGTTTTTTTCATTACGTTGGTTATGTTTTCATAGTTTTTTTTCTTCTCTTTTCTCTCAGGAATAGAAATGAAAGCTCCGCCATTTTTTTCTATTTTACTTGTGAAAACTATTGGACATGTTTAAAATTCAAGCTTATGACCTTTAGGTTCAACGCCTGTCGATACGATTGGCCTTAAGTCATCATAAAGTCATTTTTTCTTACATGTTTCAGTTTTGTAATAAAATTATTTTATTTGGGTGCTGAATAATTAACATAAAATGAAAATGGATTAAATACTTTAATCCAGCAATAACACAGTGAAGAATATATAATTGTTACTTTTCGAGCCACAAACAATATTTCCATAGTTTGTGCTGAAAATTTCCGCAACAAGCTACCAGAACCATTACACGGTCTTGTCATATGTGGATCTAGCTTTCGAATTAACCAACAGAGGGACTGCCACAGAGGGACTGGATATTCTCTTCTGTGACATTTATTAAAACAATGGAAACACAATAATATTACATACTGTGCATTTTTCCTCTTCTTTTTTTTTCACGAAACAGATAAGGAGGATAAAGGGATAGCACGTGACTTAGCCTACTTCCGGTCTATTGGGGACAAGAACGAGGACAAAGAATTTCTGAGGTTCCAAGCAAGTGACGCAACTAGAAAGACAGCTAATCGTAAACGTTACGAATCATTGTGTCGTGGAGAAGTAAGTCGACAGGTTTCAGTGACAGCTTGATTTATTAATGCAGAGCTCAATTCAACAACAAATTATTCAAGTTCCAGCATATTGGCGTACTTTTATTAAAATCAGATTTATAATGCTGGAGATATTATGGGGAGGCAATTCATGCGATATCTGCGTATGGTAATATATATAGTTACTTCTCTTTACTACACCGAGTGGCGGGGTGTATAGAATATCGGTCTGTTTTTTGTTTGTTTTTTGTTGTTTTTTTTTAGCTGTGACTTCTTTTTCTTGGTTGAATGAACATGGTCAAATTGATTGTAATGCCTCAAGTTTACCTACGATAATGACTTCACATCATCATGAAACTTAATACAAATTTATATCTATAAACTTGTATACATTGTACAAGCAAATATTTTATTGCGACCAACGTATGCCAGCAGGGCATCAGTGTCGCAGAGACACACTTCCTTATGTGAGTGTTTTGTTTGTTGTTGTTGGTGGTGGTGGTGTGTGTGTGTGTGTTTATTTTTTTAATTGTTTTCAATGGTTGCCTTTGTCTGATATCTTGTGTTTGGAAGCAGTATTTCAGCAATTGTGACATAATGGTCGTATATTAAGATATCGGCCAAGTTTGATTAAGCACGGCGTTTATACATTTCCTCAAATTATAAACCCTTATTTACTGAACAGTTCTATGTTTTCACATTTTCTGAGCCAGGTTTTAGTTGAGTATCTAGGTTAAGTTTCTATGTAAAACGGACCACTGGTATTGTCCTCACACCTAGCTGCCGCTGAAATTGGTCTGCCTATGACTTCTTTAAACTATGTTGTGGTGTATGTTGTTTTGTCATTAATATCATTTGATTTCCAAACAAGCTTCTTGGTTCTTGAAACCCATCTTCTGTGAATAATGGTATAAAAAATATACGTACATCAGCCGAAAAATTAAAACGGTAGGGGCGCTGGTCAAATTTCTACTTCTATTTGTTACTCCCGGACAATCAATGAAGATTATGAACAGAACAGAACAGAACATATTTTTTATTGCGACTTATACATGTAAGTATATCGTCAGTTCACAATACATTCATGTACATAATAAGCAAGTCACTGTGATCAGACTATAGGTAACAAAAAAGGGGAAAAAAAGAAAGAAAAGAAAATAATAATAATTGTGTAGAGAATGAACAGAGAACTAGAATAACATGAAAATAATTAGTAAATCCTTATTATTTTATTTTAAATAAAGTAAAGTTTGGCCCTCATGGTGTGTGAACTGGGACTGGGATTATGACTGGGAGGCGCTGTCAAGGAAAACAGTGTTAGTCTAGTGTTAGGTGCAGCAATTAAAATATAAAAAAGATAAAAGAATGTGGTGCAAGAGTTAAAAATAAAATTGAGATTTTGCTTTAGGGGTTGACCGTCGCCAACCTCTCCTTGAAGATATCCAGGCTGGGACTAGATTTGATGTGACCTGGGAGACTATTCAGATAGCGGATAGTTCTAGGGAAGAAAGAATTGAGATGGTACTTTGTTCGAGACTAGGGTATGAGGAAATTTAGATTTCTGGTAGGAACCAGGTGATTATGGTCTACAAAGACTGGCTGGTGTTGTATCTTATAGAGGAATATAAATAAATTTGGACCCTTCGTTGGTATAAAGTTTTCCTTTGTAATTCATTTAACATATGGGTGATACTGCTTGTGAAATCATAATTGTTCCAGACATACCTGGCCGCAGCTCTCCGTACACTATCATTAGGCAAGATGTTTCTGCCATGGGTGCCATAAATTGAACAATATTCCACATGGAGTCTTACATATGTTGTATGGGCTGCCTCCTTAACCTTTTTGTTTTTAGTTTTAATGAAATGACAATGAAAGTGATCTTAACAATGACTTGTACAGCACAGATGATATCTTAGAGTACTGATACATATGTGAGCATCTTCTTAATTACATCTGCACAGGAGAATGCCGAACAAATTCAACTGAATTGTGAAATATTGCCACTACAAAACCAATATGGCGTCTCAAAGATTGAATACCTCTGGTCTCGCCCAAGAATCGTACGCATCTATGACGCTATAAACCGAACCGAGGCAGTGAAAATCATTGGATATGGTGAAAAAGCGGTATGTGTTTGTATGAGTTTGGATGTACTGAGCTTATGTATCTAACAATATGAAATATAATGAAGTTTAAAATCATATTAAAATTCCTTTTGTAATTAGCGTTTAATTTTAGAATGAAACAATAATGAGTGTATGTACCGGTAAACATAATACATATGTATACATAAACATTTAAGATGGAACAGTATAATTGTATTGTATATGATTCACATTTGCTTATCTATATTGTAATTTATTTTTACTAGTTTTCGGGGTCCGGGAGTAAACAGCTCAATCTGGGCACAATGATACGAAGGTAACTTTCTCTGTGCTTCCCCCTTTTGTCTACAGAATCTGATGAATCTCTCTGTCTCTCTCCCTGAACAGAAGCATATACTGCTCCCTCTGTCTGTCTGTCTGTCTCTCTCTCTCTCATCACCGCGTGGGTTAGAATCCCAGCAGGGTCGTTCGGATTTTCATCTTAGGAAGCCTTCCAGCTGGCTTGCGGTAGGTCGGTGGTTCTACCCGGATGCCTCCGTGCATTCGGGATCTTCCTCCACCTATAATTAGCTAGACGTTGCTATATGACTGAAATACTGTCGAGGCGACGGTAGATTCAAATAGTGAAGTCGAGTCAAGTCTCTCTCTCTCTCTGCACACATTCTCTCTCTTTCTAACTGCAGAGTTATCTCCCTTCTCACGGTACACCCGGTCTCAATTACTGAGTACCTTAATCGTCCGTCCTCTGAATGGAAGGTGGTTTCTGTCCCCGTCAACAACATACCGGGCACATCTCACTTGACTTGTACCCATTGTATCAATGTATACTGTGACTGGGTCTTGTATCATACAACTTGTCTACGGCGTGATACCACATATACGCAACACGATACTATATTGTTCTGATACAGTAAAAGTCACAAAGTGACTGAAAATACTACCACGTCTAGAAACCAATGTCATTGGTAGCATACGAGAAAAGTAATCTGACAACCCACTGGGGTCACCGTCTTCGTCGATGAGGTGTCCGGACTGATAAGCAGTTATCAGTCTATACTATGTTAGTGACGTCATGTGCAGCTACCAGGGTCGAATTCCACCAACAATTCTTAGCGCTAAGTAAAACTTAAATACTTAAGGGCGAATTTCATTAGGCTTGTTTTTCTAATAAAAATACCCAATTATTTCATTTCTTAACACTTTTTATTGGTTATTAAGGCAATAATTCAGCTTTATCATGTACTTGAATATTTCATAAAATAGTAATTCTGGAATGTGTATCTACCAGTTTAAGAATGTAAGCATTACGTAGCGCTAAATATTGCTGGTGGAATTCGAGCCTAATAACATATACTATATTAGTAAAGCCATGTGCAACTACTAGTCTATGCTATGTTAGTGACGTGATGTTCAGCTACCAGCTTATACTATATTAGTGACGTCATATGCAGCTTCCAGTCTGTGCTAGGTTAGTTACGTCATGTGCAGCTACCAGTTATACTTATTAGTGACGTCATGTGCAGCTACCAGTTTATAATATGTTAGTGACGCCATGTTGCAGCAACCACCTGTGCGAGGGAGACTCTCGGTACCCGCTGCTGACCAACGTGTCCGTTCGTCTTGAAAGCATCACCCGCCTCAAGATTTACCCAGAAGCTAGGGTCCCCAGCAGCGAATGCTACATGGTAAGGGATTCATCAGAAAGGAATAAATAGCCATGCTGATTTAAGTTATGCAAGCAGCATCATCAATTACATTTTCTTTATAATAATTCATGAAGATACGAATACACAATATGTGCATTGCATAAATAGTAGTCGTTAAACCTAGTACTGGTATATATATTGCTTGGCGCTCATCATATATTAGGGTAGTTGTAGATCTAGTTGTAGTTAACGACCACCTTGGGATTTGGCTATTATACTGAGAGAAAAGAAGAAATCAAGCCCCTAACCCCTTCTCCTGGAACAACGTTTGACCCCCATTAAATCGTTGGACCTTTCTTGGATAATCTTAAAAGAAAAAGAGGTAGTTATGAATGAAGTCTCGACACCCCCCCCCCCCCCCCCCACCCCCGTTACCCCGTTATCATTATCATACCTGCCTTTTAGCCACGTAAAATTACTACTTGCTATGTTTTCTCAATTTTAAGCTGACTAACGAAGCTCCTGGTGGCACCGCAGTTCCTTCCCTTGATTACTGGGTAAGTTTCATTATCCTCCATACAGGGCCATAAATCCATACGATGAAAATAATTTGTATTTATTTAGAATTAATAGATCTATGTTGTTGGTTTAACTAGAGTTTTTCTGTCATCAATCGCAATTTTTCAACTTTCTACGTCAAGCTCGAAAATCGTCCGAAAATATCCGGTGATTTCGTGAACGGTCGATTGCGCTCTAGGATATATAAAGTTTTTATATTTCACAAATTCACAAATCTTTATATAATCCGAACACTTTTCTGAATTTAAATGATTTAAGTTAATTTAAATATCAACATTTCCTAACCATATTTTAAGAGAATGCTGAGGTGTTCCGCATGAAAAGTTCGTCTTGTCATCTAATTACAGGAACACGGTTCGGACCTCTATCCTGGCGCCGGAAACAGAATGGCTACCGTGATGTTGCAGGTATGTAGGTACAACAGCGGAAGTGTGGTCCGTCTCTGGTCCGAACGGAAGGTTGGAAGCTCGATCCAAGGTCACGGCATTCTGAAACTGTGAAATGATACCATGATTTCTCCTTTTCTTTGTGGTTAGCTTCAGGTTTCACACAAGAGACTGTACGAGCGGGCTAGTGAGCTTATATGTGTGCGAGTGAAAAATTCCGCGAATTAATCCAAGATGGAATAATGTAATTGAAGTTGCGCGTAATCATTTACTGATTTTCGAAGAAAAATCGCGAGATAGAACACTCTTGAAATTAATGCCTTTACAGTAGAAGTTTACTTATACGTAGCTCTAAAAGTGGGACATTTTCTCTCTACCTGCACAAGATTCTGAGCGTTCTTACACGAAGAAAGTGTCATTTGTATTGCACATTGAGTTCTTGCTTTATCAGCTAAATTCACGTGGTTTTCATGTGTAATTTATCTGTGATAAATTAGGATATATAGAATACCTGTATTTCACCATTTTCAACTGTTCTTCATAAGTGAGATTGCTTAGAGTAAGTTGTTTCTGATTCCAATTAATTTAATACACCCCAGCCCGTAAAAGTGAGTATTAGTTGTTAAAGGTAGGTTTAATTAACTAATATTCCACCATGTTTTGTTACAATATATGTTAATGTACATACACGTGTAATTATGAACCAACATGCTAACAGTTTTGTTGATAAAAAAAAATAAATATTAAGCCTGGTTTACGATCATAGAACATGTAAGACATCGATGCTGTTTTAATTTACAGGTTCAATCTCTTGGGGCAATGTTAAAATAACAGAAACTAATAAAATTCCTACACAAGAATTCGCAGACCGTTCCCTTCACTCTTTTATTAATCATAATACGCGGAACCTTTTATCATAATTCACTCAGTTTTACTTTCCTTTGAACAGTTCTCTATAGAGCCTCTTTTATGAAAACCACAGTTATACCTCCATTAGTTCAAAGAGTTTTAGTAATGGTGGTTAACGATTCATATTGTTATAGCTTTTTTCCCCTTTATATCAGTTCAAGTGATGTAAAAGCAGTTCATGCCTTACGTCCCACTTTTAACGAATATATACCAGTAAGAATAAATATCCTGAGTAATGCTATCAATATGAATCTGTTACATGAATACTGATTATTCGTCTCTATCTCCCTCTCTCTCTCTGTATGAGGTTTTGTATGTGTTGCTTTTTTTCAAGGAAAGTATTTTGGAATGCATCTTGTAAATTGCAGGCATAAAAAAGTGAATGGTGCACATAGAACTGTATAGCTTAGCGAATCTGTTAATTATTGTAAGACACAATCGAGGAATTTCAGGGACAGAAAAATAAAAAAATGATGTGTAAAAATATATAATCCCGAATCCATTTGCCAAGAGGCCCTTCCCATAACCGGGATATAGTGGGCTGGACCCACTACCCGACATGTCACAGTCGCTAAAACGATACTGATATACATACATAGGCTTCGAACCTTGCTTGTTGTCCTGCATATAAGGGATGTTCCATGACTGGCTGGCCAAGTGTCCCGATAATGTGACTGGGCGTGGTGTCATGTCACTTGTCTACTGGGTAATATCGTAATGAGATAGTACTATAGATACAGTCCCAGTTGCCGGTAATACAATCGGTTTCCTAGATAAAAAATCTATTGTCCCTGCTTAACGAAATAAAGATATATGTGGAGATAAACTTGAGGCAATGAAGACTCTCTGAATAGTTTCAGAGGTTTACAAGACGCCTTGTAGTTACAATTATAGGAAGACAATTCTCATGGCGTAACAGATCTTCTTATTAAAGGAATCTCTGGGAGGTTAACTTCCGGCTATTCATTTATTAAGGCACGATTTCACCAGATTCGATAAAATATGATCTATTGTTACTGTGTTACACAATTCAGAAATCATACGTCCACACATGTAAAAACTGGGATATATTTTTTCTCGTGTATGTTATAATTCTGCGTCAAAAACACAAAACTTTTGTGAAAGGTGTAATCGAAATATTTTTTATTAGTGGCATAGACCTGTTCACAGGTAAATTTGTTTTAATATATACACATATTTAACGACTTCTATTGTGAAAATATGATCATCTTTATCTTATCTTTAAATGCGATTTTGATATTTATGGCCCGGCAAAACATTATAGGACATATATTTCGCCGAAAAATATGATTTCATATAATTTATACTGATCCACTAATAAACTATATGGTTCCTAGGTTGCAGCATTATATTTCGTCTGGGAATGTTTTAAAAAAGTATCGCCGCGAGCAAACCTTTGGATCCATAATCAATGAACACTCAAACTTAACTGACCATGCACTGAACTGACAATGTCTTTTTCATCAAATTCAATATTTGCAGATCTATGTGATAAACAACGAAACATATTGTATTGTTTAGGCATTGTGTGAATGGGCGTGGAGTTACCACCAACACAGTCTGTTGTGAATTATAATTTCTTATCAGTTGCATTGTACGTGTTCATTACGTAAATGTAAATAGCATGCTAAAGAACACATGCAGGACTCGTAGTTTACATAATTTCTTTTCGAAATCTACAGCCTGTACTCGGGTTTAAGGTGGAATCATACCTTTAAAATTTTCAATAATAATTCACGAGGAAAACAAGCAAAACATGGTCATAATCTACATTAAATTCATCATCACGGTTCTTCAAATGCTTAAAAAGACTTCAAGTGTAGATGCAAGTATCCATTGATTGGAGTTGTAGGCTCTATAAAGGCTTGCTTTTACTGTAAAATTCCCATGATCACTTGATAGACCATGATCACAATTAAATGATGGACGGATTACCTTCAGAAAGATGCATACTTCATGTCATAATTACATTATTTTTGCAGTCATTTTTATAGCAATGTATATTCGACTTAATAGCCAAGTGTTAGGGTTATATCGTACATGTATATAAATTAAAGTGCATTCACTTTGTGCAAGACAATAACAACTTAATCATGAAGGTTCAGTCAAGTTATTTTACACTATACAATACGCGGCCTGTAAAGAAAACAAGAAAAATAGCATGATTCCTTATTATGTATTCGTGTGTAATAAAATGTCATTCTATGAATCCGCCTGAAACTGTTTGCTGCGTAAAACAAGTTGGCTGCTTAATACACGAGACTGCTTAGAGTGGTTTGTTGTTTAAAGCAGGCTGGTTGTTTTGTACAGGTGAGCATGGCTCAGATTTAGCTGTGTACTCAAACCTGTCTAAAGCGGTTTTAAGAGTTCAGGAGAAAGTGATCGTTTAAAGCAGGTGGCTTCTAATTGACGTTGACGTGCGAGCTTGCCAAGCTTAAAATTGGCCGCTAAAACTGGGTTGACTTAATGTGACCGTTAATGCAGGTTCAGCTGTGTGCCATTTTGGGAATCTGAAAACTGGCCTCTAAATATAGTTTGACTGCTTAGTACAGTTTAGCTGCTATGTACAGTTTAAATTGCTAGATAAAGTTTGGTATCTATGTACTGTTTAGCTGCTAAGTACAATTTTGCTGCTTAGTCATGTTTGACTTCTAAGTACAGTTTGACCGCTGAGTAAAGTTAAGCTGCTGACATATGTTTAATTGTACTTCCAGCTGTCCGACATCTCCGCCGGGGGTGCCATGGTGTTCCCTCGTATTGGACTGAGCGTAAAACCTGTCAAGGTCAGTATTATATATTATCGATATATACCGGTATATACAAATGTATACTGGTATCAAATTCTACGATATCATATCGCGATATTGTTTTCTTCAATTAACCATAGAATGAATAATGGTAAAAAAGGAATTTAAATAACCCCCGCCTCCGAATTTTCGATATTTCAGGAGGTTTCGGCACTGCCTCCTTGTTACGAAAATAAGGTTGTGACAGAAAAAATAAAAAAAATAAGCAGTTAAATTTAGCATTGGTTAATCACTTGTTATTTCTAAGTATACAAACTCGTAAAGTGCATGGTGAAAAACAAATACATATTTATCAATCAAGGGAATATTACAATCATTTTGTTTCCAATACACATTACCTACTGTAATAGTGTCTTCTACCAACCGTATTGGCAAACTATCTGAAGTTGTTGTTTTTTCACTTAAAGTGAAAAAAAGTTTGTTTGTTTTTTCGAGAAGGAATATTTCTTCTTTACAAGTCGTAATTTTGACAGAATGCATGTATTTATCTGTAGATGTTCATTCGGAGTGAAATTGATATTTCAGTTCATAGCGATTTGTTATAAGGCCAAAAAGAAATGTTGTGTTTCTGGTTTCAACCGACTGTAAATTTTTATCACTGGATCAGGGAAAACACCGCGTCGATATTGCAAAAAATGTTTACCAGAGATTTTGAATAAATTAAAATGTAATTATAGGTACAATTTGTCAAGAAAATAATGACACTAATTATACCCTAAAAGTTAAAGAATTGTGACTGATATGTGCAAAAATACTACCTGAACTTGATAATGTTATATTTGAAAATGCTACCAGAAGCGTAAGTATTTTTTGGATGTTTGGAAAGGGGAAAATGGTTTACCGACGTTTTTTTATTCTGTTTGACAGGGGTCAGCGATTGTCTGGTGGAATCTGAGACAAGACGGTACCCCGGACAAACGGTCACTCCATATCAACTGCCCCACCGTGGTCGGCTCACCCTGGGGTAACCTTCTTTCCTTGTTTATAATACTGCAATTACATACTGTAGAACATTATTTTCCGTTGACATCGGAATTCGTGGAATATTTATTTAAGACAATTTCGTGAATTTAATATGAGACAACATGAGGTCTACTGCATTAGCAATTTATATATTGGTTTGGGGTGTTTTTATATACTCATGTATTGTAGTAAAGGGACCTTGGTATGGTTATTAGCCATGGATAAACTATCTTTGAATTGCTCCCCCTCACACAAATTATGATTTAAATAGGAAACTACAAAGAGTTCACATGAAATGACTTCAAAAGTGCAATATATAATATCAAAAGGATAAAACCTTTCATAACCCAGGAATCGTCAAAGTGACTAAATGTAAGAAATCTAATCGAAATTAATAAAAAATTGAAACTAAAATATTTTATGTTGGATATTTTTCAAAGAAATATATAAAATAGCATCATTTTTTTCTTTACATTTCAGCGGCCTACAAGACGTTTTTGTACAACAACCAAATGTTCAGGAGGCCATTCGAGCGGGTTTGATTGGGGCCCTTTGCATAGAAAAAAAACTGTAGTGCCATAGAATTTTGATTTTAAAAATAGGAAAAAAAAACAATATAGTTACATCTTTTACGAAAAACGAAATTAGAAATGTGTAAGCTGTCGCCGAAGAATAAATGAGATTTTTACACGTAGATGATTCATTCATCATCGTATCTTTCAGGAAGTGCGCATAAACAACTCATCGTATTGGATAATGTGTTCATATAGCGATCATAATTTACAATAGAAACACAATAATAAATCACTATATCACTATAAAATACATAAATACACGTATTTCATCTTTAAGGAATCATCATGTTAAAATTTTGTTTGAATTTTGTTTAAATTTACTGAACTTCATTGCTGTCTTGTTTAAGATCTGAAATAGAACCTTTGAAGTAAACTCAAGCCTTCTTATGGTGTTTATTTAAATACACATTATGATCAAGGTTGACAAAACGAAGTTACGAAGTTCCTGACGTTATCTAGAAATATTATTTTTTTATTGTATTAACATGAATGAAACTAACATAAGTTTAACATAAGTTATATGCAGAACCTGTATTAAAATGTTTGCATCGTTTTTTTTTTCGTTTTTTTTTTGTGTGTTTTTTGGGGGCTTTCTGAAATGTTTCAATTCTCTCAAAATACGGTCGAGTAAAATAGCAGCGAAATGTTCAAACAATCGCGAGGCATGCATAATCGGACCAGCGCTACACGGGGACCCCTGGCTTTTTTTTTTTTTTTTTTTCGAAAATAAAACTGATACTTAAGTATGAAGTTCATAATCCGAACCAAACTATACCCATTTGTTTCAATAGGGATTTAAGAATGATTCTCAATTTTGGGCCTGAAATCGCATTTAAAGTATTTAGCCTGGTTTTTTAATCCAAGAAATTTAGCTTGTTTATCCCCGGAAAGATATTGTATCCGGATAATGCATACTCGGTATATCCTCATTTTACTGTATATAATTCGATTTAGAGGCTACTGAATTTGTGAACATATCGAGGGCTCAGTGCAAAACGGTCGTAACTTAAATGTATTAAAGAACAAGTTACGACCGTTTTGCGCTGAGCCCTCGATATGAAAATCAAATGCATCAATTTGAAAGCGAGGCTACATGACTTCACTATTAAGTAACTTGATACCATGGGGCCTATATTTTCTGACTCAAGGTTCTTAGATTGGAAATCTTGTTTTTTACAAAAAGCACAATCATACAATCTCCTTTTATAGATTAAGAAACACGCATATCAGTGGCTTTACTGGGTGGATTTTTACGCCAAATATGAGCTTATTAAAAGAAACTTTGATGAATCTTTCTGGGTATTTGGTATTTTGAACGTCACTTTCGTTTTGCAAACCTGATTAGTTTCATCTTCTCCTAATGGCGTTTACATAGTGCGTATGCCTGGATACCTCCTGACATTCACTGTATATGTATTTATAGATTTTTTTTTTCTGTCTTTTTTTTGTTGTTGTTGTCTGACTCTAAAAAAAAAATCTGGGTAATTGGCTGAATTAGATACTCGTTTTGAAATTGATGCTATCACAATAGTGTGGATGCGGCATAGATGGTAATTCTGCAACATAGGCGTGCATATCTGAACCTCTGTTTGTATGGCTCTGAGAAATATATGGATTAAATAAATTGCATCCAAAAAATAAGTTAGTTCCTATTTTCATTTAGTCCAAATATATTGTTTACGTCGAAAAGGAACCCAGAGACACGGAAACAACACGTTAAATGACTGTTGTTGATGATGATGATGGAAACAATAATCCATCTCGACGGTTTCTGTGTTGGACCAGTACTTGTGCCTTATTTTACTGAAGAGTTCCTCACAACTTTTACATTTGATTTATACGAAAAGAAAGTGTAAAAAACAAAATAACAACGTTATAAATTGTGTATGCGTGCTCTCACGTTTGTCCTGGGTGTATTCCAGGTCTGTTTACATTATTGATTATATCTTAATATTAAAGCACTTTTCTTTTTATTTGTAAGATAAAAAAAAAGTTTTTCCGAGTTTATTCAACCTGTCTTACATAAATAAAGAAAATATTTTCCAAAGATATACAAATTAATACAGGAAGAACATGCCAGAATGTTCTTGAAGCACTAAATTAGATTTAAGTTTTACATTAGGTGCAAACATCGATGTAAAATATTATATCATATACAACTCTCAAACAGCCTCGCCCTCAATGCCACGTATTACAAATATCTGAAGTGGATTTTCAATATCAATAATGTCAGGCACTCAAAAGGATACATTTTACACGTGATGTAATGTGTTGATCTCGCGAATTAAAGTGTTGTTGAACTATTAAACATAAGAATTCTCAAGTGTTGTGTTCTATACGCCATTTATACCCTTGAGGAAAGTGTTATAAATTTGTCTATTACTTTAAAATCAGGAATTAAAGTTTAGTTGAGATATTTGTACTTTTCTAGAGAGAGAGAGAGAGAGAGAGAGAGAGAGGGGGGTCAATTAGGCAATATTCTTACACACAAACGTAACTCTACAGTACTTGTGACACATCCTCGTAAATCATAGCGCAGTCACACATCACCGTGACTCACAGCATTTAAGTGGTTTTTTTTTTTTTTGTTTTTTTTTAATTTGTATGCAAATTTGGCCAAAATTTCAACAAAAAAGCAGTTTAAGTGAAAAAACAAATATGATAAGGTAAACATTTATTTTTTCACATTTTCAGAAAGCCTTTATATCAGAGGATTGAATCTGAAAAATAAAGGAAATTTGTCCGTTTTTTTATGAAGAATAAAAATATATATAATTTCATAGCCTTTTGGTAGTTTTTGTATTCATTTTGGTCTTGACACAAAAGCGATTTTTGCTCATTTTATATTTTCCATGCATGCTTGACAGTATTTTCACTTGTAACTTATAAAACACATATAAAGTTACAAATTGTGATAAAATATTCTAAAATCATTATTTTGATATATGGTTTCAATTTAATTAATATCTAGACTGCAAAATTTCTAATTATTAGCGCTTTGATTTTTTTCAACAAATATGGGCAAACAATGATGTTTTTCAATAAGCTAAATCTCGAAAAAGAGCATGGTGACCCCCTTTTTTAATTCAAACACATATACCTTCAAGTTATTATTTCAAGTAGTTATGTGCAAAATTAAAAAAAAACAATGTGTCTTTTAAAACGCCTTTAAAGATCGCTACTAATTAAAGAAATCACCCGACACACCAATTTCTTAGTATATAAGGAAAACCATGCTCGAGCTGAGGTTTCTGAAGATCTTTGATATAAAGCGGTCGTTCTTGATTTTGCACTCTCGAAATGCATGCCTGCTTTTATATTTGGTTTAGCAATGCCAAGCACGTTAGATTTGTTGAGATTTCAGGCAAAAAGGAAAATCATTCGGGAAAGATATGCAGTGAAGCTCCTGCAGATAGGGATAGATAAACAATGCTGAACTCTGAAATTACATGCAAAGTACCCAATGCAATGCAGATAACAGATAGCCATTATTTATTGACATTGTTTTTTGTTTGTATAGATAGTCTAGACTGAATACAAACACAACTGGTTCTTGATTGATCATTAAAACATAGATTTGCTCCATCTTTCCGCTGGTCCATATACTTAAGATAGAAGACAGGTGAGTACAAAGGGATAGACATAACAATTTAAAGATAGAGACATATTTGATTTTTAACAGATTTTACCTGGAAAAATCTCAAATTTGTGTTTAATCGGTTTGGCGAAAATAATTGATGTAAATGGCGTACATACTTCCGAATAATATAAAATCAAAGTACATATATACCTACAAGTTTTCGTCTGACAAGTGTCAATATTCAAAAACCCCCCTCTACAGTTCCTGGGGTGGACCAGTTCCTTGTACTTTAGAGCAGGGTTCGAACCAGAACCTACGGATCAGCAGTTATGCATGTTACCACTGGACTACGCCGCCCTTTATTATCAATTCTAATAGTTAAAACACATTCAGAAATTTCGAAAAATATATATTTAACACAAAAATATATCCCAATCAGCATATTTTGATGTTTCGTGTCAAAATAACTTCTAGAGATAAGTAAATTATAAGAAATTTTGTGGAAAACTGAACTTGCGATAAAACTTGTTTATTGCTATATTATTTTGGCACAGGCGCCAATGCACAAAACATATAGAATGATTTGAGTGGAATTTAATCTTTAACGGTAGTTATAGCTGAGCATTTAAGTACATTTGGGGAAATCTCAGCATTAAAATATCAAAATTACTATTGTTTTTATACCGCATGCTGTTTTGCGAATAACAAATGGTCCCCATAGCGATATTGTCTTGATTCGATCTCCACACGTGAATTCCAAAGTCGTAAAAACGATACTATACAATCAATGTAGCACCGCAACTTTGAGTTCAGCATCATATGGGCATCTCCAGTAAAGTGAGTTTAACATCATCATCATTTCCATCATCATCCTTAGTTTGATTAATTTTACCATTTCAACATTATCATTACTTCATTTAATTTTTATCATCACTATTATTATTGTTATTCTGTAATATTATCATACTGTGATATTATCATTGTGCAGTAATGCTATTATACTGTTTTATCATTATACTATAATTTATACTTCTATGTCATTATCATCATCATCATTATCATCATCATTATATTATTTGGAGATTGTCGTTGTAAGTATAAAACATTTGGTTCGTCCCCCCCCCCCCCCTTGCACATGTGGTGCGTGTTGGGTCAATAGAGACATACAAAGATGCAGTGAGGAGCCAAAGACAAAAATAGAGCTGAGCTCTCTATTCCGTTGTGTAAATCTATTCGGATCCAGAAACAAGATGTATGCATGCATTTACGAACGCCTCATTTAGTTTTATTTCATGTTTACGTTCAGATTTAAAATTATTATTATTATTATTATTATTATTATTATTATTATTATTATTATATTCTCTGCGTGTCTGTCTAACTTCTTTCGTTTCTGAATCTCAGCACATGAGGGTAAGCCCAGGATTGGCTGGCTATGTCTGGGTAATCTGACTTTGTGGTGTCATGCTATGTTTTTACAGTGCACTATAATAGGTGTATCGTGTAGACAAAATATCCCTATTTATCATAAATACAATCGACGGGTCGTTAATGCCAAACCAAAGTACCATTCTTCCGTTCATGCAATCGTTTTTTTTCCGTTTTTTTCATAATGTTAATTACTACGAGTCTGTTTATAAAAAAAGAGTAAATAAAACCACAATTTACATTTTCTATTTATTGCACGATAGTGATATACATGATAAAGAAAGACGTAGATGAATATTAAATAAAAAGCTATTTTACAACCTTTACAGATAAATGCTCTAATGATAATCACTATGACGTCACCAGCATTTTCTCTGATGGCTTCCGGAGAGAGGCGAATTAACACGATGGTATCCGAATGTGTGACGTCTTTTCGTTGTATTTGGATTCGCATTTTTTTTTTAATTTAAATTTGATTTCTTGTTAATATACTGATTCAATTTAAATATTATTGCTGATAAAAATTAAGATCCAAGCCATTGAGATGATTCAAATCATAAATTCATTTTCAAAACTTCGTCACATGTGAAAATACTTTGACATAAATCGCTTATGTACTATAAAAACACTGGACATTTCCAAAGAGCTTTCCAGTTAAATGTGGAATCAATAAACGGATAACGTAAAGCGAGCTGAAACTACACGTTCTTCGATGAATAATCTATAAGATCTAAATGGCACTTCTCGAGACCCTAACGACGTATCAAACATCCGGTTTCAACATCCGGTCTCTTGTGTGCCCATGGCTGGAATGTGCTCTATACTTTGGTGAACTTCCGGACACACGAGGCTCCATTTCCGGCCAGCGTCTGGAATAAAATGGCACCTATAATTTAGAAAAAGTCGGGACGAGAAAATATGGTAGTTTTTCACAGCGATCTTGCTTTGGTATAGGAGAAAATCTGATACAACGTAGAAAAAATATATGACACATATGAGCTTTAGTTCTTTAGATTTATATTTTTTGGGAAACTTACCTATGCTACTTATTCCTCTCGGCACATTATTTTTTGCTGTTTTATCATTATCAAAACAAGAAATAATTATTTTTACAATTATCAGTTTACATCTGAAGTAAAATATGTTAACGCACTTTTAAAATAGTGCAGAATTATCAGAATAATAGAGAATCTTTAAGATTTTTTTCTGGAGGGAGAATTCTTAAATTTTAAGTACAAAATTAAAACATACGATGACATATGTTGTTTTGTAAGTAAGAACCATTTTGAATTTCAGCCTTTACCACCACCAGCAAAGAAAAAAATGGCGGGGGTCATATTATTATTACAAAGGTTATATATTAATTACAGGCATATTGTACATGATATAAAATACACTATATCACATATCGTTATATCGATTGTTGATACGGATAGGGCTACAATAAAAACTTGGGATTTATTTTTCTTGCGTCGGAGGAAATGAGTGGATCCTACTAAATAATCGTCCAAATGACTGAAATACTGTCGGTGGGACGTTAAACCCAACAAACAAACAAACATCCTACTAAATAAATGAAAATCTGTTCCCATGTCTTTGATTAGACACATAGCTACATCATTTTGTACATTTATTTTGAGATATATTTCAATGGTATGCTGTATTCATATGGGCTGCTTTAGACAGAAAACACACGTGATTGGAATGTCTATAACTAAGATATTCAGTCCGTGTATCATAACGATAATTAAGTTCAGACCTAAAACACGTTTCCCTACGGAGTAATACATGAATTGCGGAGTAATTACAATTTTGTCCTCGAAAGAGACACAGGCAGACGACAACTAGCGGCGATCTGAAATACTTCTGGAGAATGGTGGTCTCTAATGGTTACTGAATCATTCGATAGCTCTCACGCTTTATTAAATGAAGCGATATAATGGATACAGGCAACTAGATTTATTTCTTCTCATAAGAAAGAATATAATACGAGGGAGGTTGCGATATAGTACACATGATGATGATGATGATGATGATGATGAAAGCAGAAGGTAATGAAGAAGAAGAAGAAGAAGAAGAAGAAGAAGAAGAAGAAGATGATGATGATGATGATGTAAGGGAATATGACGATAATTAGATGACGATGACAACTACTGTTATGATTGTTAAAGTAATAATAAACCGGTCCTCTTTGATTTTAAAACTCTTTTCATTTACCAAATACTTTGACCAACAAATTCCTTCATATGCACTAAAATAGGATGAAGTATGCGATCTTACTGGGATTTTCTCCTCGATTAATCCACCTTGAATTAGAACTACCACTATAAACAAATGTTCCATTTTTATGAATTGAAATATTGAAACATGTATCAATTAGGGATTTCACTTCAATCGTAAGACTCCAAGATCTATAGGCAAACGTCGTTACAATCCGGCAATCCCCGGTCAAATCCGTTAGATGTATTCCGTATTCGATTCACCTCGCCCATTTCCTTTGAAATATCCAACGGTTTAGGCTAAGGTTTGCTGAATTAATAGGATTGGTTTTCCAATGTCTTTGAGCAGTCGTAACCACTCGGCAATCCCCGGCTCAATCCGGTAGAGGTGTTCAGAGATCATTTTGTGAAGTGAGACTCGATGGCATTAGTCTGTCGTTATTAAGTCTGATATATTCATTTTGAAGTCCCAGAAGTGGGCCCGAGGAGAAAAATGCAATTAGATGTATATGTAGATGTATTTCTGATTACGTCAATTTTCCTGGGGCATATCGGCTTCATAAAAAAAAAGAATCCATAAAACTATTGTCCCCACCGCCCCGATTTTCTGTATTTCTTTATTGATAAATAAACAGACACGAGAGAGAGAGAGAGAGAGAGAGAGAGAATCACCATGGTTAAAGTATCCCCACTGGCACTGCGCTCGTGTGTACAATCGAAGCCTTCACCTTTCTGTTTCTCCACTAACTTGTCACCATCAACTGTGAACACAACCTGGAATGAAGAAGTAAGCAGTCATTAATATTTCTTAAGATTACTTTAGAGCTGGGCTTTCTTTTCCGCTTATTTCTTCTTTTAATTTGCATATAAATAAATAAATAAATAAATAAACATTTATGGTGAATGTTACATAATATATTATAGTTATATCTATTGCTATAGCAACATGTCTACAAAAAAAAATCTTTTTTTTTTGGAGGGGGGGGGGGGTGTCAGACAACAAAGCTAATAATAATGGGATCAAACGTTTAGGCCTCCGACGATCCAGAAAAAGGCCAGATGGACACAGGTCACTCCATGTACTGTATCCTGTTCTGTCTTTAGTAACCAATATTACAATTTGTAATTACTGGCAGTTTAAAGCCAAGTGTAAAAGTTGAACAAGAATTAATGTATTAATATATTCAAACCTGATCGATAAAGTATTGATGAATCATAGACTGGATAGCATGGGTCCCTAACATGTTAATTATTAAGGTTTTCTATTTCGTTATGCTTTACCTTGCATATAAACGATAATCTATTTTCTAAATTTCAAATATATTAACATCTGAAAATATGGTTTGCTGATATCAGATGCATATGGCATGGCTAGTGAGATATTTTACTGACCGTTAAAGCCTTTTTTCAAATATTACCGACCTAAATTGCTCAACCTAAAGGAAGATGTAGCTAAAATACAGAAAAAAATGTCCCAGTCATTTTCGTTTGAGGTGTTATTTTCAATAAAGACAATAAAACAAATGGTATGTAATTTGAGGAGATATACATGTGAATTTAAATGTTTTGCCAGGATTTACCTAGTGTATCGAATAGAAATTTGATAAAGTGTACATTGTATATATATTATCACAAGAAACACACGCCTAACACATTTTCTCGTTTTCCAATAATGCATCAATTCCATTGGTCGCTTCTTGATTTCAGGAAAGTTTTTAACAAATCAGCAGTTACTTGCTGTACGACAAAAATCAAGCCATTGGTAACAGAAGTCAGACATTGGTAAAAGGTAAAAAGGAGATTAAATAAGTAATTTAATGAAAATGGTCACATTTTTGTTACTGATATCTTAATGCAACCCAACTTTGTTTAACACTCACAGAACAGTATGTGTGTTACCTTTATTTTACGTCCGTCTAATGTGATAGAGTCGTTCTCTTCTCCGAGAGCAAATTTGAATTCGCGTTCTCCCATTGCCGTCGACGTTGTCATCACCCAATTGCTTCCGTCGGCAGCAAATGCCTGTGTCATCCCGGATCCGTCGGATAAATATTTATGGGCATCTTGTCTCTTGTCGTCGGATACACCTTAAAATATACATCGTAAAATAAAAAGAAGGATTTGAGAATGACTCTATAGAAAACAAGAACATACGAAGATACGCTAACAAACAGTCCAGTTTTTTTTTGAAATTTAAATACTTTCAATATAAATACTTATATACATGTTTATTAGCTTAATATGTATATTCATACTACATGTTAATTCATAATAGCAAAATAGTTTCATTTACACCATTAGAAAGGTGTTTTTTTCCCCTGGTTGTGGATGGGTGGGGGTAACAATAAATGGTTGGGGTTAACAAAAATGGGTGGGTGGGTCGGGTAACAATAAATGGGTGGGTGTGCGGGGTAACAATAAATGGGTGGGTGGTTGTTGGGGGGGGGGTTAACAATAAATGGGTGAATAATAAATGGGTGGTTTGAGGCTAACAATAACAGAACAACGATTACACATTTTCATTTTAAGACTGCCTGTCTTTGAGTGATTTCGTAGATGCAAGGGATTTAAAGAAGTACTGGCATTTATTTTAATTGCAAATTTCTAATGCAAGACCTACTTAGGCCATAAAAGCGCCCCGGTTCATTTGAATTCCACCTGTATGCCAGATTTCATACAAAAGACAGAAATTTCAAAAATTGAAAGTGCTTCCATTTAAATTAAAGACGTGAGGAAAAGATAATACTACTAAATTATATAAATTATATATATAGTAAATACATCTTCGATTCTTTACGTAAAGGAAGCCCGATTACATATACTATGACAGGTGATAAATTATTTATTCTTCTAAAATAAATCACTTAAAATACATTTCAATTATGTTTTATTTACATACATTAACATTAAAGTAAAATTATACTAGTAATGTGTTATACCGAGAAGATGAAAATGCACTTCTGACAGACGGTGAATTGTAAGAACTACACGCATCATGAATCATCCTACACGTGAATTACTATTATTCTAACATTTATTGCTGCCATAATGACGCCCTTGTCGAGCGATTCGCATTGTTTTTGCTTAACCCTCCACAGGATCTGTTACGCAGTGTACTATCCAGTCGTCGTTTTATTACCACCAGGAAAGTACATCCAATCTTGCACAGGTATTACCAACACCCTCGGATGTTTGTTACATGCCAGACCCTCAGAGTAATTGAGCTTTTAATATTTATTTATACACATGGTTTTGGTTACTTTTCAATGTTGAAGAATTAAATTAACACGGTTTCTCTTCTTCGCATCTGTTTTTAACCAGTGGTTGGGGTATACCACAAGTAACTCCTTCTCTACATAAAACATAGCTCTCTTTGATACTAATGTACTGTTTGGCAGAGACTGTATCGCTAGGCGAGCTAGTATTTCACTTGGGATGGTTTAATGATATACACTTTCGTGTACCCGGTTCCACAGAGTGAGTAAAATCCAAAAAGTCAGTCGGTATATATCTCTCGCATATCTATAACAACTTCCGCATACCAGATTTCAGGTGGTGGATAAATGACAAATGTACGTCACGGCAAAACGAGGATTCACGAGACTTTAAGTTGGTGAATATCCCGAGATTGGAGAAAAATAAAAAAAAAATAAAAAAAATAAAGACATTTAGTTTACTGTTTTTTACAATCCTTACATATGTTCTTAGCCGATGCCGGTGTTTAGTCTGATTGATAAGGAGCCCGGCCAATGCCTAAGTGCTACGGATTCTGAAATTCCAGGCGATGCATTCCACATAGCAAAACAAATTCATTCTTTGGTATAAGAATGTTGAATGATAAAAGTAGTTCGGCAAAACGTGAGTGTGTGTTTATGTATGATGGCAGTATTTACATATGAAAATTTATAAACTTTAAGAATTATCCAAATTTGTTTTGAATCCGTGACTTCAACAACAACAATAACGGCAATTTACCGGCACTACATTGTCAATCTTAATAAATTCTAGAACGATGGAGTGCCTCATCGCTAATTTAGTGCAACCTTTACCTCTTGGATACTCAAATACATCATTTCCTTTCCATATCAGATACCGCTAGGGCCTAAATCGACTCAATACTCGACCTGGCCTGGCATGGCATTGTTATAATGTTGACCGCTCTTCTTTAATAACTGAATGAGAAACTCACGCGCATCCTGACGTCATCACAAGTTGTCTCCGAAGGTCACCTCTGATTTTTGGAACTTTTTGCATCACTTAAGTCATCTTTTATAACAATGTTAACTGTTACCGAATGCTCGTGGCATAGTTTAAGTCATTCTAAGATAATTCCGGAGATCAGCGATGTAAATACGATTTATTTATATGCAGGCACTTTTTACTAATCGCAAGTTATAACAATGAAGATACGACTTACTGTAAAGTATTCGATATAAAGTGTTTTACTGTTGCCTTTTTTCATTCCTTTGCTACAGAAGTGGTCTATGGTTTTGCTAACAAGCATGTAGAAAATGTAAGTTCGTTCTATTTCTACAAGCAAACAGTTCAGTTCTGCAGTGCATGATGGGTCCGATTTTAATCATATTAACTCTTCTATAGTGGCCTTAACATGAGAAGGCCCCTGGGCGAACTGGTTGAATAGGATTGTAACTGGTGTTGTTATTAATGATAACATGAAACCACAAACGAGCAAAACTTCTCAGATTGCTACGGCTGGAATATTTACGGGCGTTCTCCAATAACATATATACATTAAGTTACACATGATATTTTTTTTTTTTATTATCTACATGTATAATTTATAGATTCTATTCACGCTTATGAACCAAATTATTTTTTAATTTAAAAATACGTGCACGTTTGTCAATACGTATCACATACAAGAATAAAAATATCCATGAAATGCATGGATGCATTTTTTTCTCTTGTGCATTATATATATGATAAGTACAGACACTGTAAAATCATTTTTTGTTGGCTTTTAACTTCGCGGGTTTTCTTAAAGCACTCCTACACAAGTACATTTCCGCATTGAATTTTATTTTATCTTTATCTTTAAGTACAGAAAAAATAGTTCCAGGAAAAAGACTTGCCTTAAAATGTTATATTTGTAAATAATAACATTTAAAATAAATTAATAATGCAATACAGACGGAATAACACAATTATCAATTACTACATGTATTACAATATCGACGATTGTTACATTAAACCGGAAACAAGACTTAAATTAATTACTGACATAAATAAAAGTTATACTTTGTTCGTGAAATAGTATATATTTATTTTACGTTTCAAATACATTACCGTGATTATTTATTCATTACGCAACTTCTCTTGCTTCCGGTAAATGTACCAATCCTCTTTTTCTGTGTCGTTTCACTGATAATTGTATTATTCCGCCTTCATTGTATTTTTTTTAACACGATAACTGTTTAACCGGTTGACTTCTCGTTTTCTGTTACACGGATACACAAACATATGAATGACATATGTGCTTAGAAAGATCAATTTGTATAATTTGATTGAAATTAAAAGGACATAATGATACTTTTCAATACATTGCCGATAATGGTAGATAAGTAGAAGCGGAATAATAAAAAAAAGTCCGACATGATGTTATCCTGACTTTTTCAGTTTGAATCTTAAGACAATAATGGAATATTAATATGAAACAATTTTATACAGCAAATGTATTTTTATGATAAAAAATCAAAGAAATCGATAAAAAATCTTGAACACATACCGATTGCTTTCATATATTCGTCAAAATTTTCAGACTTAGAAATTTTCCATTTTCCAATTACACTTGCCATTTTAAGATAACGTTTTGTACAGGTTAGTTAATTCTGAAACCTTTCTCTATAGAGAGGGTGATGAACACACACTGCCCAGATGTCTGGAAACATTCGGGCTTTTATACCAGGCTTACCCATGTGGAACTCTTTAGAAGTGAGTCTTTCAGTTCCTAAGTATGGGGTTCAGTTTGGGCCACAAAGAACAGCTGCAATATCACTCGTACATATTCGGAAATCCCCGGCTCAGCCCGATAATAACCGAGTTGATCCAAATCGTTTTTCAATCGTTTTTACATGGCAATCCACGGTCCAATCTGGTAGAAATCGCTAGATGATACGGATATACTATCAAAATAATGTTATTAAGATGATAATTTATATCAACTTATTAATGCATTTGAATATTACGTATATTAGGATTTGTGGAACGCATTTCTTCCTATATTAAGAATTTATACATTACATATAGAGGCTAAGGATTGTGGGCGGAACTCGAACCAGATCTGTTCATTCGCCATTAAGATGATATGCCGATGAATTAACCCACGAAGAAAGGCTGTGAATTTTAAGGAGACATTACATAGAGGCCAATAGTATAATAAACAAATTGTCTGGTTTAGAAAATCCGGTAGCATAGCGACTGGGATTGAAAGTATAATTTGTATCAGAAAACAATTTCAGCTTCTGTGGCTTGTTTACAATATGGACTCAACTTCTGGTTAATTCCAGTATTTAGTGGGAGAAAATAAGACAGCGATGTATTTAATATTTTAATGGCCAGGTTTGTAGTTGCTGTATGAAATAGCTTTGATACTGATTGAGAGGACCCAGTGCAACCTTTAGACATACTGAGAAGTGGCCATGTCAGTTGGCAAGAAGCTAGCAGGTTAATTTTTACTACAGTTTGGGTTAAGTTTACCATCACGAGATAGTGGTTCTTACGGGGCACCGTAGCCTCGGTATCGGAATCAGGAATGTTTGTTGATAATTCCTGAAGTGATGAAAGAATATACTTCGCTCGGAGGCTCTACCGGGTCTGTTCCCGGAATGAAGGAGAACAAACGCCTGAACACGACTACGGGAATGATTAAACGTTTTTGCATTAGTATACTCGTTCATGAATGAAGTTATCAACATTAATTAATAAGCGCTTGATGATAAAACATGGGTTTTCGGGATGGGTTATGCCTGATATTCTAAACAAGGATTTTCTTTCTAATACAATAAGTGCAATAAGTGTAGATGTTTTCATATAAATTTAATTTGCCAACGTCTGTATTAATTCAGAAATATATTTTGTTGTAATTTCATACAAGCATGTTATTTGGTACAAGTTATGCAGCAGTATTAAGATCCTCTGTTTTCTAAATTAAGAAAAGTATACTCATTTTTTTCAACACAAATTTCACTCCTTTACTTCAACTTTACTTTAATAATACAATGAAATCACTAGTATTTCATTATGTATGTTGAACGTCTAATTTTGTATATTTTCAATTGAACGTCAATCAACTTCGCATTACAAAACTTTGAAACCGGAAGTTGATATTACCGTTCTGCAAGAACGATAACTCTTACACTCATAGAGTGAATTCGTTTCGTGGATTCTATGTTATAGTTAGTGTTTATTAAGAGAGAATTTAACAGTTAAGAAGCCAGAACGAGCGTAGCGAGTGACGGCTTCTTAACTGTTAAATTCTCTCTTAATAAACACTGACTAACTTAGAGTTTGACCCGCCCTATTACTGCGTCACACTGCTATATTAGGTGATGGCGCCAAAATATTGTTACGTCAGCGTGTTGTTAAGTATTTACACACGTACACGTGCTTTCCAAATATGGATGTAACACATAAATTTCGCGCGTTTTTTTTTTTCACCGTCGGCTCATTTCTTTTTCAGATTTCAATAATGAAGCATGGAAATTTAATTTGAGCGATGACTGTTTTTTATTTATTTATTTTATTTTTATTAGTTAAGACATCAGTACACAGCAACTGATTGACGTTAAGAACGACATATATGGATAATAATCGTAGATCTATAGAATAGCCTCTGTCAGCGGAAGATATCAAGGCTAGGATTACTCTGGAAATACCAAACCAAACGAGTTCATGTATGGTCTGTAAATTGTTTATGAGCGTTATTTGTATTTACCAAAGTCGTAGGGGCCGCCGTGGCCGGAGCGGTTACAGTCGTGGACTACAAATCTCTCAGCCCCTCACCGCTGTGGGTTCGAATCCCGGTAGGGACTTCGGATTTTTCATGTAAGGAAGCCTTCAAGCTGGCTTTCGGTAGGTCGGTGGCTCTACCCGGGTACCTCTGTGTACTCGGGGTCTTCCTCTATCTGTAATTAGCTGGACGTCGCTATATCATTGTAATATTATCGCAGTGACGGTAAACCCCAATACAACAACAACCAAAGTCGTAAAAATAGGTTCTGGTTATAGCTCTTTTGCTTGGCGCTCAGCATAATAAGGGTAGTTCCAGGACTGGTTGGCCCGGTGTCAGAATAATGTAATTGGTCGTGGTATCATGCCAACTGTCTACGGCGTGATACTGTGCAGTGTGACAGCACTACATCTGTCTCAAATAGACATCGTCTTCAAATGACTTAAATACTGTCGATGGAACGTTAAACATAATAAAAAAAATATTCTTGTATTTTAATGTTTAATTTAGCATAGGAGTCCGTTTGGATTGAGCTGGTAATCATCATTTTGCGAAAATATTTCCGAAGCTCTTCATTCTATATAAACATGATTATTTAAGCAACTTTACTCAATGTTTACAAATGACTTCAACACGCGCCAGTGTGGAATTAAATGATAAGCACACCTCATGTGTAGGGATCGGTGTAGTAAACACTGCCATATATTGCTTTCACGTGAATAGGGCGGAGCAAAATTTGAAATAATGACATGCGCAGTTCGCCGTAAACTCTTAACAGTTTAATCTCAGTTAAGAAGACAAGTCTCGCAAAATCCCGAACTCTTAACAAATTAAATCGACCAGGAATTTGAAATTTCGGGCTCACTGATTGGATAGAAATTGCGGGCAAACTCTAAATCCAGAGAAAATTAACAATTTTACTGTCTCAGCGGTTTAACTTACGTTTCGAATACGTTTTCCGGTCCCTTTACAATAAAAGTACTGCTAAAATCACCAGAGCGTTTTAGCGTAGAATTTGCAAGAGGAAAGCCTGTCTTAAACGGTCAGCCAACTGAACAGAGAAAGTGATCGCTTAACAAAGATAACCGTTAAAATAAGGTTAAACATAAAACAAAATGCTAAAGTTTGATTATATTAAAACTTGCCGCTAAATGCACGTTGACCGCTTAATACAGGTGACCGCTAAAGAATATCCAAGTGTATTTTATATGACCATAAAACTGCGGCTAACTTGTTGCTCAATTTTATCAGAAAACTTTAACTCACACATGTTTGAAAAGTTGGCAAACGCGACATAACAGATGTTTCTGAACTTAGACTTATTGACGTTGAAAGATGTTTCTGTATTTCGCCTAACCGGTTGCGCAAACAAAGAGGATGGCGGTCTACAGAGATTGCAGTAAACCTCGGCTGACTTATTCAACAGGCACGTCTTACAGTAAACTGGTCGAGTGGTTAGAGTTTCTACCTTGTGCACAGGAAGTTGGTGAATCGATCTTCAACAGTGGAGGGTCTCTTTATATAGTCGTAAAGAAACCCTGGGCCATGTCACAAAGAATGCCATTAAAATTAGACGTTTATGACACCCTTGCTTGGCGCAAGGGGTTTATAAAAGCAATATTCGTTTACAGGCCTGAAACATGTGTATCCATGTGATTTTTTTTGTTTTTTTGCAACTTAAATAAGGTTTGATATGGAAGTAAAGGTAACAAAATGATTAAGATAATGTTGATGAGACATTAATTCAAACACGGACAAGAAGAAACTACGTCTAACCGCTTATTAAGAATGACCAATGGCACCGTGGTCCAGTGATAATGTGCATGACTGCGGTACCGAAGGTTGTGGGTTGTGTGCCCGTTTGATACATTGATTTGCTATATGCCCCTCCAAGGCATGAAATACTGGTCCAACCCAGGAACCGTCAACAGGGATCAGCACTATTTCACAATTGACGTAAAAAAGATAAGTTTTAAATGAAGAATTGTTAACCGGTAGATTGGAGCTGGGACAGCTCATTCAATATACACGAAGACAACACTACACGTAACATATTCTAAAATATAGATGCAGGAGAAAACCATTACATGAACACTGACCTATATCTACCCCCTGTAATAACAGATAGGTGTTGTGTTTTATAAATTCTATCAAGTTAATGTGCTGCATTAACAGATAAATTACATCGTTTATTTTGATAGCTGAACGAGTTACGGTTTTCTTGTCTCCAAATGGAAGATTTTAATAGCATCCTGCTGTTAATTTCAATGGTATTCTCTGTGAATATTGAAATAATTTCTAGTTTAAATATCTTCTGTATGAATATTCATTAAAACAAACAAACAAACAAAAACGAAAAACGTACATTTTCAGTTATCTGCAAAATAATTAAAGCCAAACCTAAAGCCAGTTATGGAAGGTTTGATAGAAAGTTACTGCCTTAGCCAAAATTGCTTTTTAAATGGAAATCAATGAGTTAATCAATTGTGGCCAGTTTATGGAACCTTAATGCTGGCTGTTTAGAAAGACTGGCTGCTTTGTTTATGTGCCCACTGAAACAGGTTAAAATTCGCGTCGTGGTTCAGTGGTAATGTCAGATTCAAATGCTATTGTGTGATAGCATAGAACGTAAGTCAACCATCAAAAATACGTCATAAAGGAATAACCTTTGTCTAAGTTGTGAGAACCTTACCACTGCATTTAAAGTCATATGTGATATTAAACCGGCTTAGTCATTAGTCAACGCAATATTAAATTTTAAGGAAAATGATAACATGTTATATTCTACGATGAAATATATGACTTATCATTAAAGGATATTTTACAGTCTTTCAACCAAATGCGTTACTTTTTGATATTCTTTCCAAGAGAGGACGTCAATAATTAGGCATTCTTTTTTTTTGCAAGTCCATGGATTTACATTAAACCACATTCCACAAATATCCCAAGGCCCATACATAGTTCAGAATAAGTCACAATCAAACATGTGTTGCATACCATGCGACAATCTTTATTCTTTCTTTCGATGCATCTAGCGAAGGCAGTCGCAATGTAATTGCAACTTCACACAGAAATGCCAGCCCATATATTAGCCGAACTTGCGTTTTCCAATAATTTAATAAATATATAGTGTGGCTAGATTAAATATACGGGTTGTTTCTGAAACGCGATTACTTTTCAATTATCTTTTAACATTTTAGCACTTATATATATAAGTGTTCAATTTCATTTGAAAATCTACTGCAATTCCGAATTCATAGTCTTAAACAATAAACAATCTTTCTCATCTTAATTGATGAATAACGAAATCCTGATACACCGGTCTCGGTGGCTGAATGATTAGAGCGTCCGCCACGTAACCAGAAGGTCGCAGGTACAATCCCAGACCTAGACATACCAGTCGTTACTATGGTGCTGATACATATTCTTTGTGCGTAGCGCTCAGCATATAAGGTAGTTCCAGGAATGGTTGGCCCAGTGTCAGGATAAAGTAACTCTGTGTTATATCATGCCACTTGTCCCCAGTGTATACAATAGTCCTCAAATATTGAAATACTGTTGGCGGGACAAGCAAAACCTGATCAGCATATAAGTTTGCACAATATTGTATGGGTTTACATTGGTAGCTTAAGCAATGTCTAAAATATTCCGACGTGTTATTAAATCACATTTAGTTATTTGTATAAAACTGTTGAGGCTAAACATGAGAGAAAAGCGTTTGATTGAAGAGGGGATTTAATTCAGATTGCTGCGAAAGTCCTAGGAGAAAAGTACTGAAGATTGGTGAGAACACAGCAAATGTTGTCGCGTTGTTGAAATTTTACGACGATATTAGAAATAACGATTTGGGGTCTATGATATGAAAAAGTGTTACATTGGTATTCGAATAGACCAATTCACCAGGTGTTTGGCAATATTCGGTATTATTCGGTGATTTAAATTGACCAATCAGTGATAGGATCAAAATCTCAAGTGTATCTGAACAATGTGTTGAACATTCACCAGCATGTGAAGTAGTTGTTCGGGGAGTGCTCGTTGATTTACATAGGTTTACGTCCAATTTCAGAGTGAAATGGTCTCAAAAAGTTAGTGTAATTTGAAATAGAATATTTCTTCAAAGGAGAAAAGAACGAAAACAACAGTTAAATTCATTTTTCGCACGTCATATGTCTTGTAAATTTTTGAAATCTTCAAATAATGAAAATTATTTTTTTTTCCACGATGCTTTGAAAGCATTTTTCATTTAGTTCAAAGACGATAGCTCGATTCTGCGCAAAGGGAAAAGGCAACAATCATTTAAAATATGATTTTGACTATGACAGACAAAGGCTTACATTGAAAATAAGGATATAAGACATGATAAGAAATAAAACACAGCGTTGTGTTCAGCGTGGTCGTGATACTATATCCATCATAGAGCAACTTCCGGCCTATCTCTGGTGGGAAGGTCTCTTGATATGAAAACACCGAGTGATAAGACTAATGCTCGAACCAACAGCGGCGAGGAGCCAAGCGACTGAAGTACGTCATACGTTGGCTGTGTGATTGTATTCATTGTATTTATCAACATGACACTATGAGAGTGTACTTTTGCCAAAGATTGCGATGCAAGCTCGTTTAGTTTGGACCCATTTCATGACAATAAACGTTTTGTTATTTGGCAGGACTTCATGTTTGACGAAGGAGTGTTGGGTAATTCATAGCATTCAACCTGAGTTCCGCACTCTTTCTTTTTTCGTGAAACATAAACAAATATTCACATAGAAAATGTTGAACGATAAAAGTGCTGTGAACAATCAATACTACCACAAACATTTACCACTGCTACGCCGAGTTCTATTACTGATACACTATTACTACTACTACAAAAATAATTTTCATACAACGTTAGAAATTAAAATGGATAACATTACATTTCTTTTAATATAAAAGTAAGATACCAAATCAAAATTCGAAAGAAAAAATATCTTAATAAAATTTAAATAAAAAATAACAAACCTATTGCTTTCATGTATTCCTCGAAATTCTCCGAAGTTTCAATTTTCCATTTCCCAATAACACTCGCCATTGTGTTGTTATGAAAATACACCTGTAGTCTGCAATAGTATCGGTAACGTAGCCTGAAACTAAACCGTTGTCACGCGACTAAAGAATTTCCCGGATGTTATCACTCAGGCGCTTGATGTCTGGTACAGGCGATGCGCCAATCAGTTAATCGGCTGAGGCAGGCGCTTGGTCTTTGAATGTCAGTACCTATATCTATCAGTGCACGCAACTCCAATCTGTTTGAAAAGAAATAAACAAAACAAAAAATAATAAACTTTGAATATATACGTGCAAAAATATAGACAACATACGAACACTCGGAACTATTTTTATCTAATCTTTTATATTTTCGTAAAACTATAACCAAAT
>CM037785.1:36933204-36958056 GCA_021229015.1 Solen grandis
TCCCAGTCAGTAAACCTAGCACAACATCCTTAAACTCAAAATCCACACATGACTCCCTTTCAGAGAAAAAAAACACTGCTGCACAAATATCAGTGAAGTAAAACTAAAAAATGGCGTCTCCCTCGCTGTCACAACAAAAAAAAATTTTTAAAATGATTTTTTTTTTACCCCGAGGCGTATTTGAAGTTTTTTAAAAAAACAAACTTAGGGAAATGAACTCGCGTAAAAAATCTTTTTTGGAAAAAAGACAAATTTTGTTAATTTTTACTTGTGGGCGCAGTGGTTATCTACAACTGAAGGGGAGGTAACTACTGCGGGGGGGGTTTGCCTTAATCCTTGGGAAAAACATACCTTTTTATTTATACACCTTAAAAATAACTTCATGCCAAAATATCTTGAATTTTTACTACGCCATGCAAATTTACTTTTACTTTTTTTTCCACTTTTCACTTCAAAAAAAAACTAATATTCCATTCAACCTTTTCGCCTGTCAAAAAAAAACATTGTTTGGTTGTGAATATAAACCCTCCTCCTTAGCAAAAGGAACAAATGCACAGTTTAAAAACTCCAGAATTATGAATTGCTTCAGGGCCTATAGTCAGGGGAAACGTGGGAAGTAAAATGATTTAAATACAACACGTAGTTTCAAATGAAATAGGTGCATTTTAAAATCGGGGGGTTTTTGCAACAGTGATTTTTTGTCTTGAAATTTAAAAAAACACAGCAAAAAACGTGTGGGGTATTACGTGAAACGAGCTTGATATTTGTCCTTGTCACAGGGCTACAACATGTGGCTTTTAAAAAACATCTGCCATTTTAATTGCGGTTCCATGTAGGAATTTTATAAATCCCGAATGTCTTTTTAAAACCCTTTTCCCAAACCCCCGCTGCAGCCTTTTTAGGGATAATGATTTTTTTAAGTCCGTCTCGGCCGACACTTTCATCAACGAAAGTTAACTGAAACTGACAAAAAACAAAAACCAGGGGAAGCCAGTGGGGGAGCACATTTACAGTAGAGGGAAAGCGACCGCGTTTTTTTAATGAAAAAATTTTTGGGAAAGTCCAAGTCAATTGCATGGCATATCATGAATTTTAACCTAAAGGAAACCTTGATTTGATATACTTCTAAGTGGAAGAAACAGCAGAAATAAAAAGCATTGACATTATGATGTAGTTTTTTTTTCCCAACCAAAAAAAGAATTTTTAAATATTAGAAAATGTTAATGTACCCCAATACAAAAAGTGAAATTGAATTATATTACTTTGAGACTGTCACGTATATTAGTATTTTTTTATAAATACAGTAATCACATGCCTCAAACTTAAAGATAGCTTGCCCATCTTTAATTCTCCTTTTATATAATGTTTGCAAAACAGGTGTCTGGGGCCTTCTAAACCTTTACTGATAGCACAATGTTACCAAACCTTTCGAGTTTTAAAAAACAACAACTGGTATCCCTCTGTTTTAAAAAAGGATCCGGAGAAGACTTTGCCCAATTTTTTTTGGAGAATTTCCTGAATGCATCCCCCATTGTTTTTTTCTTCCTGTTTACACTAACAATTTTCTTTGTTAAATTGGAAATATTTTTACAGTATTAAAGTGTACATTGCCAATGAATATTTTATTTTTACACTTTCAAATTTTAAAAGAGTATGACTTTTTATCTGATGTTGAGTTTTATTTGTGGTACATATGTTTTCCTTATTTTAAATTTGGGGGAAAAATACATTATTGAAACCATTTTTTGATCTAGCGAACTTTTTTCTCAAAAAAAATTTATTTGCCAAATTTAAAATGAAAATCATTTTATAGGTTTAGAAAACAATCTGTTTTAATGATTTGAGAATAATCAAGTTTTAGACAATAAATTTTGGAATTTTGGGGAATCAATTTTTATGAATTTAATTTTTTAGATTTTCCTTTTTTGTTGGAGTACATCATTTAAATGCCCTAAATAAACATGTCTTGAAAAGAACTTTTGGGTTTTGAAAAAAAATGGTGAAATTATCTGAAACACTACATCAATTGGCAAATGTCCAACAAAGAACTTTTGGAGCTACATTGTCCTCCCGAGAAGTTTTTTTATTTCTACATGTAACTAAGGGTTCTAAATCCTTGTATTAAACATTTAAGATGTTTTATGGACAGGATTGATTGTGCGTCACAACTACAGACGGGGGAGGTGACCGCCAAATGTGTGCCGTTCAGGGCCCTACTACATCGGGGGGGATATATAATGGTGGTACCGTGACATAAACCCGCCCTTAAATAGCATTAGTAATGTTTAATGCTAAGGGGTTTTATTTCACTGTTTTTTTTCTTCAAAAGTATGCCTAAAATTTCCATTTTACATATATAAAAAAATGTCAAAGACTTCAAACTATCTGTTTTTAAAAGGGCCCTACCTTCAAAATTTTCTTTGGTAAAAAGGTGAAGAATTAGTCTTTCCCCTCAAAAAATTAAAATGTTGTTTGCCGTCGTTTTTCGAAGAAAAAAACAAGCTTTGTTTGTAAATCCGGCGTCCCCCGTTGTCATGTTACGTCATCCGAATCCTAACGTTGGCCATAACTTCTCTACTATTCCATATACAACTTTCATTTTTGGTCTGCATATTCATCTGGACAAGGCCTATCCAGACATATGCAAATTTTTTACCTATTGACCTTGACCTTGACATTTAACCTATTTTTGCTGTATTTTTTTTAAACTTTTAAATGCCTGTCATTTCAGAACCGTTACAAACAGGGCACTGATATTTCACATGTGAATTCCTTGTGGCAAGACCTTTCCAGCAATGTTACAATTTTGGACTTTGACCTTGACCTTTGAACTTTGACCTATTTTTGAAATGTTTAACAAAAAACTTTAAGGTTGGCATTAACTTTTTACTTTTTGACATACATCTTATATATGTGGTATGCATATTCATCATGACAGTGGTTTTCAGATATACCTCAATATTTTATATATCGAACTTGACCTTTGACCTTATTTTGCCATAACTTTGGACAAGTTTATAGTAGATATTTCTTTGTCATTTTTCAATATTTTTTTTTTTTAAATTATGTATACTGGTTTGTCATCATTTGAACCTGTGCAGGTGTGTGATTTGGTCATGATCTTTAGGCAGATAAAAAAGAACATTTTTTTTTAAAAGACTTCAATTTTACGTTTTGTGTTGATTATCAAAAACTCAATGAATTAGCAATGTGATTTTTTGTTTACATATTTACATCTTTGTGTTGTATACATTCTATTCCATGCATAGGTCAAGGTCATCCTTCAAGGTCAAAGGTCAAATTTAAAGGGTATGGTACTTTAACTTTGCATTTAAAGGCTTACGGTTTTAGTGGTTATTTTCAAGGTCAACTTTTTTAAGTGTTTGACAAAAATTGTGTAACGTTGGCAAAAACAGACGAGCGTTGGCACTCGCATGTGGTGCTCTTCTTTTAAGTGTATATAATTATAGTTTTGTTTTATGAATAATAAGAATCAGTTAAAAGTTTGACTTTTGAATATAACAGTTAATGATTTTTTTGCTTTGTGAATTATTAGAATCACTTACTAAAAGGAAAGGAAAAAATGCATACAAACTTCTATTTTAAACTGAAATATGGCAAAACAAATAACAGGAAATGGGAAAAATTAGCAAAAATCGGCAACAAAAATACAAACAAATATAGTTGTATATCTTACATACTAAATTTATCCTTTTTAATTATACACGTATGATGAAGTTGTGTATGCTCATAGCTGTCGACAAGTTACGGCATGTTTTTCTAATCTCTAATTCCAGTACGCAGCCCCTGTGAAGTGACTTGTATGTCAAAACGTTATGGATTTATCATGGATTTGGCCGTTACGTAAAAAACGGTGAATCATGCAGCGATGCAAAATCTTCCGGAAGAAAGTTTGCTTCCATGGGAAATGCACGGTAGGATTCTCTTACCCCTCCACATGGCTCAAACCTCTCCCTGTCCCCATATAGATTTCATTAACCCGTTACCTCATGAATATTCATGTACAAATATATCACTTTATTAATATTAGTTATCTGAACTTAAAATGATATATGAAATATTGATTTTTCCTTGCTGTGCAAAACTGTGTAGAACCTGATCAATGATACTGCATAAGAAATCAGAAGAGACCCAGATCTGACTCCAGCTTCCTTTCAAAAGCTGTCCCAACCTGGGTCTGGTGTCAGAAGAGACCCAGATCTGACTGCTCCTTTCAGAAGCTGTCCAACCTGGGTCTGGTGTCAGAAGAGACCCAGATCTGACTGCTCCTTTCAGAAGCTGTCCAACCTGGGTCTGGTGTCAGAAGAGACCCAGATCTGACTGCTCCTTTCAGAAGCTGTCCAACCTGGGTCTGGTGTCAGAAGAGACCCAGATCTGACTGCTCACTTTCAGAAGCTGTCCAACCTGGGTCTGGTGTCAGAAGAGACCCAGATCTGACTGCTCCTTTCAGAAGCTGTCCAACCTGGGTCTGGTGTCAGGAGAGACCCAGATCTGACTGCGCCTTTCTGAAGCTGTCTAACCTGGGTCTTGTGTCAAAGTATGTCTGTATGAGAGCAGATTGACTTTTCTGGAAAAATATTTATGTTTGTTATAAGTATATCTAGAAATTTATTGAAATTAACAGATGAAAATTTGTCAGAATCTTAATGATTTTGATTATGACTATCAGGTTTTTATAAGAATTTTTGTCACCATCAATTTTATTTCTCTTGTTCAGTTAACATATTTAGTTAAATACAACAACATTATTGTTGTTATTAGAAGACAGTTAAGCTTGTTGTAATGGAAATCTAACTATATTTATATTTATTTATTTATTTATTTATTTATTTATTTATTTATTTATTTATTTATTTATTTATTTATTTATTTATTTGATTTGTATGCATGGTGACCATTAACCATTTACCTCTCTAGTGTATCATGATAATGACCAACTGGACCCGTATAAAACCAGATCAGCCTGAATGTGATTCTCAGGATGATCAAGCTGTAGCTGCAGCTCCCCCTCCCGAAATTTACCAGCCCGGAAAGTCTCGAAGGACCGTAACGCGAAAAACCAAGCCCCTGAACTTGCCCAGAACGCCCGAAAAACCAAGGGCCGAAGGACCGTAACCGAAAAACCGCCGAACTGACTCATAACCTGAAAAACGCCTAACTAACTCATACGCTGAAAAACCAATCAAGCCGTCGCTAAAAACCAAGCGGTTTTGCTCGTCCCCTGAAAAAAAAAGCCCCTTTTTTTTACTCATAACGCGGTCGTCGACTGCTTTCAAGGGCCCAAAAAAGGTAACAGTGTATTCGGTAGGCAGTTTAAACTTTCCCCAACCCCCCCCCCCAAATTTTGTGGGTTTTTAAAAGACATATTACTTTCAATTGGGGGGGCTTTTCTTGCTTATTCGGGATTTTTCCCAAAAAAGGGGATTTCTTTGTTACCAAAAAAATAAAGATTTTTTATTTTTGGGGGTTTTAAATTCCGGGACCCCCTGGGTTTTTTCTAAATTTTTTAAAAACTTCCTTCGGGGCCCCCCCAGGTAGTGGACTCTCCCCCTTCGAAACCCTGCATTCTGCTTTAAAGGGGTTCTTGGGGGAGTCTTTGGGGGTCTTGGGTATTGGGTCCCCCATGACCTCGTCCTGCATCATAAAAGACAAGGAGGTGACTGTTTTTTATCATTTTTCGTTGGGAAGGGCACCTTACGAAAATGAAGGGCCCCTTGGGGTCGGTTTCCCCCCCAAAGGAAAGGGGGATAATTTGGGTTTTGCCCTTTTGTCCCCTTCCCAGATTGAACTTAACCTCAAAAAATTTGTTTTTCCCCAAAACTTCATGTTGGTTTTAACCAAAAAAGGGTGATAAAAGAAACTGTAATCTTCCTTCAAGTTTATTATCCCCATCGCATTTTCCATTTAAATTTTTTTTTTGGATCTCTTAAAGTTTTTGGGAAAAATTTAAACCCAAAGGTGCTAATTTGCATTGGGAGGGAAAATGCAAAAACTTTTAACTCTTCCTTGATAACTTTAAAAAGAATTTTTCCCCTTTTTGTTTGTTTTCTTCTTCTTTTTGTTTCGGATAAATAACAAAAACAAAAAGGGCCCAACATTATCTTCAAGTGCAAAAATTCTTTAGGAAAATCAAGTTTAAAGTTATAAATTTAGATATTCAGGGGTGAATTTCTCGTTTCCCCAATGCCTTCTTTTTACACAAATGGGAACCTAAAGTCCTTTTTTGCTTTCCTCAATAAAAAGGGAAAGGTTCTGTCAAAAAGCCCAAGACCAACCAAAAAATTCTAAAAACAAGGAAAGTTCCTGCTTTCAAAACCGAATTTCCCCACCCCTATTAGTATTATCCTTTTAAAAATATTTTCTATTTTACTTCGCTTTTGATTTGGAAAAAAAAAGGGTAAAAAATGAAACCTGGGGTTTTAAAAACCCTTTCTTTTCACAAAAGAGGTTTCAATTTATAAAATTCTTTCAAAAAAAATCTTAATTTCAAAAAGGAAAAAATTTTATTCCTTTTTTGAAAAAAGAAAAGGTTCCTTGTGTTTTTTTTGGGAAAATGAATTTTATTACAAAAAATTAAATATTTTTTACATGTCTAACTTCAAAAGTTTAGGGTCCTTTTGAAAAAAAAAAAGTGCCTTGATATCAAAAAAAACAGCCTCCTGCTTTTTTCGCCCTGTTCTTAAATACAACTTACTGAAACAATTAAATTTTTTTTGAAGATATACAAGGGGAAATATTACCCCCAGAACTTGTTTTTTTTCTTTTTAAAAAAAATCGCTGAATTTTCTCTTTTTTTCCCTTTCTTTCCGCGGCAAAACACCAAAAAACAACCAGGGTCAGGGGGATTTTTGGCTGCTTTATAGCCCCTCAAAAAGTCCAAATTTACTTTGTTGGGCGTAGTCCCGCATTGCAGAATCCCCGCCCGATTTTCACATTTTTTGGTGGAACCCTCCTCAGAATTTTCTTCCTTTAACGATGTTTTTTAGCCATTGTCGGCTGTTCTTTTGGGGAATTTTCCCCAAAAACGGGTTTGGCCCTTGAATTTTAAAAAATCCAGATTTCACGTTTACACCAAAACATTTCTTTCTAAAGAAAATCTTCTTTTAAACGAAAAGTTTTTCCATAAAACCCAGCAAATTTGGTATGGGATAATTTTCCAAAATGGTGGAGTTTGGCCCTTTAAAGTAAAAAAACCCCGTTTTTCATTTTGGGGACACTTCTTAAATTTTTCCCCCTGTAATTACTTAATTTTCGCCCTTTTTTGGGGGATTTTGTTCTTTTGATTTTTGCAATGAAAAAAAATTTTCCAGGTGAGAATTCAGGGGCCCAAAATTTTCGCCCTCTTTTTCCCTTTGTTTTTTTTGCCCCTTTTTTTTTAAACCTTACCATTTTGGACGGGGGGGGTTGATTGGCTTATAATAATCCCAGGTTAACTTGAAGCGAACGGTCTCCCAACGCGCGTTATGTTGTTTTTAGCCTTTAGACGAAAATTTTCCAGCCCAAAATTTAAGGGCAAGCATTTTTAAAGACCTCCAGCCCAAAGTAAGGTCCCCGGGAACCACAAGGAAAGATGGAAAATGAAACTTTATTTTTTTAAACAAAAAAAATTGCTAGTCTACAGGGTTTGGTTGGTTTTAAAATTTAAATAAGGTGCATTTTTCATTTTCAAGGCTGCCACTATTAAACTGTGGTTTCTTTTTATTACTAGATTTTGCCTTTGCCCTTCAAACAAAATTTAAGTTCTAAAGTGGTTCAGTAAAAATATTCCTAACAAATTTATTTTTTTTTTGAAGAAGGGTTCTTGAAACACATGGCGGCTTAAAAATTTTTTCCACGGGCGGGGGGGAATCCACGTTCTCCTTTTAAATTTGTTTTAAAAAAGGGTAAACTTACCTGGCTCGTCTTTCTCCATGAAGCAGCAAGGGGTGCTAATTACAAGTGGCTCAAAAAATTTAAAATTTCACCAAGAAAAAACCCCCCTATCCAATATCCATATCTTCCCTTTGGGGGAAAAATTTTTCAAAACTTTTCCTTTAGACATCAAAAAAATAAAAATGTTCCACTTTATTAAATGGGGAATATCGTTTTAGTTCTTGGTCCATGGGGGTTTAACAATTTTTTGTGAATATAAAAACAAAATTGATATTCAGGAAAACAAAAGGGTAAAAAAAAGATAAATATTTTAATTTAAAAATTTTCGGAACACCCATCGGGGCTTTACCGTGGAAAATGGAAAAAAACCATTTTTTTTGGTATTTTTAGGGAGTATTTTAAAATCATAAAGGGGGGGTTAAAAAGAATTTCTGAAAGTAAAAACACTATTCTTTTAAATTTTTTTTACAATTAAAATTTATAAGAAAAAATTTTGCAATTTTTAAAGGGAATTATAGGGCAAAAACCCTTTTACCGGAAAGGAATTACGGGCAAAAACCCTTAAGACAGCTAGGGTACTGAATACAGGTGGCTGCCTAGTACAATAAAATTTACTTACAAAATTGGATTCTCCCAAGAATAATTTTCATCGTATTTTTTATAGTGGTATGAATTGGGGTTAGCCCTCGGTTTTTCCTCAACTTGAAATTTTGACAATCAGGGGCCATTCACAAACTTTCTTATATCAAATTTGATTTTAGCCATAAATGTTGTTCTATTAGTATCACTTGTGTCTTATTCACAGTAAAACATAAAAAAGGGTAACCCATTTACATTGTTTTATACAAACACAAACAAAAACCCTTCGGGAAAAACCTATTATAATTGTAATTATAATATGTAATAAAGTAAAACATACAACATCATTTACAACAAAATTAAACAACATGCATAAAACAATAATAAAACAGCATTCAAAAACAATAGGCCATTTAAGACCTTTTACGGAAAAAAGCTTATCTTAAAAAAATTAACAAAAAACACACAATCAATCCCTTAAAATATGCGTATTTTTTTCACATGAAGAACTCCAAAATTTTATTTTAATTTGTATACACATTGATTAAAGCTTTCTGTTTTTAATTTCTTTAAAATCTTATAATGTGATGAGCAGAATTTTATTATTTTTTTGGGGATAATCTCAATTTTATAGATTCTTGTGAAACACAGTCCGTTGAAAAACCTTAAGGGGCTTGATATATAAAAAAAAAAGTCCTCTACCAAAAAAAATTTACCCTGTAAGGGGTTTTTAATGAATAGTTAAAACTATGGAAAGAAAAACAGCAAAGAAAAAACACGGGAAACTTTCAAACAAGGCCTTCGATCATTTTTAAGACTTTAGTTTTTACTTCAGTAAGCTTTAAATTTTATTTACCTGCATTTCAGGGCATATACTTCTACACAGTTCTTTAGCTTTTTACAATTTCAACAAGATTATCCATAAAACTCAATTTTGCATTTTTCTTGCACTTTTATTTATGTCTACATTATCGGGTGGACAGGATTTCCCTGGTGTTTGTTTGAATAAGGATTTTCAAGAAGATTTTCATGGGGGGGAGATAAAGGGTGCCACACAGCAACATCTCACTGTCTGATGACGCTTTACAACACGTTGTTTTTTTTTGTTGTTGTTGTTGTTTTTTTTGAGGCGGGGGGGGGGGCATAAAACCCACTGCTAATGATTTGCATACACCAAAATTTTGCATGATATCACAGTTTCTGAAGGCCTGATTTCACAACCTGGGAAGGGCATAATTTTCAGAGTTATATTGGGCAAATCATATCAATTGATTTTATAACCCACAACAGGGTCAGATAAATATCCAAGGGGCTGTTTGGCAAAATTTTGCACCTGTTTAGCACAATATCACTTTGGAACAATTTTTCATCGGTTTTGGCACGATATCACACTTTAGCAGCACTTAATTTTTTTTTCATAGTCCTCAAATAGGTCATGTGATTTTAATCAAAGCAACAAACAAGAAACCCTTTAACAAACATGAAAAAAGGGGGAAAAAATGGAATTTTGGGTCTAAAAAAAGTGGGAAAATATAGACTTATTAAAAGGAATTTTTTTGGTTTGAAGAACTTTTTTTCTGGTCTAAAAGAAACATGGTTTTTATTTTATAAAAAAAAGGGGATCCAAAATTTGTATACCCTTTTATTTTAAAATTGTGAGGCACGTTATTGGGTAATGCCACCCACATTTGGGTGACAGGAATCTGTCATGACCCCCCCCCCCTCCTTCTCTTTTTCATATTGTGAAAAATTTTAAATCATTTTTGAAGTTACCTTGATTATTTTATTTTACTCAATTGGTTGCCAGGGTGAAAAAGACAAAAAATAATGTGTAAGGAACATTTTTTTTGGTAAGATTTTTTGCAAATTAAATCTGTGACTTGTCTAGTCTTTTTACCCCGATAAATAAGGACATTCAACATCATGATACAGGATGAGGGGTCGTTTCATCCATCGACCCCTCTTTCTGCCCAAACGATTACTGCTAACTGCTGTCAAAATTTTGATAAAACTTTCACAAAGAAAACCAAAGTGGTTCCTAATGAAAACCAATTTTGTCCCCGTGTCAGAATTTGGGTACTTTCACATGAATAAAAATTATTATTTTCTCAGAATTAATTAGTCTGAGGCCGGGAGCAATTTTATAGCAACCCATATTTAAAAGGCAGAGAACAGTATCCAAGGTTTTGGTTCACACTTATTAACATGCCTTTTGGGCCATACACATTTTGTTAATTTTTCACTTTAAATTAAAAAAACATAAAAATTGAAAAAAAAATTCAGGTTTCTTTTAAAGCCTGTTGCATTTACATTAAAATTTTTTTTCTTATTTTTTAAGGCATCCCCACTTAAAATTAAAGACTAAAAAAGGTATCTACATTATGATAAAAATAAGAAACTATGGCGGAATTTTTATCTCCCTTTAATTTCAAAAACATCTCTTTGGGTTCTTTACTTGGTTTCCCAATAATCACAGATAAAGGCAACACAGCTAGGTATAATGGGGCCTTTAAATAACTGAGACCCAAAAGGGAAAGGAGTTTGGCCCGGGGGATTGAAATTGTTCAGGGCCTTTCCCAGACAAAAAGACGGGCCCAAAAATTTAGGAAATTAAAAAGGGATTATTAAATTTTATAAAATTTGTATTTTACTGGAATGAAAAAAGAAAGACTAAGCTTCTTTTTAAATCTTGAGGCAACGCCACTATTCCAAAATGAGGTCTAGTTAGTTTATACTTCTGTTTTAGTAATTTGTGATTAGATAACCAAAAAGGGGGATAAACCAGCGCCCTTCCCCCTAATTTTTTTTTCAAATGAGTCAATGACCTTTTCTGTAAAGGTAAAAGGAGTAAACTTTGAAGTTTTTTGTGGGTCATTTGGGAATTTAAGAGCAAAATGTGCGTTCTGATAAACATTGAAAATTTTGTGTTTCATTTTATTATCATTTGAAAATAATGCAATAATTCAATATCAAGTTTTTTAATTTTTTGCAAATGAAACCCATGTTCAAAACAAACAGTTTAGGATATAACATATTGCTATCTGTGATATTTAAATTTTTTGTCTTTTTCGTAACGCATTTTTTCATTTACAAACAATGGGTTTTTTTACCTCATACTTAGGGTTTTCTTTATGAATTTTTCTGTGAAATGGATTTAAACCCAAACACGATAGCCCGTCTTTTCTGTGTCAAACTTTTCAGCTATCCATTTTTTCTATCTTTCAACTACGGGTACAAAAATTCTGTTTCTTTTTATCCCCGCCTTATTTCGTTGAGTAGATCATTTTTATTTCTCCAGACATTCTTGTAATCAACTCCTAGTCCATCTACCCAATCTCTCCCCATATACCCCCTTAAAAAATTTACTTGCCACCAACACCATTCACACATGCAACCCCCATTCTGATTGTATCAGTCAGGGCCTTTTTTCCCCTCCCAGAGTCCCTTTTTGTTCAATTTTTGTTTTCCACCCCTTCTTTAAATAACCTCGAACCTGTTTCCTATAATTCCCCCTGGCAACGTTCCTTCTTAGTAGAGTAAAAAATACCTCCATACGGTTAATTCCATCTCCCCTAAACAGCAGCCATTGTGGTCCGGAATGCATTTTTTTTCCCCACCTAAAAAAAAAAATGGCCCCCTGCATATATTACAAAGCAAAAATACAAAAGGGGAATTAAATATTTCTCTTCTCCATTTTGCCTTTTTTTTTTTACACTTGTTCTCTAAAATAGGGAAGTTGGGAAACCAAATTTTTCGCCCACTCGTTATGTTTTTTTTCCTTTAATTTGTAACTAGGACTGTGTAATGAGAAAAAGTGTTGAAAGATAAAAAAACTTAGATATTAAATTTGTATGAAAAAAATTCTTTGATCATCATCACTCCATCATCCATCAACAACGATCAAAAAAAAATGAATATGAAAAAAAAAAAAAAAATAATAAGACCTAAAAAAAATAACTTTTGAAAAATAGATCGGGATGGTTGGACTGTTTTAAGTCTTTCCTCGAAAACTGGGGTCATGTGTTCAATCCCCTCTTACAACATACAAAAATCAAAAAAAGTATACGGTATATTTTCTTGTGCTTTGGCCCCACACAAAATGGATTTTCCGGGACGGGGCAATGCCACAAAATGAGTTCCAAAAGTTCCTTTGTTTGGTTTGGCTTGAGAACCCCCCCTTACCTACGTAATCTTAAATCTTGGGAAAAAAGGGAACCAACAAAAACACACAAAACAAATTTGTGCGTAAGTCCTTCGGGCAGGCCCACTGTTAGGTGGATCGGTATATGATGCATGAGGATACTAATCCTCTATTTTGGCAGGAAAAATTTGGCAGTTAATTTTCAGTACAAATAAATGATTTGATGAGTATTAATTCACTAACTTAAACATAAACGAAACACTGATTTTTTTTTTTTTGCAATTTTAAAAGTTGAATCGAGCACAAAATTTTATAAGAAACCCAAAGGGGAACCCTGACAAACAAGCATAATAATGGGGGAAGTTAGTTAAAAAAAGATTTTTTTAAGGGAGTTTATGTTCTCTAAAAATAAAACAAGGTCTCCAAGACCCCCTTTTACTTAGGCAAAGATTTTAAAATTTTGTTAATTTTCGGGATTCCAATAATTTTTTTCAAATTATTCATAGTTAACATAAAAAGGCTTATTGTCGTGCTCAGGAAAACAAAATATGTCTAATATGTTTTTTTTAAATGAATGTCGCATAAAGGCTTTTCTTTTTTTAACATCGGGCTTAAAAAATGAGCCAAATTTTTCAGAAAAAATTCTGAATATAAAAAAGTACTGCATAACAACACTGAAATGACTATGCAATTAAATTTACAACTCTATTCTTTTTACAGTGATTTCATCTTAAATAATCTCACATTAAGGGGTTTTTTTAAAAATTTTTCTCATTGTATTATACAGAAAACCAAAAATGGGTAAGGCTTGCTATAGATCAGTTTGAAGCATGGTTGTTTTTATTTCTTTTTAAATCTAAAAGGATAGGGTTTTGATATTTGTGCATTTTGGGTTAAAAAAACAATGAACAAATTAAATCAATAATTACTTTAAAAAAAAAGATTTTGTTTTCTGTAAACTTGTAAAGAAATAAACAGCTTAAAATCTTTAAATCATTACACTTATTTCTTTATAATTTTGAAGGAATTTTCAGGGTTTTTTATCTGGATTCATAGAATACTATGGGTTTCATTAAAGAGCCTTTTTTTTTTCATGAAAAAAACACTCTAGAAATAAATTTCCCACAAAACTAGTGATTTTACAGTACTTCAAATACACCAAGGTTTAAAAAAAAGATCAATCTCAGACAGAAAACAATTTCTGAAAAAGATAGACCATAAACTCAACCCGAGGTGAAAGGAGTACTAAACAGTAAAAACCGATCACCTGTGATTATTTGCTGGTTAAATTGGCAAATACCGGGTGACTCAATTTATTCCCTGTTGGGAAGGGGTAACTTTTTTTTGAATTAAAATATTAGGGGAAAAAAAAGTGTGGCCATAAAAGACATTCGGGTCCAGTGGGAAGTTTAAGCAACCAGGATTCTGAAGTTTTGAAAAAATCCCCACTTGGGTTAGGTATTTTTCAAGACCTTTACAGTACAAGTAAATTTCAAAAAGAAAACAATTATTAAAAAAACAACCTTATCTTTTTCAACTACTAGTAAAATCTTCGTGAGTTTAGATAAAGATAATCTTCTGGGATGGATTTGCAGAAGTACACGAGGATAGAAGCTAAGACTTTTTTTTGACACATTGGCAAAGGAGCAACCCAAAAATCAGACAGCCCTGGAAGGAAAACAGGGCTCTCCCTGTTTCCTCATACACTATGTAGCTAGGATTTTTCCAGTTTCATGAAAAATTTTAAAATTTTATTCTTCAAAAACATTTAAGATTCTTTTCACAGGGTGTGACAGAATATTTATGAGGGTAAAAGGTAAACAACCATGATACTGAGAATCTTTCCATCTGATTGGGGCCCCCCTTGTGTGGAACATTGGCTTTTTGAAATTTTTCGTGTAATAGGTAAAAATGAATATTTTCATGTGGGGGAAAAATTTACTTTTTGAAAAAGGAGGAACTCGCTCAATGATGAAAATTCAGAAAAGAAATTTTCCAGACTGGGATGTAATTCACTTTAAACTTTCAGAATAGGGTTTTTGGGGAACTGCTTTTCCTAATGAGAGCACTAACTCTTTACATACTGTAATTTTATGGTACGATTTAGACTATTTAGCGAAGCACTGGAACCTGGGAGACCCAGTACAAACAATACAACGGGTTTAAAAACCCTGAAAAGGTTAATGCGTAAAATTTAAAAGATTGAAAATTCTTAAGGCCCTATAAAAACGGGTTATGATGATACTAATAAATGCAAACTCATGGGAAAAGGAAGAGGTTTTTGAAAAAACCCAAAGGGAAAAAAAGTTTAAAACCCAGCATAAAAAACCAATTTTTTTGTTAATGAGAGAACTGTCTATATAAACACTTTTGGGTATGAATAAACTGTGATACGATTTGAAACATCTTCTTAATTACTCCCCTTTTTTTATGATGGGGAAAAAAAAATTTTTTATTACTGCAAGCTGTCAAATAAACCACTTTCTGTATTTTTCATTAATTTATTTTTCTTTAAAGGTTTAATGAAAAATTTTGAAATCCGTACTTACAAGGACTGTCATTTCTTTACTATTTTTTTATTTTTTTAAATTGGGTTTTTTGCAAATTGCTGTGGTAGGATAAATTTTGGTGGGCTAACCAATTCCTCCCATTAAAGGTTGGAAACAGATTTTTATTCAAGTTTTCTGTAAATTTCCCAGAAGACGTATTTTTTTTCAGTAAAAAAAAAGAAAACCAAAAGGAACAAGTTTTTTCAAATCCACCAAAATAACAAATATCAGATTTATATGAAAGGACAAATTTTTGAAACCCTTTAGTGTGTTTAGAAAGAAATGAAATTGTGACAAAACACTGGAAAATCAAATTTTAAAACGTATTTGGGTCAGAGCTAGGATACCACATCATATTGGAGACATTGAACTATTACAACAACACTGAATTTGTGGTCCCTCATCCGCTTCAGGCTACAAAACACTGTACTTCAGGTCAAAAAAAATCCTGACTTCAGGGCTATCATTCACTGTACTTCAGTCTATCATATCACTGTACTTTAGGTCTACATATCACGTTTTTTTCAGGGCTTTTATATCACTGTATTTTGGGGGCTATTAAAATAATTTGTAAATTTTATGTCTATTTTAAAATGTTTTGAGTCTTTATATCACGAATTGATTTCCTTATTCACGTTTTTGGGGGTTTATTATTCATTGTTTTTTGAGGTCCCTTTTACACTGTATTAGGTCCATGAAACAAATGTAGAAGGTCCTTTTTCACTGTATTTGGGTTTCGTTAATCATGTAAGTGAGGTCCATTTTTTTTTTTAAAATTTGAGTTTTTTTAAATCACTTTATTTGGGGGCCAAACTAGGTGCCACAATTATTTAACCACAAAGGCTTAAAACAAAATAATTTAAAAGAAAAAAAAAATAAAATAACAGGCCCAAGTTTAATTTGTTTTTACTGTGTTTTTCCCCAAAACAAAATAAAGGACCCAAGGTCCCATATGGGTTTTCCCCCAGGGCCCCATATGGGCTACCCACATGGGACCCTCAAAAGGGAACCTTTTTTTGGCCTGGGGGCCCAAATGGGGAGCCCACCCAAAATCCAATATGGGGCCCCCCAAGGGGCCCAATGGGCAGCCCACCAAATTTTACATAGGCCCCAATGGGTACCCAATGGGACCCATGTCAAAGTGCAACCTGTTTTGGCCGGGCCCCTATGGGGACCCACCCAAGACCAATATGGCCCCCCAAGGGGCCCCCATATGGGGAGCCTGCCAGATTTCCCTAGGGCCCCCTATGGGCATCCACATGGGGCCCAAGCGAAAATGCAACCTTTTTTGGCCTGGGGCCCATATGGGGGAGTCCACCAAAATCCAATATGGGGCCCCCAAGGGGCCCAAATTGCACCCCATTTTGCATGTAATATGGCTCCATAAAAACTGCACGCTGAAGGGCCGCATAGGGAAAACGGACCAAAAGCCCCGAAAATGGTTTGCTCCAAAATAAATTTCGAAAAAAAAAAAAGGTCCCTCAAATACAACAAAAAGTTTATTTTTTTTTCTTTTAAAAAATTAAAATTTAATTTAATCACATGTTGAGAAAAAACAAATTTAAAAGTCATAATTCATTCAAATACAATTGAAAAGAATGGATATTTTTTTATTTTTAATTCTATTTAAAATTTAAAATGAAGTTTGATTTCCTAACCATAAAAAATTTCTTATGCAAAAAAAACAAACACTTTTAAAAGCTTTCTTTTAAAACTGCAATAAAGTCAATAACTTATTATACAAAAATGCATACTATTGTAAAAAGAAAAAACTAGCAAACAAGATTAGACTAATAAATGCACACAATCACACACATTACAACTATTTCTCGTCTTAAGTTTTTAACCTTAAAGTACTTGAAATATAAGGGACATTGAAAACAAAATAAAAAGGGTAACTGTAATATGGTTACTTCACATACTGTTTAAAAACTTAAATCAACCATATCAAACGGGGGTGAAAATAAATTTACGACAAGCAGACCATTTGTTCACAAGGAACCAAAAAATGTGAAAATAAATTTATATAAAACAAAAAGTTGGGAAGCATGTTTACCAATGTGAAAAAAAAATCGGATTTATTAAACACAATTTCCCCGCACAACTAAGTCCAATCCCAAAAATGGGTTTGTTTTCAGAAAAGATTCCTTTAAAAACTTGATAAAAGAAAAAAAAAAGTAACTATACTTAAATTTAAAGTTTGAGTGTCTGAAAAATAATGGACTGAAATTCAACTATTTAAAACTATATTTTAAAATATCACTAGAACGTCCCTCCAACCACCGCCCCCTTTACAGACCCTTACCAGCGCCTATGCGTGGTTTGAAATTTTTAAAAGGGATAAAAATATCTAAGAAAAAAAACCAAACAAAGTTGGGACTGTTTAAAATTTTCCTTTAAACAAAAAAAAAAAACGATGAGAAAACATTTTTTTTATATTTTTCCACTGAAAATGCATTTTAAAATAAATCAAATGTAGGAGATTGTGTTATCACTCAACCCCTTGGTTCATTTAGTCTTAACAATCTTGCTGTAAATGATATAAAAAATGAAAAATTCCAAGGGATTGACTATGACTAAAGTTCCCCGCAGCAAAAAAAACGTAAAATTCATCCATGATATGCAGTTTTTGGAAATGGGACATCCCCTTCAGTCCATGAAGTTTAGTTTACATCCCCCTCCCATTTAAAAACTCCCACAACGTCCCGAGATTTAAAAAAACAGTTGACAGGTATTTTACTACAATTACACAAAGCGTAACATTTTGAATCATCCCTTTTTTTTAATCAGAGATGTGAAACCTTTAAGACTTCATGATATCGTACAAATTTGAAAAGCAAGGGATACTTTGATCGGAAAACAAGATTTAAACAGGGTTATGATACGAAATAAAAAATACATATAAAATAAACACAGATTTGTTGCAGGATTTGTTATCTTGAGGGAAAACCATGTAAATGTATACCAGAAAATTGCCCATTATAGACGTTACAATATTATTAAAAAATACAAAAAAAATGCAAAAAGTAACAATAAATTTTTTCAACTTTTTATCGAAAATTTTTGATCCTTTGGTCCCAAATTAAAATTTTTAGTACATAAAAGTGAATTTTTAACTTTGGGCACCCTTTATTTTAACTACCGGACTACAATAACGATAAACAATCGAACTCCTCGCAAAAAACTTACAAAACCCCAAACCTAAAATTTAAATCAAATGATTTCAAAAAAACAAAACTTAATTTTTAGAAAGGGGACTTAAACATATTTTAAAATACGTATTTCACGTTTTAAATAGGGTAATAAGTTGTCTGGGCCCTCCTCTGAAAAAAGCCAAGTAGGTTAAAATCGCTTTTTTTGTTGACCGTTGGTTTAATATTGCGGTTAACCGGAAATGTAAGTGCGCAGGCAAAACTCATAATGGGGCCCAAATGGGTCCCACATATCAAAACCCCAAACAAACCCAATACAGCCCATGTGGGCCTAAAACTCAAATGGGTCCCACAATGGTCCCAATGGCAAAAAAAACCCAAAAGGCATACACAGAACAGCCCATAGGGGCTGGTATGGAAAAAAAAAAAATATGGGACCCACAGGGCCCACACTGTCGAACTCATAAGCCAAACCCAATACAGCCCAATATATCCCTTATAGGGAAAAAATATATATATAGGGACCCATATGGGTCCCACATATCGAACCCATATAGGCATCCAATACACCCCTGTAGGCCATATGGAAAAGAAAGCCTATATATGGGGGCTCACATGGGGCCCCCATAGGCAAAAACCAAAGGGTACCCAGATAAAGCCCCATATAGGGCCAGTATGGGAAAAACCATAATGTCAGACCCCCATGGTCCCACATCGTCGAATCCATAAAGGCATACCCAGATAAAGCCCTAGGGTCCAGTATGGGGTAAAACACTCTATATATGGGGCCCACATGGGTCCCCACAATCGAACCCATAACATCCCAAAAAGCCCCTAGGGTCCAGTATGGGAAAAAAGCACTTTTTATATGGACCCACTGGGTCCCACATAGTCAACCCAAAAAGGCATACCCAAAACAGCCCATAGGTCCCTTTTTTGTTAAAAACTCTATATTGGGGCCCACATGGGCCCACATAGTTTACCCCTATAGGCAAAAACCCAGAACAGCCCATATGGGTCCCCTAGGGGAAAAAAAATTACATATGGGGCCCACATGGGGCCCCCAAGTTACCCAATAGGCATCCCCCCGATACCCCATCTATCTGGGGGTTTTTTTTTAACGAGCACATTGTAAAGGAGAAAACTCTATTTAAAGTGCAAACTCCAATAGGATCTTCAAAGGGTTAATTGATCGTTTTGATGCCGTATTATGACAATTTTGACTGATGAGGTGCTTTTAAGGCATAATCTAACTACCCTTTGTGTGTGTTGTGCACTTAATATAAAAGAGTGTTATGAAAAAAAGGGGAAAAAGGAAATTAAAATTGGGGACTTAGTACACACCTGCCCCTATCCAAATAAAAAATTACTTAAGTAAGATTTTTATACTTATACCAAAAAATCCCCTTAGTTTCAAAGGGATTTATTTTGATACTTAAATTTAGCCGAGACAAATTAAGTATTTTTAAACATTGGGCCGGTGAAATTTTAAAAAAACTTGATTGGTTAAGATAAAAAATTTTTCATTCAAAATCGTTGTCAAACTGCGAGCCCCCCCCTTTAACTCTCCTGTTGAGTTTTTCTAAAATCACAAAATGAAAAATTCCCCAAAAAAATAAATTAAAAAACAAAGTCTTCGGGTGAAAAAAAAAAGAAAGGATGCAAGCTTTTCGTTTTTTCATAAGCTTGATATTGAAGATAAAAACACAGTGCTCAGACAAAAAAATATACAACAGAAAAAAAAGGAACAAAATTTCCCAAAAAAACAGTTTTAATCCAGACCATAAATTACTTAAATTAGTGGAATAACTCTTAAACATAAAATTTTTTATAAAACATTAGTAAAAGGGGTTTTTATAAACAACAATTCAAAAATAAATTTTGCCAAAAAATTGTCAGGAATGAAACTGAGTGTGGTTTCAAATCAAAGAGATTTAAATAGTTTCTTATAAAAAAAACTAAAAAAGAATTTAAAAATTTGGAACCAATAAAAACATCATTTTAAAAGAAGGAATTGAAAAAACTTTAAGCTTATTCTACATAGTTTAAATTATTCACTATTTTTACATTTTGGAAAAGAGGTTCTGCACCTTTATGAAAGGGCCCAATTTCTGAAACTTGAGACACACTTCTGGCTCCTTTTTTACTAAGAATTTGCCCAAAAAAACCTTTTCCGTCAATATTTATAGGTTTAATGGGTTTTGACATTTTTTTAAATCAAATTTTTATGGAATGGCAATTGCTAATTAATTAGAAGCATTCTTTAGTAAATTTCCTTTGCAGAAAACATGAATGGTAAGGTGCATGGTGTCATATATATAGCTTTTGTCACAGCGTCTCAACCCTGCTCCAAACCCAATTAAAGGTTTTTTTTGCTTTTTAAACCTTTCATCCTAAGCTTGGGGGAACTAGAACATCTCATCCCCGCTTTACACTCCCGCCACTTCATCTACAAGGAAAACCCACACCATAACACTATTGGGGAGGGGAACCTGTGTTTTTACCTCCCTGATAACCTTGGTGATGGGAACCCAATATGGAGGGAGTCAGTCTTTATTACCTTTCAGAAGACCATAAATCACCAAATGATAGGAGAAAAAAACTCGCTAATTGGGCCAATTTTGAATCCTACAAACAAATTTTGTCAAAAAGGAGAGACTAAAAACCCCCTCCTTTTGATTTTCTGAAACTGGATACACACAGCTTTTTCCCCAGGGTTAGAAGTTAAAACATTTGGATTCCATCTTGCGTTCAAAATTTTAAACATTTTTTTCTGACTAATAAGGGTTTACTAATTTTTCAGCTGGCAGTCAGTAAAAACCAAAAAAACGAAATTTAATGTTAGAGTAAAAAAGGTACTTGACTACGTTAAGGGAACTTTTGTAGCAACTGGTAGAGTTCCATTTTCATACTGAAGGTCCTGAGTTCAATTCCAGCTGTCCACTTTTCCCATCCGCTTCCAGGTTTACACATTTCTCCAAGAAAACCCTTGTAACATTTTGATACCTTTGTTTCAACCCTAAAGCCAATCCAAATGAAAAACAATAGACAAATGCCAAAATGTCTATGAGATATTTTCCATTTTTTTCAAAACCAAAAGATTTTTTGTAAGCACTTTGCCCAAGACTATATCATAAGAAATGAAAAGATTACTTTTTTATGAAAAAACTCCAGAAGCTTTGTCAGAAAAAATCAGGAATTTTCAATTAAAAATTTTTAATTTTTTCTCTTAAACCCAAAAAAATTTTTTTTTACAAAAAAACTTCCTAAAAACCTGCTTCAGCTCTGAAGGGGAAACAACAAAGATACATATAAAAAAATATATCAGCATTTTATCGAATGCTAAAAATCAAAACACATTATCCCTATAAAGGGGGGGCCCAAAAACTGCTCTTGATGATGGGTAGCTGATATCATTGTTTAAAGTGGGCCCGGGGTGCTGGAAGTCATCACTCACAGCAGTCAGCAGCAAAAGCAGTATTTTAGGTTTATTTTAAATTTGGGAGGGGATATCTGCCTTTTTATTTTTTTTTTTTGTTTTTGGTTCCTTGCTTTTTTATTTCCCCAGAAATTTAAGTGAAAGTGGTAAAAAAACTGGGTGACAAATTTATTTGATCAGAATAAGAGATTTTGTCCCCGGCTGTTTTAAATTTTTGTTATTGTTTTGGAGTTTACTGTACGCTGCAACAGATTTTCAACATAAAATCATCTAGAAAATTTCAGTTAAACCACTATCATCGGCCTCCAAAATTAAAGCACCTGCCTGCAAACATGAGGGTTTTGGATTTTATTGCAAGGGACAACATATTTAAAATCACAAATGGTTCTACCCTTTAAAAATCAGTTTTATGAAATCATGAACATTTAAGCCACTCATAAATTTCATGAACATTTTCTTAACTTTTCTTGAAAAGAATCAAAAACTGTTGAAAATGAACGTCCAATTTTTAAAATTTCTTTTAGTGTTCATAATTAGACATAAAAATTTGATTCAACGAAAGCCCGGGAACGCGTCGGTATTTTCGCGTTGCCAATTTTTCGCTTTTTCTGTGGACCCCAAAAAAAAATCATTTCTTCATATTTTTTTTTCCCGTAACTTTCAGGCCCCTTTCATTTTATTGTGCATAAATTTTTCACGCCGTGAAGTTACATCCAGGCGTCAAGTGGCGTGTATAAACAGTATCCACGATAATTCATTGACACTTCCTGGTCGTAGACAATCAACGGTACAGCTATTGTGTTTTGTATTTTAGAAAGGTCATCTCGAATGACTTTTTTTGATTGGACGAATGACTGCAAAGGGGAGGGTTTACGACACAGGCGGTTGTTTTGTAGGGGTGATATACACCCCAATCCCCAACATCAATATGCGAGCCCCAGCATTTAGGTGTCCCAGGGTTAGCAAATTTGCATGCATATGCAAGTCTAACCACAGCCATCAGAAAATGTAAAATAATACAATACTTTTTTAACTAAATAGATTACCAAAAGGTAATAACAAACCTTCACCGATTTCCCTGATGGGAACATTTAAGATCATCCGAAGAAGTAAAACAGTTTTCAAAAACAGAGAAAAATCCCCGATTGCGAAATGCACAAAGGAAGAACAAATCATCGGGATGCCAAAAGCACGGGGTTTCGAATCACCTGCGGGGTTGGGGCAAAAAAGGGGGGAAACTACGAAAGCCTAACACCAGGTAGAGCCTGGAAAAGAACGAAAACAGCCCCGGGTCCAAAGACAGCAAACAATGAGGGGTCAGACCTGGTTTTACCCAGGGTCGAACTGAAGGAATGCCCAAAATCCTCCCCAAAAATCCGAGGGCCCGGCCTCAAATTTCATAACTTAATGAACCCTGGGGGTAGACCTTTAAAAACAGCAATGGTGGGCTACGTAACTTTAAAAGGAGACACCCATTCGTCGGGCACCATTCTGGAGAAAAAGATCAGCAAGAAGGGCAGCCTGCAGTACCCCCCAAAAGCCCGAAAATTATCGCCGAGGAGAGTACACGGCTGATCAAATCATAACTGTGACGAAACCGCCCCTACTTCCGGGGCGCCCTCGAATACGCTGGCTACAAAGGATGACAAAAACAAGACACTAGGGTTCAAGCAAAAAAGAACAACTGACACACTCCTATGTAATAACAGTACCGGCAGTCATAAAGCTCAAACCACTTGTCATCGGGAAGTTTTGAAACCCTCGCTGTTTCCATCATGTAAACAGGAAGGCCTTCCAGCACACTACAGCCACTCAAAAAACCGTGGATGACTGCACCCAAATATTTGAGCTATGGTTCCATCGAAACTTCGTCCCTGAAGTGAAGTCACATCTACGAAGACTAAGACTCGAACCCAAGGCTCTCCTGAAAGTCGACAACTGCTCACACATCAGTAAATCTGAAGTCATGTTGGACGGTTTCAGCTGACATTTCTCCCAAAGGGAAAAACGACGTCTAAGATCCAGCCTCTGACATGGGAATAATCGCCACTACGAAACGCAACTATCGTGGGAACCTGGTGCAGGCGATTATAGATAGTAAACGACGACCTCACCGCTTTCCTGAGGCAGATCAACATCAAAGTCGCAGTTAACCTTTTTTGCAGCGGGGATGGAACGAAGTGACCAGTAAAGGGAATCCTGCATGCGGGCAGAAAGGTTGGGAGATGCCCTCCCTGTAGCAGCAACCGACACTCCAAAGACGACTTTGACGGCTTCAACGAGGAAGATGTCCAGCAAGCTGAGCGCAGAGCACTCGACTACGAGGGATTCAACGCGACCGAATGACCAACCCGACTTGCACTAGGGGAAGCACCTTCGACGACATGGATGCCTGATATCTGCCGACAATGAGAACCAACAACATCGACTTATCAACGAAACATCGTTACCCAGGCAATGTCGCCAGTATGTCAAGAAGAAAAAGATGAAGAAGATGATGACGAAGAAGACGCTGAGCCTCTCCCGTCCCACAGAGAAGTTGTGCGCTCACTTGAAACATCAATACGTGGCTGGAGAGTTCAGCGGCGAGCACGCGACAGAAATAATGCACATTAACAACTTACTCAGGAGGCAAAGCAGGGAAACCAGGGACTCCTACCAGCAGCTGAAAGTGACTGACTTTTTTAGACGAAATTGATTGTTAATATCCAAGAGAATTTGATTTAGTGTTTTCAAAAACGATTAAAATACTTAACTTTATTTTTTATTAAGAAACGAAACGAAAATAAAAAACAACAACAACAACAACAAAAATGTACATACAATTGTTCTGTTTACGTATTTTGTTTGTTATTTTATCACATTGTTTATATCTGTAAAGTTTTAGGCTTGTACTGAAAAAAAGAAAGAAAATCAAATAAAACAAATCTGTAAAAAAAATTATACTTGTTTATTTATGTTAAATGTGGTGAGTGTCAAGCTTGAGCGAGGTAAAAAAAAAATGAAATGGAACCAACAAATATTAGCATAAAAGAATGAAAGTTCAGAAATTACATCTCTCTCTCTCTCACTCTCTCTCGTATCAAAAAAAAAAATAAA
>CM037785.1:36958156-37008156 GCA_021229015.1 Solen grandis
ATTGCATGAAATGCAATTTTTAATGTTGATTTTAATTCAATCCTGATTAAAAGTCCAATAGTCCTGGATGCATTTCTTGTAAATGAATATTACAGTCAAAGATAAATCTTTGTTTGTCATATTGAGTATCACTCATCTAATTACTTTCGCTAGTAATTAGAAATAGATAATTAAGCAAATGGTACCCTGTAATTTTTTTTATTCAGTTGAGTAACCAGCATATAAAACAGTGAATGACTTAGAAGTTATGGCCCTTGACGTACACAAAATACTTGAAATTGTGATTGTCCAGGCTCTAACTTCAATACCGTTAGCCCAATCCTTTTCAAACTTTTCACATATGTGCATAGCCATAATATCACGGATGAGTTCAATATCCAGCATTATCGCGTGAAAGACTTAAAAGTTATGGCCCTTGACGTACACAAAATACTTGAAATTGTGATTGTCTGGGCTCTAACTTCAATACCGTTAGACCAATCCTTTTCAAACTTTCCACACATGTGCATGGCCATAAAATTGCGGATGAGTTCGATATTCAGCATTATTGCGTGAATGACTTAGAAGTTATGGCCCTTGATGTACACAAAATACTTGATATTGTGATTGTCCGGGCTCTAACTTCAATATTGTTTGCCCAATCCTCTTCAAACTTTCCAGACATGTGCATTGCCATAATATCTTGGCTGAGTTTGATATCCAGCATTATCATGTGAATGACTTTGAAGTTATGGCCCTTGATGTACACAACATACTTGAAAATTTGCTTGTCCCTAGTCCTTAGACCCTATGAGGTGTTGTCAGATCTTGCAGTTAATTAATGGAAATGTATCAACAGTTGTTTTTTTTATGATTAACATTCATTAACTAATGGGATTTTGGAATTATTTTGCTTATTTATGGACAGTAGCTTGTTTCTCTGAGCTATTTCTGAGAGTCCCCATACTATGATGGGCGTATTTTGTGGCAGTCCTGACCCTTGTTTTTTTAAATTTTAAATTATTAAAAAAAAATATCAGTAAAGTCATTAACATAAAAACACTTTTTTATATGATTTAATTTGTTGTTCAAAACATAATAAAACCATAAATAATAAGCTAATTCCATAATAGACGTCAGCATGACAACAACTTAAATATGTTCATTGAAATCACTAAAGATGAAACTTGAAATTGAAGCATCCACATTTATACCAAGGTAAAAACACCTGCAGTTCCAATCGGATGAAGTTTTGATTTCAGATGTTCGATTTGGGATAATTTGCATCAAAGCATTTAATTGATCCCATTTTATATAAATCAGTACCTTTCATGTAGGTACTGTTGAAATTTCCCTCTTTTACTCAAAAGGCAAACTGATAAATCAATTACATGTAAATTGATTAAAAATACAGAGGTCATCAAAAGTTGTTGATGTTTATCGCATATGACCGCCATTGTGATGATTACACAATTTTAGCAGTAAAACAGTAGCTGGTAGAGAGCGTGAAAGATGTTAACCAACATTGTGAAGAATACTATCCGAGTATTCAGTATCATTACATAATTTAAAAGCAAAAGAACGAGTGTTGATTGGATAACATTCCAAGAATGACTCTGCCTTTTTATTGTTTTGTTTAACTGCCCACAGCAAGTGCCTTCATATAAGTAATATGTAATGTAGAGCGATATGCGTTATTTACTCTCCTTTTTGTTGTCTTTTAAGTTAATGTATGGGAAAATCGTACTGTTAGGAGACTTTTTATTTCTCGGAGGTGAAAAATATCACCTTATTACCGAGGGCAAGCCGCTGTTATAAACGAAGAAGAAATTTTTTTAAAAAAACCTGGAAGTTTACAATACCGTACTGTATCGTGCAGACCCAGGTGCGTACCGTGAACCGTACCGTAAAGAAAATATCGCGGTATATCGTCGTACGGTATACTGTTACACCCTTAGTACGCAGCCTATTTAGGTGTTAAATATCTCAATCTTATACATATCTTTATCATAAATAACTTGACATTCAGAAATCAAGTCTGAATTTCCATATACATTACACATGAGATGTTTCCATGATTTTGACATGTATGGCAATTCCTTTAGATTGTAAAGTAACATTTTAGTCAGTAATCAGTAAACCAAGCATTTAAGTGTACTATCAATATGCTAAATCTTATAGCTTCATATTCTCTATATTTTACAGTGAGGACTCCAGGCTAGCAACCTTCACCCCATTCTCTGTGATCCTGGGTCAGACAATCAAGGAGATACATCGCTGCCTACTGCTGGCCTTAGTGTCCGAGGAATATCCCATCACCTTAACACAGCTCATCAAGGTGATGGACTTCTCCAGTGTTTACACAAATATTTAAATTAAGTCACTGGAATCAATTACATGTAGCCCGGCACAACTGTGGGATTTAGTCCTAGATGGATCATTCAAATTGTTAATAACCGTCCCCTTTGGCCGAGTGGTTAGACTGTCTGCCTTGGGAGCGGGAGGTTGTTGGTTTTGATCCCCGGCCGCGACATACCAAAATCATAAAAAAAATGGTACTGGTATAGATCCCTTGCTTGGCACTCAGCATATAGGGTAGTTCCAGGACTGGTTGGCCCGGTGTCAGGATAATGTGACTGGTGTGTGGTATCATGCCACATGTCTGCCGGCATGATACTGCAGTGTGTCCTATCTGTCTCAAGTAGGCATCATCTTTAAATGAGTGAAATACTGTTGGAGGGACATTAAACCCAACAAACAAACAAATTGTTCATTTAATAAAGCTTTCCAGCTGACTTGCAATAGGTAGGTGGTTTTATTTTGGTGCATTTGTACTCAGGTCTTCCTCTACCTGTAACTGCTGGATATCACTGTTATACAGTGTATGACTGAAATATGACTTAAATACTGTCACAGCTATAGTAAAGACAAGCACTGCAGAAGTAAGGGAATGTTACTGTATTAAAAAGAAATCATTGCATGAATTCTTAATGTATACAAGTATAATCCTACTGACCCGAACTGGAATCGAACTAAGGACCTTTGGTATGCAAATCAGACACTCTATCATGTCATCACAAAAGCTAGCTGTATAGCAAGATAGTACAAGTGCCAATCCATACCTCTACTACATTAAAAAGATACTTTCAACTCCCGTTTGAATGAAACTCTGCACTTTCAAGTGGTCAGAGTTAGACGTTAGGAAGTGAGAGATCATGGGTCATTTTTATAACAGGTTGATGTGGTTCCTCCATTTCAGTGTTTAGGGACAGTGATTGCCAATGTACCATACCATAGGATGCGGCCAGGACTGCTGAGTAGGATTGTGAAACAGATCAAATACTTCATCAACCACAGAGGTGTGTTTCCATAGTTGCTTGGATCCAGAGGCGGTATAAAATATATGACATCTGTAGTACAGTTATATCTTTCTTTAAAGGCCCATTATTCTTCCAAAAGTGGTGTATATTCTGCAGACAAAGAAGCAAAATATGTGTCACAGATTTGTTAAGAGAAACAACTTGTATATGCTTGTTGATGGCACCATTACTACAATGCATAAATAAGGAAGAATAGTTTACTATAGATCATTCAATTGTTTACAAAAATACCTGATTTGCATATTCCACAGATAAACAGATTGTGATTTGTCAACAGTTTTTCAAATTCACATTGTTTCAAATATTGGACCATCTTCTGGAATACTTGCCAATGCAAAATGTAAACAATGAGAGTATTTTGATATTCATACAAATACTAAATGGCAAGATTTGATCAACATTCTAAATGCATATAACTGTTATTTTACAGCAGATATTTGCACTTTGTGTAAATTTGCGTTAATCTACAATATGTCGATGTCATCCGATATTTTCTTCCTCATGAAAGTTGTATCATTATGGCAAATAATGTGCCTTAAACTGCAGTCACAGGATTTAGAATGTTGTCTGTATGGTTAATTAGACTGCCCTGTAACTTGGAGGTCCTAGGTTCGATCCCTGGCAGCAGCATTTCAAAGTCATTACAAGTGGCACTAGTATATCTCCTGTTATTTGTTCTTAGTATACAAAGGTCGTTCCAGGACTATGTGCACTATGTCAGGACAATGTTATATGTAGTATCATGCTAATTTCAATGGTTATACCACAGCGAGACTGTATTTTTTTGATGTATACAAAGAGGATATGACTCAGAAACAAATGATATTAGTGTTACTTAGTTTTGAAATGATCAACACCTTGTTTTCCATATTGAATCTTCCTATTCCAGACCCCAATGTACGTGTGGCCTGCCTGACTTGTCTTGGTGCCATGGCTGGTATCCAACCACCATTGATGGAAGTGTGCCACATTATTCAGCCATCCCGACCCCCTGTCTCCTCCAGGCAACCTGTTCCCACAGAAACAGAGTCACAAGCAAGGGGTAGTTTCAGTGACCTTGAACCAGGTGTACCCATTAATCCAGCAATGTCAAGGGAGACAGATTCCGGCTTCAGCAGCAGTCCAAGTGTTGGTGGCCATTTTGGAACTCTTCAGCCTGGAGGTGGAGCAGAAGATCATTCAGGGGGAGTGTCTCCAAGGAAATCTACAGCAAGCTCCTCAGGGATACAGACTCCAGTGTTTTCTGATCAGATGTTGCAGATGCATTCAAAAGACATATCATGGACAGTTAAGTTATGTGTGAAGAATATACTGCCTCAGCCCCCCGGGGATGGGGGCTCGGGCTTTACAGAGCCATACGTGGAGCCTCTCCCTGTCAGGTTGGAGTCTCTGCAGGTGCTGGCCCACCTCACCAAGGGGTACTTCCCAATTATCAGGTAAACATTTATCATTAGCAGTGAATTTTTAGCTCACCTGAGCAAAGCTCAGGGTGAGCTATTGTGATCCCGTGAGCGTGCGTCATGCTGCGTCAACAATTTTTAGTGTTTACACTCTATCACCTTTATTTCTTGAGCAATCATCTTCAAACTTTAAGACAATGTTTATGACCATAATGTCTCGATTGAGTTTGATTATGGCTGAGCTCCGTCAATTAGGTCAGGAGTTATGCCCCTTTTAATATTAAAAAAAAGCCATATTTCACGTTTACACTCTAGCATCTGCATCTTTTGAGCAATCATCTTCAAACTTTATGGCAATGCATATAACCATAATGTCTCGATTGAGTTCGATTATGGCTGAGATCCATCAATTAGGTCAGGAGTTATGCCCCTTTTAATATTAAAAAATGCAAATTTCACGTTGTTTACACTCTAGCATCTGCATATTTTGAGCAAGTATCTTCAAACTTTATGGCAATGCTTATGACCATAAGGTCTCGATTGAGTTCGATTATGGCTAAGATCCTTCATTTAGGTCAAGAGTTATGCCCCTTTTAATATTGAAAAAATGCAAGATTTCACGTTGTTTACACTCTAGCATCTGCATCTTTTGAGCAGTCATCTTCAAACTTTATGGCAATGCTTATGACCATAATGTCTTGATTGAGTTCGATTATGGCTAAAATCCGTTGATTAGGTCAGGAGTAAAGTCCCTTTTAATATTAAAAAAATGCCATATTTCACTTTGTTTTCACTCTAACATCTTCATCGCTTGAGCAATCATCTTCAAACTTTATGGCAATGCTTATGACCATAATGTCTCGATTAAGTTTGAATATGGCTGAGATAGGTCAATTAGGTCAGGAGTTAAGCCCCTTTTGATATAAAAAAAAGCCAGATTTCACTTTGTTTACACTCTAGCATCTTCATCTTTTGAGCAATCATCTTCAAACTTTATGGCAATGCTTATGACCATAAGGTCTCGATTGAGTTTGATTAAAGCTGAGATCTGTTGATTAGGTCAGGAGTTATGCCCCTTTTAATATTAAAAAAATGCCAGATTTCACTTTGATTACACTCTGGCATCTTCATTTTTTTAGCAATCTTTTTCAAACTTTAAGACAATGTTTATGCCATAATTTCGCAATCGGGTTCAATTATAACTGATATTGACAAGTTAATTTAGGAGTTATGCCCTTTTCACCATAAAAAAAGCCAGATTTCACTTTTACACTCTAGCATCTTTATTTCTTGAGCAATCATCTATCTCAGGTGAGCGATCAAGGGCCATCTTGGCCCTCTTGTTTTTAGTAAATTTACCACCCTTTACATGTGGTTTTCCCTAGCTAAAAACCGACATTTTCTCCCCAAAATAACTACCTATTTTCACAAAGAAACAGCTTTTTTTTTCTCAGAATTTAATGAAATTTGTGTTATAATTTTTATATTGATCTGAAACTTTTATGACATATGCCACCTATTATTAGGTAATTGTTTTGTACATTTAAAGCATTTTCATTATCTTATAATTTCTCTTTTATTTATTTTTAATGCTAATTTTTCCAATATGAAAGCCATAGGTTGTAAAAGAATCTGAAAAAACAATCACTTATTACAAGTATGATTGGTTTCTCAAGTCAGTTACATAAAGGATCTTTCAAGTGTTTGCATATGTATTCAAAGAGCTAGGCAGGAACACCATGTGATCAGTGACTTTTGCATATTGTTGACCTTGCAAATACCTAAAAACAATCTCAGGCTCAAATTTGATTATCTTACTCAAATCCCTATTGAAACAAATGGGCATAGTTTTAGTTTGAGTATGAAAATCATACTTAAATACCATTTTTATAACATGGGGCCTGGTCATTGTTTAAAAATCTTGTTTTGTGGCCTGAAATTATAAGACAAAATGTTTATCATGTTTGTTTCCAGAAACTGTGTTCCCCTGTTACAAGAACTTGTACATACCTGCTACTGTGATAGAGATCCTGTGATCAAACTGCACACTGCTAAAGTAAGTCCACAGTAAAACTCTTTACCTTGTGAATATTCATGTATAAATTTAAGATTTGATGACTATTAATTTTCTTTAAATAGTATGTGAAACAAAAGATTATTTCTTTGTCATAATCTAAGCTTGGGTATTGTATGGGAAAACAGGACAGCTTCTTCCAGGAGTGAAGTGGATAAAAAGCTATAATCATTCAAATTGGGCAAGTGTTTAGATTGATGTCCCTATGACAGGAAGTTTGAGTTTAGTCCTTTGGTATGTTTTAAAGGTTATTAAACATAACAGGTTCCCTTGTGTTTAGTACTCTGCATATCAGGGTAGTTCCAGGAATGCTTAGACCAGTGTCAAGACAGTGAGACTGGATGTGGTATCATGCTACTTGTCTTTGGTATAACAGGGCTCTAACTAACTCTTCAATTAATTTTGGAGTCCTGGCCTCCAATTTTGCAAAATAGATTTCCTTTTTTTTCATAACTTTTCTGATAGGACTATATTGGAGGACAAATCATTGTCAATGACTCAAGATTTCCGTTTAGAATCCCTTCCTAATAGCGATCTATTCCATCAAAGCCATGCGTATAACTTAACAATACATATGTATATAAGCTTTTAAAGTGTCAAACAATGGTAATCTAAGGGGCGAATTGACATGTTATGACAAGTGACAAAGGTTCTTTTATTACCTCCCCTTGATTATTTTGTTGCCGTGAGTTATCTCCCCTGAAAAAAATCTCAATTTTTCTATGGTAATTTTAGATTTTTTTTTCACAAAAAGATGATACAAAATCATAAAATAAATCTTTTTACCATGAGTTTTTCTCATAAATCAAATTCAGTTATTCATAGTCACTGAAAATACATATTTTCCATAAGCTTAAATGTTAGCTCGTATGCGGATTATCTCCCCCAAATTAGATAAAAATTAAAAAAACTCTAGGTGAAATATTTTTATTTTTGAATTTCTTCAAAGTGACAAAGTTTCATAGAAATATAACCATCCAGTGGCAAGATATGGAAAATGGCTATTTGGGTGGGAAGACTTTAAATGTTGAACTTTTATATTATCTTACATTGATAATGAAACATTATTTTATAAAAAGCATTTGCAGTGGTACAGATGGAGGTCATTGTTGTGAGAGAATACATGATTATTTAAAGAAAACGTGGGTGTCTGGAAGTGGTGACCACTGTACCCTCCCATGTATGTGACTGAGAACAAACCTTTGACACATTGTGAGATGTGAAGTTTGTTACCACTGCACTGTCCAGATAACTGCCTTTTCTTTATTTTTACCTGCAGTTGCTGGATGAGTTCACCCAGGTGTTACTACAAGACTTGCAGGCCTCCCCTGCCCAGTCCACTGATGCGCCCACTGCAGGACATCTTAACCAACAGCAGGTACTGACTAGAGTAATAGTATATCTCGTCGGGTAAAATGGGGGAGCTCATTTGAGTGGGCTTATGTCTGACACAAGCTTGGGTGATGATGATGATGATGATGATGATGATAGAAATATAAAGTATATCAGTTGCACAAAAAAAAGAATTAGAGAAAAAGGGTATTATGAAAACTAGAATAAAAAATAATGAACTAATTGACTACATATTTAAGCTGCTGATAAAAGCTTCCCTTATTTTTAGCTCACCTGAGCCAGAGGCTCAAGGTGAGCTATTGTGACCGGTCTTCGTCCGTCGTCCGTCCGTCCGTCGTCCGTCCGTCCGTCGTCCGTCCGTCGTCCGTCCGTCCGTCGTCCGTCAACATTTTGCTTCAAACGACATCTCCTCCTTAACCGCTTGGTCAATTTTGATAAAACTTCACAGGAATGTTCATTATGGGGCCCTTATCAGAAGTTGTTAAAATTATTTTGATTGGTCAAAAATCTAGGTCACAGGAGCTAAAAATAGATTTTAAAAATGAAAATTTTAAAAATCTTCTTCTCCGAAACCACAAGGCCTAGCCTTTTGATTTTTGGTATGTAGCATGATCTTATGACTCTCTACCAAGATTGTTCAAATTATGGCCCTGGGGTCAAAATTGACCCCGCCCCAGGGGTCACTTGATTTAACATAGGCTAATATAGGAAAAACTTGAAAAAATCTTCTTCTCCGAAACCACAAGGCCTAGCCTTTTGATTTTTGGTATGTAGCATGATCTTATGACTCTCTACCAAGATTGTTCAAATTATGACCCTGGGGTCAAAATTGGCCCCGCCCCAGGGGTCACGTGATTTAACATAGGCTAATATAGGAAAAACTTGAAAAATCTTCTTCTCAGAAACCACAAGACCTGGAGCTTAGATATTTGGTGTGCAGCATTGTCTAGTAGATCACTACCAAGTTTGTTCAAATCATGGCCCTGGGGTCAAAATTGGCCCCGCCCCAGGGGTCACCTGATTTTACATAGGCTAATATAGAAAATACTTGAAAAAATCTTCTTCTCAGAAACCACAAGGCCTGGGTTTAGATATTTGGTTGAGCATTCTTGATCACTACCAAGTTTGTTCAAATCATGGCCCTGGGGTCAAATTTGGCCCACCCAGGGGTCACCTGATTTAACATAGGCTAATATAGGAAAAACTTGAAAAATCTTCTTCTCAGAAACCACAAGGCCTAGGGTTTAGATATTTGGTGTGCAGCATTGTCTATTAGATCACTACCAAGTTTGTTCAAATCATGGCCCTGGGGTCAAATTTGGCCCCGCCCCAGGGGTCACCTGATTTTACATAGGCTAATATAGGAAAAACTTGAAAAATCTTCTTCTCAGAAACCACAAGTCCTAGCCTTTTGATTTTTAGCTCACCTGAGCACTTGTGCTCGGGTGAGCTTTTGTGATCGCCTTTTGTGCGTCGTGCGTCGTGCGTCGTCCGTCGTCCGTCGTCAACAATTGCTTGTGAACACTCTAGAGGCCACAGTTTTGACCCAATCTTCATGAAACTTGGTCAGGATGTTTGTCTACATGATATCTCGGATGAGTTCGAAATTGGGTCATGTGGGGTCAAAAACTAGGTCACCAGGTCAAATTTTAGTAAAACCTTGTGAACACTCTAGAGGCCACAGTTTTGGCCCAATCTTCATGAAACTTGGTCAGGATGTTTGTCTACATAATATCTCGGATGAGTTCGAAATTGGGTCATGTGGGGTCAAAAACTAGGTCACCGGGTCAAATTTTAGAAAAACCTTGTGAACACTCTAGAGGCCACAGTTTTGGCCCAATCTTCATGAAACTTGGTCAGGATGTTTGTCTACATAATATCTCGGATGAGTTCGAAATTGGGTCATGTGGGGTCAAAAACTAGGTCACCAGGTCAAATCTTAGAAAAACCTTGTGAACACTCTAGAGGCCACAGTTTTGGCCCAATCTTCATGAAACTTGGTCAGGATGTTTGTCTACATGATATCTCGAATGAGTTCGAAAATGGGTCATGTGGGGTCAAAAACTAGGTCACCAGGTCAAATCTTAGAAAAACCTTGTGAACACTCTAGAGGCCACAGTTTTGGCCCAATCTTCATGAAACTTGGCAGATGTTTGTCTACATGATATCTGATGGTTTGAAATGGGTCATGTGGGGTCAAAATAGGTCACCGGTCAAATCTTAGAAAAACCTTGTGAACACTCTAGAGGCCACAGTTTTGGCCCAATCTTCATGAAACTTGGTCAGGATGTTTGTCTACATGATATCTCGGATGAGTTTGAAATTGGGTCATGTGGGGTCAAAAAATAGGTCACCAGGTCAAATCTTAGAAAAACCTTGTGAACACTCTAGAGGCCACAGTTTTGGCCCAATCTTCATGAAACTTGGTCAGGATGTTTGTCTACATGATATCTCAGATGAGTTCAAAATTGGGTCATGTGGGGTCAAAAACTAGGTCACCAGGTAAATTCAGGTAGGATCAAAATGTAGGCCACTTAGTCAAATGTTAGAAAAACACTTTAGATGCCAGATTTTTTGTCATTTTGCCTAACACAGCCATCTTAATCAGGTGAGCGACACAGGGCCATCTTGGCCCTCTTGTTGTTATGTAGCATGATCTTATGACTCTCTACCAAGATTGTAAAAATTATGACCCTGGGGTCAAAATTGGCCCCGCCCCAGGTGTCACTTGATTTAACATAGGCTACTATAGGAAAAAACCTTGAAAAATCTTCTTCTCAGAAACCACAAGGCATAGAGTTAAGATATTTGGTGTGTAGCATTGTCTGGTGGATCTCTACCAAGTTTGTTCAAATCATGACCCTGGGGTCAAATTTGGCCCTGCCCCAGGGGTCACTTGATTTAACATAAGCTAATATAGGAAATACTTGAAAAAATCTTCTTCTCAGAAACCACAAGGCCTGGAGTTTAGATATTTGGTATGTAGCATGATCTTATGACTCTCTACCAAGATTGTTCAAATTATGACCCTGGGGTCAAAATTGGCCCCACCCCCAGGGGTCACTTGATTTAACATAGGCTAATATAGGAAAAACTTGAAAAATCTTCTTTTTAGGAAACTAGAAAACACATGGCCTGGCATTTAGATATTTGGTGAAAATATTGGCCCCTCCCCAGGGATCACTTGATTTTACATAGACTTATTTTGGAAAAAAATCTAGAAAAATTTCTTCTCAAAAACCACAAGGTCTGGAGTTTAGATATTTGGTATGTAACATGGGCTAATAGACCTCTACCCAGTTTGTTCAAATCATGACCCTGGGGTCAAAATTGGCTCTGCCCCAGGGGTCACTTGATTTTACATAGCCTAATGATATCAGGTGAGCGATCCAGGGCCATCATGGCCCTCTTGTTTATATCTCTCTTAACCTGTTAAATATTGGATGGTTCTGTTTAATTCTTCATTTTTGTTGGATTTGTAAACAGTTATATAAACAGTGATTTTAAGTAATCTAGTTTCCATAATTGCATACATGTATATACTGACAGCATTCCTGAATCTTTCATTTGGTCAGTTTTGAATGGTAAGGAATTCTCTCCTCCTGTGTAAGCAGTGAGCCCTGACCTTGCAGTAAGGGTTAACAAAGTAGTAGAAATGAATATTTTCAGTCAATATTTATGTCCATTTTTAAACCATTGTTAATGGATTATTATAGCTCTATAATTGAAAAGTGAAGAGGGCCCTATATACGCATTGTCTTGTCCTGTCTTTTTTGTCTCTCTCTCTTTTTTTTTTTTTATAAAACATTCAATATTTATTTAAATTGCTGAGTCAGGAATGTTCATCAGCTTCAGTGATTGATCTAGATTTTCTTACATACTTAGGTCAACTGTTTACAAACAGTATCATAAACTATGCCATGTATTAGACTATATCATTCATAGATCCACATGCTATCCCAGCATAGCTATTGGATTACCTGATGAAAACACTGGTGTAAATAAATCAGCAGTATGAGTTGAATGGATTATACACTTCAGGTGCTGGAGTTCTGGTTGTCGCTGTTGAATGGCCCCATACAGGAGATTCTTCAAAACCCAAAGCATGGTGCGGTGCGTGCCACCACGTGTGATTGTCTGGCAAATATTGGACCGGACATCTTCATCCTTCTACCGGTGAGTTGTGTAACCGGTTAATTCGCGTGGCTGAAATCTTGTGTGATAAGTAATAACCAGGACTGTTCATGAATATTTAATCATTTACCTCATGAATATTTATGTACAAATTAATAACTTGATGAATATTAATTTAACTTTAAATGGTATATGAAAAAAGGATTTTTTTCTTAGCCATGTAGGCTAAATAGAGATACAATTATGTATGAGCAAACAGAAGAGACCCTGATCAGATAGCTCTGTTTGTCAATGGCTTAAAACAAGTCATTATGAGGTCAAGGGATAAATATATATCCTCCATGTATGTATGTTTATATTTGTATTGCTGCCCCCCACGTAAGGTTTAGGTACCAGGCTTGTGGCATGTTTCTGACCATCAGTATAAAGCTGGTGCCTGAGATAATTGCTTATGCAGAGCCTCATTCCTTCCCTTAGGCAAGTGTCCTTTGTATGTATGTCCCTGTCTGTACCTCAAACATATGAAGAATATTTGTACATGTATAACATACTGCAAACACACTTGATATTTTGAATATTTGTATTACATACTGTAAACACACTTGATATTTTGAATATTTGTATTACATACTGTAAACACACTTGATATTTTGAATATTTGTATTACACACTGTAAACACACTTGATATTTTGAATATTTGTATTACACACTGTAAACACACTTGATATTTTGAATATTTGTATTACATACTGTAAACACACTTGATATTTTGAATATTTGTATTACACACTGTAAACACACTTGATATTTTGAATATTTGTATTACATACTGTAAACACACTTGATATTTTGAATATTTGTATTACATACTGTAAACACACTTGATATTTTGAATATTTGTAGTATTAAACCCACGCTTCACAAAGCTAAGTCGGGGCAGTATAGGAATCATTCATTGTCTTTCAGGTGTGGTAGGTCTGGGGTTTTATAAAGGGAGCTTGGCAATTTGTGACCTTTCTAGGCAGAAAAGCAACACATGTTATACAATATTGCAGTGTTATATGCAATAAAATAATCAGAGATTGCCTGTCACTTTTTGATTTCACCTGTTGTAAGCAGCGGTGACATATAGGGATCACTTTTCCGTTGCCTGTCTGTCCGTCTGACTTTCTGTCTGTCACACTTTTTCCGTCAAACTTCAGCAGATGACACACATGCTCAAAAGACCACTCTTCTCTTGTTCACCACTAACAAATAAAGCAACGCTATGATTTCTATAAAATCTTTGTAAGACTATCTTGAAAGAAATATAATAGCCTAATATCTTGCTATTAAAAGTTAGATCACATGGCAAGTGGTTTAACCCTTTCCCTCATATATACTCATTTTGACGCCCTCAATAGGTATCACATAAAGCCTGATCTGCAGAAAACCACAGTTAAACCTTACCAAATTTAATTGCAAAATACTCATTTCCAGACCACTGAGGAGCAGCAAACAGCATAAAACCTGATCAGCCTGCGAGTTACTCGCAGGCTGATCTGGTTTTATGCTGTTTGCATAGGTCTTTTCATGGTGTCCTCTATGAGGGAAAGGGTTAAACTGATGATACATTGTTCACTAAGATAATATCAGATTATGCTGACAGACTTAATCTTGGCTGAACATTACCAGCTACTAATTCATTAAATCTTATTATTCAAATCAGATAATTGTCTTTGTCTAATTTGTCTGTTTGTTTTGATGTATTGTTTCTTGTAAAGTTAACGACCTGCTTGGAACAGTATGGTGTTTTAGTAAGTTTCAGCTGTATGTTTCTAGACCATATTGCAAGAAGTGTCAGATGTATTTGTTTATTGATGATTATCATCTTTGTAGCATTAAGCCGTGAAGGGCATTGATCTGTTTCTAGGATGTTATTGATTTACACCTCAATTGGCTTTGGCCTTTAATAATGTCGCTTCAGAAACCACATAGGCTGATATTAGAGCATGGCTTACAGACAGTATTAAATCTTAGCCCTGAGTGGCATCTGCCTTGTGACACTGCAAGTTATCATAACAGTGTCTGGAAAAAAATATTTTAAATGCATGATTTCCAGGAAGATTGGTGAAATGGGGGCTGCGTGCTGTATTTTTATCGCCACTTCACTGAGGTGGGGACTATATAGGAATGTGCTTGTCCCATTTTGTCACTCATTTCACACCCTGTCCTGTCCCATTCTTCACACTCACAGTACATAAAGACAAGGTGTGATGTTGGGGTATTAATCACCTTTAGTGATAGTTCTAGTTCATTTGAGTTTTCATCACTATGAGTAAATTGTCTAAAGTTTCTTTAACAAAGCCTAGAAATGTCTGTTTCCTGTTACCAGACCCACACCACTTAACCCAGACTCTGTTTTTTATACACTTGTAGAATGATGGGACATATTATGGTTGAGGCTGTCCTCTCTCTAAGTCAAACAAACGTGAATCGATCTTTACCAGACTTGGTCACAGTGTATATGGGCACACTATCTTGGCCAAGTTCAATTACCTTGTATGCTCTCTAACTCTAGCAAACATAAACCAATCTTTACCAAATATGATCACAATTTGTAAGAGCACAATATCTTAGTCATTTTCAATCACAATCCAGAATGTCTCTGGCTTTCCAGAGTTAATGGCCCTTGAATTGATGAATAATTGCAAAATTAACAATGTCTGCTCTCTGACTCTAATACACATGAACCAGTTTTAACAAAACTTGGTCCCAATGTGTATGGGCACAATATCTTGGCCAAGTACTATAACCAGCCAGAATGTCCCAGACGCTACAGAGTTACAGCCCTTGAATTGATAAAATTACAGGACAGATGTATTTTGCGATAATCAGCACTTTCTTTCAATTGTTAGATATTTCTGTTAACTATGTTATACCTTGAAGTCTGTGATAATAAGAAAAGATCACACTCATTTTCAGTCCCTGATTAAAAAAAAAACCTTAATTTTATACCTGAACTTTTATGAAAAGGACTACATTACAAAGTCAAGTCTCAAGCACTATAAAGATTGCCTACCAACCATTCTATCATTTTTCTCCATGTTACAAAGATAATTTTATTAATTTTGACCTTTTTGTCAAGCCCCTACAATTGACTGATCTTGATATTGTAGCTGGACAAGAGGATCATGTGTCTGACCGTTGTCTTGGGACTGACCAACGATGAAGACCGGTTCATTCGGGCCTCTGCCATACGTACCCTAGGGGTCTTTGTCCTGTACAAGAGCCTTCGAGAGGTACGTCATTATCCATTTCTGTCTTTGTTTTTTATATATCAGTGCGACTCAGAGCCATTATGACCCCCTTGTTTAAGTTAATCTTAAAGAAATGAAATTGTTTTTTTTTTCATCAGATATAAACATCTTAGCTCTGGATAAATCTTATCAGATATTCTTTGTAACCACTATATGTAAATATTTCAGGATGTTTCCTTCGTTGCTGACACAACCACTGCCGTATTGGATGCAATGGAAGACAAGAACATGGCAGTGAAGGTGAAGGCCGCCTGGTCCCTGGCCAACCTTTGTGATGCTCTCGCTCTCAACAGGTAGGTCATGGATAGGGCTTTGTTAAAGACACATAGGGTCTTGCTACAGTTCTTCAAACCCTAATTATATCTTTGCTTCAAAAAGTGAAGTGAGAGATGTGTAGGAATATCCAGGGTTTTCCCTTGATATTTTCAAATGACCCCTTGATATATAGACAAGGAGACAAATTTTGAAATATTTGGGGGTCATTTACACAACTTGAGGGTCAAAATGGGCAATTTTGTGCACCAGGGAAAATTTTGTCAATTCCTGTCCTTTCTCGATATTGACTATCTCGTCCTGTCCCATTATGTCCCTTTCTTCACTAAGCATTCAATATTTTTTTATATTCTCATGTTAATGCTGTATTTATGATCTGTAGTCAAATCTTTAATTACTGGTAGATCTATTACTTAAAATCTATGGTAGAAACACTTTCCACTTTGCTTGTTTTATTGAAGTAAATGATTAATTTTACTTACATAGTTACCATACTGCCAATATTTGTACATGAATATTTTTTGCATTCCTATTTAGGTAAGAAGTTAATGTTCCTTATTAACCAATTAAGTCTCATAAACTAGGATACAATGTAAATGGCCAACATAGCTCTTTGTTAAAAGAAATAATTTTATCAGGCCAGTAAGTCTGATGTTATGGCCCTTTTTCTAAAAATAGATTTTTTTATCTTTGTGATTTAATGTTGTTCTTTAATTATGTAGGGAAGATGGGGACACAGAGTTTATGACAGATTTCTCTGAAGTTTTGCTCCTGAATGTGATTACCATGGCAACAAGGGCCTGCCAGGAGAGCGACAAGGTCAAGGCCAATGGTGTCCGGGCTTTAGGCAACATCTTGCGATATGTCACCGGCAAAAATCTTGGTATGGTTAAACCTTCTAATTCTTTTAAGGTAAAAAGTGCATAATATGTTATTTGATTATTTAAGAATGAAGCCAAAAGATCTGTGGTGTAAATTTGGAAAAAAAAAAAAAAGTGAAAAAAAAGTTTTTTTCTTTGTTTCCTTTCTTTAACATATCCCTGCTTATTGGATGGTCTGGTACATTGACCCAGAGTTATAACCCTTGACTTAACTTTAAATAGTAACTGTCATGACTATATTTTAATTGTGTCAGAGAGGTGCATCGAGGATTTAGGTAACTCTAATTAAGTTTGAGCTTGAGATCTTCCTCAAATCAGGAACATGTATCTCACATAAAAAAATTCTGAGCTCAAAATGTCAAATATTCTGTATCACCACAATTTTAGCTGACTATAGTATATATTTGTAACTATTCTATTCTGTAGCTCAATTTCACTATTTTTGAGTTGAAGAAAAAATCAAGTTAAGTAGTTTGTGAAAGGTAGATTTTATTTGTTAAAAATCAGCTTCTTAATATTTTTATGATGAGTATATCTGCTTTACCATTTTTAATATTCTATATACAGGTCTATGGTGATAGATATTTGTCTTCTTCAAATGGTAAATGAAATTATAATAATTCAGAAAATAAAGGTTTTGTCAAATTTACCAGGGTGAAGAAATATATTCAGATGTTTCATTATTAAATACAGTCCCATTTCTAGTCAGTCATTAGTCTATGTACTTGATGAAATAGGCTCAACACTGCACATTAGTCTAGCAGCAGGTTTATTAATTAAAAATACACCTTATCCTTATTAAAATGAGATGTAGGCAAAAAAACTCATATTTTTTCAGGCAAGGAAACCTTTGCTCAAGCTGTCACAAATGGTGTAAAGGCTTTACTGAAGAATGTGGGAACTGGTGCAATGAAGGTTGGTTTCTGTCTCATTCTTTTTTTTATCATGTTTATTTATAACCAGCTGGAATATTTTTATGCCCCAACATCTATAGATTGGAGGGCATATTGTTCTTGGTCTGTCTGTTTGTCACAAAACTTTAACCTTTACCATCACATGGAAGTCTTCCCCTCCACCCCCTTACAGCCTCCAATCTTCACAGGTGCATGCACCTTGATGAGCTCTACCCAACAGGTAACATTGACCGCCAAGGTCAAGCCCCTTAGACTATTTGGTTTAACCCTTTCCCTCATAGAGGACACCATGAAAAGACCTATGCGAACAGCATAAAACCAGATCAGCCTGCGAGTAACTCGCAGGCTGATCAGGTTTTATGCTGTTCGCTGCTCCTCAGTGGTCTGGAAATGAGGATTTTGTAATTAAATTTGGTAAGGTTTAACTGTGGTTTTCTGCAGGTCAGGCTTTATGTGATACCTATAGAGGGCGTCAAAAGGAGTATATATGAGGGAAAGGGTTAAGTTTTGTATGCAATAGAAAATTTGGTTAAAGTATTGACTTGAAAGTTTATGAGTTTTTTCAGGGGCATCAGAAAACTAAAGGCATTAACTCTTCACTAAATTTAATACAGATTTTGGCCCTTTTTTAACTTAGATATTTTGATTAAAGTTTTGCATGCACAGTGTTTTTATGCTTAGTCTCAGTAACTAGGCATGGGATTGATTTCAGACATCATAAACATATTCAGGTGGTATCAGACTATCAAGGTAGATAATTTGTGACTTCATATACAGGGTATTTGATGTGCGAGATTTGAAATAGATTTAATTTGATTTACAAGCAAGCATTTTGAATAGTCTAGCGTGCTGGCCTCTGAATGCCCCTGTTTTTACATATTTTTCTTGAATAAAATGCACAATAATCCTATTTATATGATCTTTTTATCATTTTATTATGTTGACATAGCACACATTGAATGATATATTTGCAATGATGTGTAAGCGGGAAAATTATCAATGAAAACACTATGAATGAAATGTGTGAGGGAAGCCACTGGCACACTATACATGAAGTGCATCAGTTCAGACACCTCTGTCATGTACTATGTTCTTGAATAATCAAATATAATAAGATATATGGCAAATAAAGTTATGCTGTTCATTGAAATTTGTTCAGCCCCTCATAATAAAATGACATAATAGCATAATCATTTACTTTTCCAGTTTATGCTTAATGCAACATCAGGACTCCCAGTCTTTCGATTCTGTGGTATATTTGTGTTTATTAAGATTGTCATGCAAGTACAGTACAGTACAACCCCCTATGTATAATTAAGATTGCCATGCAAGTACAGTACAGTACAACCCCATGTGTATAATTAAGATTGCCATGCAAGTACAGTACAGTACAACCCCATGTGTATAATTAAGATTGTCATGCAAGTACAGTACAGTACAACCCCATGTGTATAATTAAGATTGTCATGCAAGTACAGTACAGTACAACCCCATGTGTATAATTAAGATTGTCATGCAAGTACAGTACAGTACAACCCCATGTGTATAATTAAGATTGCCATGCAAGTACAGTACAGTACAACCCCATGTGTATAATTAAGATTGCCATGCAAGTACAGTACAGTACAACCCCATGGGTATAATTAAGATTGTCATGCAAGTACAGTACAGTACAACCCCATGTGTATAATTAAGATTGTCATGCAAGTACAGTACAGTACAACCCCATGTGTATAATGCTGTAGCTTGGGACCAAGTTTAGATACCAATCTATACAGAACTGCTATAGCTATGTATACAGTAAATGTTAATTACAATAAAAGTTAAAAACCTCGGTATTTAAACCACAATCAGTTCTAATGACAAGGTGATCTTAATAGTGAATTTTACCAATGAAGTCCACATAGAACCACCGGCTTACAGCAACATGGCTGGAAGGCTTCGTTATCTGAAAAAAAATCAGAGTGACCCTTTCAGGATTCGAACCCACAGCAGTAAGGGCCTGAGTGATGTTAAATCAGAGACTATACTTGCTCAACCACGGAGGCCCCAAAAATAGTACATAGAATTATTTGGTTCCAGAAAAACATAGTCGGTTATAGTTTTTATTTTACCTCGCACCTTGAGCTTGTCATTTTGGCGAGTGGATGTTAGAAGGTGTTTATATGTAAAATGAAGTTTAACTAAAAAGTTGTATATATGGTAATTCAGATGTTTATGATGAATAGACATTGGTTTTTAAGGGTTATATATGTATTGAATATAACTTTGATCATTATTCAATCTTGTTTGTATTAATTTTATTTAAAAAAAACTGATATATTATGTACTGTTGTTTATTATGTAAATTGGTTATTTGTACTCATGTATTGTAATTTATCCTGTATTCTAGAGATAAATTACCCTAATGTCCCCAGTAATTTTATAATTAAAGAGGAAATATATATTTATAATGAATAGCTAATGAAGTTTATACTTCAATATAAACTTATTTCGTCTACCCCCTAAATATGCATAAACATAGTCTTAATAGGGAGGTGGTCTAAATGAGGAGGACAGATTTTGTCTTTAACCGAGGTTTTACTGTATACAAATCACAAAATAAAGATTTGGGGCTTCTTGTTGAAAGTTCTTTGTAATATTGGATATCCTATTAACACAGAGCATGTCATGATGAATTGACAATTAAATAGATCAGGTTCCATACTTTATGCTTCGCTGTATAGAGACCTTTGCATGGCACAAGAAATCATTAAATCCCCGCTTCACAGGAGTGGAGGCTGTAATTACAGGAATCACATTCAATAATTTCTCATGTCAGATAAGGCTCACCATTAGTAAGTAATAATTTAGAATCATTATTTCTCTGGATTGGAATTCAAAAGCTGTGACTTGATCTTTACTTTTAAAGATAATTGAGAGGTTGGAATTCAGAAGCTGTGACTTGATCTTTACTTTTAAAGATAATTGAGAGGTATTATGAGGTATTAGACTTTATAAAAAATATTTTTAAAAAAAGTTGCAGAAAATGATAGATGGCTGCTAGTTCTGAGAGCAATGGATGGTAATGATATATAATTGTACCTGATTTATCAAGAATTTTTGTCAGCTTGTCATTGGTACAGTAAATTCCTTTTTACTTTAATGCATGTACATGTGCTAACAAATAAAATGGGATCCCACTGAATACATGAACTGTTATAAATGATATTAACTTGAATGTAAGAAGCCTATTTATGATACATCTGAGGAAATGTCTTCGTAAATCCTTATCTCCTGAATATTTATGTACAAATTTATGACTTTTACTGAACTATAAATTATATATGAAACAATAGAATTTTCTTAGCCATGCAGTCTATGTAGAATATGAGCTACAAATTGTATTAGCAAATAGAGGAGACTGATCAGACAGGTCCTGTTTACCCATGCGTCAAAATGAATCTTTATGAGGTAAAGGCTTAAAACCAGAGTAACATCTTCTCTTAGCAACTACTAAACCCTCTGACATCAAACTTTTCATCAAGGGTCATAACTCTTGATCAAATTTATCTCTCCCTTTTTAAAATAAAAAAACAACAAAAAAAAAACAGACAAGCGCTGGCATCTGCCTGTTGTGCTCTTGTTAACATTAATGAGAGTTCAATTTAATTTCTTTCATAGTTTGTGAATAGTTTACTTATTTAAGATTTTAATTTTGTTTTGTTTTAACCCTTTCCCTCATAGAGGAAACCATAAAAAGACCTATGCAGCTGATCAGGTTTTATGCTGTTCGCTGCTCCTCAGTGGTCTGGAAATGGGGACTTTATAATTAAATTTGGTAAGGTTTAACTGTGGTTTTCTGCAGATCAGGCTATTTGTTATACCTATTGAGTGCGTCAAAATGAGTCTATATGAGGGAAAGGGTTAAACATACCTAGTGATAATATCCCCATTACCTCCTGATACAGGTAAGGTGGAATGCTTGCTATGCCATCAGCAACATGTACAAGAACCGGGATCTACAGTCTGGATCTTTCCCATGGAATGTAAGTCTCCTTCTGTCTATTTGTATATCCATGGGATAAAAGTTTTCAGGAATTTTCCTGAATTCAGGTTTTTCTGATTGCCAAGTGACTTTATTCTACATAAAACTATATAATTTTTTTTTTAAAATCTGGATTTTCAGGTTTACCGGTTTTTTGAATTTCCAACTTTTACCCATGTATATCTGGCTTTGTTTCTGTTTAAATATCCTTCTGTTTGCCTTATTCTCTCTCATTCTCTCTCTCTTTCTCTGTTTTTGGTTGTCTGCCTGTGTCTTAAATTCTACCAGTCTGTGTCATTCTCTCCTTTAATTACTAATAATACACTCTCTCATTTGATTCTCTTTTCCCTGAAAAAAAAAAACCAGTTAAAAAAAGTACATGTAAACCAGCCTTTGTCATTTCTTTCATTTCTGTAGGGTTTTCCCTCTATTGCTGACATTGATTGAGATAAAACACATAATTTAGCAATATTAAGGTTTAATCCTTCACTACACAGGAGCTTTCAAGGAAATTGTGTGTGCTATTATTACAGAATCATACCAGCTTGTGATTGAGTAGCTATCATTGAAGAAAAAAAAAAGAAAAAAAGAAAACAGATCTTTGTTTGCAAAATTTCATGGCTTATTGCCTCATATTTTCATAGGCATCTCTTGTATACTATAAACAAAAACTTGTGTTCTGCTCTTCTGCTATAACAAGTAAAATAGGAAACATTTAAATTTATATCTACTCTACTTGCAAAACTGGACTTTATCACCTGTCAAATAAACTTAATTACTCTGTTATTTTAAGAACTGGTGTGCGTCACAAAGGCAGAAAGATCTGAAACTTTTCAGTGTAATTTTCAATGATTTCTATGCAAAGGTATGTTGCAAATAAAAAATTTACATTGAAGGAGGTACTCTTGAAAGCTGCCTCATGTAATTCAAACTGCTGTATTCTTAGTTTATCATTTTGCAAGCTCCACTTGTGATTGCAACTCACTGCAAATGTGAATGATAGGTCATGAATATAAGTATATTAGAAATGTATTATAATTGTTTTTAAATGTATTAATGCATAAAATTGAAAATAAGGTGTATATTTTGATGATTAAATGTTTGAATGCTATTCTAAAATTCTTAAATTTTTTAACAATTGGGCAGACAGTGATTTTGATGAACTTCGTCTTAATGGCACTGATGATGGAATTAAACTGGTCCCTGATGTTGGAAGAAACCAAATACCCCAGAGACAATCCATGTGTCTGAACAGGTGATCAAATACCCTTATTGTGTCACCTACTCAAAGCAGAGGTGACACATAAGGATCACCTTTCCATCATTTGTCCATCCGTCTGTCTGTCCATTACACTTTTTCTGTCTTGCTTCAGCAGGTGACACATGTGTTCCAAAGAACACTCTTAACATATACCCAGGATTGAATCCAGGTTGTAATGGTAAAAGTCAGAATATTTACTACAATGCTATCTGGACATCCCTTGATTTATTTCACAAATGTTATTTCAGGTGGAAGTCCTGACTCTTCTGTGTACAGTGGTAAGGGACTGTAAGAATTTCAAGGTGCGCATCAATGCAGCCATCGCCCTGTCCTCTCCCCCGGATAGAGCCCAGTATGGGGAGCCTGTCCTGTACTGCAGTGTCTGGCAGGGCCTTATTGCTGCCTTTGAGACTGCTGAGGACATTGCAGATTTTATTGACTTTAGATACAGGGACAGCCTGACAGACCAGGTAAAAGTTCAGGCCTTTTTCTTTCTTTTTTACGTATGCTCTAGAAAGCATGCCCTTACTGAAAATGGGGTCTGTAACTTTTTTTTTAAAATTTCAAAATGGTAAAGATGCAAGATTTAGATTTTTGAGCTAAGGGACACCTCAATTTTAGTAAAGTAAAAGGAAATATGAACATCAGTAATTTCTTCAGATGGTTTGTCAATCTCATATTTCTTGTGTAGATCTGTATCGCTGTGCTCCACCTGGTTTCTGTGGTAACAAAGGATGACCTTGACCCCCTAGGGACTCTGCTGGGTACAGATGGAGAGAGGTTGCAGACGTACCTGGACAAGTATTACACAGCTAGGAAGAAGGAGGCTCAGCTTGGTGTGTATATCTTTAACTTTTACATCAGTTTCATTTATAGTAGAAGTCTAACATCCCTGTCTCAAAAAAAAAACAAAAAACTTTCCAGAATTTAAAAGCTTATACCCATGCTTCACAATATTGTGGGGTTTATATAAGAATAAATCACTTTTTCATATCCTCTTCATCAAAATTGTTCAATATCGTTTGATGCTGTTAAGTTAAAATGTGATGTTTTTGATTTGATTTGAAATCATTTTAAGATGTTTTGTGATTGCAGGAATACTTAATGGAGCTTTTCAGTTTGAGATTTTCTTAAACTCAAAATTTGAAGCCTTTAAGAAGAAAATGAATACTTGAATTTGTTGAATTCATTGTTAATTGGTATTGGATTCTTTTTTTTTTTAAAGAAAAATAATATTTTCTTTATCCAATCATGATATAAAATACCATCATACACTCAAATAAATAGATATAATCTAGATCACATCAACACTCCATTTTAGTTTATTTCTGTAATGCAAGAGACATTACTTGCAATACATTTGATATGAATTCTTTTTTAGTTTTGTAAAAAATTGATATAAAAGTAACATTAGTACTCTATTTGCGAGCTGACATTTCTCAAATTACTGAAATACTACTCAAGGCAGTCATTATCATCTGAATATATATGAAGTAATTTGATATTTCCTGAAATTTGACTATATCTGGAGATAAGTGGGGGGGGGGATAAAATGTAATGTCATGTATAATGTTACAAGTAATGGCTGAGATTCCATTAAATATCTCCTAGTGATATCAGATATATATGTCACTCATCACTCTTCACTTTATGGATGAAAACAGCAACTGAAATTATTCACAGACAAATAGGAAAAATAAAATAAAATACCTATGTAACCAGTATGATACTGATCAGCCTGCTCAGGATTTATACTGTTTGCCACACACCTGTACCTTTCTGATTTTTTATGCCTCTGAATCAATAGATTTGGAGCATATTTCTTTAGTCTGTTTGTCTGTTTGCCACAAAACTTTAACCTTGACCATAACACAAAGTCCTTCTACCTACAGCCCCCAAACTTCACAGGTGCATGCACCTTGATGAGCTCTACCTGCCAGGTGACCTTGACCTTCAAATGACCTTGCCCCCCAAGGTCTAAGGCCCCCACAGGGGCATGGGGTTCATTCGAACATAGCGTTTGTTTTCTATCAGATCTAACCTTTCATGAACCTTTCCAGTTTCTGCAGTGAATTTTTTAACTCCACCATTACCTGTTAAAGGAGGCTTTTCCTTTCATAGCTTGGTCGTCTGCCTACAAACAGTATCCTAAAAATAAACATGTGTAAACAAGATCATTCATTGATCACAATGTATCCCATTGCATTACTTGGGTAATGTCATAGCTCAATTTGAATATCATCTTTTTTCTTTCTAAACAACAACTACTTGGGCCATCATTTTTGTCATTTGTCAGAAAAAGTTTGTTTGAATTATATAAAAAAAAAACTGTTTTGTGATGTAAAATTGATACACATGTATTGAAAATTTTAAAGATACGCACCTGGCTGCAGCGATGTCAAGACTGGAGGTTGTAGGAAAGGAAGATCTGACCACTGACCAGTCCTCATGTGCAGAGATCCTGACCAACATCTGCACACACCTAGCTACAGGTACAATACAGTACTATACACTGCACAGGTTTTAAATGTTCTTCAAGTGTTTACATTATGTATATGAACATCTGTATTGAGGGCACCTGTGTATTGACACAAGACTGTGCTAAGTTTGTGTCCATAAACTGGCATCTGAGGTTCAGTTTTTCATGTCCATGCTATAATCTTAGGACTGAATTATTTTTTGCATATCTTAACTTTATCAAATTTTTATATCAATTACTTTTCAAAATACTTTAAACATTTCATTATAGTGGCATAGTAACTCTCTTGAGTTCTTGATTGATTCAGAATGTCATAATGTTATAGCTTATCAGCTTCCTGGACATTTAGTGTCACATTAAAAATTCTAGCACCCCTAAAACTGTTTCGTAACATTAATATCTATGGCCCTTTTACTTCTGAAATTTAGCTTCATGTCAGAGCAAGGCACAGAACTTCCTCCAGTATTCTCTGCTTACTCAATGTATACTTGTCTGAGTCATGGCAATGAAGGAGAGGAATTAATTACATACAGTGGTAGTTCTAATGAAATAATGTCCCTGCTTTGTTTCAGGAGAGGAAGATCGGGAGAAGGCTGAACATAAAATTGCATTCTCACAGACTTACGACTAGCGACTGTTCGACACACGGGAGACTGATGCTCCAGAAATCTAAACCTCGTGTTTTTGTCATGGGATCCTGAAGTGACCAAGATATTGTTTCAGCTTAATTCCTTTTCGCAAATTAGGAAACTTTTTATTAAAACAAAATTTATAATGAATCCTTTCCAACAGTTCATGGGTTGATTTTGTCAGTATTGTTAGCTTGGGATGGTCATGTATATTTTTTTCCTTCAACAGGTTTCAAACCACAATCTTTTGATCCGTGTAGACATGTATAATATTACTAGACCAGAATTTTCCTGAAGTGCAGCTGGCTGAATATTACACACAAGCAAGCAAAATACAAATACAGAAAAAAGCATTGAGACTCAATCTTAAAGTGCTAATTGTAATCTTTATAATTTATTGATCTGTAATGTTCTGCTTATATTGTATATGCAAGATACCTTTGTTTATGAATATATTTTCTTGCATTTAAAAAGACTGTCATACATGCAACAAGTTTTCATGTATTCATTTAATAATGGAAAAAAAAGTTGTTTTTTTGTTTGTTTTTTGTTTGTTTTTAGTATTTTAGTAGATATAAAACTTAGATTGCTTCATTATACCACTGCCTCCTTATCAAACTGAATATAAAGTTTAATTATCAGACTTTTTGTAAATGTGGTGATTATTATTGTCCTCCATTTCACAGAAAGTTTGGAATCTCTTTATATAGGTGGATATACTTATCACCTTTATTGATAGCTCTAGTCCTTTTAGTATTATACCATTTATTATATTACGATTACTTCATTATATTTCACCCATCATTCAAATTTAAATATTTTTTGATGATTGGACAATGTGCTTGATACTGTGGAGAAATAAAGTTGAATAAAATAAACTTAATAGAACCTGAATAGGGTCTGGATTAAACATGCAGCTATTCTGAAACTTTGGAGTTTAGGGCATTACACGGGAATCAACATGTCTGTACATCCCACTTTTCGTTTCCAGGCTATAACTCTGTAACCTCGGGACCCATACTTGACACAAAGGTTGCTAATGGCCAAAAGGTGTTTTGTCATGACCTTTACCAAAAGTCATTGGCTTAAGGTCAAGGTCACAGGCTGAGAAGTAGTTGAATGAGTGTCCACCAGTAACTTTGTAATCTTTTGGTGTTATTATGCTCATACTTTGTACAAGGCAGGTGGATCAGGATGTCAGTGCTTGATCATGGTCAAGGTCAAGGTCACATGAATTGCATCTGAATATTTTGTGTGTGTGTGTGTGTAACCTTTGAATTACTCTTCTTTACATCAAAAATATGATTGACTCAAATATTGCTCATTGCTTTTTATGTCCAAAGGTCAAGGTCACAAGCTCTGTATGTGTGTATGCATGTGTATTATACAGGAGTATTCACCACCTTTAATCAATGATCTTGTTAATTTAATTTTTTCGATTGTTATGGTTATTCTTTTGAAACATTATGATGACTTGACCCTGACCACTCACTTAATAGATACAGATATAGGTAAATCGGAAGGCTAACTTAAGCTTAAATGCCTGATCTAGGGCACAAGTTGGTATCCGCACCATTTTTATAATTATCATTGTTTTGATGATTGTTTCTTGAGTATGCAATACTATCTGCTTCATGTTTTTGCTTTGTGTTGTTTATTTAATATGCACAAACTATATAAATAAAGTTTTATTTTAGTAAGTAGTGTCTCTTCATTTTTGTGTCACCTGCTGTTCCGTAGAACAACTCTTGTATTAAATATGTGATAAGCAGCTAACACATAAACAACCGTTTTACCTAACTTTTAATCTTAATTGTTGCCAAAAGAAAATATATACATGATGATTACTAATTATTTGTTTGGATTGAAATAAATGATACCTTTCCTTTCGTTATACAATCAAAATTCAAAATATGTTTTTTTTTTGTTTTTTTTATGAATTGGACACAGAAAGTGATTCAAAGCTATATCTAATACGTTAAAACATTATTTATTTACTTTACATGGATTATGAATTAAGTTCTTACAGTTTACATAAAATCATTGTCAATCATTGGCCTGGATGACGGCGTATGTGACCCTTATTGTGGGAAGAAACTGGAGCACTCAGAAAAACCCACGTGTCTGGACGGGTAATATCTAATGAATGTTTAAAAGTTTTAAGTAATTAAATGAATCAATCTCGATGGCTTTGGTAGCAGCGTATTTGGTCATTATTGTGGGAGGAAACCGGAGAGCTCGGAGAAAACCCATGTGCCTGAACGGGCGACCACTGTGCCCATACACGTGACCAGGAATCGAACCCGGGACGCATTGGTGAGAAGCGAAGCGCGTTACCACTACGCTATCCGGGCGCCCATTTTGCTAATGAATGTTTCTTACTGTAGTTCCAGGACTGGTCCTGTGTCAGGATAATGTGACATGGTTTGCCATCATGCCACGTGACTATGGCATGACATTTTAATGACGATAAAAATAAACTTTTCTCTCTTACCTTTAAGCAGGATTCATAATCTCAATTTCTTAAGCATTAAGATGTTCTCAAGTTATGTAACAATGATGCCAACCTTAGGTTCTGTTCAGTAAATAGAATAGAATGCTGATATAATTGTATGTCTTGCGAATTAATGGACTTATAAGTACACATGCCCTCTAGGATTTGTCTGGTATTGACGCTGTTTTTGATAGCTTTTGTCTGAAATTCTATCCAATTTCAGACTGATTTATTTCACTTGATCACAATATTCCCATGGTGAGTTGTACACTGAAGATCTTTGTTCCAAGATTTCTCCAGGTGCAAAGTACTGGTCAAAACCCCCAAAATAGTGATGAAATAAGACTTGTTTCTTCCTACTGTATTCAAGTTTACATGTCATAGACATAATAACCAGACAGATTTGCAACTCCGGTATAAGTTAAGAGCAAACAAGACTAATTTTGATGCAAAGCATTTAGGTCGCTTGGTTCAGAGATTTCTAAAGATTGGTCTAAAAGTTCATATAAGTCAAGAGTGTCTTCGGCTTAATTTCCTTTTTTTTTCGGTTAAAATATTTTTATCTTTTATCTATTAATTTCCTTTTTATACATTATAATTATTAGAAGAGTTAGGGTCTGCAAGATGCGTGAGATTTCTAGATAGGAGGCTACTTAAGCGGTGTAAATATATATATATATATATATATATATATATATATATATATATAAGCAAACAAAAATCATCATCTTCATCAACAACAAGGACACTGAAAAACAAAACAAATCAGCACATATCAGTTTTATTTGGTAAGCGATTTAGGTACAGGAGTCCCGGATTTTACTATCTTCCCAATAGTTATTACTTTCCTTGATTAATACTGTAAAGTAGCATAGCGTGATGAGATTATGGGTCGTTTTATATATATTTTGTTTTACGATGATAATACGGCGTTTTTTCTTAATGAATTACTGGAAAAAGGGACTCACTTTGAATTATCATATGCGTGAAAAATATAAATAGAATAAAACGTCTCGGCAGCGAAAGTTGCCGAATTGTCTACAGTGTGTCGATATAATCGGAAATTATTCATTATTTGCACATTTTAATATAAGAATCTACTCAGAACTGAAACAGTCCTTAAATTGAAAATTGAAAGTAATATCACATTGATCCATCATCCACAGTATTGTTATCACGTGACACAGGTATTCATCCTAAAAAACACCAAAAAAAAAAACACACCAAAAAAACAATATGAATATACAAAGTACACAATTCATTTGTAGTAGCCCTGACTGGCCATATGTGTGTCCAATCTTAATGAATTAAATTATAAATAGATCTACCTTTTAAGCTTACCATGTAGAGTGAAATGCACAGATAGGGATTTCTAGTCGAGCAGTACCATCCAGAAAGGATATAAGAGACTCCCCGAGTAAGAGAATAGCTATATCTATATTTCTTTACTAACATATAATAACACGTACGCAAGTTCATAGGAGGTGGACGTTTATTTTCGAAAAAATAAGCAATTAGCATTGGCCAGCTAGAAACCAATACCAAAAACCAATTAGAAATGAGTACAACATTTGTGTAAATATAAGGTTCCACAGTCTTGCCTGAAAACAGACCAGTATCATAATAAAATAAGCCAAAAAAAAAATAAAATAAAAAAAAAAAAAAAAAAATGAAAAAAAAAAAATATATATATATAAAATAAGTAAATAGATTAACCCTAATCCTTGTGAATGCTTACACCTTAAATGAAAACCTTCGAATGCCGTTCACGTGTTTATTCCTGCCAAAACTCATCCTGTGCCACACTGGCAACCCGCAAAAAGCGTGCCGAAAAGAAAAGCAGTACGAGTGATTGCATAGATGGGACATGACACGATTGATATACACTTAAAAGACCAGACTAGTCCACATTAAATAAAATTCAATCGAATTGGGAAATCCATGATGTCATTTTAGAGAACCAGACTATACCATTCTTGTAGTGTTTGTTTACAATACTGTAGTCGAAGGCCACATGCTCTCTTATTGGTTAAGTTTTTATTAACACGGAAACAGCACGTCATATAAACAAAATAGAAATTGAGTCCATTTCATTGAAATTTGGAAGTCCTGTATAAATTCATGGATTCATGCACGGAAATTATGTAGCTGTGACAACATTGTATCAATACCACGTGACCGTGATGCCACGAAAGGCATCAAAATCAAGACAAAACTGTCAACATTGCATCCACTTGAAAATACAAAATTACCATAAATATTTCGTTCAGAAAAACGATCCAACTGCTGATAGAGATCCCAGATCCTATCATCCCGCGGAAAGCTCATATTTTTCATTTTAGACTGACACATGTCCCAGAAATGTAAGACCAAAAATTATTTTCTATTTTTAAGCGGAGCTAATGATGACAGTTATTTTAGTGACGTCACAGTCACGTGATATGGCTACTCTGGACGAGGTAAATTCTCAATTAAACTCAGTTATTCAATAAACTGTGTTTTAAGTTGTTGATAATTGATAGTTGATGATAATTTTCACAGTTTTACTTCCTCTGCGAATATTAGGATATAACTAAATGTGAAAAAATATAACCCATTCAAAATGCACCTACATGTGTCAAATTTAATGTCCGATTCAATTACCTCCCCGTGCTGATATGGATGTTGCAGATGGTAAATAGTTTCATGTTTGTAATCAAGAGGTTCCGTGGTCGAGACATGCCGCGATACCTGTGATTTTTTGGACAGGTTTTTCAACGAAAAATTCCGTCCTTTAAAATGATGACATACTGGCGGGCGTCGGGCGTCTTGCGTCCACTCAGGTTGACTTTTTTTTTTAAAATCTTCCATACTTTCTATGTCCTTCACTGGATTTCTTCAATATCTGGGCATTTGTTTAAGTGGATGGACTTTGCAGTTGACCTTGTGACCTTGACCTTCGACATACTTTTGATAAAAAATAGCCGTGTCTTGACAGGTTAACTTTTGGTTAATCTACAATAACTTCTTTGTGCTTCAATGGATTGTTTCAATATTTGGACAGTTATTTAACTGGATTTCATCATAATGCAGTTATTCTTGACCTTGATCTTTGACCTACTTTTGATGAAAAAGTCCGAAAAAAAAATCAGGTCTTGTTTTATTATCAAGATCATTCGACCTTTTTTCGTGAGAATGTCTTCAGTTCCGTGCGGGAGAAACATCCCTGGTACCTACTCGTCTAGGAAAAGACGAGCCAATCAGTTGTACTTGCACTCAGGTATCTTAGCCAGTAGCGCTGACGTCAGCTAGTGTCAGTGAGACAGAAAATGTTACCATAAGCAACCACATTACATTCTTTTTTTTGGTCTGTAAGAAGCATTAATAGCACCCGGAGACGGTCTATCCTTCAAAATATTAATAATGGTACGCCTTGGGAATCAATAAACCTCTATATAGTGCAAAATGTAATGAATTATTCACAAATAGAAAAGTGTGAGTAACAGCCATAGCGTCCTACCATGTGACAAACTTAAATGCGTTGGATTACAACTGTGCTCGTTTCAAAGCGGTAATAAAACCGAGTTAAATGATATGCGATATGCTCAAATTTCTTTAAAATTCACATTGACAACATAATTTTTTTTAAATTTATTTGGTTTTCAAATTTATATGCCAGATCTCAGTATGTATTTGAAACCTTTGATTTGCTGTTCTATATTTTAATAGTATATAAGATTCATTTTCAGATAAATATTTTAGGTAGAATTCAAGGTCGATATCATCTTTAAAATTACTGTAAATTTTATCTTCATTAGATTGTTGCAACTGGTCATGCCATAACTGTTTATTTTGATCAATAAGCGTTTGTTTGATTTGTTTTAGTAGATTCATTTGATAAATAAAAAAACTGATTTATCCATAAATCTGGTCTTCTTACAGAATAGGGAATTTCCTTAATTTTGTTTGACCATTTATAATTACATGTTTCGAAGTTCAATTTGACCTATATACATGTACTATAGAGACAAGGTAAACAACTCCCTCAATCGGGAAAGTACACCGGCTTCGTTTTGTCACCGATATTTTCATTACACTTCAACGTACATCTATGAGACCTATGTCAATCGAAAGGTCGATAAATAACGTACATTTTGGTTTACTAACTATTATACGAGACCTTTTCGTTGATTTTTGACAAAGTTTCAAACTTGGAGAATTCATGCCTTTTTCCTACTCGAATCTTTTTCCTACAAATCTATGGGGATTTACAATAAAAACAATTTATACAAAATATCAATTACCGTAGATTTGAAATAAAGTTAATAAAGTTATATGATGGACACGCAAGGAATAATTTAGCTAAAACAATGTGATCAAAAATGTGATGAAAAATGATCAAAATTTTCGATGGGATGAGCCTTTGGCCAGTCAATCACAAAAACGTACCTTTCTTGGTCGAAGTGAATTATTTCAAGCTATGCATCATTAACTTAAATATACTGTCTCTTTTTTTCTCTATTTTTTTTCATGGCTTTCCATATACTTATTTCTGGAAGAGATATAAGATGTTAAAGTTGGCATGTGATCGAAATTTGAGTAACGTTAACAACAGTCGACATTAATTTATGGATAATAACGAAATCAGTTGAATACCTAGCATGGGCAATGTCAAAAAAGTCTTACCAAAATATCCAAAATTATACAAAATCATTTATAAAAATGCCATTATTTTATTAGAAATGCATTTCCTGTTAAACAGAACACATAGTTTTCAAGATTGCAAACATGCGTTAAGAATCACTTTGCGCATGCGGTCCGGAAGGCGAACAGGTGAGATATTGATACCTTGAAATATTGATTTTGGCGGGGCGAAAAGTCGAAATATTTTTTCCGTCTTTACGCCCTTAAATCTCGCCCCGAAAGTTTAACTTTCCCTCTTTTCGCCATACCAACCATTTTTTTTGTCTTTTCGCCACGAAAGCACGTCTCAGGACATGGCAGAAATCAACCACCATATTTATCGGTGGCGTAAATTGTAAAGAGCCGTGCTTGTAATCAGCTGAGAGAAATCACTAACTATGCGAATGCTTCCAAAATCAATCCGTGCAGGTGAAACATATCTACTACCGCTTTATCCAGGAAGAGACAGTTGTGATAAGCCATACCCTTTAGATAACGAAATATGTTTACAATTTAAATAGTTCCATCCATCCATCTATCCACTCATCCATCCATCCATCCATCCATCCATCAGTTATATTTACGAAAACTCTATTGCTAACGTCCGTAACGTTATGGTAATTAATTGTAAGGCTTTATAAATCGATCTATCGATCGATCAATCAATCGATCACTTTTACCCATAAATCCAACTGTTCTAGTTTTTGTTAATTGAACAGAATATGATTAGCAACGCCTTGACATCCGTTTTGATTTGTAAGATGCATTAATAGCACCCGGAGACGTTCTGTCCTACAAAATATTAAAAATGGTTCGTATCGTGAGTCCATAAACCGCTCTATAATAAATTGAATAATTCATATATAGAAACATGCGAATAACAGCTACACGTGCGCACATCAGTATTCTCCCAAGAGACTGACGTTTTATGCTTGGGTTTACAATTCTTCTCTTTTCAAACCAGGAATAAAACAGAGTTCGATGACATGCTTCATCAAAAGTCGCACTGACTGAATTAATTTTAATATGTTTATATATTTTTAATAAATTATATGGCTTTCTCAGGAAACTCAGATATGATTTCGTGTTGCACAAAACATCTTAATGTAGAGTCCTCATTCACCGTCCGTTGGCCTGACGTATATATCAAATACCAATAAGGCAAAAAAGTAACAATGCCCGTAAGTGATCAAGTCATGATTATTCGAAACAGTTTTCAGTAAACATTAGATGCTTGATGCGCATATTATCATGTTTATTTTTTTCTAACGCTAAGGTTAAAGATCTGACACCTTTGGCTACAATTCAGTGAAACATTATAAAAGATTTTCTGTTGCAAGAGCATTGTGCACATACTGTGAATGTTCTTATCAGTTTTAGGGTCTTTCCTTGGATCAAAGTTCTTGGTTGAACCATTTCTCTGCCACAACTGTTTGAAGTCATTGTAAAGAAAAACTAAACAAAGGCTTTTTTTCATTCCAGGTTGACCGTCAATGCATACTTACCAGAAAGTATCACATTTTGCTTGATTTGCTGACACATCTTTTGTGTCAGGTCTTGTCTTCTTTGCTAATCTTATTGCAGGGGACAAACTCTATTTTTATATGATTATTGAAACTGTAGGACTGTCCTCTCCTTTATATTCAACAACCTGATGATTTTACATTTTGTGTCTAGAATTACTAAATATAGGTATAGATATTTGATAATTGCTATTTAGAATACTTTAAGTTGTAGAATTGTATTCGTATGGAATATATTGAAAACTAGTAGTAGATAAAGAATGAAATAAAACATAGCATGTGGCCGAGGTTTTGCCACAAACATCTTTTTCAAGTAGATCCACTATATATCAAACTCTTTTATGCCGCCTATAAATCAAATTGGGAAGTCATTTGGTTTATCCTTGGATTCGTGGATGTAATTTCAATTACAAATAATCCAATTATTAAGCCAAATACCCATCAGCCTTAATAAGCATTTTCGCTTATTTGTCGTGCTTGGCAGCTTATCAAATCGCTTATCTTTGTAATATTACTGCAGATATTTGCAAGTAGATTAACAAACTAACGCCATCCAGACACATTCCGACTTCAGCAGTTAGGAACTTGAGTAAACATGTCGACATGCTTTTAAAATGTTATTTTATCTTTACCCATTTTGTAAATATATGAAGAAGCACACAGAAATTTAATTATTTGAAAACAATTTGTAGAGTGATTATTTGGAAAATAGCACAAAGGTGACAAAATAGGAACAGATCATTACAAAAACTGATATGTGTAAACGTGTATTGTGAAATGTACCTGTGATATATTTATTTGAAGCAACTAATTAAATTACAAAGGCCATATTTTAAATATAAATACCCGGAGTGGCCGTTTCTCATTCTCTCCAGATATCTGTAGATGGACACACAGATCGATTAAATAAGTGAGAAATGGATGAAAAGAACGGTAGATATATAAATTGATGAAGGAAAATATTGACTGATGAAAAGATAGAAGGGAGGAATAAATGAATGAGGATTACATGAAAACATTCAAATAAATGGATAAATTTAGTAAAGATGTTAGGTATGGTATTTTTAAAAGAATTGATACAGCTTTGGGAACTGTCTGTTCAAGCTTAAAAAAATATAAGCATTAAATGAATACTTGTGTTGACTTGAAAGCCATTGTTTTGAGAAGATTTTGAGACTAAATTGAAAACAAAACTACAGCAGTGATATCACCGAGACGCTTGATAGTAACGGTCAAGATCGATGTGGATCAATTTTAAAAAGGCAGAAAAAAGCTGCATAAGATAAAAAAATAAAATAATCCGTAATCAGTATACACTGATATTGTGGTAGTTTAATACGGGAGAAATTAGCGAGATTCCGTCGGTCAGATCTCTTCCGACCAAACGTGTTTTTAGTTCACCTGAGCACGAAGATCAGACTTTGTCCGGCGTCCGTCGTCCGTCGTGCGTCGTCAACTTTTGCTTTAAAAGACATCTCCTCCTTAACCGCTGAGCAGATTTTGATGAAATTTTACAGGAATGATCCTTGGGTGGTTCTGGGCAAAAATAGCTAAATTCCTTCCGATCCGCCAACCAAGATGGCCGCCAGAGCTAAAAATAGAAAAATCTTTGAACGTCATCTCCTCCTAAACCGCTAAGCAGATTTTAATGACATTCAATAAGAATTATCATTGGGGGCTACTGCACAATAATAGCTAAAATTTCTCCGTCCGCCAACCAAGATGGCCGCCAGAGCTAAAAATAGAATAATCTTTAAACGACATCTCTTCCTAAACCGCTGAGCAGATTTTGATAAAATTTTACAGGAATGATCCTTGGGTGGTTCTGAGCAAAAATAGCTAAATTCCTTCCGATCCGCCAACCAAGATGGCCGCCAGAGCTAAAAATAGAAAAATCTTTAAACGTCATCTTCTCCTAAACCGCTAAGCAGATTTTAATGACATTCAATAGGAATGATCATTGGGTGCTACTGCACAATAATAGCTAAAATCTTTCCGGTCCGCCAACCAAGATGGCCACCAGAGCTAAAAATAGAATAATCTTTAAATGACATCTCCTCCTAAACCGCAGAGCAGATTTTGATGTAATTTTACAGGAATGATCCTTAGATGGTACTGAGCAAAAAAAAAACCGCTAAACAAATTTAAATGAAACTCAATAGGAATAATCATTCGGTGATACAGCACAATAATAGCTAAAATATTTCCAAACGCACCATCCAAGGTATGAAAAAATTAAATTCCAATCCGCCAACCAAAACGGCCGCCAGAGTTACAAAAAACTTCTTCTTAACGTCGGAGCAGATTTTGATGAAAATTTACAGGAATTATCCTTAGGTGGTGCTAAGCAAAAATAGCTAAATTGTTTAGGTCTGCCTACCAAGATGGTCACCAGAACTAAACAATAATAAAAATTTAAATACTATATAATTTATTTTGTGTAAATTTATTTCCTTACTTAAGCATTTTCTCTCTAGCAGTTGAATTCAGGTGAGCGGTTAAGGGCCATCATGGTCCTCTTGTTTAATTCGCGAACATTATTAAGTTGAGTCCTCAGGTAAGGGTTGTTTTTTGTCCCTGTACAGTGTATTTCTTTATTCACACCTTCCATGCAAAATAAGGCCAATTTATGAAAACCCATCAATGATCAAAGGAGTTACGGCAATTTAAACGACCTGATGTACGATTTCAATGGAAAAAGTTACCTATCCTCTTAGTATATGTATATATAAGGTTGATATTTTAATGCGGCAGGTTTTCGGTCAAAGGCTTTGTTGTCAGTGAGACAGAAAATTTAACCATAAGCAACTCTATTGCATTCTTTTGGTCTGTTAGAAGCATTTATAGCACCCGGAGACGTCCCATCATTCAAAATATAAATAATGGTACGCATTGGGAATCAATAAACCTCTATATAGTGAAATATTTAACGAATGCTTCAAAACTTGAAACACGTGAATAACAGCTACATCGTCCTCTCAAGTAACGGACTTTAATGCGCGAAAATCTGCTTGTTTAAAAACGGGAATAAAACCGAGTGCAATACGATGTTCATATTTCATCAAAAGTCACACTGAAAAAATCAATTTTCTGAATTTAATCGGTTATCAAAGTTATGATATGCCAGAGGCGAGTTGCTCACAAATATAGTTTTAATGAGTGTCAATGCACATTTCACTGGATTTGTGTGCAACTGGAAGGTAAAAAAAAAATAAAATTTAGAAGTACTCTTCAAATGTGCTTGCTCAGTAACATAGTATTTGTTTTAAATGGCGGATAAATATTGTTTACGCCCCCTTGAAAACACATTTTTCGTTATAAAAGAATAAAAAGAGTAAACTGTTCCCTAAAGCACGAAAAAAAACAACAACAAAAAAAAAACGGGAATATGTGACGCTGCAACATTTTGTGTGAGCCACTCGCCCCAAGACTCGTATTGATTTAAAACAAACGTCTCGATTTGCTTGGTTTTAACTGAGGTATGCCCTGTGTTATATTGATTGTATTTTTTGTCTGCGATATACATGTACGTATAAGTGCAACAGAACTTTTATTTTCATCCTTCAACTGTGTTAAAAGTTTCCGTGACAATGCACTTTCTTGGAGCCATTCATCATCTTCAGTGATGGTTCTTGTTGATATTGGAGGCACCTCTGGCAAAAATTCAGTAGAACATGAAAAAATGCTTCCTATTTTAAGAGGGAGTGAGCACACCATGACTATATTCTTATCAGATTAATAGCCTTTTCTTGCATCACGGTTCTAATTCGAACTATTTATCAACAACAAATGGATATATGCTATGTAATCTCACATAATTTTGACGATATGTTGTTTAATCTTCCAGTGTGTCCATCACTGCATACTTATTACAAAGTATTGCAGTTTGTTTGATCAGCTGAACAATCCTTTGTGCTTAGGTCCTTGTCTCCTATACTGATCTTATTTCGTACAGCAACCACTACTGTTATAAATATAAGTATTGAATGTTGTTGCCTATTGGAGGTTTTTGGACTTTGAATCTGTTCATACAACTGCACAACTGCCATTTCTATTTAATGTCCTTGTGATTTCATATAGGATTTGGTGTCTGGAATGGCAGGACTGTAGGTAATTTATCGTATTGCATTTACTATACGCCATTTAACTGGGAAATATGTTACAACTAGTGTTTAGAACTAAGACGGTTTATATGAAGATTGCTTTACTGGCTATAGGCCTGTCGCACCAAACACTGCACTTATTTTAAAATCAAGTATAGTTCGATATCATTACCTAACATATAATATGAGCTACCTCTTAAATTGAAATTGTTTTTTTTGTCTCCTTACATATCTACAACGCTTACAAGATGGACCATTTCACTCCGAAATGTAAAGTTAACAGGTCTACGTAAATCAACGAGCACTTCCCGAACACCTAATCTATATGCTGGTTAATAATTCCAGACATTCTTCAATTAAACAAACATTTGAGATTTTCCCAAGTCAGACAGATTGGTCAATTTAAATCAGCGAATTAAAACGGGTATTGCCGAGCCTCTGGTGAAATTTTCTATTCAACAAGATTTTTTCATTAATGAATAAAAGTATAATTGACACAACTTCCAGGGTGTGATACAGTCACTGACCCACTATCACATTGCTTTGTGAAATAAAATTCAACACACACACACACACACACACACACACACACACACACACCTTTAACTTCCCCGCCCTCCCAAACAAAAGCATGAATGATTCTCATTCTTTAGATGGTATAACGTCAACCAATTCCTCGATCGACTCGCATATTTCAGTTTCTCGTAGTTTCATAGAACATTCGAACAGTAAACGGTTATTCTACGTTTAATACCTTGGCCATTTTGTTATCACATTATCATAAAAGGTTTAAAATTGCACACCTTGTAGTGGCTTCAAATCTATTATTTTACTGATAATACTATTTGAAATCTAATACACAAAAAATGTAGTGCTACTGCTCGCCATGCTAAAATACATGAATATGACCTAAGGGGTACGCGATTAATTGTAAAAAGAAAGACAGAAATAGATAAAGTGAATGAATTAAATAGTTGTACTAACCGTATACCAATTTGAATGTTTACAAAAAGCTGGACACCGTTTACAATTGGTGCATTCATGTTTGATATCAATTTGAAAAAAAAATGTTCTCTGCAACACCAGGTTTCAGTTGAAATATTCCTTGCAGCTCCATAATATAATTTTATTAGCTTTTCAAAACTACGGTAAATAATAGTTTGCATAAATAGGGGTTGTTTTGTTGCAAATCACCAAATTACGTGAAAAAAGAAATGGTCGCAGAAAAAAAATCATATGAGAAAACAGATGTTATTTTTTTTCAAATAGGAACTAGATGTATCAAAATGAACTGCAAAAATATGTCATTGTTTATAATTTTATTAAATATGTCAATTTGATCAATTCACTGCTTGTTGCTTGTGGCTTTTGATGAATGATATTTTCATGTGGTTTTGTTTCTGATAACAAATACCATATATAATCATATCAAAGGTTCCAAATACATCCTGATACGATATTGACACTTGGAAGTATAATATAATAATTTGTAGATAGTAACTCAAATGTGTTGCTCAATACTTGACAGCTAACCAAATCTGTCTTTACGGTTTATATAATTGCTCCATATTTTTCGAATACATAACAAATTTCCCTAAAACTAACTCAATTTTATCCAAACAAAATTTCATTGTGAACTCTCGGCAATGTGACTTCATTCTTAACCATCCTTTTGATAACGACACACTCAGAGGAGCACACGGACAGAAATTGTTTGTAAAATACCACAAATGTGTCAAGTGTGACAGAAAATCAATTTCACTTGTGAAATGAAAAAAATGATTAGTGAAAACGCGCATTGTGCATTGTTTCTGTAATTATGATCTGGAGAAACTAAATAAATGACGACGGTTAAAAAATAACAAATACTCGTCTCTCCTTCTCTGTAAAGATATATGGATAGACGGATGTGTGCAGGTGGACAGACGGACATGAAAACAGACAGACAAACATGTAAATACAGATCGGTTAGCCGATATATTGAAACTTACGTTATATACAGACACACATACAGATAAAATCTTATGACGAACTTCAGATGTAGACTATTATTCATGGTTCTATCTTATTAAATCAGGGCGAATATTTAACAAGCCATTTACGTGGCACATGTGCGTTCAGTTGCCGGTAATTAACATTTTCATCCCCGTACTATCGTAGCGTATAGAATCCTAGCAGAGAACTATCCCCCTAATAGTTGCGAATGCAAGGCCGTAAGCCTGTTTGAATTTTTAAAGAAAGATTATATAAGTATAAGCCAGTACAATTGTCATTCCGACAGATTAGATAATTGCGACGAAACTTGACTGCGGAAATTCACATACAGAATATTTGTTTAAGACTTCATATATTTAAATACATGTGTATGTGAAATAGACAATTTTTCAGACAATAAATAATGTTTGGATAATACGTGCTATCATGACGCATATCTATGTTATGATATCACAATGAGGCAGAACGAAGACGACGTCCTCCGAGTAAGGCATGTTTCCGTAGAACTTATATTTTGACGATGAAAAACAAAGAAAAATCGCTCTTTTACAATTATATGTGAACAACGTCTCATTTTTTAATAAAAGATATGCTCCCATGCAGAGTAATCCTCAAAAATAATATAACCTTTAAGTTGTGCTTGAAATAGAATTAGTGACCCAATGTTGTTGATGATGATAATGATAAGTCTAAATACACAACTATGATTATAACGTTATATACGTTCTTAGTCTATGTTAACAGTGAGATAAGCAATCGGCTAACTATATGACCAGCTCAGCTCACGGGGCGTCTCCTAATTTCGTTCCACTTATATAGGTCTAGGTGGAAAAAATTACATTTCATAAATCATACCTTAGTTTCCCGCTAAGTGACATGAGTATAACAGGCTGCATGCTTCCATGTGTGTTGACAAAAGTTATTAATTCCCAATTACATCACATATACTTAATTTTAAAGAGAATTTTCAAACCAGTTTTTATTGCATTTGAGCAGGATGTGTAGAGTGCGATTTATCTTACCTGTGTCTACTGAAGTGAAATACAAATGTACTCGAATTAAATTAGATACTCAAATTGTGCATAACCAGAATTACTTTATTTTTTATTTGCTCAGTAAAAAGGTATTTTCTATTTATGAAATAAAATAATGTTGATATAAATACCCATTAAGAATAAGTAATAAGCAGACAGGCCCCGTGACTCGCCTGTCACAGACAGTGCTTTTGAAAGCTAGTGACAGAAATCCAATTCCAGACACCTTTTATTTCCTTTCAACGCGACGTTCTCACGGTGCGCTGTACCCTCTAAAACTTTTCCCAAGAATTCACCAGGCCTGAAATAATCGGTAAACCAATAATCAGTGAGAGATTAAAAGTTTATTTCTTCCTATCTTATAAACGCGTTCCTGGTTTTCCTTATTTGGCGTCGAAATGTTACCTCATTTACTTTTTACTTACAGAGAACTGTACCATTGCTTCACCCATAAATATTCATCTGTATTTCATCTAAAAGATTGAAATTTACATTTTATAATTATATGCTGAGAATGCGTAGAAGGAGTCAAATATCTTTTGCCGCTGAACTGTTTCTACATTTTCGGAAACTCTCACTGGCTCACTGAATCAGAGATGCCATTATTTGTACATTTGATTGTATGAATCTACTCAGATCTAGTACCGACTAAAATTACATGTCACAAGCTCAATATCATATAGATACATCTTACGATCAGAATAATCCAGAGTGTGTGATGGATATTTGACATTTAAATAGAAAAATAATACATAGGTTCAATATGACAGAAGAGTTGAAAAACAGCAACATCGTTTACTTGTGATATATGATGCTACATGTTAACCTTTCTCATTGATTTTGGGTCATATATTGAATACCTATAATGTGAATAAAAAACCACATTTATAGATATTCCATTTATGACCCTAGTCTGCTGTACATTTCCTTTATTATGTAAAGTCAGACTACAGGCTTAATGAAATATGATAATGCATTATGGAAAAAGACATGAAGTAATATCAAATAATTTGCCCTATTAACGTTTTACTTACCGTGAATTTGAATGTAAAATGATAAACATTTTTGATGGGATGAACCATTTGGCCAGTCAGTCACAAAAACTTACGTTTTCTTGTCGAAGTTAATTATTTCAATTTACACATCATTAACTTTGATATACTGTCTCTTATTAATATTAATATAAATCACAGCTTCCCATACGCATTTCTGGAAGAGATATAAGATGTTAAAGTTGGATGTGATCGAAATTTGACAACAAAATATATTTATAAAAATGCCACTAATGTTTTTAGAAATGCATTCCTATTAAAGAAGAACACATAGCTTTCCATCTTTACGCCCTAAAATCTCGCCCCGAAATTTCGACTTTTCATCTTTTGCATCTTATAACACTGATATTGGCAACTATGTCTGCCCAATATCTTGAGGGGATATCCAGGCGATGGAAAACTTGCCAAGTGTATGCTAAATCGCCTAGATACCATTTTCGATGTAGATGTTATATAGCCTATATAAAGTTCGATATACCTCAACATCTGTTTCGTTTGCAAAGTGTTTGCTGAATAGTTCAGATATCATTTTTGATATAGTAAGATATCCCCTCAACATCTGTTTTATCAAATATAAAATATCAAGAAGATATAATGAGATATCAAGACTACAAAGAGAGAGAGAGAGAGAGAGAGAAATAAAAGCAAATGTACAGAACAAGTTATATATACATATACTTTGCATGTAATAAGTAATTATATGCATAAAGTGACAATTAATTGTTGTTCACATAATTGTTGGACTGACAAAATAACAAATTACTAATTAAACTTAGAAACGTCACTTTAATAACTGAATATTCATAAGTTTAAATTCTTTATAATAAATGTGCACTCGTTATGCTTTTACGCATTTAGAAACCAGTCTTACTGATACAGAGTCTAAGATCTTTGCAAACAGTGCAGACCAAGATGAAGCTCTCCCACCAGTTTCCTCAATTTTAGTCATATACAATAATTCTTATTAAAACAAAATGAATGTTCTTATTTTGGCATTCATCAGTATATATAATTAAGAGCACCCAAAGGTTGCCTATATTTTCAGAAGTCCAAACAATGGTGCAACTTAACAAATAGCTCTGAAAACAAAACAGTCTTAACAATATCACAAAGTCCACAATACATACTTAAAACACAGACTTGGGCAGTGACAGTCAAACTTATACCAATACAGCCATAACATATTGGCCCTATTGTAATCTTTGCATACATGTATTTAATCTGAATAATGGTTATTTTCTACAGATTGGGCCTGCACATATAGGACCTGGCTAGTTGAGAAAATTTTCTTCCCAATGGTCGGTCCTTAGCCCATCGAATACCAATCTTTGACTGCGTCCTCTCCATTTCCTTCAATGTTGCTGCCTTTGTATCCGGATTATTTTGCAGGAATTCTCCCAAATAAAGAGGATAAATTATATGCTTTCAGATATAAAAAGAATGGTTGGTTAACAGGGGTTTTCATCTCAAAACAAAAACAAATTGATATAAAATCTTAAGTTTTTTCTTATACCAACCCTGGCGTGTTTATTGTTGCACTGAAAATGAGCTTATAACGTTATTCAAGAGTTGTCTCATCTCAAAATGTACAGACATCATGATCTTAACATGAAAGATTTCACCTCTGCTCAGACTCAAAACATAGTGATGAAAGAGAAATTAATTTACTATCCTACTATTTTTTAAATATCCAAAGACAACAAAGTGAACCTTCATACGTGACAGTTTGGAACAATTCAGCAGTAAAAGGGTTAAATTACTACCCTTCCACAATTTCATTATATATAATATAAGTATATAAGGACTCCTGATAGTGTCTTCCCTTTCTCCTAAGAAATTGTATTGTTGGGTCAAATTATTGTTCTGTGATTCTATTAGACGCACCAAACACTCCATCTGATGGTTGTCACCTTCGAAGTATTAGAGATTATTCAGCTGGATAAAATCAAGATTATTAACTTCAAGTTCAACTAGTGATTAGCCATATCAAAGTAAGATCATTTCGGTTACACAAAAATTGTGGTTGTTATAAAGACTCATATTCAGACTGCTTTATACGTAGAAGATAAAAAGTATTGTTTCCGATTAAGTAAGATATAAAGAAATGAATTTCCAGTACAAACCCATGACGGGTATAATTTAACTTCCTATTAATTTAATCCTTTTGTAAATATTCAAACAATATGATGTATATAATAAAAAAGGACACCAAAACACTCAGATTTGCTCAAAATGATGAATTCTCCTCCCAAAAATATACGCCTGCAAATGATACCTCTAGCTTGAAGAGTCCTGTTCGATAGCTAAAACGCGGATCCTGCATTAAATCGCAGGAGTCAAATGCAATGTGCAGTGTTGTCAGATTATTGTAAATAGATTATTTTTTCATATTTTTTTAATATTTTGATTCAGTATATCATTTAGTGTGTTTACATGATAATATAATATATTTGTTAATATATTACTTTGAAGGCATTTTCATGTTACCTTTTTTTTTAATTTGACACCTGAACATCGGGGAGGGGGGATGTTGTATAGATATACAATTATATATTCGACAGTGTCAACTCAAGATATTGATGCGACATTGCCAGGAGATCATAATATGCATATCAGAAATCATACATCGGCTCTACATCCCATTAATATCCATATATCTATATCCGATATTTGATATTGTTCCTACATATCCTTGCTTGCTGGGTATTTATCGGAGGCGTAAATGGTAAAGATCCGTGGTTGTAATCATTTAATTCCATTTTGAGAGAAAACACTAACTATGCGTTTATTTTCAAAAATCAATCCGTGCAGGTGAAGCATATCTCCTACCCCGTTATCCAGGAAGAGACAGCTGGGATAAGCGACACTAGATTTCCAAATATGTGTAGTTAGTTACTATATACCCCAATCAATCAACTAATCCATCCATTCACCAATCAGTTTTATATTCCGCACACCCTATTTCTAATGTCCGTGACGTTATGGTTATTTATTATGAGCTTTATAATTCGGTCAATCGAGCGATCAATCAATCGATCGTTTTCCCCATAAATTCAACTGTTCTAGCCAGAAGCAGTCGTCAACTTTTGTCTGTTGAACAGAATACAATTAGCAACGCCATGACATCTGTTTTAGTTTCTAAGATGTATTAATAACACCCGGAGACGTTCTCTCCTACAAAATATTAATAATGGTTCGTATTGGGAGTCCATAAACCGCTCTATATTGCATTGAATAATTCAGAAATAGAAACACGCAAATAACAGCAGCATTTTCCTAAGAGACGGACTTTTTATGCTTGGGTCGATTCAAACCGGGAATGAAATGACATGCTTCATCAAAGGTTGCACTGACTGAATTAATTTTCTTAAGGACGTTTCAGTGGGTTACAGCTGATTTTGATTTTGGTAAAAAATTGTTTTTGAATGTCTCATTCATTTTAAGTAGAATGATAGAAGAAAACCCAAATTTTAAGATTCACGTGTTAAGAATATCATTTAAAGTATATTTGCGAAATTTTGAAGGTACAAAAAGTCACATTTTAGTGTTTTTATGCGAATTTGGCAAAAATTTCAATATAAAAAGCAGTTTCAGTTAAAATACAAACCTGGTGTTTTTTACATTTTCAGAAAGCATTTATATCAGAGGACTGACTCTGAAAAAATAAAGGAAATCTGTCCGTTGAAAATGTTTTTATTTAGAAAAATATATATAAAAATCACAGTTTTGGGATAGTTTTTGTACTGATTTTGGTCTGGGCGCCAATTAGATTTTATGCTCGTTTTGTATGTTCAATGTATATTTGACAGTATTTTTTATTTGTATCTTACTGAATACATTATAAGTTACAAATAATGATAAAATATTCTAAAAGTATTACTTTAATATGGTGTTATGGTATCTAGAAACGAAATCTTTCTTAGTTTTTATTGCCATGTTTTTTCAAAATATTTTAGCTAATAGTGATGTTCTACCATAAGCTTAATATCTAAAATAAGCATGGTGACCCCCTATTTTAAATTCATATATCTTTTAGTTAAAGTCTAAAATACATATATGTAATGTTTGTAGAAAAATCAGTCCGCTAGAAAAAACACGATCAAACGTCTTTAAGTTATACGGCTTTCTCTGGAAACTAAGATATGATTACGTGTTGCACAAAACGTCTGGATTCAGATTGATTTCTCATTTACTGGAGGTCCGTTAGCCTGACACACAATGCCCGTAAGTTATCAAATCAAGATTATTCGAAAAACATTGTATCTTTCAGTAAACGTTAGATGCGTGATGCGCATATTATCATGTCGTTTCTTTTTTCTAACGCTAAGGTTAAAGATTAGACACCCATGGCCACAATTCAATGAAACATTATAAAAAAAAATCTGTTTCAAGAGCAGTTGTGCACACCATCAGGTAAATAAGCAACAATGCCCGTAAGTTATCAAGTCAAGATTATTCGAAATATTTTTCAGTAAACGTTAGATGCTTGATGCGCATATTATGTCGTCTCTTTTTTTCTAACGCTAAGGTTTAATATCAGACACCTCTTGCCACAATTCAATGAAACATTATAAAAGATTTTCTGTTTCAAGAGCAATTGTGTACATCATGAGAATGTTCTTATCAGATTTAGGGCCTTTCCTGCATCAAAGTACTTGGTTGGACCATTTTTCTGCAACAACTGTTTGAAGTCAATGCAAAGAAAAACTTAATAACTGCTGCTTCTCATTCCAGGTTGTCCGTCAGTTCATACTTATTAGAAAGTATCGCATTTTGCTTGATCTGCTGACAAATCTTTAGTGTTTAGGTCTTGTCTTCCTTACTGATCTTACCTTAGGGAACAAGCTCTATTTCGTCAATATGTGTATTGAAACTGCAAGACTATCCTGTCTATTCTATTCAATAACCTGATGGTTTAATACTTTGTGTCTAGAATTATTAAATATAGGTGTAGATATATGAGCCGTATGATAATTGCTATTTGGACTAATTAAAATTGCAGAATTTTATTCGTATGAAATGTATTGAAAGCTAGTAGTAGATAACGAATGAACTAAACATAGCATGTGACCGGGGTTTTGCCACAAATATATCTTTTGTAAGTAGATCCAATATATATATCAAACTCTTTTATGACTCCTAGAAATCAAACTAGGAAACCATCTGGTTCATCTTTGGATTCGTGGTTTTAATTTCACTTACAAAATCCATCATCAAGCAAACACCCATCAACATAAATAAGAATTTTAGCTTAATTGTCGTGCTTGGCAGCTAATCAAATCGCTTATCCTTGTAATATTACTGCGGATATTTGCAAGCAGATTAACACTGTCTACAAACTAACGCCATCCAAACACATTCCGACTTCAGCAGTTTATCTTAACCCATGTTGTCAATATATGAAGTAGCACATGGCAATTTAATTGATTAAAAACAATTTGTAGAGAGGAAGAACTTTTTGGAAAACAGCATAAAGGTGACAAAATAGGCACATATCATTACAGGAAATTGATATGTGTAAACGTATATTGTGAAAAAAAAACCTGAAGTAAATACTTGTGCTGACTTGAGAGCCATTGTTTTGAGAAGATTTTGTGACTTAATCGAAAACAAAACTACATCAGCAATGTCCCCGAGACGCTCAAAGGTAACTGTAGAGAATCCACAGTTTAAACTGATCAACATTCAAGGTCGACGTGGATCAATGTTTAAAAATGTAGAAAAAAGCTGTTTAAGATATGCATTCATTGATTTGTTTCTTTTATCAGTATCTGTCTAAACAATTCAACACTGGTATTGTTGGTTTTGTCTTTATTCATTTCTTCCGCGCAAAAAATACCAATTTTATGAAAATCTATCAAAGATCAATGGAATTACGGCAACTGAAACGAAATGATGCACGATTTCAATGAAAAAAAGGTTCAAACCCTCTTAGTTCACACACACACACACACACACACACACACACACACACACTTTATAAACTAAATATAAAAGGTTGAATTTTGAATATGGCAGGTTTTCGGTCAGAGAAACGTATCTGGTTAATTTGTTGTCCGTGAGACAGAAAATGTAACCATGCAAAACCCCATTGCATTATTTTTGATCTGTTAGATACATTATTAGCACCCGGAGACGTCCCATCATTCAAAATATAAATAATGGTACGCATTGGGAATCAATAAACCCCTATATAGTGAAATATTTAACGAATGCTTCAAAACTTGAAACACGTGAATAACAGCTACATCGTCCTCTAAAGTAACGGACTTTAGTGCACGAGAATATGCTTGTTTAAAGACGGGAATAAAATCGACTGCAATATGATGTTCATATTTCATCAAAAGTCAGACTGACTTAATTTTCTGAATTTATTCCGTATTCAAAGTTGTGATTTGCCAGAGGCGAGTTGCTCACAAAAATAGTTTTAATGAGTGTCAATGCACATTTCACTGGTTTTGTGTGCAACTAGAAGTTGGAAAAATAAATGTAGAGGTCGAGGAAAGTACTCTTCAACGGTGCCTTGCGCAGTAACATGGTAAACAAATATGGCCGACAAGGTTTTTGATTTTTATGTTCGGAATTGCTCATTGAATATGTTTTGTTTGTCGTTACAAATTTTTGCTGATTGATATTTGTTTTAAATGGAAATTACAAATATTGTTTACGATAGACGCCTTCTTGAAAACACCCCTTTTTTGCTATAAAAGAGTAAACAGAGTAAAATTGTTACAAAGAAGAAAACGGGAATATGTGACGCCGCAACACTTTGTGAGAGCCACTCGCCCCAAGACTCGTGTTGAATAGAAATAAACGTCCAGATTTGAATTTTTCTCGATTGGATACCGTATGCGGGTACTTATAGATTTATAATCTAATTGATTCACAACTAGATATTTCGTTTCCTTGCTTCAAATATCATTTCTTTTCATCATGATTGGATCGATTTAGATGAGTTATGTCCCTTTGTTATATTTGTTAAATATATTTTGTCAGCGCTAGTTCTCGGCTACCAATGGTCACAGTATTTATAAATACCAAACCTAGTCGCGC
>CM037785.1:37008256-37055756 GCA_021229015.1 Solen grandis
CATTTTTTTAATACTATAAGGCACATAACTCCTCACCCAATTGGCTAATATCAGCCATAATCAAACTTGGTCGAGAGATTATGGTAATAAACATTGTCATAAAGTTTGAAGATGATTGCTAAAGAAATGAAGATGCTACAGTGCAAACAATCTAATTGTGGACAACGGACGGACAATGGACATTCATCGATCCTAATAGCTCATCCTGAGCACAAGTGCTCAGGTGAGCTAAAAACTAACTAACTGTTTAATGTATAAGACATGTATGTTTAACCATCAGTATAAAACCATACCAGGCTGTGCACTCATGTGGCAAAGTGTTTATGAGCAATGACTCTTGGTATTACATGTACCTTCTATAAATATCAAGTTCTCCACATCTCAGTAGATTTGTGGCATGATACAACACCTAATCACATCATCTTCATTATGGGAAACCCAGTCCTGAAACTAACCTTATATGCTTAGCACCAAGCAAGGGAGGTATATAAGTACCATTTTTTACAACATTATTATGTCACAGCTAGGGATCAAATCCACAACCTACTGATTTAGGGGCAGACGCTCTAATCCACTAGGCCAATGAGACTGGTTTTCCCCTTGCTCTTTTGTTTGTTTGTTGGGTTTAACGTCCGACCGACAGTTTTCAGTCATTTGGAGACGTTGCCTACTTGAGACAGTTAATGAATATCAAGAAACACACGCAAAGCTATCAAAAACAAACATAAAACACGTAAAATCACATAGAAGATTATCAGTCACTGAAAATTATTACAATCACAGCTTTACATTCGACTGCAATACCAATTTACACATGCGCCAACGGCAGTGAAAACCCACTTTAATTGGATTTGTTTGTTTGTTTGTTTAACGTCCCACCAACAGTTTTTCAGTCATTTGGAGACGATGTCTACTTGAGACAGATATAGTGCTGCCACACTGCAGTATCACGCCGTAGACATCTGACATGATACCACACCCAGTCACATTATCCTGACACCAGGCCAACCAGTCCTGGAACTACCCTTATATGCTGAGAGCCAAGCAAAGGAGCTATAACAGTACCATTTATTATGACTTTGGTATGTCGCGGCCAGGGATTGAATCCACGACCTCCAGCACCCAAGGTAGACACTCTAACCACCGGCCACCGGGTCGTTACATTTTAATTGGCACACTAATATATACACATAACTTAATAACAATAATATATATATACAGTTCTGAATGCCATCCAGAAAAGAAAGGCCTATGTCAGTGAGGTCTGGGTAATTATACATCACTTTCAATCAAAATTTACAATAGATAACTCTTCTTCAGAGCTGGCCTATAATCTAAATGCTAGGTAAGGGACCTAAATACCATATTTTGGTGAGAATGTGCCATTTTCGTGATTTGGGGTAAGAAAAATCAAGAGTTACTTACATGTACCAAACTTAGTGAAAACTGCATGAAGTCAAAGGACTTTTTCAGTGGGGAAGATGCCTATTAATGGCCGGACAAATGATTTTCAGATTCGGAATAGATTATGGTTGCACTAATATGTCAATGAATAGTAACTCTATAATTGCATTCTAAATAATAATAATTTTCTTTTTATTTTCATTGAATTTAATTCTGAACCGTGATTTTCAACAAATTAATGTACCTGTACATCATATCTACTCATGAGTAACTAGGATGTAGACAATCTTATACCAACTGAAGTTTTGTATAATACATGTAGATCAGGATAGGATAAATATAAATAAGCACGTAAACTTTCTAAATGAATGATTTGTCACTCTAAAAATGTTAAGTGAACAGAAATCAATGAATTTACAACCAAACTTGCTGAAGTATATCTTACAGGATTAAATATGTGAATAATTTTACGGTTGAGTACCAAAATAAAAGCTACTGAATGAAAGACTGCAACCTCTGAGCAAAATGAAAATTACAATCCTGGCCTTTACTTCATATTACTGCCATTTGACCCCATGACAACTGGAAAAGACCCAGATCAGATATCTCCTTCAAGAGGAATCTCCTCTGTTTGCTCATAACATAGACAGTCTCTACAGCAAAGAAAATTCTGTTGTTACATATACACAGTATGGCAGAGTGGTGGCTCAGTTACGCGCTTGACTGCTAATACTGGGACCTGGGGTTTAAATCCTGGTAGAAGCTTGGAAATTTTTGCTGGGCCTTAAAGGCATTCTCTGTCAAAAACTGCAGCATCATCATGCACAATACACCTATGCGCAAATGCATACAACAGCAACAATTTACACATTGTGGCAAATTCACATGGTATGCCATAACTTATTACCGGTAAAACAGATTCTTTTGCCCAAATTTGGAGGAGAAACCTGCTGTAGACTAAGTATTTTATTTCTTCATCAATTTTAATTGGATATATAGCACATACAAAGTGGAAAATAGGCCCGAGTCACAGGTCCTAATGGTTCTTCCGTCAGATGTACAGTATTTCCTAATGTTCCAGAAAACCCTCAAAGTTAGTGAGAAAAGAGCACCACTGATAATGTTTATCAGTTTTCCAGAAAGTGAGGAAAAACTGTATAGCTGAGTGACCTGTGTTTAGTAATGATTTTAAAGATAGGTTGTTTTTTTTCCATCTTTCTGTCTAGAAGAAATTGTGAGTTGCGTTAGAGTGCAAATTAAACAGTTTTCTTTCTTCACTAATAAATAGAGACATGTGTCCTGTCCTAATGCACATGTGTGTTAAGTTTTAAGAGAGCTGAAACAAAATGTTAGAGAATGATTAATCATGACCAGCTTCAAGAAAGTTGATACATAGATTTGCAACCAAGTCTCCTTCGTCTGTCGTCACGTACTATATGGTGAAACTGTGATCAAACCATCTTAGATACCTCCTTCTTATGGTATGAGCAGCATGTTTTATTCCAGTAATGCTAACAGATCATCTTTTATGTTTTCTATTCAAAAAAGTTTGGTTCAACAAGTCTTTTGATTTTATGATCCTGCAGAATACTCTATGTACATACAAACAAACCAGGAAAATTGAATCCTTGTCTATATGTTGTATACATATGTTAATGAACAAATTAAATGATTTCACCTGTCCGGAGATCTCAACAATTTGTCTTAATTGAAAAGAGCTGTTTTATCAGTTAATTCAAGTAAATAATAACAACACACAGACCATCTGCCTCAGTCTATCCAAAAGTCCCCAAGCCTTTTTTTCAGAACATGAGGAATGAAGACCTTGCATTATATCTTATCAAATTTGTTGGTGGAGATAGTGTTGTTCTTTATTATTAAGTTAGCGTTTTTTGGCAAGGGAATAGAAAGTATATACTTAACCAAATACAAATGTATATCCTTAAATACAGATAATCTGCTGTTTAACCCTTTCCTTTATAGACAAAACCATGAAAAGACATATGCGAACAACATAAAACCAGATCAGCCTGCGAGTAACTCGCAGGCTGATCAGGTTTTATGCTGTTCGCTGCTCCTCAGTGGTCTGGAAATGAGGACTTTATAATTAAATTTGGTAAGGTTTAACTGTGGTTTTCTGCAGATCAGGCTTTATGTGGTACCTATTGAATACGTCAAAATGAGTCTATACGAGGGAAAGGGTTAAGTATAGACTGTCATTGATGTTGATGATGTAACCAAGAGACCACTTAAAGCATCATCAGTTGGACTCCAATCTGAATCATCATAGGTTATTTTAACCCTTTCTCCACTACACTTTCTGGTTGACAAGGTCAGCAGTGAAAACCTTTCTAACACACTTACTGTCAGGTTTCAAGAAAGGCTAACTGGTGTTGCACGCAACACATGAGTCCCCTACCAGTGAGGTGCATAATTTTTCCATTACCATAGCAACAAGAATTTTGGTCAAAGAAAAAAAAAAAAAAATGACCTGCAGAATCTCTATACTGCCATCTATTCATACACCAAGTTTCATAATATTATCTTAAACGGTTTTTAAGTTATCGTGGGATCCAGATTTCTGGACATCTGGACACACAGACAGATGGAAGGCACACCTCTAGTTAGGGGACTAACAAGATACATATTCTGCAGTCTTGGCCAGCAGCCTCAGTGCTGCCCTTGACACCAATCCTCTGACATAGTCTCCATGCTGACTGTGCTGGAAACCTCTGGCTCCTTAGCCAAAGTTGCTTCCACTAACTTGTCATACTAATAGATTTCTTCCTTTCATGGCTCTTCACATCCATTTTACCAGCTAGGGTACCGTCAGTTTGACCATGCCTGCATCACAGACCACATCACACTGTCTTTTTTGGACAAAATCAGGACAAAGACAAGTTTCTGTTGAAAATCTGCCTTCATCCTCCATTGTGCTGCCAACCATGATGTTTGTGCCCACACTCCCTGCCTTAATTACCTGTATAGACTCTGCTCTGCTTTCTCTCTTTCTCAAGACTGTCTGCCATGGCTGTCCATGCCTGGTTGAGGCACAATTGTTATCTTCCTTACTGCAGAGTTGCCTTGAAAGCAGACAAGATGTGTCCCAAGGTGGCCCTAAATCCACACTTGTCACAGGTTAGATCTCCTCCGACACCTTGTGCACAAATTTATAGGAGAAGGCAATTTTTTGTAACTGCCCATAGGTCCCATCATGAAATATGTATGGCTTTACTCAGGGGTGTTCAATACTTCTGCTATTAAAAACAGTTAAATTATAATATTTAATACCTTAATGCGATTTTCTGTAGGATAAATTATTTACATGAGTACCGTCTGTAGCTGCCTGCTTCATCTGACTAGGTTAAATCACAATGACATCGTAAGTACAAAATTAAGCGAATTCATCAAATTCATCATCACCAAAATGATCAATGATAACAATGCTGCTGATGACGATGGTGGTGACTATCGGCAAGTAGAGACTAGACATTAGTTTTGTATACAAATGGTATTTAGGTACATATGTGTATATATACAGAAGAACCCACTGAAAGTAGTTAGTCCTAGATTACATGCACACTGTCAAAGCATATTTCGAAAATAATCTTCTCAGGTTGCATAGCAAACAGTTCGATGTAGGGCATACCATCTCAAACATCAAAATGTCGGCTGCAATAAAACTGTAACTCACGTTATGACAATCCAAGCTTTTCGAGAGCTTCTGTTCCACCTCTTATCTTTCTGTTTACGTCTTGACTGTTCTCTCCTTTGTAATAGTGTCACGTACGTTTAATATGACACCGCTCTATTTTGTTTACATGGCCTTCACCCACACCGCGAGCACATCACTGAACCGCGCTCTGCAGCGGAGGCTTGTGCAGATTCGGGTACCAGCCCGAATTGGGTGTGTGGCTGTTTGACCAATAGTTTAAGCTGAAAATTTATAATGTAAACAATCACGTGCAGCCATATACTACAAACAAAAATAATATATTTATTCAGACCACCGTACGAATGTTTTATTGTTTATTTATTTAATGACATTTAATCAGTTGGTAGTGTTATATAGTAACGTTATATGTAACACTTAAAGCACAGGTCACCGTTCTGTTTATCGATATAGTGCACGTCATGTGCAGATGTGCATTGTACGGATGCACAGAGGGGACATGGTGATTTTCTTATTATTATCTCGTGCCCACGAGATAAAAACTAAGAAAAATCGTGGCTAAGAAAAAAGAAAAACGAAAAACCAGGACCTTTATATCATATTTATAGAATATCTCCTGGGAATACGAATTTGTCTACGGGAGCACAGAGGGGACGTGGTGATTTTTTAACAAATCTCGCTAATTCATGGCAACGAGTTAATAACTAAGAACAAAATATTTATAAATATTAAATAAAAATTATTAAAAAAAAACGAATAATAACTTTTGTAACTCGGAAGAAAAAAAACTCGCTATTTCGCGGCCACGAGAAAATATTTAAGGGAAAAAATGGCTAATCGTGGTCACGAGATAATAACCCATGGCCACGAGTTAGCAAAATTTTGTTTGTTTTTCTTAGTTATTAACTCGTGGTCACGAGTTAGCGAGTTTGTTTGTTGTTGTTTTTTTGCCACTAATAATCGTTTTTTCCCTAGTTATATCTCGTGGCCACGCGTTAGCAAGATTTTTTTTTATCTCGTAGCCACGACGAAATAATAAAAAAGAAAAAAAGAGATGTCCCCTCTGTATTTCCGTACCTCTGTGCTTCCGTAGCAATAAATATTATATTTGAATATCGTTCACTATATTTCATGGTGAGCATGATCGATCTATATACCAAATATTAGTGATATGCTGTCAGTCTGCATTCGTGTGAAAACGTCCGTCGTTCAGAGCTCATTCTACCGCCATGTGCAGCTTGTAGACGCGTCTGCCCTACATTGTAGTTTTCCTTTTTTTTTTGCAGGTGGGGGGGGGGGGGAGAGATCTATTTATCGTTTGCTTTCATGGACTTAAAGCTCCATATTCGGGAGAAAAAACTAAAATTATGTTTTCCCAGTGACTCAATTAGATCTACAGCAGCTGTATATATTGATATAAGTATATTTGTGAACAAATGTCCAAGGCAATTCCTATACGCAAAGTTTCTATAATATGTAGATCTAAGTCCTTTACAGATAGTTGACGCAGTTTGTCGAGCAGTCATAGCTCCTGACTTTCGAAGGTGAGATACTTCCGAGGTTCTGGTTCGATGACCTTTTACAGGGAAGTTGGTGTGTGTTTTTTTAAAGTGAGCGATATAATAATCAAGCTTAAATTATGAAAACGATTTAAAGAACAACATGTACGAAAAGAATAACGACGAATGTTGTTGTTGTTGTTTTGCCACTATTTTCTACATACTATACGATTGTTTTTGTTTGTATTTATTATTATTTGTATGAAAAGTAATCTCAAAGCGACGTGAGCGAAGTTAATGTTACGAAGAAATTTACGAGCATACAAACATGAAGGTTTTTCTTCCGTCGCTATCTCGCAGCGATGGTTAACTTCAAAATAGATCACAGGTTTAAACATATATATCTATGCTGTATGGGTAACTAGATTACTTTAACAATAAATATTTCACCGATTTTCTTTTTTACTGACTTAATCTGTGTGCGCGTGCCAGTAGCTGATATCAATTTAAACGAGAATCGAACATTGACAACGGTCGGTCGTCATTAATAAATTCATCTTTATGTAGGGACCTAACCATCGGCATATTTCGATCTCGATGTTTCAAAGCTGGATAATGTTCAAATTATGATTCTCTCTATCTCTCTCTCTCTCTCTCTCTCTCTCTCTCTAATAGATATTGTGCAATATACGTTATTGATAATCTTATTTGCAATCGTTTCCTTTCCTTGATTTAATATTAAACTTTTTATTTCATTATCTCTCTGTTCTTTCTCTCTCTCTCTCTCTCTCTCTCTCTCACACACGTATCTGATCTGTTACCTATAACCGGCATGTTCTGTTAATACATCATATTCGTATATTTCTTCATGTTGTATACTAGTCTATATATATATATAAAGTTTGTAATATTGATTTGATTCTTTATCCTTTAAACTGGAAATATTTTACATAATATATAGATGAAAAGATTCTCTCTCTCTCTCTCTCTCTCTCTCTCTCTCTCTCTCTCAAAACTGATCTGTTATCCCAAACCGGAATTTTGTGTTATTAATACATGATATTTGCATATTTCAGCATGCTGTATACTATGTATATTGGGAGCGGGAGGTCGTGGGTTCGATCCCCGGCCGCGACATACCAAAGTCGTAAAAAATGGTACTTTTAGCTTCCTTACTTGACGCTCTTCATATACGGGTAGTAGCAATACTGGTTGGCCCGGTGTCAGAATAATGTGACTGAGTGTGGTATCATGCCACATGTCTACAGCATGATACTGCAGAGAGGCACCACTACATCAGTCTCAAGTAGACATCGTCTCCAAATGACTGAAATACTGTTGGTGGGAAACGTTAAACCCTACAAAACAAACAAACAATACTATGTATATTTATAGAATATCTCCTGGTCTGCTCTTTAGAAATGCAAAAAAAAAAAAAATCAATGCATCTATTTTTATTTAAACCTGAAGCAGTTTGACCAAATCAATTTAGAACCGGAAACAAATTTATATGAACAATCTTACTTTTTTATGTTAAAATTTTAACATAGTAAAAATATAGGATGTGGAACTCTTAACTCTTTATAAAGAAATATTTTTACTGGAGATGCACTTCACTCAAGTAATTTTCTTAAAAACAGTCCCGTATCTTTGCATATTGAATAATTTTACATACAAACTAGCATAAAATGTATGGTAAAATCATTCATTGAATTTCGCCGAGTTGTATTGAAGACGATACATTTGGCGCATGTTAAAGCGGACGCATCGTCAGTACAGAACACGCATGAATGAATTTCTTGGATAAATCACAAGATTGATATACATTTACGAAAATATAGATTTTTTTCCACTAATAAAACTGGATTGTGGCCAAGTTATTTTTCGTAAATCTTAAAGTTTTTGAAACTTTAAAACTTTATTTGACTATTATCTTAGTTTCCTGCATATAAGTAGTAAACTCATTAACCTGACGACGTTATCAAACAAACGTAAAATATCGACTTGACGCAAAAATACCGAAAAGGAAATCCGTTTTATTAGCTCGTCTGTTCAAAGAAAAATATGGTATTGTCTTCACTTTGGCTTCGTCGTCGTCATCGTCGTGGAATTTTTTTAACTTTGGCCATAACTTCTAAAGTGTTAAATGGCTGTCATCAAAATTCATATATTTCATATACTTATTCACTATCACAAGGACTACATTCTCAGCAAGGGCCATAATTCTAAGGTCGATTTTTACCAAACTTAACTTCTTAAAAAATAGAGTGGAAGACTTTGGCCTTAAACAATACACCGTCTGTCATCAAACTTCAGAAACTTGTTCACTATGACAAGGGCTATATGCACACTAAGGGCCATAACTCTTAGGTCCATTTAGACCAAATTTATCTCACCCTTTAAAAAGACAGACGAGCGTAAGCATCCGCATGGGGCTCTTGTTAAAAATACAATACATCGCATACGTGCTAAATCGAGGGAGCAAAACCATTGTAACGCCTTCATTATTTATATGCAGTTACCTTAGTTTTGCAACAAACCCTCGAAATAAAATCATGGACAAACGACGTAGTTGATCTGGGAGTTCATCGAACATCCGATCATAAGCCATGTCTTTATCATCACCTCCTGTGCTGCTTTGACCGTGTATTAACCTCGTATAATTATACATATATAGAAGTATGTACACTTACATTGTAAATAAGATCTGTTATTGTCTGGAGCAGCCCTCATTTTTCCGCTTGACTTTCCGATTAACTCTGCTTATTCTTATAACAATGTGGAACAAGATATCATTTATGTATTAAATATAAATCACTTAGTGATGCATTTGGTCATTATGCAGAGGACGCCGGAATACCGAGAGAACGCAATATGTCACACCTTTCCTGGAATAAGGCCAATGTCACCCAGCCTGCGGAATCTTAAAAATATTGCGAATTGTTCAAAACCCAGTCGACACATGCAGTCAGCGCCGTGTGTATGAGTCGACAAACGGCAATAGTCTCATGATCTTATATTGTACCGTCGTGATCTCATATCGTTCCACCTAAATGTCGAATGGTATCGTACTTGGTAATTAAAAAATGCAATATTTCGAAGTGGCCCGTATATGATTCCGTACCCACTCCTCTTCCTCATTCACTTCTATAAAATCACTGAGGAATCAAAACATGTCAATTTAACATCTCCTAAATTGTTAGATAGTTTTGCAGTCCGTACATGCCAACTCACGTGGATTTTAAGAGAACAGACAACTGTTCTGTTATAAATATTTGAAAATGAGTGCCGAGACCAGTCTTAGTAAGTAAAGCTTTAAAAGTGTAACAAAAACAAACAAAAATATTGCAAATTTGATCATGGTTGTGCAATTAAATCACGTGTTGTGCAGGTAAGTAAACTATTATAAACATATAAGTATATACAATGTCAAAAAAAAGTTGATTTCAGAAATAAATAAGAAAAATATAAATTGTAGAGACAAACATAAAACATTTGTGCATTAGGCTATGTGCACGTATGGAATACACGTGTTTGGGTTTATGAGTGTAATTTCAAATATCACATCTATAGGTCTTTAGCAGTCTGCTGATTGTTTTAAATCACAAGGAAAGTTGTTTCCAGGAGTTCCACGATATTTTGTATCCATGGTAACAATTACTACTGCATCAACATTCTCTCCATATCTTCTACCGGGTGCCTAATATCAACGGGCACGATTCCGTAGGTATCTTCCAGGGCTTGACGGACAGTGGGCGTCAAAAAGGCGGGCATTATCGGACCTAGCCTGATATTCTTCACCCCCAGGTGTAACAAACTTAACAGCACGGCAACAGCCTTCTGCTCAAACCATGACAACGACAGTGACAGCGGTAGACTGTTTATATCAGTGTTTAAAGCACTAGCGAGGGCTTTTGCCACCATCACTGCCCCGTAGCTGTCGTTACATTGACCCAAATCCAGAAGACGAGGGATTTGCGTTTCTCCCAACGTTCCGAAGTCGATGTTGTTGATTCGGTACTTGGCGCAGCCCATGGTCAATATGAGTGTTTCCGCGGGAAGGCTCTTGGCGAGAGTGGTGAAGTAGTTGCGCTTGTGTTCCGACCCGTCGCAGCCCCCAATGACAAATATCTTCTGCAACTCGCCGGACTCTACTGCACCCAGAACCTATACAAGAAATACAAAGTTTACCAATGTGGTAATTTATGTATTGTCCAATGTCAAGCTATGAAGACGTAGGCCGTGTCGAACTTGTATGGTTGAAGGAAAAAAATACAAAAACATGGCTTGAATGAAAAACGGGCATTTATTTTAAATGCCGTAAACAAAGTTATGTAAAAATACAAACAAGCAAATATAATACTGACAGAGAATGTTTTAAAAAAACAATTCCCGAAAACATATCTGGGTAGACAAAACCGCCAACAGGAGAATCCGACGCCCACCCAGAGAGACCCGGACCGCGACCAATACAAGCTCTACCATGCCTAGTGATAGAAAAATAATTGTGGAAGCTAATTGGTGGGGGGGGGGGTGAAAAAAAGAAACAAACTTGAAAATTAAAAAAAAATAACAGCCATTTACATTTACAATAAACAAGTATGCGCCCAACTGTGGACTAAAACCGCTAGCTATGGCAACACATAAAGAAGAAACTAAATTGATAATTAATGCAAGTGACGATGACAGCGGGTCCGAAGGAATGGTGGATTCCATCGTCGCTGTATTGTACATTTTGAAGACTCTCCAACCCGTGTGAAAATCGTATGTACGACTATATATGATCATGTGTGTAATTCATATACAAATACAGTCACACCTGTCTTAAGCCACCGGTCAAGGGAACAAGAAAAAGTGCCCGCTTAACAGAGGTGACCGCTAAATGAAGTCCAAATATATAACACAATTCTACAGTTTGGTAATATCAAAACTGACCGCTAAATGCAGGTTGGTCGCTTAGTGCAGGTGGCCAAATACAGATCTGTATATGTTGCTGGATGAAACAGTTACACCAGCGTGTATATGCTAGTCTATGATAATTAAATGTCATGGAAACAGTCGTTAAAAATACGTGTCTAAGTATCAAGACAGACAAGGGGTTCTCACCTTGTCTGCATGTTCCAGTATGGCCTCCCGTCCGAATCCCACTTGGAACTCCTGCTCCTTGAACTTGCTGGCCAGTTGCTCATCAAACCCCGGCAGTGACAGGGCATGCTGCAATGAAACGGGATATTTTGCATTGAAATTCTAGTATACTAGTAAATCATTTCTTAGCCGATATCCGAATACATTTCCCTGCTAAGATTATATTGATTTTTTATTCATTTTGATTTGAAAAAGTTCTCTCTCCGCGAGGATGGAAATCATAATCACAGCGTCTAATGACTGATCACCCTGGGATATACAACCTTAAGGACATATAACTAAAATATAACAAGAAAAGATACACATGTAATTGATATGACTATAAAACACAAACACTATTGCTTTTCTTTTATATTTGATGGTTGGTGTGTTTTCTGATGTTTTACAGGAATTTGGTGTGTTTTTCCCAGCTCTGATGTTTTACAGGAATTCCCCATTGGCACTGGCCAAATCCCTCTTCTCCAAAAAGTGAAAAATAAACAACGAGTGCATACATCTATTAAATCCATTATCCAATTTCATTTGAGGTCCAAACCAAACAGTGAAACTATCGCGTTATGTTGAATCGCGTAATAATAAATCATGTAGCAATGAAAACAACAACTGCCAGTACAAGAGTTCATAGTTGGAACCGTGTTAAACAGTCATTTGCAATATGATGGAACTCTGAGCAAGGCTTGCATTTCGTTACGGTGTTACATGTATATGAATTAACAGTTTCAATTAAACAGTACAGATACTGTAAATGGGTTCGTGATGATAGCGAATATTTATCAAGGAACAATTTGCAGGGCAGTAAGGTAATAATCTGTCATAACCATGTGGTAAGTAATGCCAAATTGTATAATTTTGTTTCCAATTACCGTAATAAGAAATAAGTATAAACTAATCTAAATTAGATATATAAGTGTATTTAGAGAAAAAAAGGTCAGAGTCATCGTCGGATACCCACGCCCAATCGATGAAATCATCTACCGGCCGTATTTTACGATTTGAGATTTTATGCCTGTATTTCGTCATTTTATAGACCATTTCACCAGAGGACAGGCAATTCCCGGGCATGGTTCGCTGATTTAAAATGACCAATCACTGAACTGGGGAAAAACTCAAATATGTGGTTATGTGTGGAATGTAGATATGGTGTTCGGAAATGGTTCGTTGATTTACGCGGGTTTACGTCTCATTTCTGAGTGAAATGGTCTATTAGATGCCATGAAATTAAATTGAATAAGTGAACGTTTACCTGCACCAACTGTTCCATTCCGGCCTCTGTGTGGAGATCAGCGTGTTTAACCCCATTCACTCCAGCATCATTAACCGTGTACAGTCGATCCCTGTACGCCTTAAGAGGCTCGATGACGCAATTTGTTGTCACGACAACTGGACCCGGAAACGCCCCGAAATCTATTTTCTGTTGCTGCCAGGCACCACCAAAATTACCAACAAGATTCTGAAATGGAAGACATATGTGCATATAAGCTTTGAAAAACACCTTAATGAAACTCACCGGCTGACTGAATGGGTATTTTCGACACAAGAATTTCAACGCCGTAAAACCTATCTAGAATGATATTGCCTGTTTTCTAATCTTCCATTGTATTGCCGTCAATAAAGGATGAAAATTAATAATTTAAAAAATTACACTAGGTGATAAATGAGTAGAAACAAACGTATATGACGACAAACCATCATCACAAAAGTAAGTATATCCAGCAGTGGTGATATGTGTAGTGCATTTTATAAGGTAACAAGTAAACTTGACATTATAACCATGTCATAATGTCATGGTAACTAAACTACTACTCGTACCTTTTGGTTAATCTGCGAGTTCTGTCATATGATAGAATAAAAATATTTTAATGTTATTGTGGTATAATTTTGATAAATTTGTCTGTTTACTGATGAGAGGAAACCTACACATTTAAGGAGTAACAAGCCTGCAAAGACGGACCAAGCGTGATAATAAATGCAAGAGTCATACAAGCAATGTCATTTTTTGAAGTTAATTCTAAAATCCACTGCTGATTCGCTACTTCATACTCCATAACAAAACTAATGCCAATATATTGTGATTCAAGCCAATATTTGGATTCGAAATATAGTGTTAGAATAATTTAAATCCGCCCTAACTCACCTTGAACTTTCGGAGCTCCGGGTATCCGTGAGCAGGCAACATCTCCCCGTGTGTATACACGTTGATCCCCCTGTTTTCTGTAGCTTGCAGGATCAGATAAAGGTCCATAAGGTCGTGACCCGAAACCAAGATACACTGCAATATTTTTGCACAAGATTACTATGCATTTAAGACCATATGACTTTAAAGGTACTTGCCGAACGTGTTATTGATACATTTTATGCTCCTTTCCGTTTTCAGCAGTTAGGATCTTTGCATGTTCGTCGGTTTTCGTCTTTTTAATCAAACTAGTAGGTCGAAAAGCTTATGCATTGTTCAGTAAAACAATGACCTATTAAACAAAGATTAGCAACTAGTCAAAATCTCACAAAAGTACGTAACAAATTGTCCAATTTTCGCAAATTCACGTTTTCAAATATCTGTTTCTCGATTAAAATATGCTGCTTTTCTGTTACACTGATTAAATTTAAATCATAATTAAAAAGAACTTTTAGAATTATTCAAACTAAAAATAATTCCTTGCAGTAGAGAGGTGATTACTTTATAATATGGTTACATTTCGTCTGTGATTTTTCCATACTTTTTTTTAAAGTTTGCAATATTTGCTGTGTGCCTAATCTTCTGTGTGCCTCAACGCAATATTGTCCACTGGCTTTTAAATATGTCTTTGAGTAATGGTGTGCCAGGGAAAAGTTCCCTTTATGACTTATTTTGTTATATTTATTTCACTGTCTGCATGAGGATTTCAAAAGCAACAGGATAAAAACTTGAAATAAAAAATCACAATGGAACTCTTTCGAACATTTGAGCTTCTTGATTCATTTTTATAAGAGGAGACAACTCCTGCTCACCTTGCCAGGGACAGGCTTAGTAATGACAGAAGCAGGGGAGGGAACTCCAAACTGCTCCCTGTGACCTTTATCCAGCAATTCCATGACTCGTAGATTGATCTCCCCTACTTTCAGTGCCAGCTCCAGATTCACAGTCAAGTCAGCCTGCTTTGCTGGATCACCACTAGATAGGAAATCCAAGGCCTTAAAAGTACAGAGAATTTAGAGTAGTTACGGAGTTCATGTCTAACATTAATAAAGACAAAATGAAACCTTAAAAGTTCAGACAATTGTAATACATGTACCAATTTAATGCAGCTAGTTTGATACCGAATGAAAGTTAATATTACGGCTCCAGACATTGTTAGTTAAGAACTGTTAATGTAATTTTGAAGAGATCGAAAACTTTATTATATGCTCACATACTAATAATGACAAACATAGAAATACTTTTTTGGTCAATCAAAAATGAGGCCTAACCTCGAATAAGAACGTGGAGACATCTGGATCTGCCTGTCCTAGCTGCCGAGCATGTGTAGCATAGGCTGCCAGACCCTTAATTCCATATATGGTCATGTACCTGACACCATTAACATCGGGTCCAAACAGCTCCTGGTCTTCAAGCACGCCCACTTTCCTCCCTGAAAACATATTGTATATTATTAAACCTGACTAAATATTCACAAACCAATGATACAGCATTGGTAATTTAGGCAACATGAAATAAAACTTTTTCCTAAAGCATCACTTAATCGCCCGTCATTAATTGTTCAAAGGGGCTTGATATAAAGGTTCGTAACTAAAAACTGAAGAGTTGTGTCCTTTTCTTTGGTTTGGCAATTTGGTCTTTCAGAAAAAGATTCTAAATTCAGAACTGTATGAAAATGTTTCATAAACACGGACCCTGCATAACATGGGTTCCATGCCCACTCTGGTAAACCTGATGGATTATCTGCTTTTTTGTATTTAGAATGAGACGACAGCTCAATGCGTTACAATTTGTGAAGGTTGTCAAATGAAAGACAATGAGATATCTGAAACAATGTGCCAAGCACTACAGTATATAAGAAGGTAACTAAAGGCGTACAATTAACCCAATACAAAACCAAATCAAAGCGCACAATGCGCTGAGAGACGGCGACGGGATAATTAACATTATAAACCCAGCGTTTCTGAAATTATTGAAGCAGTCATATGACGACAAAAACTCCACCCGCTGTTGCTACAGAATTTCTGTTTGTAACATAATAATCCAGAGTAAAGGTCATGAACCTTTCATTCATAAAGAGCTGCATACCTAAGTAGGTCATTCTCTTTCTCTAGCGCTAGCGAATTCTATCTGTTGTTTTGTATATGTAGAAATTGACCAGGTATTTGATTATTTAAGATACTAGAATGTTTGCCTATCTATTTCCAAGTTAAGAAATGCCCTGGGAGGAACCTAACTCGCCATCATGCAAAATATTGTGTGGACTACTTTAGGTCAATTACATACATACGGAGCACTATTTTTTCTTTTTACAGGAGTAGATCTTCATATACGTAAGATGGGTTGCTGTTCTGGTTAAGAAATGTCACGAATATTTTTTTCACGCTTAAAATTGATGCTTCCAATGCAAAATAATGGCAAAAGAAAACATGTTAACAAACAATAACACACTAAAAGCGGCTACGGTGATTTGATTTAAACGTCTGTGTAACATATTCCACTCGTATTCGTTAGTGCAGAATCGCATTGCATGGTTCCGCACTAAGCGCGGAGAGGTACAGTTAAAATTGTTGTGGAAAATATGCAAATTAGCAAGGCCTGATTTCGTTCTTCAGCATAAGACGGCTAATCGCCGTCTAAAAACTGTTTTCGTCAGCAAAAGAGGATCGATTGTAGACATGTCTAAAATTGGCTGTGACAGAAGCTAGCAGGTGTCAGAAGCCATGAAATTAATCATAAAGGCCGATGGGTTGGAAAAAGGTCAATCGGAGGGTGATAAACTAGCAAATGACTGAAATGTTATTTTATGAAGAGGTACTCGGAAATACGCCTATAGAAAACACTGCGAAAGAACGATGCTTTTTCCCGCCTCATTTAAATGTAAACATATATCGTGGATGAATCGTATATTTCATTATTTCGGAAGTGTTCTAATGTTTCGAGGAGCAATTAAGTCCTTCTCCAGTCTGACAACACCACACAGAACTCAAATTAACAGTCTTTACCGGATAGAATGCATAACTTCCGGCCATTGGAAGTGTATCCAGGTCAATGACTTTCAAGGAAAATATACGAGAACGTTCTGAAGTAGCTGTAAATGGAAGGAATGGACAGTGAAGGTTTTGTAAATCGTACTTGATTTAAAAATGTTTTCTTTGAAAGATAAGCGTCCAGTGTTATTTTTCTGGAGGACACACATTGTATATTTAAAGATAATACACCAGGTACTTCCTGCAGACTGTTTGGATAATTGAAGAAAACTAGAACTGTGTCCAAAGGACACGGATGCCCCCACTGTGCAGATGTGCTCGTAAACAAGAGCAGCTTCATTTAATGTCTACAAAATTCTGTTCTTATTATAGCGTTTCAGTTGAAATTTCCTCAATTATGTATTAATGATAAAAAAGTTACCTAACTCTTGAGGCATCATATTTGGTTTCTTTACAGATGGAATACAATATTAGTGTCTGAATAAAACAAAACTTTGAAACACATGTCTGGTCTCCTAAAACTGCAGGAACACAATGCTGTGATCAGAGAAATATGTTGGGTATACAGTTACTTTTGGCTGTGGCAACTCATCTTTTACATAGACAAGATCAATAATAGATCCACTTAAGTGTGTTGGTAATGTCACACACTGGCGATAATTAAGCAGAGATTCAGATAGTCTTCTGTACCAAACTGAATCAATTTAATTATTTATATGGTATATAGTGAACAAATCAACAAAGGGCCATAATTCTGTTAAATTTGGTCGCCGCAAAAATTACTTCCTTTACTTCCATCTACACATTAAGGTTATTCATCACTGGAAGTTTAAGCAAAATCTGCCATCCGGTTGAAGAGGAGTTGCGTTCACAAAATTTCTATATGGTATATAGTGAAAAAATCAACAAAGGGCCATAATTCTGTTAAATTTGGTCGCCACGAAAAATTCCTTCCTTTACTTCCATCTACACATTAAGGTTGTTCATCCCTGGAAGTTTAAGCAAAATCTGCCATCCGGTTGAAGAGGAGTTGCGTTCACAAAATTTCTATATGGTATATAGTGAAAAAATCAACAAAGGGCCATATTTCTGTTAAATTTGGTCGCCGCGAAAATTCCTTCCTTTACTTCCATCTACACATTAAGGTTGTTCATCCCTGGAAGTTTAAGCAAAATCTGCCATCCGGTTGAAGAGGAGTTGCGTTCACAAAATTTCTATATGGTATATAGTGAACAAATCAACAAAGGGCCATAATTCTGTTAAATTTGGTCGCCGCGAAAATTCCTTTCCTTACTACCATCTACACATTAAGGTTGTTCATCCCTGGAAGTTTAAGCAAAATCTGCCATCCGGTTTAAGAGGAGTTGCGTTCACAAGATTTCGGGACGTACGGACGGACTGACGGACTGATGGACTGACGGACTGACGGACTGATGGACTGACGGACGGACGGACGGACGGACAAGTGCAACGCTATATGCACCCCACTTTGTGGGGGCATAAAAAACGTGAATGGCAAATACAAGAAGTTGGTATATGTTACAAATTTTGACTTTTTTGCAAATTTTGATAGTGTCTATATTAATATTCTTGTTCTGAAATAACAAAACAACAATTTATTCAATGTTTAAATCATTTTGATTATTTTCAAACGATCTGCATGTCTCCATTGTCAGACAGTACTAGAACATTTTCTAAAACTGAGAAATGCTTATCTTTTAAAAAATGGCTTGATTTGGATTTCATGTCCATTGCACTTGTCTGATCTAAGGTTTATCTCACCTTCATGCTCCAAGTACTCCACATCATATCCCTCTGGTGCCCAGCTGGCTGGTCCCTCCTTCAGGGCCTCGTCCAATGGTATGTTTCGCTTGGTACACGCCTCCTCTACCAGAGCCCTGACTGTTTCCCTGTGTTCTACTGCAGACTGGATGTATGCTGGGAAACGGTCCTTGTCAAAGTTCACATTGGTCAGGGTGCTGTGAGAAAGCAATTCAAAGGCTTTTAAATGAACCAGAAATACATAAATCGGCAATATCCGGCATTATTTCCTGAGACTGATTCGAGATTAGAGTTCATCAGTTTAAATATAACGTTTAGATAAATATTTTCATCACAAACTTTGCTTAATAATGAAAAAAAACTCAGTTCTATACATAGGCCTGATGTTAAATATATAAGTTTGACCCATTCAAAAGATAATTCCTACTTCCGGCAATATTATTTTATAATTCAGTAACTGATTCTTATGTGATGGCCCTCTTTGTTTGTATTTCAGATGTGTTGGAGTACTGGTGGGGTGCAGTTACGACAAATGAGTTTCGCCTGTCGATGTTTCTCGCCGCCGTAAGCATGTCAATGCATCAGAACGAAATGGCAGAAAGTGATCATCATAATTATACATGTAATACAATTATCTTCTAACTCATCTTTGAATAATTCCACCCTATATACAGATATGGTCCGACTTTTGATAATAATAAATGGGTCTACACAAAGGTTAACCATACCTGAACATGGCATTCTGGATGAATTCACCACACTCTGCAGGGACATTGAGGCCCATCTTCATGGCACGGTTGGCATACATTGCAAGCCCCTGGCAGACATAGACCAGCATGTCCTGCAGTGCTGCCACCTGGGCGGACTTGCCACATACCCCCACCGTCACACAGCCACGCCTACTCTTTGTTTGCTCGCACTGGTAACAAAACATGTCTGGAACAGGAAGGATACATAGATTTTTTTTTTCAAATTGAAAAAAAAGGACTAGAAACATTGTAGTTTAGGATCGAATGGTCTTATCAAATGCTATTTTTGATATAATTATCCTTTTCGGCATATCTGATATTTCATTTGTATCTACCAATCCCGGTGCACTATTTAAACAATTGTCTATATGCTTATGTGAAAAGCGTCTTACAATTAAGAAATAAAATATATATGTATGTGTCTTCTTATATTCTGGTGTTATGAAGTCTTTATCAATGAATTTATGAACATTCGTAGAACATGTTGGCCATACAGCACAGTGTCTGTACCGGGTGTGGTGAGAGTCTGTGCAGAGGAAGTTGTTGCGGTCCTAGTTCCCGCAATGGACATCACAGCTGGTACCTGGCTTCGCATTCCCAGTCTGCTGATTCCCTGCACCCGCCATGTTCCTGACCTGTAGAAAGTCTTGCCTAGTTGTGCACCACTCCGTAACAGTTTCGACATGGTTCTATCTTCTGTAAGAAGAATAGGCCATTTCATTCCGAAATGAGACGTAAATCTATGTAAAGCAACGAGCACACCCCGAACACCTAATCTACAAGCTAATGTACAATTTTACCCAGTGCTCAATAGGAACTAAACATACATTTGATATTTTTCTCCAGTCACGGATTGGTCAGTTTATATCAGCGAATTTAACAGAGTATTGCCGATTCTCTAGTAAAATGGACTGAATCAATAAATTACCCGAGCATTATATACACGTAGTGCTCGACTTTCGATTGCATTAAATTTAAAGCTTTGCAGTAAAGTGTTCAAAATATTTGAGCAGTTAAAAGGATTCCCGAATTCCAAACACACTGTTATTATGCATCTTTGCCAAGCGAGGTTGCACATTGAAATAAAACTGCTCCTGAAAAGGAATAGCGACAAAACATATATTATACTCGTATGAGGAGGCGTTTCCTAGACCAATAAATTGATCGATCACGTTTAGGAAAAACGTAATACATACATGTATGTCCTCTCGCTGAAGGATTTTAGATGCATCTTACACACATCATTACTTTTCGTTGGGCACTAAATTTCTTAACTTCGTGGATGACTTTATCAGGGCTTTAATCTCCACAAAAATAGTTAATTTTCGGGACCTCACGATTTCAAGGACATGAATCAACACAAGAAATAACCTGTTATAAAGACCAAATGATTTCGGAGAGAAAAGATTGTATATATGCGTAAAAAAACCCAACTCGTTTACATGTTCTTCTCAACAACAAATTAGTCGATAAACAGAAATGCCATCAACGCACTGAAAATCGGAACTCCTCGTCCTTCTTCGCTACTTCGACCAGGAACTCAGTCATATCTACTTGGCATTTTCCGGTACATCGAAGTTCCGATTGCCCACGAATTCCTTATAAGCTATGTCGCACCTACTTCCTGGTCACTTATTGATTGCAAATATATACATCTGTTCAGCCGTATTCATGTGTCTAGATTACCGCCATTGTCCAGATGTGCAGCACAGGAAATATTTTCTTGGCATAGACATACAAACATTGCCGAAAGTTTAGCCCAAATAGAATATTGAGTTGAGTTTCTTGTCACAGGAGCTCAAAGCTGCATGGGGCGCATCATTTCGTACTTAATGGTAACAATAAAGAGGGATTAGACAAAGCCTGGAAAAACGCGTTTTTAACGAAATTAGTCACTGAAAAATTGAACAGGTTGTATTTTAAATTAAGAAATCGTAAAACGTAAATGGGGACGATAATGTCGTGAATTAATTATTCCATTCTAATTTAACAACAGTCCAGGGAAGTTTTTTTTTTTCCGGTTTCTTTCGCAATGAATATAAAAGTAAGTTTTTAATAGGCAATCTGTAAACGAAACTGACATTTCCCGGGGAAACTATTTACGGAGGCCCAGAAAAGCATAAACCATTTTACTGACAGTGGACACAATGTTACCATTTTCAGACAAGCAGGCTAGGTACAGAATTGTCATACCTGCTAAAAACAATACTCAATTTAAATATATTGACCAATGAGCGCTTACCTTTTATTCACTGCAAAAGAAACCGGAAGTAGCCGGTATCGGCTGATGGGATGTCATTTATAAGAATATACAAAAGGGAAACGGCTCGATTCTTTATTTCTAATAATTTCAAATGTAAATGAACCATTTTACTGATCTTTATTTACCGAAAATACGATATTTAAAAGATAGCCGAATAAAGAGTCCTTCCTTCCTTTTTATAATGTTACCATTAAGCACAAAACGATTCGCCCCATGCAACTTCGAGCCCCTGTGTTTCTTGTGGGCAAACCGAACCTAATTTTTTGCCGCCATCCGTAAAAATATGCAAAAACGAAACAACAAAATATGATGTGTTCCAGAAATTTTTAGTAAAAATACGGGAGGGCGAGACAAAGGGACCTTCAGGTGACTCTGCGATGACCAAGCCGACCACGTGCTGACGGTTTTTGATCAACATGTTTAAAAACAGACGCGATCGCGCATATCTTTCCCCGAAGGTATATAGGATATAGGCTTACTGTTTTCGCAAAAATGCGGACTAACGATAAAAAAAAGTAAAAATAAGAAGGATGGCCAAAACAATCCCTGGTGAAATGGCACAATTACATAGCATTCATACTACGAATATTGTTCAAATATGAATGCATCTATCTAGAATGTTATGTTATCTCGCTAAAAAAATGCAAAAATTATAAGGAAATCAAAATAATGGAGTAGATATACATGTTCCCTTTACATTGATACAACGTTCACTTTAGCCGTGTCTTTCAATTGCTAACTTAATTTTGCTTACTCGTGTATACTAATACACAATTGTTGGTAGAAGATCGAAGTACGCCGTTGAAATACAGTCCCATGTTAAGAATAGTTGAATTCTTGGAATAAGGTGTATAGAGACATTTTTGATAAAATATGTTCTGTTTCTGGGCAAAATGAAATGTTTTTTGACAGGTATATTTTTTGAATTAAGAAATTCTAAATGGGATAGTTTCATCAGAAGATGGCACCACATGACCGTCAGAAGAAAACAACAACATGTGTCACAATGGTTGCTAGGTTGAAAGAAATAGTTGCTAGTTGCTACTGCCGCTTGGCAAATAGCTAGTATGAGAAGCAGCTCGTACAATTCACAAACGTGAAATGAGAAAGTTTTTTTGCTATATGGATTCCCCAACTGCTGACAGATGAGCAGTAAAAAGCACGCGTGCAATTCCCGAAAATGTTGCTTCAACAAGTTCTAAATAACAATGCACGGTCTTTCGTAAATGACGTCACTGGTGACGAGACATGGATTCTCTTTTTTAGCCCAAACGAACAAAATATAGGCAACAAAGTCTTTGAAAAGACCATGCATTGATAAACGGACCATAAGTGTCAAGAAATAAATGTCTGCTTTATTCTTCACAACTCAGGGTCCCGCCATTCAGGTTGCTGTACATTAAGGGAAATCAGTAAATGCGAAGTTTTCCAAGACTTAAGTTCTTCAAAAACTCCAGAAATATTATACAAGAGAAAAAATGATTTAATGGACGGCGTACAAGAAGCATACTGTCTCTCTTTCTATCTCCCTCTCTTTCTCTCGCCTACCGGTTTGACCGTATAACCTAACCTTATTAATATATCTGGGGGGCCGCCGTGGCCGACCGGTTACAGTCGTGGACTACAAATCTCTCAGCCCCTCATCGCTGTGGGTTCGAATCCCGGTAGGGACTTCGGATTTTTCATGTGAGGAAGCCTTCCAGCTGGCTTGCTGTAGGTCGGTGGTTCTACCCGGGTACCTCTAGGTACTCGGGGTCTTCCTCCACCTGTAATTAGCTGGACGTCGCTATATGATTGAAATACTATCGAAGCGACGGTAAAGCCCAATACAATACAATATTAATATATCTATATCAAAAGAAATACAAATTAACAAAAACAAAAAAAATGGATGTATAAAAACTAGTATTTAAATATACTAATCATATATAGCCAAATAATACTGTTTTTAAAATACTTTATTACTGCATATTGTGTCATATTTAAAACAACCTTATCATTTTCTTTTTATTCTTTTACTTATGTATGTTATTTTCTTTTTAATTATTATCATTTCTTTTGATAAAGAAAAAAAAAACGTCCGAGCTGGAATCGAACTCAGGACCCCTACATGAAAGATTTCGACTGGCTCTCTTCCAATTTGAGCCAATTCTGCAACTGATAAACAATTACAAATGTATTCAAATGAGACGATTTATAGGTAATTATCTCAAAATAAAAAAACAACAGCAACATAGTCCTACAGTTCAAATTATACTAATTTACAGCATAAACTACACCAAACTTCATTTTGATAAGCTAAAACTGCGCAGTGATTACACTATTGAATTACATGTATACTATAATGATAATCGATAACATTTTCATAATATTTGAATCCCATTGTTAAGGCTGGAAATAGTATATCTTTCTTACCCAAGTATTTTATGATTATATGTAACTGCTTAACCCTTTCCCTCATATAGACTCATTTTGACGCCCTCAATAAGTACCACATAAAGCCTGATCTGCAGAAAACCACAGTTAAACCTTACCAAATTTAATTGTAAAATCCTCATTTCCAGACCACTGAGGAGCAGCGAACAGCATAAAACCTGATCAGCATGCGAGTTACTCGCAGACTGATCTGGTTTTATGCTGTTCGCTTAGGTCTTTTCATGGTTTCCTCTATGAGGGAAAGGGTTAATCTAATAAAAATTGCACTTACAATATATCCATATATTATTTATTTATTTATTTATTTATTTATTTATTTATTTATTTATTTATTTATTTATTTTCTAAGAAAGAAACAAAATCAGTCTTAGCTTCTATTTAGATATGTTTACATTAAATTGACACAGAGTCATTAATTCGATTTGATGAAAAATTGTAATTTATTTCGGTCCATGTTAAATTAAGAAATGTTTGTTTCTACGACTGTCCTTTTCGGTCACACCACTGGTAACGGATAGGGTAGAACTGTATGACCTATTTTCCTAGATGCTTCAAAATAAGGATAGATGGTATTATTTTTTTTCCTAAGAGGGGGTTTCTAAAGAAATAAAGAGGAATACGATTAAGGACACTATGCATAAGATATTTCTCCTCTCCAAGAAACATGAACCTAGGACATAGTTAAACAGTGTTTAAATCTACACATGATACATATTGTATACCATACCATTTTTTTATATTACATGCGCACGTAGTAGCTATTACATGCGCACGTAATATAGTTATCACGTTCACACGCACTAGTTTTCGCGTCCCACCACTTGGTTTTAATTCATTACCATCAATCACATTCTTGCATGGGGAAATATATCCCAAAGCAAATACCTGCGGCATGCTTTTGCAGTTGCCTTGTTTTGTTTTTTTTTTTTTTTTTGTTGTTTGTTTTTTTTTCAAGAATATGAACAGTTCAAAATATATGGTGTTTTTGATTTCAAATTCACCAGGATTTGGATTAGCATGGTTATTTTATCAAGATGAAAATTAATTTTACATAATATTTCTGAAACAAATGTCTGGATATCAAAGTGAAACATCACCTGAGTTTGAAGCACTCAAACACACTTTTTTTTTCACTCTAAGATCTAATTACGTGCGCACGTGGTAGCTACGTAGTTCCGAATGGCTTATAGAAAGGGTTTGATACAATGTTAATCTCCCATATATAGTGTCATATAAAGTGGCGCGACTTTTCAAATAATCGAAATATCGTCCTCGGTGGCCGAGTGGTAAGAGCGTCCGCCTCGGGAGCGGGAGGTCGTGGGTTCGATCCCCGGCCGCGACATACCAAAGTCGTAAAAATGGTACTGGTATAGCTCCTTTGCTTGGCGCTCAGCATATAAGGTAAGTTGCAGGACTAGTTGGCCCGGTGTCAGGATGATGTGACTGGGCGTGGTATCATGCCACATGTCTACGGCGTGATACTGCAGTGTGGCAGCACTTTGTTGTTAAGCACTGTATCCATGAACACGTCCGCGCAGAGTATGTGCAAAATACGTCGAATGTATATAAAGTCAAAAGGGCGTGTCTTTTAATCATGTAATTTTGTAACCAAATGATGTTTTTGAGCACAAAATAAGTACACTAGTGCCAATCAGTTGCACTCGTTTGGACCATAAGTTTAAATTTAAATGAGTATTTGTAAATAATGTTTGTTTTTTTACTCTGTTCATACTTCTTTAATTTTCGAGTGAGTTAACATTTTGAATCAGATAAGACAATGACAAATTCCTGTAAAGATAAAAAACATAAACCAAACTGCTTGTATCACTAAGTTACATGTGACACATCCGGTGTTACACAATATGAAAAACCGCATACCGCGCGTATATAAAACACACTAACCTAATCTCCAGATATGGTGGACAATGATATGAGCACATCTACTTCAGATAAAGTGCACACCACTAAGCAAATGATGATATATTGAAATATAGAACTAAAACATGGGTCTGCGTTGCAATGGGAGATATTGATGTTTTAAATGGCTTACCCATTGGGTAAAATTTAAAAAAAAAAAAAAAAAAAAAAAAAAAAAAAAAGATGCCTACTCACCAATTTCTAGGGTACAAACACGCCTTTCGTACACAATGATTTTTCGTAAAATGAATAGATATGGAAGACTTCTATAATCAATTAGGCGAAGTTTATGCAGTTTTTATGAGTACTTGTAGAATTAGAAAAGCAGTGCTTATTATTTACCCACAAACCTACTGAAATGAACCTTATTTGAATATTAGTAGAGATAATGGTTGCCAATAATCGCATTGAACAAAAACGTATCAACATCAAAGAACATCAATTAAACAGTGTCTGAATTAGATCTCTTCATAAAGATCTGAAAGCACCCTGTGATTATATTACAAGTGTTGTTATACTGGGTGTTTTCGATGATTGAAATCCGATCGATTGCGTAATGAAAAAGAAGCAATTAATTGAATTTGTTCACTTTCAATTATCAATATAAAAAGTAAAGCTTTTTAATAGCGGCCATTTTTAAATGGTAACCATGTGATTGAACTATTCTAGCTTTTAGCAGCTAGTCATATTTAAATGTGAATAAAAATAAAATGTGACCTCATGAGATACGTATTTGTTTAGTTCTTTTACTTTATATGCTTTAAATGGTCTCCATTTCATTCTGATTCATAACACTTTGAACAAAAATACTCTTTTAACTATGTATTTTATTCATGAAATATATTTAATAATATGTCATAACTTATTTCACCTATATACATGTACCTACCGAGAGAACGGATTGTGTAATAAAATTCAACCTTAAATATTGCCTTTTTGTTTTCACTTAAATGTATCATATAAAGAAATCAGTAGATCAGATACAAAATTATCAACTTAAAAAAATAAAAGATAAGAAATCATTAATACTGATAATGATAATAAGTAAAATATAAAACATAAAGTTCCTTTTATTACACAGCGGCCATATTAAGCCGTCAGATGATCACATCTACTCAAATACTTAAAGTTGTTCATAAATTAAAGATAAACTCACGTTAGAAATCCTAGCTTTATTAAGTATCCCTGAACGTTGTCACGTATGTTTTTTCTGGTAATGCAATACACTGTTTACTCGACCTTCACCTCAAGCCCAAGATCATAATGAAACCGCGCTCTTAAGCGAAGCCTCATACAGAGCCGGGCACCAGTCAAAAGGTGTGCTACACAACCGTTTTAGACCAATCGGAAGTTCCGAACGTGCACAACCAACCAGGTTTACTCAAACGAAAATGAATATATTTAAATGGGACATAACTGGTGGTTTAATATCAGAAACTGTTCAGTTATAGTTACCTGGGCTCTCCATGTGCAATTGATTGGTCTATATGTATGGAATGCCATAGCTGCCTTGACATGAGCCGATGTATTGTATCATGATCACAATGGCGTTTCTTGCAAATCGTAGTGATAAAGATGTTATGTCCTTTCACAAATACATAATCCTTATTTGCATTATACAATGATTTTATTTTATGATGTTCACATGACATTACATGTTGACCATTGTTGATGCTGTGACGGTCATTTGTCATTATGTGATGTTCATTTAGTCTTCTCTGATGATCGCGGCCTGTATGATGCCCACATTCCATGACATACTTTTCATGATAAGTATACGATGATCATCTGTCATTATATTATACTAACTTAGAAGTACATACTGGTCGATGTCATTATACGATGATTATCTGTCATTATGTTACACTAACTTAGAAGTACATACTGGTCGATGTCATTACACGATGATCTTTTGTCATTTCACGATGATCATTTATACTTATTTCATGACCAACTAACACAATATGATGCAATTCTAATATAATATGATGCTATTTAGTATTATATGATACTACTTAATATTACATGATGTCATTTTAGTTTTACCTGTATATGATGCTAAATTAGTATTATATGATGATAATTTAGTTTTATAAGATGACTTTTTGGTAGCAATGATGGTCATTTGTTACAGATGCAATACTACAGATACGTCATTTTAGCTCGAATATTTTGAAACGCTCAGTTTGTAAAAAGTCATGGACACATTTATTATATATGATTGACCTTCGGTAAAGAAAATATTTATAAAAACTCGCCTGATCCCTTATATTACCAACGGACAAGTACGGAATTTCACGGCCACCGATTCGGCTGTTCCTAACAAGTTCCAGAATCTGCCTAGTTTTGCCAGGCAGATACGATTCTCCTCGTGTAACATTGCTCTTCACACTAGAGCGCCAGGCACATCGGCCAAGAGCTAGATCTTCCCATGTGTCAGGTTCGATGTGGAACAGCTTGTGGATACTTTCAAGGAGTCTTTGTACCGCTTTTTCTGACCACCTTTGGTGCGTGAGCCATTTACTACCTCACCGTACAAGAGCTGTTTCGGGATGCGGGTGTCAGACATTCTTTGAACATGACCAGCCCAGCGGAGTTGGCCTGACCGCAGCATGGTGTCGATGCTGTACATGTTAGCACGACTTAAAACCTCAGTATCTGGGATCTTGTCCTGCCATCTGATGCTGGTTTAGTTTCCTGATGTGTCTCTGGTAACCGTCCAGGTCTCACTTGCATAGAGAAAGATTGTCAGTACAATTGCTCTGTACACGCGGCAAGTAGCGTAGCGTCAATTGCTCTGTACACGCGGCAAGTAGCGTAGCGTATTCAGAGGTGTACTTTTAGTCAGATTGTAGTGCTGTCACATTGCCTAGCAGACATATGGCATGATACCCAGTCACATTATCCTGACAACAGGCCAACTAGTCCTGGAACTGCCATGATATGCTAAGCGCCAAGTAAGAGAACTTACATCTATGTATTTTAAAGATAGTATGTTTTATTTCAGTAGAATATTTGTATAAACCTTCAATTTTGGTATCTATAAATCCAGCCAAGTATTCCTATCAATAATAGAAGCGCAAATAAGTTTTAATACTTTGTAAAAAAAAAAAAAAAAAATAAATAAATCGGCGTAGCTGTCTAACATCACACTTTTGACCTACTTACGGATGATGACGCAAGATAAGACCAAATGAATATTTAAACGAATTTCATTGGTGAAAATATCTACATTTGAGGAAAAAGGTACCACACACTTGTATATTGAGATGACAACTGCCTGACATAAATGCTTCGTTTTCACGAAATATCAGTTAAGTATTCGGATTGAATTACATTTTCAAATGTGTAGACTTTGTTTTATCAAAATACATCCTTTAGATGTTTCGGACCGAATGTATTATAGTCTATTTCACCGACTCCGTATGACATGAAGAGTTTACTCTGCTGATTGTGGTGGAGGGGACCACTTATTTTTTCGGCCGTTAGCCCGTTTATTTTCACCCTGACTTCCTGTAAAACACACAGTAATGAAGCGGAATAAAATTAGGCTTTTCATTGGTCATTATATACTTTGATAAATTCCCATTGGTCATTGTAAAATTAGTCAAAAGAAAAGAAAGGAGTTGCAGAAATGATTTCATAGATCTCTGTTTGTTTTAAAAGTTGAAGTTTTCTTCCCCTGCGAACGATTTGTCCCGAATAGTAAGACACTGCACACTTTTAAGGTAAATTGAAAGAGTAGAATGCTAAAAAATAGAAAACACATAGATTTCGGAATTAATTGTTCGACCCTGACAGATCCTATATTCAACAAAAACGTAACATCCGGTTTCGTTTTGTAGCCCGCGAAACGAAGTCTAATGCGCAGATGTTTTAAGGCTGTAAGTGTCAACCAAGATTGTACAAATTATTTGAATCCGTGGTATTTCAAAGAGCTGCACTGACACAGGAATTACACAACTATTAAACCAACAACAAAATCTGTTACACGTTAAACCATTCAGACACTAATCATCAAGATGGTTACCACGGCCGAGTATCTTATTAAAGATATTTCTTGTATATAATTGTTCTGCAATCTCCATTACTTTAATCCCCATAGGCCGAATATCCTTTAAAGATATTTCTTGTTTATGTTGTCCTTCTTGGCGGTTTTCAGTTACGCATCACGTGTCTCGAAATGCGCGAAACATTTTATGTTCAATAAACATGCATTAAAAAAGTGGATTGATATAAGACATCTCAAAATGGCAAATATGAATTCTAAATACATTTAAGGGAAGTATATAGCCTCAAAAATACATGGGCAAAACATTTTGGCAACCAAGCATCGTATAGTACGGTATGAACATACTTAACCCTTTCCTTCATAGAGGAAACCATGAAAAGACCTATGCGAACAGCATAAAACCAGATCAGCCTGCGAGTAACTCGCAGGCTGATCAGGTTTTATTCTGTTCGCTGCTCCTCAGTGGTCTGGAAATGAGGATTTTGTAATTAAATTTGGTAAGGTTTAACTGTGATTTTCTGCAGATCAGGCTTTATGTGGTATCTATTGAGTGCGCCAAAATAAGTCTATATGAGGGAAAGGGTTAACGACATTTGAACTTCATATAACGATATTTGAATATCATGTAACGATATGTGAGCATCATATAATGTGATTTAAACATCAAGCTACGAAATTTGAACACGATGTAACGACACATGCAGTTACATCATATAACGACTTTTTTACAGCATAAACGCACATTGCATACACCACATTGTATTTTGTTTGCATCGTTAAATGCGTTAAGACAGGTATGGCGTTCCATATTGATGAATAGATTATATTCGATTAACATACTTCTTATCATATGACGTGGAGTCGTCTTACCTTCACTTGATCTATGTCTGTATTCTTTGAGGTTTTATAGCCTCATAAACTAGAACTACTTTGGGAGTGTTTGAAATGCTATGATTGAGTTTTTGCCCTTTAACCCTTACACCAAATATAGTCACACGAATACATTATAGAGACGATGAAAGGTCCACAGACGCCTGGGTTGAGACCAGATTCTATAACGTTTTACAAAAAAAGTGAATGATTAGCAAATAGATTTTTCGTCAGGCCAACATATATCATAAACTATAATAGTAAAATCAAACAATAATAGGGCCCTTTAAACAAGGACGGCCCGTTCTGGACCAGATTGTCAAGGCTTAATCTTTTTTTTTCTTTCTTTCTTTTTTTTTTTTTTTTTTTTTGACCCGGTTGAGTTTCTACCTATAGGCCATGGCGGTGGGACGAATTACAGACGTTTCTCGCGCAATCGATGTATTTAAAAGGCGAGAGTAAGCGAAAGTACCGGTATTTACGCGACCCTCGGTAGATAGCGGCAGAGGCTTTAGGAAAACTTAAGAGGGCAGACGAGACAAGGGGACCTTCAGGAGACTCTGGCACGACCAAGATGACCACAGGCCAATGATTGTTGATCGACTTTTGTTTTTTAACATGTTTAAAAACAGTAGCCGATCACTTTTTCGACAGATCGACCAAAACATAGATTAAAAGGGATACTTATCACATGATAGATTTTACATAATGCACTTCCATTCAAACATTTCTTCCAACAGCGCACTAGTCACGTTGATATTGGCGCTGATGGTAGGAACCAGTCAAGTTGATACTGACAATGGTAATATGTTCTTTTACTTTTTTCACATCACTTGGTCACAAGTTTTACAACTTATATTCATCCCTCTCGATGGTTCCATGGTTGGACAAGTACTTGGCACCTAGGAAGGTCACGAAAGATCCCTGCCTCCAACGGGGTTCGAACCCACAACCTTAGGATCCACAGTCGGGTCCACGGCGACCTTTAGTGACAGATACCACATTTGTATTGGCACTGGTGATATGTACCAGTCACGTTGTTTTTGGCATTGATGTTAGGTACCAGTCACGATACTTTTGACCTTAGTGTTAGGTAAACAATCATGCATATATTGACCTTATTGACCGGTAACAGTCATGCTGATATTGACACTGTTGTTAGGATCCTGACACAGTGATATTGGCATCTGTGTTTGGTACCAGTCACATTGATATTATTGTTAGGTTCAAATCATGCATATATTGACCTTGGTGTCAGGTATATGGCATGCTTATAATGACATTGTTGTTAGGTTCCAAACCATGCATATATTGACCTTGGTGTCAGGTATATGACATGCTGATATTGACATTATTGTTAGGTTCAAACTGACATGCTGATAATGACATTATTGTTAGGTTCAAACCATTCATATATTGACCTTGGTGTCAGGTATATGACATGCTGATATTGACATTATTGTTAGGTTCAAACCATTCATATATTGACCTTGGTGTCAGGTATTATTGTTAGGTTCCAAACCATGCATATATTGACCTTGGTGTCAGGTATATGACATGCTGATATTGACATTATTGTTAGGTTCAAACCATTCATATATTGACCTTGGTGTCAGGTATATGGCATGCTGATAATGACATTATTGTTAGGTTCCAAACCATGCATATATTGACCTTGGTGTCAGGTATATGACATGCTGATATTGACATTATTGTTAGGTTCCAAACCATTCATATATTGACCTTGTGTCAGGTATATGGCAGCTGATAATGACATTGTTGTTAGGTACCAATAATGCTGATATTGACATTGTTGTTAGGTACCAATAATGCTGATATTGACATTGTTGTTAGGTACCAATAATGCTGATATTGACATTGTTGTTAGGTACCAATAGTTCTACCCGGATGCCTCCGTGCATTCGGGGTCTTACTCCACCTGTAATTAGCTGGACGTCGCTATGTGACTGAAATACTGTCGAAGCGACGGTAAACTCAAATAGTCAAGTCAAGTCTAGGTACCAATAATGCTGATACTGACATTGTTGTTAGGTTCCAGACACGTTGATACTGACACTGGCTAAAACGTACATTTAGTTGAACAAATTGAGTAAGTTACCAGTAGGATATACATAGGATAAAATTATGATTAGCTATAAAGTAAGCGATTCCCATGCTTTGTCATATTTTGTAACAAAAGTAACAAAAAGGCAACCATAGAACGCTGATTTTTTTTCTTTCAGTAAAAAGAGTATTACTTCATTATTCAACAAAGGCCTGTAGATGTGCAAACAAATATTGAATTACCTAAATAAGTAGAAGCCGGTATTGACCGCGTCTTGACAGGTCAATTGTATGCACGAGTATTGGCTTAGAATTGTTTGATGTATGATGTGGATATATAAACTACGCATCTTCAAAACGAGAAACAATGTCCCTTGCTTAATTCTCAATCTTGCTTAACTCCACAAATGTTTCATGAGAACTATTTCGAAACGCAAATGTTTTTACTCTTTTCTTGGTATTTTAACAAACGACTTTTTCAGGTGAGAGCTATGTACACACCGATTAAATAACCACGCTTGAGCCCGGTCACTTTCAAATGGACAAAACAAATATAAGTCACAATAATGAAAAGAAATATATATTCATTTGCTGTGTTTGATAATTTACGAAACATTAACTACTAACCAAACACTTTTATTTGATATAAGGTACATGGCCGTAAATTCTACTATCAAAATGGGGACACGATTGACGGAGAGAGTCATAACGATTAAAAAAAAAACTAAAAAAAACTAAACGATTTATAAAGATTTGTAAAACAAATGACGCTCCAGTATTCTAGACAATAGCAGGACATTATGATAACAAAGATATGTGGTTTCTGTTTATCAATACAGAGGATTAAGGAAACATTTGGAGTATTTAATAAATCACCTGACGTGTAACAAATCTTGCATTGTTTTCATACATTAAGGACTTACAAGAAAACGACATTGCATGGCGATACCTACACATACAAACGTGTCCCCCTCCTGGTCGACCTAAATGCATGCTTTTGTACGTTACTGAATCGACAGTGTCGTAAATTTTGTTTCAATGGAGATTTTTCTGTTACCTTTATGCGTTTCAATAAGGCAAAGATGTAAGATACATAGAAAGCTATTAAGAGAAGAAAAGAATTAAAATGGTTTCTGCACTGGGACTTCGACAGAATGGGGTCACTGATGCTATGTAGACGTAGGACTTTTTTATTTGATGATTTACATGGCACGGCGTTGGAGTCTGTGTGGAATTTAATGTTTATAAACTTTAAAAAGAAGTAAGTATGGTGGCTATTTTTTTCTTTATTTTCATTCTTCTGTCTGTCTGTCCGTGGTATATAACACCCCACACTTTTTATAGTATGGCACTATCATATAAAAATCAATGAGAAAAATTGATATTTCGCAATTAAGTTTTTACAGTTATTAAGTATATAATTTATATTCTACATATAAAAATCACTTCTGTATTGTACTTCTATATTAATACTTCCATTTAGCTTGCAGTATATTATGTGCTCTTTTCATATGGCTCTGTTTGTATGCCTTCATCCATGTGTAATTCATAGCATGGCGTCGTAAAATGCCTGAATTAGTGAAATGCTGTCGCAGCGACTGTAAACAACAATTAAGGTAAGAAATCCATCATAAACTATAATTACGGACCTTCAAATGCTAATAAGACTTCATGCAGATGCAAGCATCCACTGACTTGGAGCTTTAAGCTATTTTGCTCTTAGTCAATAAAGGCTTGCATTTACTGCAAAATTCACATGATCACAATCAAATTATAGGTGGATAACCTTAAAAGATTCCTCTTGCTTAACACCGTTTCAACCGGACGCTATAGTTTGTTGAGAAGCAACTTCTGTAATTTGTCCAAGTTGAAAGGCAGGCTAGCGGGTTTCATTTAGATTTCTAATGAAATTTACACACTTAGTATTTTTCTGTTATTCTTATTTTTTTTCTTTTGGTCCCATGTTTGATAAACCCGTTCATTTACCCATAATAGGTAGAGGATAGCTCGGGGAACCTTACAATGTAAATGGTTTTAATGACTTTTTGTGGGGATGATGCCATGATGGGGGGGGGGGGGGGGGGGGGGGGGGGGGAGAGACAAATCGGAACTACTTTATAATAAAAAAGACAGGGTGGTGTGGTTCGGTCTAAGAAAAAAAATGATTGTTCTGACTACTGTTGTTGTTTGCCGTCGCTGCAACTGTATTTTAGCCATATGCCGACGACCATGTAAGAAAATATATAGTTTTATGTCTATGTAAAGGGAGCTGGATTATGTCGTGGGTAGTTGTAAAGTATATGAGATTTACCTGTCTAGAAAATAATCCCTTTAAAGATATACATGTTTACTTTCCTCATCTATCAAGGTAACACTTTTTATTTAAAGAAATCTATCGAAAAATAGGCAATTCTATAAACGTGAGAAATACGTCAAACACAATTGAAATATATATCGAGTTGCCGAGGATCTAGGCTTAAAAGTAAAATAACTGCAAGTAAGCCATGGTTTAGATAAATTAGCGCTGTATCTAACACAATAAAATACACGACATACCACCCGGCCTATTTAGGATGATCTGTTTTTAATTAATTAATAACAATTTAGTCTATAATCCTTCATTTCTGAATTTTATTCAAAATTATATAGGTTATCGATGCAATCGTCAAGAACGTCCTTCAAGACTGTTACATGAGACATTAGAAGATTATCCAAAATCAATCAGAACCCTAGTAGACCAATAGAATCCAATCCACTAATAATCGTAGTTTTTATATGATGGATTATTCCCGTTACGTAATAAACTTGTAAAGACTCGCTAACTGATTAAATAATAATTATTTGTTTATATCATTTTCAGAGTGATTCAGGGCCTACCATGTGAGTGATTTTCCAGAGTGAATATCTGTGTGGAATAAATATGAAGAAAACACATGTAGAAAAACACACGATGGAATCATATACAAACTGGTAAATGCACGTGTATTCTTTATGACCAGCTAAAACGATCTGTACTTAAATAACGTTTCCTATCATTAACAATTACCTAAAGTGAGTCAGTGATAATTATCTAAAACTAAATACAGTTAAACCTGTATTAGCAACCAGCTGTACTAAGCGGTCAACCTGGATTTAGCGGTCAATTTTAATATTACCAAACTGTAGCAGTTTTTTATATATAAACTTCATTTAGCGGTCCACTCTGTAAAGCGGCCACTTTCTCTTGCCGCTTAAGACAGGCTTGACCGTATGCAGCAACGTCATTTATCTAAAATACAAGTGCGTTTTTATATCTAAATAAAATTAAGTTCAACATTGTATTATATATAAAAATTTAAGTGAGACATTATATATTTAAAATTTAATAAGTAAGTCGTTGATATATATAAATTATACATCAACTTAAGGAGCGTCAATGTCATACATATATATGTGTGTTAAAATTATTCTAATTACGTCATTGTACATATAATGTAATTGAAAAGTTTAAAGTAAGTCAATAATTATAGATCTTAAGTTATAAGTGCGTATAGCTAAATCTGCCGCTATACATGTATGCAGTGATTAGGATTTTTTTTAGTGTGGAGGAATCGGTTTGAATACGAGTCAGAGATTGTAAACTGATGTCGGAGGTAAAGTGAAATCAATAAAATTCTTAAATATGGATCACTCGAGCATCACGTGCAGAGCATTGTGTGCTGTGACGTCACTGATTAGCCACGTAAACAGATAATCTTTTTATTGTTGAGGAATTAAAAAAAGATTGTACATTATGGAGATACTGAAAAAGACATACTGTATATGAACAGTGGGTTCAACCTTCTCTCACTTTAATTAGTTTAGCCCAGTACAAGACATGCTGGATGAATTAGAGAGCAGTTTCTGATCGACTAAGCTGTCATGCCACGTCCCACAATTACGGTGCCTGTCGCGGAAGACAAAGTCGTTTCAACTGAACAAAAAAACTGTCCCCAGACTGAAGTGCAATGCTAATGAATCTTTTAAATATCTATTTCTATACGATGTTTATTCAGATTCTAGATAAATCTGTAAGGTAAAATAAACCTGTAGTTCAATGTTAGAATTATACATTAAATAAGTGAAAATAAATCGCATTGAACATTATATATACAAAGCTGTTTGTGATGATCTCAAGTAGGAAATGGTAAACATTTACCCAAAGGTTTTCTAAATTTTTGACATCCGCTTGGCGGTTGGAATTTAACTTAATTATGATGAAAGCCAAGTCGGATGGATATGTGGCTAAATTCAAACAGAGGAATAACACTCTTAGGGCCATCGAGGAACTTAGGGGTGGTAAAAAGGGTTCCGATGAGGTCACGAGTGACGTGAAGACACTAAAGACGAAGAGGAAAAAATTGCAAGAAAAACAAAAAGAATTGAAGTCCAAGAACGGTTCAAGGATCGAAAACCTTCGAGTTCTGAACTTCAAACATACAATCGACCAAATGTAAGTAAAATATACATGTATTCGCCTTGACAATTCTGTACTTAACCACAATGGAAACATATATTTTTACGTCTCGACAGATATGTTCTTTCCCACAGTGGAAACTTTCATATTTACGTCATGGCAGTTCTGTACTTTCCTACAGTAGAAACATGCATTTTTACGTCTCGACAGATCTGTTCTTTCCCAAAGTGGAAACTTTCATTTTTACGTCTTGACAGTTCTGTACTTTTCTGCAGTGGAAACATGTATTTTTACGTCTTGACAATTCTATACTTTTCCGCAGTGGAAACGTATTTTTACACCTTGACAGTTTGTACTTTCCTACAGTGGAAACATGCATTTTTACGTCTTGACAGTTCTGTACTTTCCTACAGTGGAAACATGCATTTTTACGTCTTGACAGTTCTGTACTTTCCTACAGTGGAAACATGCATTTTTACGTCTTGACAGTTCTGTACTTTCCTACAGTGGAAACACATTTTTACGTCTTGACAGTTCTGTACTTTCCTACAGTGGAAACATGCATTTTTACGTCTTGACAGTTCTGTACTTTCCTACAGTGGAAACATGCATTTTTATGTCTTGACAGTTCTGTACTTTCCTACAGTGGAACATGCATTTTTACGCTGACAGTTCTGTACTTTCCTACAGTGGAAACATGCATTTTACGTCTTGACAGTTCTGTACTTTCCTACAGTGGAAACATGCATTTTACGTCTTGACAGTTCTGTACTTTCCTACAGTGGAAACATGCATTTTTACGCCCTGACAGTTCTGTACTTTCCTGCAGTGGAAACATGTATTTTTATGTCTTGACAGTTCTGTACTTTCCTGCAGTGGAAACATGCATTTTATGTCTTGACAGTTCTGTACTTTCCTGCAGTGGAAACATGCATTTTATGTCTTGACAGTTCTGTACTTTCCTGCAGTGGAAACATGCATTTTACGTCTTGACAGTTCTGTACTTTCCTACAGTGGAAACATGCATTTTACGTCTTGACAGTTCTGTACTTTCCTGCAGTGGAAACATGTATTTTTATGTCTTGACAGTTCTGTACTTTCCTGCAGTGGAAACATGATTTTTAGTCTGACAGTTCTGTACTTTCCTGCAGTGGAAACATGTATTTTTATGTCTTGACAGTTCTGTACTTTCCTGCAGTGGAAACATGCATTTTTACGCCCTGACAGTTCTGTACTTTCCTACAGTGAAACGTATTTTTATGTCTTGACAGTTCTGTACTTTCCTACAGTGGAAACACATTTTTACGTCTTGACAGTTCTGTACTTTCCTACAGTGGAAACAGCATTTTTATGTCTTGACAGTTCTGTACTTTCCTACAGTGGAAACATGCATTTTTACGCCCTGACAGTTCTGAACTTTCCTACAGTGGAAACACATTTTTATGTCTTGACAGTTCTGAACTTTCCTGCAGTGGAAACACATTTTTATGTCTTGACAGTTCTGTACTTTCCTACAGTGGAAACACATTTTTATGTCTTGACAGTTCTGAACTTTCCTACAGTGAAACGTATTTTTACGCAAGTGACAGTTCCGTATTTAACCGCATTGGAATCATGTATTTTTACGCCCTGACAGTTCTGTACTTTCCTACAGTGGAAACATGCATTTTTATGTCTTGACTGTTCTTTTCCCTGCTTTGGAAATATGCTGCTTTCTTTGTTTTTGTTGTTGTTTTGTTTTGTTTATGTTTTTAGTGGAAACTTTTTTTTGTTTGTTTTTTTTGTTTTGTTTTTTGTTTGTTTTTTCGCCATGACAGTTCAGTTTCCCATAGTGGAAACGTATCTTAACGTCTTGACAGTTTCGTATTTTCCTATGTAAAAAAGCTGTTATATTTGCTGTGGGCTTAATTTCAACTAGTTTCTTATCACTTTAAAACAGCGTCCCCGTCACAATACTCTTTTCTCTAAACATTTCCTTTATTTCAATAATATTCGTGCCATGAAAGAGTTAAACCAATTAAATATACATGTATATTATTGCTATATTAAGCATGTAAATTCGAAATGCGAAACCATGAAAAGACCTATGCGAACAGCATAAAACCAGATCAGCCTGCGAGTAACTCGCAGCTGATCAGGTTTTATGCTGTTCGCTGCTCCTCAGTGGTCTGGAAATGAGGATTGTGTAATTAATTTGGTAAGGTTTAACTGTGGTTTTCTGCAGATCAGGTTTTATGTGGTACCTATTGAGTGCGTCAAAATGAATCTATATGAGGGAAAGGGTTAAAGATACTGAGATGAAATGTATAAAATTATAAGATGATTCATCTGCTCTAACGATCAATGTAGAACATAGAAATAAAACTCAGCCAGACACCATACCGTATAGATCAAGCTCAATCCGCGTGTTTCCATTATCCATCACTCTTGATTGAATATGCTTATGCAAGCGTGATATTGTCTCTCGTGAATGCGAGATTTTTAATCCGCCATCTTTTAGCTGTCCCACTTTTCAGAACCGGAAGTGTAAGGAAATCGTTTGATCTCCTTGTCATTCACTGTAGATTACTGAATTCCCATCAGCTTTAATACATGTCGAATCGATAAACATGGGCATTTAAAACGATATTTTCTTTCTAGAAAGTGTGTTTTTTCTGCATTTTTTTTTTGTTATTTTCTGTACATTGTTGCAATACTTACTGCTAAATTCAAGTTAATGGATTGCGATATTACTTGTGTAGATGCTTTCGTTATTAATATTCTACTGACCTTCATGACCGAATGGTTTTATTTGCAATATAGTCCCACCATCTTGTCACTCAGGTCGTACGTCAGTGTTGCTATACCACGTGGCATATAACGTCCAAGCAACAATATTTGCCTCGATTTGAAAAATACAACTGATATAAGTATTTTATTTCTTCACCAATTTTAATGGGATATCGCGCATGCGAAGTGGAAAATTGTGCACTACAAAAAAGCAATTATGATTCTTTTGTCCGATTACAGAGTCAGTATATGTACTTTACGATCTAGCAAATGCATTTTCATGAACTTGGAAGTTTTTCTGAATGTTTTGAAAAAACTGTACAACTGACAAAATGGGACCTATAGGTAGGGCACAATTTTCCGCTTTATATATGCGCTATATATCATGATCAGTTTTTCTCTCTGAATAGATGCAAAATATGCTTTTCGCTTAAAATGTCATCATCATACCACGTGGTATGGCCACACTATTATGTGTAAGACATCCAGCTGGCTTTCGTTTGGTTGATGGTTCTACCGTGCTGCCCATTCCTCTCTCGTGTAGTAACGGTAAATACTTTACATGAGTAGATAACTCTTTTGATAATTATTATTTTAGATAATCAAAGAGTTATTTCCCCTTTCACTTTAGGCGTTTGTTTTTTTTCAAACACCCGTAAGCACGCACGCACTGAAACAATCTTATGAAGTAATTTAAATGTATCACACTACCGGTACACTAACGAACACACATACAACAAAGCATGGATATTATCATTATGCATGAGATTACGAGCATATACCTGTAATTAGCTGGACGTCGCTATGATTGAAATACTATCGCAGCGACGGTAAACCCCAATACAACAACTACGAGCATATACATGTTATATTACCTTTGGAGTGATCCCTTAAAACCGTTGAGAGCACCACGCAAAGTGGCACTGGGTAAACAAAACGTGACACAATTTCTCTATCAGTAAAGTTATAAACACACAAATCTACTTTTCTATGTATTTAATGTCACTTTAATTAAGGGTTTTAGGTTAATTTGTGAGCGAATTCATGTCCATTCCAACTGTATAAGCATGTCCTATTCCAAATGTTAAGATACAAATGCTAGTATTTTTACAAAGAAATATTAGGGGATAATAGATTTAAATAATAAACTAATAAAGTATAAAAGATTCAGACATTTCTTTAAATAGAGGGAATTTTATTGTAGATTTAGGAATGTCCGTACTCTCTGTGTACTGAAAAATGCGCGCGCGCGTGTATGTGTACACTCAATGCATCGTTTGAGTAATACTTCTTTATATCTTCAAAAAATTATATATTGAAGCTCCCCTGTGATACTGGTGACAGTGATGTTTTGAGTTATAGCCTTGACTCGTTGTCGAGAAATATTGTGTGAATTTAAATTTAAAAAAAAGCCCAAATCTTATTTACCTTTTACTTATAACATAATTATATCATTTTAACGAATGTGTTAAATGTGTCGACATCACGCTGCTCACATATGGTTTAATACGAATGACCTTGACTTTGACGAATGACCTTAACCTTTTCTTTTGTGTATATCTTAATGATTTATATATTTCATGTTTATATATTTCCTTTTAAAAAACAAAACGCTTTGAGGTATTAAAAACACACCAATGTAAATTTAATATAATAACATGGAATCCAACTTTATTCTTTTTATCTATCTTTCCATCTATCTTTCTGCCTGCCTGTCTAATTTTTTTTTTTTTTTTTTGAAAATCGTCATTTTCGATCTTTCAGGAGATAAAAATTTGAACTCATTTTCAATCACCTTATTCTCATATTCTTCGATTACAGCTACCGATTGCATAGAAAACAGCGAACGAAAAAAAATAATGAAGTTAATTTTGGTTAATTATAGTTCAGGCTGAAGTAAACTTATCTATCATGAAGTCCTTGATTTCGATTCTTCTCAAGGATAGGTCATGGTCGATAAATTCTTTCAATTTTATTTCATCAGGTTCGATCAGTTTATCTACATTTTAATTAATATCCCCTCACCTGCTTCATGAAATATGATTATGCATATATTATTACCCTAATTTGCATACCAATCAATTTGTCTCCTAGAATGATGTCACTTTACAGGTAGCTTTAATTGTGTACAGACGATTTGCACAGGTCTCTGAGACCTGGGTCTCTTCAAATGGAGACTTCACTGAGACTTCTATACAGGATTTTAACGTCCCACCGACAATATTTCAGTCATTTGGAGACTAGGTCTACTTGAGACAGAAATCTGCAGTATCACGCAGTAGACATATGGCATGATATCAATCCCAGTCACATTATCCTGACAAAGGGCCAACCAGTCCTAGAACTACTCATATGCTACCATTTTTAAGACTTTGGTATGTCGCAGCCTGAGATAAAACCCACGACCTCCCGATCCCGGGGTGGACTCTCTAACCATTAGGCCATGGGATAATACACGCATATCGCATAAAAACACCTGCTTATTCCATGTTTTATTCAGATTTTATTTCCACGACGACCATGGCTGGTAATATCTATCTATATAAAAGGAAAATTATCCCATCATTTTCCCTATAGTTTTTTCTTTCCTGTCTACATCTATATTTTTCTATGGGAGTCTAAAAATCATACACATGACGTCATTTAGTATTATTATAAGAATTATGACGTCATCAAAAAATTTATGATTTATGATATGGTTTATCTTCATTGACATGTTTCTGTCCCCTATAGAAAGGATCAATTGTCTGCTCAATTCTTATATGGACTATTGCTTTACCTTACTTACTTAACAGTGCTATATTTTACTAGAGCGTTTAGTGTAATATACATATGTATACAATAAATGAGTAACAATCCAATAGTCATTCAAGTAATTATGTAATAACAATACAGAAAGGAATATCAGTTTTCACCCATGTTTTGTCGGCGCACATTATCAATTGTGTACATGTGTATAGTGTGGTTGCACGAAGACAAAGGAAGAAACGGGATTTAGTTCCGATATATTAATTAATGATTTCAGTATGATTTTACATTTTCGATTTATTGTTTAACTCTGAATAGAATTACATCAATATTATATATGGTGTAAACATTTTGTACATTTACCTTACCTGTATATCCTTTGATATACTGTATAATTATATTCTACTCATATGTAGTCCCGACTGGCCGGATGTAATTGTATAACAGAAGAAATAGTTTTAAGACTGCTAGTTTACTGAGGTCATCGGATTGGCACCATTCGGAGGGTTTCGATTTTTTTTAAAGCCTAGAACCCTCCCACTCGCCGGATGGCAAATCGGCAGTGTCCCTCAGAAAGCCACTCTGTTGCTCCGAAGCCAACTGGATGCTCTTTTAGCTGCCTTTCCATGTCTTTGAGCTCTTGCTGAGCTTATTAATACGGACTATTCAGACTCCGAGTGAAATCCACGGCAACTTTACAGCCAAGTTTTCTATTCTTATACTTCACAAGTTATATTTGGAGCTCTATATATTTCTGTCTCTTAAAACTCGTTTTCCATTTCACAATTCTCCTCCCACGAACATAACAAGCTTCTTCTTTCTTGCTGACCTCAATACAATCAATGGATAACCGGAAGTGGTGGAAATTCTGGTTTCTTGTTCAGATCAGCTTTCATGTCCAAGTCATCTGCGAGTGGAAGGGTACTAGGAATTGTCTGTCTCGCCAGAGCGCACAAAAGGGCTTGCTTTAATCGTTCGCCTCTTTTTTTCTCTCTCTGCTCAAGGTGTCTGCAAGTACACTTAAGGTAAAGTCCACGTTCCGCTACTTTTCGGACCTCATGGCCTTTCACGGATATAACCAAAGTTTCCTAATGTTTCATTAGGGTATTTTGGTTATCTCATTAGAGGTTAAATTGTCCAAGACGTAGCGGACTTAACCTTAAAACGTTGTCATGCCGCCGCCTGTAGTGTCCTTGGGTGAGGGCAGTGTTGCCTGCAGAAAACATGGTACAGTGTCCACATCTCTTTCTACACAAAGGGCAATCAGGGTTGTGGATCAGGTTCCACTTCAATGTTGGCTTGTATAATAAAAGGTCATATATACCGACCAAAGAAAAAATACAACCGGAGAGGTTCGTACTTCAAAATGTCATAAGACAAAGTTATTGCATACATAATTTTCTCAGAAATTGAAAAGTAAAAAAAAAATACATATGGCTTTATTCTTAAAAATCACTTAATTAATTATACAAATGTACTGGCAATCTAAATTATAGCACGATTACACGAGTAGTGTTAAATAAATTCGCAGAAAAGTGTTTGCATTTTAGAAATGTTTACAAAAGCGTCATCGAATGGGACGCATGCGCATTTGCACCAGAACCTACTAAATTAAAATGTCAAAACTGGCTTACTTGACAATTACGAGAGGCAAACGTTTTAAAATCAGAGCTTTTAATTGGCTAAACCTTTTAGTCAACTTGGTTTGAAAACCAACTGTTGTTGTTGTTGTTAATCCTGTCTGACTTTTGCATCAACTGTCCTTTTCAGTTGTTCTCCACATAGTCTTTCGAAAAAGTAAAACTTGTTATCAAGATAATAATAACTACCATGGTTTTGACACAGGCAAACAACAGAGAACAATTTCTGCGAATTTATTGAACACCCCTCGTAGAAACTACTAGTATATTTTACTATGAGAATTATTGCGATCATAATATCTACAACTGACTGTCCTTGATATTTGTCTAGTTCATATTTGTCGGTGAATAAACTACTTTTCCTTAATCTCAATTGTGAATAACACGCTTCGAGTCAATGGCTTTTCATTAAATGTAACCTTTTAGTAGGTTATTTATTTCTCCATTCACATAATCCAACATGAGTATTCTTGGTTGACCATACAAGTGTTGACTTTGTAAATTAATTATAACATATATGTATATATTTGTAAAACCAGCGGGTGGGGTTTTGATCAGTATTGATAAAGTCCTTTTTTTTCACAGTCATTGTCCCTGGGTTACTTTGATCTCGTACTTTACCTGAGGACACTTAGATAGGTATCTGACATACTTTTCTTACCAGATAAATCAGAATAAAAATAAAACGAATATAAAACACAAATTTCAAGGAATTTATTGTAATTTGAAAAATATTTTTGTCTTTATTCGTAATTAAAACCGTACTAAACACGTGTAGATATATACACATGTTAGTACAACAGTAGAGTTAGTATTTCCATTTCCACCTGGACCAAATTGATTCCACATGATTAGAACAGCGAGGGGTTGTTGGGTAATTCACACTTAATTAACAATTAACAAGTTTACAGTAGAGATGACACTGTGTATTTATACTGTGTCATGCATTTGGCATCCAGTCCATATTGCCGTGACATGCAATTATTTACACAACACGGAAATATTGGCATCACTACCAAATTGCGACAAGATATAAGTTATGTACATCCACGAATATTTGGACCAGGCGAAAATACTACCCATAATTTGATATCCACTGAATGTTCCTGCTGCAGTACCAAACAGAGAGGCTATTGATGACGATAACTGTAGTCCGTGTGGTTCTGTTGGTGTTTTTATTTATCCATTAAATTATCGACCAATTGATTGATTGATTGATTGATTGATTGATTGATTGATTGATTGATTGATTGATTGATTGATTGATTGAGTAGGGGAGGGGCCGTCAAGTCTGCATGTTAGTAACGACAACTTAAAGAAAATACTGATACTGCGTGACAGAACTGTGTTTATGTCACACACACACACACACACACACACACACACACAGTTTATTACTATCTTAGCGAGGTATCCCATACCTCACTATTACGGTTTGTACCTTTGTTGTCATTATTTTTCCGAGGTATACCTCGGTAAGTAATTCAACTTTGAAACCATTATTTCAGTTCGAAACCAAACACAAACACTAGCCCTAACCCTAACTTAAACCCCCTGATCCATACACCGAAATATATAAACAAAGGTGCAAAATTTTAACCTCACAATATCAGGCACACACACACACACACACGTTTGAAATAAATTGAATTGTAAATATGAACAAAACATCTACATTATTTGTAAAACATTAATGTGCCACAGGGCACTTTTACACTGACATCACATCAAGCAAAATATAATACAAAATATCATAAATGGAGAGTAATCGCGATACTAACCGGTATGTAAACGATATTTTACGGAAATAAACATATATCGATATCTCGATATCCTAGTTTCCCGTTCGACAGCGATCAATTAAGATATTTAGTTCACGATAGGTCAATACCTTTATATTGCCATAACGAAATTAGCTATACATTCATTTACAAAATTAACGTTTGGGATATTTAGCAAGGATTTTTCATGGCCTTCCCAGGCACAAAGCACAACCAACCCCGGAACCATCGAGAGGAGTTAGTATATTTGTAAGAACTCGTTTCACAATGGAATAAAATACATAAGTTAAAAAGTTAATAATTTTGGCAAGAAAATAATGGGAAAAAAAACAGGTTTCAAAAAACATAATCTTATGTTACAGCCTCTTTTGACAGACATTTACAAATTAGATGAAATCAAAATATGCTAAGTCTAAAAAACAGGTTTTTATATTTTAATATTTTTCTCTGTTGGAGAATTGTCTTTTTTTCTCTATTGCAATTATATCAAACACCGGTCTCAATTTAACGAATATCCAATTAGCATTTTAATGTGTGAGTTCTTGTATAAGAGCGAAACATAAAATATGACATGTAGTTTGTTTGATGAGGTTTGAAACTTGATTTAAACCGTCTCGTATTTCGTGAAGTGGTTAGCCATTGAGATCCCCATTGTCCTCCTTATAATTAGTTGTCCATGAGACAATGGTTCACCTTGATGTATGCTGTAGATTACAGAGGTTAATTCATGAATGAACTTGGGCTATGCCCTCTCAATTAAATTCTTCCCTGCTGATTGTCAAATTTTATGCGTCAGCTATTGTTCTCCCATACTCGACTGACGGTGTATTTTCTTTTAGGTACATGGTATATACATTCAAACTGTAAGATCATAATAATGTCCGTTGCTTTTCCATCAGTACAGTCCGTGAGGCGTGGCCTCTAGATCACGTGACGAGAACAAAGCCACCCCCTGCATTGATGTTCAAATTTGCGATCTATCAACAGAAAAATTTGTGGTGCGATTTAAGGTTTTAAATTTAAAGCCTTTTTGATATGAGCTTCGTAATGAAGTGTCTACAGTTAATTGGAAATCAATTTTTGTGATAACACGACCTGTGGCGGCATTTGGTGGACTGTAAATGTATATATCAGTGATATGCGGATCAAG
>CM037785.1:37058356-37092586 GCA_021229015.1 Solen grandis
TTCTGTGGCTGAAATAAGATTCGAACATAGGACCGAAAATTTCATTTAAGGATTAAAGAGCTTCAGGATGAGATAGAAAGTTGAAACTTACACAGTTTGCAGTTCTGCAGAATTTCTACATATATTTTGAGTGGTGACGTCATATGACGTCATGTGATTTTCATAGGCATACTTCTAAATTTTCATTTTGGGGCAATGATTTCGACATGATGCCAGTTGTTCAGATAATGAAAATTTCAGAGATATGACAGTAAAGTATGCGTTTTGAACAAAAGCATCTTCAGCACCCTATGACGTCACATGATGTCACAGCTAAAAGTAGTAAAAAAAATGGTGTTCGCGCTCTACAGCCGTCATTTATGGTGGGATTTTCTTCAAATTTTCACAGATGGTACATTTTGAATCAAAGGTGTGCATATCCTGTCAGCTAACAAAAATTCCGAAAGACCGAAGTTCTGTGGCTGAAATAAGATTCGAACATAGGACCGAAAATTTCATTATAGGATAAAAGAGCTTCAGGATGAGATAGAAAGTTGAAACTTACACAGTTTGCAGTTCTGCAGAATTTCTACATATATTTTCAGTCGTGACGTCATATGACGTCATGTGACGTCATAGGCATACTTCTTAATTTTCATTTAGGGTAATGATTTCGACATGATGCCAGTTGTTCAGAATAATGAAAATTTCAGAGTTATGACAGTAAGTATGCGCTTTTGAATAAAAGCATCTTCAGCACCCTTTGACGTCACATGACGCCACAGTTAAAAATAGTGAAAAATGGTGTTTGCGCTCTACAGCCGTCATTTATGGTCGGATTTACTTCAATTTTCACAGATGGTACATCTTGAAACTAAGGTGTGCATATCCTGTCAGCCAACCGAATTTCCGAAAGACCGAAGTTCTGTGGCTGAAGTAAGATTCGAACATAGGACCGAAAATTTCATTTTAGGATGAAAGAGCTTCAGGATAAGATAGAAAGTTGATACTTACACAGTTTGCAGTTCTGCAGAATTTCTACATATATTTTGAGTCGTGACGTCATATGACGTCATGTGACGTCATAGGCATACTTCTTAATTTTCATTTTAAGGGTAATGATTTTGACATGATGCCAGTTGTTCAGAATAATGAAAATTTCAGAGTTACGACAGTAGAGTATGCGCTTTTGAACAAAAGAATTTTCAGCACCCTATGACGTCATGTGACATCAAAGCTAAAAGAAGTCCATACGAAAAAAATAAAAGAGTAAAGGGTAGAGAATTTAATATATATTCTTTCTAACAGAATTAATCTTAATAATATTTTCAATTTTAGCAGAAAGTCCTATCATTCGTATCAACGAATGAAATCTAGTTATCTTTAACTTTATCAATTTTCGTTCTTACTCGACCAAGACTTGAATAATTGCAAAAAACAACTGGAAAATAGGCTAAAATAAATGTTGCGATTGAAATTATGAAACAATTAAATATTGTTTGACCTTAAGAAAAAGAAATTCAGTCATTACAGAAATTTACCAAAATTTGACAAATCCTAAATTTAGTCTACCTTTACTTGTTCCTCTGGAGCCTGGTTAATTTCTTCACTTTCTGCATGGCTTTGTAGTTGTTTCCGCAACTCACGGACTTTGCGAACTTCAGCAAAGCCTGACCCTTTTTTTTTCCTAGGCATTCTGAAAGAAGAAGAAGAATCCTATAAATGAAAGGAATAAAGAGAAACAACATTTTTATCTATTGATGGCTGTTCTTTAGAGTAGTCCTGTATGCTGAATTAAAGTATTCTGTCACTAGGAGTTTTTGAATTTATAAAATTTATTGTTAACAAAGTACATTTATATTTGTAAATAAAAGTACATGTAAAAATATAAACTTAAATACATTTATATATGTTAACAAAAGTACATTTTATAAATTTTTAAAGTAAAGTACATATTATGAAAATTGGGTGAATTTAGAAATGTGAGCTCTTTCATTCTTTATATATACGACAAACAAAACTACTAGGATATAATGTGATATTTGGTCATCATTTAAAGCAAATGTGATTTAATTCAATGATACTTACTTAAGATTGCACTATATGTACAACTTATGACCCCCCCCACCCCACCCATAGGTTCAATTTTGACCCAAAGACTAAAATTTGTGAAAAGTTGTTTAACTGCTCCATAACATGAACCTACATACCATATATAATTTATATGTCCTAGGCCCTATAATGATGCTTTGGTGTCCAAAATTTTGCATGAAATTATAATATTTTAACTTAATATTTTAACTTAGTACAAGATTCATGGAGGAAAGATATAAGTTTCATCAAAATTTGTAAAGTAATATATGATATGTTATTTAAAAAAAAATGTTGACCAAATAAAATGATACGGTGATCCTAAAGTCCCACTTGAGCATATTGTTTTCAGATGAGCTACACATATATATATTTACTTTAAATGATGTTTCAAGGCACCACCACATGGAGGTAGATCACAAGTCAATGCAAGCAAATACAAAAAACAAATAAGGCAACTATGTCTAGGTTACTATGGAAATGCAAGCATGATATGCAAAGGTTTGGAAATGAAAGTTTCAATTGTGCCTAAATGGTAAGGAAAGTTAGGGATGTTTCATGTCATGCATATATAGGAAAAGCAAAAAAGAAGTAGAACTATCCCTGTAGGTGATTAATATTGCCAATACCTTGCTATTTATCAAGCTATATCACTCTGTCTGGGTGTTTTTCAGTCTGGATACACTGTTGTAGAAGAAGTTTATATCAATGTCTATGAGTGTATATTTATCAGTCTGGAAACACTGTAGATTATATCACTATGTCCTTGATGAACACTGCATTGTCAGCTGATTCTCTTCTATGCCTCATCTTTGACCTGAATTTTTTTTTTATTTATTAGAAATGTATGAGAGAAATTGCCAAAGTCAAACTGGTTTACTTGTATGAAAAATAGCAATTAAGAAAAGGTGTGGACAAAAGTTTGACGTTGGCATTCAACTCTAAAATTAACTGCAGAACATAACTAACATTAAATAAATCAATATCAAGCAAGAAGTCAAAAGTAACAGATGCATATTTATACATCTGAGCTCTAAATTATTGCCCTTATGTCAAGGAAGTAAATGCATCCTTATATCAAGGAAGTGAATGCATTTCAGAGTGAAGGATTTGTTATAGAATATTTTTAAAATGAATATACCCAAGAACTTATTAACAGCAAAACACAATACTGAGAAACACAATTGTATAATGAGAAGATAATGGTTTCAAAAAGTGTCCTTGAACATACAATAGCATTGACAAAAACAAAAACAAAATATACTTAAGGGATGAGGATAAAAGTAAGCAAATCTAAAATGTTTATGACAGTCTGCATACAAAGCACTACATCATACATTTACAGCATACATCTAAAATATAGGCAATATTTGTTGCTTTTTTTTGTGTTTGCATCTCGAAACACTATAGATTATATCACTATGTCCTTGACGAACACTTCAATGTCAGCTGATTCTCATCTATGCCTCATCTTTGACCTGATTTTCTTTTATTTAATAGAAATGTATGAGAGAAATTGCCAAAGTCAAACTGGTTTACTGGTATGAAAAATATTTATAATGAAAAGGTGTGGACAAAAGTTTGACGTTGGCATTCAACTCTGAAATTCACAGCAGAACATAACTAACATTAAATAAATCAATATCAAGCAAGAAGTCAAAAGTAACAGATGCATATTTATACATCTGAGCTCTAAATTATTGTATATAATACCAAATAAATGCCCTTATGTCAAGGAAGTAAATGCATCCTTATATCAATGAAGTGAATGCATTTCAGAGTGAAGACTAGGATGCTTGTTATAGAATATTTTTAAAATGAATATACCCAAGAACTTATTAACAGCAAAACACAATACTGAGAAAACACAATTGTGTAATTAGTTGATAATGGTTTCAAAAAGTGTCCTTGAACATACAATAGCATTGACAAAAACAAAAACAAAATATACTTAAGGGATGAGGATAAAAGTAAGCAAATCTAAAATGTTTATGACAGTCTTTATGCATCCATCTAAAATATAAGCAATATTTGTTGCTGTTTTTTGTGTTTGCATATTGCTTAGTCCACTTTATTGTTTGTTCTTATCATCCTTATCTTTGCCAGCAGTTTCACCTTCCACAAAGTCTTCATCAAAGAATGTGCTTGGAACTTCACCAATCATAATTTCATCCTTCATGGTCTTGACCTTTGCCCGGAGATCGCTGTTTTCCCTATGTAGGTGAAGATTTTGCTTCTCCAGTGAATCCATTCTTTGGTTAAGAGCTGCAGTCTTTGCCTGGATGTTCTTCAGAGAAAAAGCACAGTGGCTAAGGAAAGCAGCCGATTGTCTTTTCAACTTTTCCAAGCCTTCCCTGGCTTCATTAGTCTCGCCAACCATCATAGAGTAAAGTACAGCTTTAAATTTTGTGTCTAAGTCTTCCTTGAAAGAGTGAAGGCTATAAGAAAACTCATCTAGACCAGTCTTAGGCACTTTTAGAGATGGACTCTTTGTAGCAGCATCTGTAGTGGACAGACGTTTTCCAGATGGCGATTGAGTGCAGAAAAGAGCCCTGGATGTGCTTGGAGACATATTTGTGTCAGAGTCTTTCTTGAAGGAGTGTAAGTTACTAGAAAACTTCCCAAGACCAGGCATATTGGGGGATGGACTCTGCATGGACAATGATGCATCATTATCATCTGTGGTGGACAGACTACTTCCAAATGGTGATGGGCTGCTGAAGACTACCTTGGCTTCAGTTGCTGACTGCTCATCAGGAGATAGAGTAGGGCTGTTTGAAGCAGATGGGCTGGATTTCTGCGAGCTCATTGTTCAGATTTTTACCTGGAAATATAGTTACCTATACTGCTAGGGTGCTGGAATATGATGATATGATGAAAACAGAATTCCAAACTTACTGTAAAGTCAGACCACTACACGATTCAATTTAATTGAAATCGCACATCAGTTCTTGAAGAATTTACAATTTTGAAGTACAGTATTTAAATGCTTACTACAACATAAAGCAGAGAAAAGGACAAAAAATGACTTGCATATCTGGTCCATAATTCATCACAGTCATCTTCTGAATATTTATAGCATTATGACATTTAAATAAAAAAAAAATATTATATTGTCTGATATACAGTTTTGTTCCCAAGGATTTTTAACCTTTATCTTGTAAGGAATAATGTGATTTTCCTTCTTAAAGTAATCATCTGACTCTACAGTAAATACCAAAACTAAACACCAAGGGTTAGATGTTAGCACCGAGAGAAATAAAAAACATAAAGCTACCACAACCATTCAATAAGGGTAGAACTATTTGCTACAGGTTATATATGGCTACTTAAAGCACTACACCAAACACCAAGGGTTAGATGTGTTAAAGGTGAGTATATTTCAAAGTGTTTCCAGGCACAACCACACATGCCTTAACATATTATAATACATGCAGTTGACACAAAAAATAGGTCAATTATATGATTTGCTAGTGCAATAACTTTGCAAAAAATGGTAGAACATCACCTTAGATCTGTGTGTTTTTTTCATTAGAATTCTGAATTGACCTAATTTTTCAGCTAAGGCATGCTCGAGGAGGTAGACCATGGAACACTGCATCTAGCTCAAAAAGCTTAAGCCAGGAACTTGGAACAAACAATTATATATGTTTTTTTCTTATTTTTTTAACCAGAAAACAGTTCATTTCATACAAAGGTATTTTACATGGATTTTTTTTCAAGTAATTCAACAAGATATATGTTATGCATACATGCAAAAGCTAGATACAATGTTTATAGGGATAATACCAAATAATATGTATGAACTGCCATAGCATTTGGTACCATACCCTATGTGCCCACATCAAAGCAAAATTACAACATGAAAGAACAGAAGACACTGTTACCTTTCATCATCCATGTCTGTATCTTCTTTGGCATTGGATCCATGGTAAAAACACGGCTTTTGAGCATGCAATCAGATTCTTGCATACAACACTCCATCTTAATACGTATATAGAGGACATATGTGCCAACTACATGGAAATCTAGTGATCCTTTGTAACACATACCTATGGATATACCTATGTCTATGGATAAATATCATTAAGATTCACTGAAATCTATCAATGGAAGAAAATTGTAAAACAAATACCATCAAAGGGACATATCTTTAAAACAGGGGGGAGGGGGGGGGGGGGGGTAACCCAATGTTATATAGAAAAAGCGCTACTACAATGTCTAAGGTTGAATGACAGCAAGTTTCATTGAAATCCTTCCAGTAGTTTAGGCGAAGTAGTCCGCAGAAGTTTGTAATGCAAAAATCATCAAAGGGGCATAACTTGGAAAATAGGGGAGGTAACTCAATGCTATATAGATGTCTAAGGATCATTGCCAGTAAGTTTCATCAAAATCCTTCCAGTAGTTTAGAAGGAGTAGTCCGCAGAAGTTTGTAATGCAAAAATCATCAAAGGGGCATAACTTGGTAAATAGGGGAGGTAACTCAATGCTATATAGATAACGCGCTGCTACAATGTCTAAGGATCATTGACAGCAAGTATCATTAAAATCCTTCCAGTAGTTTAGGCGGAGTAGTCCGCAGAAGTTTGTAATGCAAAAATCATCAAAGGGGCATAAATTGGTAAATAGGGGAGGTAACAAAATGATATATAGATAACGCGCTTATACAATTGTAATGCAAAAATCATCAAAGGGGCATAACTTGGTAAATAGGGGAGGTAACTCAATGCTATATAGATAACGCGCTAATACAATGTCTAAGGATCATTGCCAGCAAGTTTCATCAAAATCCTTCCAGAAGTTTAGGAGGAGTAGTCCGCAGAATTTTGTGTCTACAGACGGACGGACGGACAGACGGACGGACAGACGGACGGACGGACGGACGGACAACCTGATTCCAGTATACCCCCCCTAACTTCGTTGCGGGGGGGGTATAATAAGACTGAGTTGGTTTACGGTAGAGTCACCTGGTAAAAAGCCAGACTGAAAGGGGGTAAAAAACTGTTATCACGAAGATGGTTAAAAGTGTGCTTATAAATAAGACGTTCAGAAACCTTCCCCATTGTATTAAGTAGTGATATAGGTCTAGGTCTATATAGGAATCACTTTGTCCGTCAGTCCCGATTTTTTTTGTCCGAGCTCTAACTTAATAATGCCTAGCAGAATTTCCAAATGGTTTGGCACAAATATTTACAATATTAAGACTGAGTGTCGTGCGAAAAAAAAAAAAAAAAAAGTTACAAGAAAGGTGTTTCAAAGGGTGTTTTTATCAAAGTAATTAGTTTTGATCTGTGCATGTTTCAAATGTACAAACTATTACTCTATACAAACTATTACTACGTATTTTATTTACCTTTATTTTTAATCAAATGAAGGACATTGTCCCTATCAGCCAAAGAAAACATCCTTTCCCGATTTAAGGTGAGTAAATGAAAAAATAAAGTCAAAATAATGTTATTAAATTAGATTTAATTGAATAGGTTAACAGAGTATAAAAGACAGAATAGGACATTTGCATAAAAAGATATATATAAAGCAAAGCAAAATTTATGTGTGAATATATGAAAAATATCTAGTAAAATATATGACTCACATGTTTAACTATTTTACATTTACAAATCTGAACAAGAGCTGCCAGAAGACAGCACACTCGACTATTCAAAATGCTTGTTGGTAAATCAAATGAAATCTATTTCAATTCTTGCCCTTCATATACCCTGTATATAATAAAAGTCAAAAATGATATACCTAGATAGTCTAAAACCCCTAAATAGGTTTATGAAGTCTTAAATCAATCCCACGCCTAGTTACTGAGGCATATGCATAATAATACTGTGCATGCAAAACTTTAACCAAGTATCCAAATTAGAAAATGGTCACAATTTGTATAAGATACAGTCCAAGAGTTATCCTCCTTGGTTTTCTGATGCCCCTGAACCCACTCCTAAACTTTCTAGTCAATACCATAAACAATTTCTGAGATATAAGCTGGATAGAAGCTTGCATGCAAAACTTAACCAAAAAGTTTAAGTCAAAAAGTGGCCCTAATCTGCATTATATTCTGTCAAAACTATCTACCAATATAGTATGATACCAATGAACATATTTAAGAAGTTTCAAATCAAACCCATGCCTGGTTACTGAAATATAAGCATGAAATTCCTTGCATACAAAACTTTAACCAGAATTTCTATGTTAAAAAGGGGCTATAATTTCTAATTTATTCCATCAAGTGTTATCGTCCTTGATAGTATGATATCCCAAAATTTCTAAGTTAAAAAAAGGGGGCATAATTTGTAATATATTCCATCAAGAGTTATCTACCATGGTTGTCTGATGCCCCTGAACAAATTAAAAAAACTTACAAGTCAATACCATGAATGGTTATTGAGATACAAGCTAGATAATAGCTTGCATGCAAAACTTTAACCAAATTTTCTATTGCATGCAAAACCTTAACCAAAATTTCTAAGTTAAAAAGGGGGCATAATTTATATTAAATTCAGTCAAGAGTTATCTTCCTTGGTTGCCTGATGCCCCTGAATATATTCATAAACTTTCAAGTCAATACCGAGATATAAGGTTGATAGTAACTTGCATGCAAAACTTTAACCAAACAACAATGCTACGATACAAATTTTTAAAAAGACTAACCTGATGATAAAAATTATCATCGACATAACATTAAGACTGATATGGAACAAACACAAAAAACATTGCTTACAGCATAATCAAGTTAGTATGAACTGTCATAATTGACATCAGACATTTTAAAGTTAAGATTTAAGAGACATAACAATGTTAATAATAGTAAAATATCAGTCAACTTTTACACAAGCAATACAATACATGTAACAATAACATCAGCACTCATTTGTATTACTTAATAATTTCAGTTTAATATGTGTAAATGGTGTTTGCAGAATGAGAAAGCTGCGAATTTTGGACCACACAAGTATTAGTTTGTTTGTTGGGTTTAACATCCCACCGACAGTATTTCAATCATTTGGAGATGATGTCTACTTGAGACAAATATAGTGCTGCCACACTGCAGTATCATACCCTAGACATGTGGCATGATACCACACCCAGTCACATTATCCTGACACCAGGCCAACCAGTCCTGCAACTACCCTCATATGCTAAGTGCCAAGCAAAGGAGCTAACACAAGTATTTACTACAAATCTTTCGGAAGTGAACAAATATATGACGGCATGAAATGGTTCTTTTGATTTATGAAAACTAGAACTATAACTAAAGGTGAGTTACACCCAGCCCCATCTGCTTCCACTTTGTCTTCATTGGAGTAGGACTGGATGGGACAGGACGTGATGAGATTCTTATGTAGTCCCCACTTCTCTGAAATGGGTATAATCTGATTACAAAAGAATGGTAATACTGAAGGTAAAAAATCAGTAGAGGCGTTTGGGGCAGGGTGACTATAGATTTTTCATGTTAGGAAGCCTTCCAGCTGGCTTGTGACTGGTCTGTGGTTATAATCGGGTCGTCACTGTGCATTTGGTATTTCCTTCCCCCATAATGATGGTGGAGTGCACATGCTCTTGATACCAGAATTTGAAGAGCAACAAGAGGGCCAAGATGGCCCTGTGTCGCTCACCTGATTAAGATGGCTGTGTTAGGCAAAATGACAAAAAATCTGGCATCTAAAGTGTTTTTCTAACATTTGACTAAGTGGCCTACATTTTGATCCTACCTGAATTTACCTGGTGACCTAAATTTTGACCCCACATGACCCATTTTCAAACCCATCCAAGATATCATATAGACAAATATCCTGACCAAGTTTCAGGAAGATTGGGCAAAAATGGGGCCTCTAGAGTGTTCACAAGGTTTTTCTAAGATTTGACCTGGTGACCTAGATTTTGACCCCACATAACCCATTTTCGAACTCATCTGAGATATCATGTAGACAAACATCCTGACCAAGTTTTATGAAGATTGGGCCAAAACTATGGCCTCTAGAGTGTTCACAAGGTTTTTCTAAGATTTGACCTGGTGACCTAGAGGGCAAACAAAGTGAAATCTGGCTTTTTTCAATTTTACAAGGGGCGTAACTCCTGACCTAAGGGTCCAATTTCAGCCATAATCCAACTTAGCCAAAATTTGATGGTTATAAACATTGTTATAAAATTTAAAGAAAATGACCTAAAAAATAAAGATGCTAGAGTGCAAACAAAGTGCAATCTGACTTTTTTAAATAATATAAGGGGTGTAACTCCTGACCTAATGGTCCGATATCAGCCAAAATCGAACTTGTCATTAAGTTTGAATGCAATTGCTAAAGAAATGAAGATGCTAGAGTGCAAACAATGTGAAATCTGGCTTTTTTGAATTTTAAAAGGGGCATAACTCCTGACCTAATAGTATGATATCAGCCATAATCGAACTTGGCCCAGATTTTATGGTTATAAACATCGTTATCAAGTTTAAAGATAATTGCTCAAGAAATGAAGATGCTAGAGTGCAAACAATGTGAAATCTGGCTTTTTTGAATTTTAAAAGGGGCATAACTCCTGACCTAATGGTACGATATCAGCCATAATCGAACTTGGCCGTGATTTTATGGTTATAAACATTGATATAAAGTTTGAAGATAATTGCTTATGAAATGAAGATGCTAGAGTGCAAACAATGTGAAATCTGGCTTTTTTGAATTTTAAAAGGGGCATTACTCCTGACCTAATGTTCCGATATCAGCCATAATCGAACTTGGCCCAGATTTTATGGTTATAAACATTGTTATCAAGTTTGAAGATAATTGCTCAAGAAATGAAGATGCTAGAGTGCAAACAATGTGAAATCTGGCTTTTTTGAATTTTAAAAGGGGCATAACTCCTGACCTAATGGTACGATATCAGCCATAATCGAACTTGGCCGTGATTTTATGGTTATAAACATTGATATAAAGTTTGAAGATAATTGCTTATGAAATGAAGATGCTAGAGTGCAAACAATGTGAAATCTGGCTTTTTTGAATTTTAAAAGGGGCATAACTCCTGACCTAATGTTCCGATATCAGCCATAATCGAACTTGGCCCAGATTTTATGGTTATAAACATTGTTATCAAGTTTGAAGATAATTGCTCAAGAAATGAAGATGCTAGAGTGCAAACAATGTGAAATCTGGCTTTTTTGAATTTTAAAAGGGGCATAACTCCTGACCTAATGGTCGATATCAGCCATAATCGAACTTGGCCGATTTTATGGTTATAAACATTGTTAAAGTTTAAGATAATTGCTAAATGAAGATGCTAGAGTGCAAAAATTTTTTTTTAAAAGGGGAATTCCAATCGAACTTGGCCCAGATTTTATGGTTATAAACATTGTTTTAAAGTTTGAAGATAATTGCTCATAAAATGAAGATGCTAGAGTGCAAACGAACAAATTGTGGACGACGGACGACGGACGGACGGACGGACGACGGACATTCATCGATCCTAAAAGCTCATCCTGAGCACACGTGCTCAGGTGAGCTAATAAAAAGACAACAAAAAGACCCTTCCAGAAACTTTTTCATACTAGTTATTCTTACCTTGTTTTGTACTTTTAGAGAATTTTGGACAAAGTAACTAAAAATTTGAATGAAAACTTAGTTGAAGTCATTATCAATGGCACAATCACTAATGGAAAATGCAATACAGTACTGTGTTTCATACTTGACTGAAATAAATGTCTGAATACAAACTTGTTGATTTTAACAAAACTAGAATTCCATGGGGAAAAGGTAACTTTTTACACCAGCGGTTCTTACAGATAGCAAGGGTGGCTTCGGTCTAAAGTTAAACACCAGTAGGAATTGCTCACAGTGTGGTAGGCAAAGAGTGGTTATAAGATTAGTGATAGATAGGAGTGGCTCAGAGGAAACATAAAAAATTGAGATTTGGCTAAACATTTGGCTGGGTACCTGTGATGTGACATTTAAAAACAAGAAATATGTTTCACTAAACTCAACAGAGGGGGACAGCACTGTGGATAACATTATTAGTTTTTCTAAGAAAGTTATTGAACTGGCTAACTAAAACAGTGACTGCAGAATACTCATACTTGAAATACAAAGGACATACAAAAAGAAACATACTCAAAGATCAAGATAAAGAACTGGAACACCATCCTTTTAAACCAACAGACAAGACATTTAAATAATTTGGAACATCATCCTTTTACACCAACAGACAAGACATTTAAATAATTTGGAACATCATCCCTTTAAACCAACAGACAAGACATTTAAATAATTTGGAACATCATCCTTTTAAACCAACAGACAAGACATTTAAATAATTTGGAACATCATCCCTTTAAACCAAGACATTTAAATAATTTGAACATCATCCTTTTAAACCAACAGACAAGACATTTAAATAATTTGGAACACCATCCCTTTAAACCAACAGACAAGATATTTAAATAATTTGGAACATCATCCCTTTAAACCAACAGACAAGACATTTAAATAATTTGGAACATCATCCCTTTAAACCAACAGACAAGACATTTAAATAATTTGGAACATCATCCTTTTAAACCAACAGACAAGACATTTAAATAATTTGGAACACCATCCTTTTAAACCAACAGACAAGGCGTTTAAATAATTTGGAACACCATCCCTTTAAACCAACAGACAAGACATTTAAATAATTTGGAACATCATCCTTTTAAACCAACAGACAAGACATTTAAATAATTTGGAACACCATCCCTTTAAACCAACAGACAAGACATTTAAATAATTTGGAACATCATCCCTTTAAACCAACAGACAAGACATTTAAATAATTTGGAACATCATCCTTTTAAACCAACAGACAAGACATTTAAATAATTTGGAACATCATCCCTTTAAACCAACAGACAAGACATTTAAATAATTTGGAACACCATCCTTTAAAACCAACAGACAAGACATTTAAATATTTTGGAACACCATCCTTTTAAACCAACAGAAAAGACATTTAAATAATTTGGAACACCATCCTTTTAAACCAACAGACAAGACATTTAAATAATTTGGAACACCATCCTTTTAAACCAACAGACAAGACATTTAAATAATTTGGAACACCATCCCTTTAAACCGACAAGACATTTAAATAATTTGGAACACCATCCTTTTAAACCAACAGACAAGACATTTAAATAATTTGGAACATCATCCTTTTAAACCGACCAGACATTTAAATAATTTGGAACACCATCCTTTTAAACCAACAGACAAGACATTTAAATAATTTGGAACACCATCCATTTAAACCAACAGACAAGACGTTTAAATAATTTGGAACATCATCCCTTTAAACCAACAGACAAGACGTTTAAATAATTTGGAACACCATCCCTTTAAACCAACAGACAAGACATTTAAATAATTTGGAACATCATCCCTTTAAACCAACAGACATTTAAATAATTTGGAACACCATCCCTTTAAACCAACAGACAAGATATTTAAATAATTTGGAACACCATCCCTTTAAACCAACAGACAAGACATTTAAATAATTTGGAACATCATCCTTTTAAACCAACAGACAAGACATTTAAATAATTTGGAACATCATCCCTTTAAACCAACAGACAAGACATTTAAATAATTTGGAACACCATCCCTTTAAACCAACAGACAAGACATTTAAATATTTTGGAACACCATCCTTTTAAACCAACAGACAAGACATTTAAATAATTTGGAACACCATCCTTTTAAACCAACAGACAAGACATTTAAATAATTTGGAACACCATCCCTTTAAACCGACAAGACATTTAAATAATTTGGAACACCATCCTTTTAAACCAACAGACAAGACATTTAAATAATTTGGAACATCATCCTTTTAAACCAACAGACAAGACATTTAAATAATTTGGAACACCATCCTTTTAAACCAACAGACAAGACATTTAAATAATTTGGATCACAATCCTTTTAAACCAACAGACAAGACGTTTAAATAATTTGGAACACCATCCTTTTAAACCAACAGACAAGACATTTAAATAATTTGGAACACCATCCTTCACTATCTTTCAGTTTAGACATTTCTTACACGTCAATAGTGTTAAAAAGGACATAAAAGACCAATAAAAATCAAGAAAACCAACTTTAGACTATACGCAGATGGAATCCATTCATCTATGGCAACATTAATCATCAAGGGGCTGTGGTAAATATAATACTGCTTGAAACTTCACAGGCCAAAATACATTGCATCTATTTATGAAGAAATTAAACACTAAGCAAGCACAATGTTTACCAGACTATTGCTACTTCTTCTCATAGAAGTAACCTTTCAAATCAGTGAACAGGAACTAAAACCAAACCAAAAGAGCCTACTGAATCCTGCACTTAACTTTGCAGGACGATGACCAATAACCCTAGCTACCAGTATAAAGCAAAAGTAGCATAGCTATCATATTTATCCTTCTATTACAGTAAAATTAATTGACCCCAAGGGGGAGGGCCAATTTTGACCTCACGGCCATGATTTGATCAAACTTGATAGAGGTCTACTAGGCCAATTTACTCACCAAATAAGTAAACTCCAGACCTTGTGGTTTCTGATAAAAAGATTTTTTTCTAGTTTTTCCTATACAAGTCTATTATAAAATAAAGTGACCCCAGTGGTGGGGCCAATTTTAACCCCTGGACCATGATTTGAACAAACTTGGGGAAGATTTTTCTAGTTTTCCAAATAAGTCTATGTAAAATCAAGTGATCCCTGGGGCGGGGCCAATTTTGACCCCAGGGTCATGATTTGAACAACTTGGTTGAGGTCTACTAGGCCATGTTACACACCAAATATCTAACCTCCAGGCCTTGTGGTTTCTGACAAAAAGACTTTTCTAGTTTTTCCTATATATTTCTATGTAACATCAAGTGACCCCTGGGGCAGGACCCTAGGGTCATGATTTTGCACAAATTTGGTAAAGGTCCATTAGACAATGCCACACACCAAATATCTAAGCTCTAGGTCCTGCAGTTTCGGAGAAGAAGATTTTTAAAGATTTCTTTTTAAAAATCTATTTTTAGTTTCTGTGATCCAGATATGCAACTGACCGGAAACATTTGAACAACTTTGTTAGAGCTTCATGCAAAGAACATCCCAGGCACTTTTCATCAAATCTGGCCAAGTTGTTTAGGAGGAGATGTTTAAAGAAAATTGTTGACGCTGGATGCACGCACAGACAACAGACAAAAGGCGATTACAATAGCTCACCATGAGCACGTTGTGTTCAGGTGAGCTAAAAAAAAACCCAAAAAACAATTTCCATGTGGTCTCTGTGAATCACCAGTAACATGGTCATACAAAGGCATGATTACAGCTAGGTGTTTATCTAAGGTTGGGTTCCCTAGCCTTGGACATCTTTAAAAACCTCAATTTTGAAAAAGTTTGAAGTTCTATGAATGGATCTTTCTAGCATTTACAGATGTTTCTAAATAGACTTACATTCAATCCAGTACCTAAACTGGTATAAAAGGTAGTCAATGGTTGACTTGGTTTTCATGGTTTGTGATTCTGTAAGTGAGTATTTGAAGGGGAAAAAATCTGGGAAGGTGCATTAAAAGCTTTTATCAAGTCTTACATTTTCTAAAGATGTATTTTCCCTCAGACAATATCATGTCCATAACATATACTACACATGCATAACAGAACAAATTTCTTAAATATAAACAGACAATGTTTCTATAATATCAAAGTATTCATGGATGACAACACTGGTTTAGAGTCCCCTAACAGGTGGCTGTGACAATTCTGAGTGAAAACTTCTTCCTGAGAGCTGGCTCCAAATTCTGACAACGGTAATGTTTCTGACGAAGATGATCTTGAGATTTTGATATCTTTATTCATGACTGACTTAACACGCTGAAGTAGGATTGCTTTAAAGTCTTCCTCCTTTCTTTGCTGGAATTACAAAAAAAAAAAATTAGGTTAAGTAGGAATGTATACCTTCAGTTAGGAATAATAAGGTGGAAAGTTGAATTACAGTCCATTTACGATAATTCGAACGGTCTGCGGACTGACTGAAATATTCGAAAAATCGTGTCATTCGAATTACCGTGTTTACCTACCGTTGGACATTTTGTGCATTTGTAAGAAATACATGTCGTGATAATCAGTTGGCGTATAATGTACATGTATATAAAATATAGAACAATGTTATTTTATTGTTTTTTCTTTATTCTGCATAAAAGTCATAAATCACATCGTAAAGCACAACATTGTCAACAATAAACATTTACATTTACAAGCACTTTTTTGTAAAAAGCCCAATTGTTTGATAGCATAGTTACAGTACAATTACAGAACATTGTTTATAGCACAATCAAAATACAGCACATTGTGAGTACAATGAAATGAACACAAATACAGGTATACACACGTCCTAATATACATTTACACTCAAATATACACAAGCATTTTACGAAGCAATACTCACGAGCGAGTCGAATCTCGATCATGTTGAGCCGTAAACTCTAAGATGGAAGTCTCATGCTACACATTGAATCAACTTTTTTTTTATCAGTAACTTTCTTAACACTCCTGACAATCAAGTGACACATGTCAACACATGATTCTCAACGATTTGCATCACCTTAATTGAAATGACCGCCAATCAATTAGCTTCTGAAACATAGGTGTGAAAAATACGCACGCGTGAAAATTACGGTGACACAGCGTCCAAATTATTGTGTCATTAATCAATAGCTTGATTGCTTGCCGGACCTGTGATGAAGTTAGAATTGCCGCATTTATCCGAGTAATTGTAAAACGAATAATTGCATTTATTTTATATGAGATATATAGGAAAACTTGACGGGACCGTGACATTTATTTGAATAATGCCGTCAAAACGAAAAATCGCATTCCGAATTATCGTAAATGGACTGTAGTTTAATTTTTTAATGACTTTTTTTCCAAGACATCAGCATTGTGTTACTGAGTTACTGTGGTCATATTCTGAAAGCAAGAGGGACATAATGGCCCTGGATTGCTCACCTGGTATCATTAGGCTATGTAAAATCAAGTGACCCCTGGGGCAGGGCTAATTTTGACCCCAGGACCATGATTTGAACAAACTTGATAGAGGTCCACTAGACAAAGCCACACACCAAATATCTAAGCTCTAGGCCTTGTGGTTTCAGAGAAGAAGATTTTTTAAGATATGTTTCCAGCTCCTGTGACCTAATTATACAACAGACAGGAACCATTTGTATAATTTTTGGGAACATTCTTGCCAAGTTTGATTACTTTCCCATCAGAAATTAAAAAAGGTCACAAAGTGCCAAGGTAAGCTAAAATCATTGCACATTGAGTCAGAATGAACATGAAACAGCAAATGACAAATGTTTATGGAATTTCTTCGAAGTCAAAATATAATCGATGTTATACTAAACAAGAGGGCCATAATGGCCATGAATCGCTCACCTGAGAAATATTGCCCTCAATGCCAATTACATGTTTTGTATAGCGAGTCATACTGAATACATAATCCATGCAGAAGTACAAGATCATCTAAATTCAACACGAAAGCTGTACCTGCCATCCAAACTTTGAAGGTTATAGCTATAATAAGTCTATATAAAATTAAGTGACCCATGGGGCGGGGTCAATTTTGACACCAGAGCCATGATTTGAACAGACTTGGTTGAGGTCCACAACATCTTAACTCCAGGCTTTGAGAAATCTAAGGAGATCTTTTGAAGGTTTTTTCTATACAAGTCTATATAAAACTAGAAATATCACTAAATGTGATTAATACCCCCGCAATACTGCTTTAGAAATGATGAAGTTATTAGGATTACTTCACTTCCTCTTATTGCGCTTGACTATTGTATGTAAGTGCAAGGGCAATAACTCTATACATACTACAGATAGAGTTATGGTTCTTGTGCATTGCACTTCCTCTTATTGTGCTTGACCATTGTATGAAATTGTTTTGAATTCCAACCAGTTCTTTTCAAGTAATGCTATGGACAAGGAAAAGTAACTAAGGGAAATAATTCTGTAATTACTCTAGATAGAGTTATGGTTCTTGTGCACTGCACTTCCTCTCATTGTGCTTGACCATTGTATGAAATTGTTTTGAAATCCAATCAGTACTTTACAAGTTATACTCCGGACAAGGAAAAAATACAAAGGGCAATAACTCTGTAATTACTCTAGATAGAGTTATGGTTCTTGTGCACTGCACTTCCTCTATTGTGGTTGATCATTGTATGAATTGTTTTGAATCCAACTTGTTTTTCAAGTTATGCTCCGGACAAGGAAAAAACAAGGGCAAAATCGTAATTACTCAGATGAGTTATGGTTCTTGTGCACTGCACTTCCTCATATTGTGGTTGATCATTGCATGAAGTTGTATTGAATTTCAACTTGTGGTTTTCAAGTTATGCTCCGGACAAGGAAAAAATACAAAGGGCAATAACTCTGTAATTACTCTAGATAGAGTTATGGTTCTTGTGCACTGCACTTCCTCATATTGTGGTTGATCATTGTATGAAATTGTTTTGAAATCCAACTTGTACTTTTCAAGTTATGCTCCGGACAAGGAAAAGTAACAAAGGGCAATAACTCTGTAATAAGTCAAGATGGAGTTATGGTTCTTGTGCACTGCACTTCCTCTCCATGTGCTTGATCATTGCATGAAGTTGTATTGAATTCCAACTTGTGGTTTTCAAGTTATGCTCCGGACAAGGAAAATGCAACGGACCGCTGGACCGACCGACCGACCACCGGGTGACTCCTATATACCCCCCCAAACTTCGTTTCGGGGGTATAATCAAGTGAATCCTAGGACGTGGCCAATTTTTACCCCAGGGCCATGATTTGTTCAAAACTGGTAGATATTCATCAGGCCATGTTACTCACCAAATATCTAAACTCTAGGTCTTGTGGTTTCTGAGAAGAAGATTTTTCTATTTTTTTCCTATATAAGTCTATGTAAAATCAAGTGACCCTAAAGATGGGACCAATTTTGACCCCAGGGCCATGATTTGATCAAACTAGGTACAAGTCTACTAGGCCATGTTACCAAATATCTAAACTCCAGGCCTTGTGGTTTCTGACAGAAACTTTTTCTAGTTTTTCCTAAATAAGCCTATGTAAAATCAAGTGCCCCTGGGGCAGGGCCAATTTCAACCCCAGGGCCATGATTTGAATAAACTTGGTTAAGGTCTACTAGGCCATGTTACACACCAAATATCTAAACCTCAGGCCTTGTGGTTTCTGACAAAAAGATTTTTCTTCTTCTTTATGCAAGTCCATGCAAAATTATGCACGCACTGATGCCAGACAAAAGGTGATCACAATAGCTCACCATGGGCACATTGTGCTCAGGTGAGCTAAAAACACTATTAACCTTAATAAAAGATGTTTTAAATCAACATCAAACACAAAGCTATACACAAGGATGTTTGAACTGTTATTTAGAGGGATAAATATCACTGCTACATCACCTTGACACAGCAATGTAACAATGGGACATGAACTTTTAGGTAAAAAAGTAAGCCCAATATTTTATCTTGATAATCTATTTTCTATTACCTTTTATTTGAACTAAATGGCTCCCGAAATTTTCCTGCATATATACTTGATAGAATGATATATGTAATAATGGTATGTATTGTAAAAGATTTTCATATACTGGAAATAGTAGACAGTAAACTAGATGTGTTAATATGACACAAATGTCTCCATGGCCATTCACAATAAATTTTATTACAAACATTCTCCATATATGGTTGCAGGGCTGTTATTGAGTCAAAAATGTGCAAAATTGTTTTGAATGCAAAGTTTACCTGTAAGTCAACATAATAAGCTTATGCATCAAAAAGCATCTCAATATCAGAAAGGGGTTTGGAAAACCTTTATAACTAAGATTTTTAAAATCAAGAGGTTTTTAAGCCAAAGGGCTGAATATCTGTTTAAAACATAGATTACATCTACATAACAGTAATTAATATCTCATTATATATATATTTCTGTAAGCATATATGAACAAAAAACAACTCAAAATCAGTTGTATTTTGGTAGAATGAACGGACAGACAACAATAACTATTATGTCACACTACTAAGTAGTGGAGGATATAAAAAAAAATGTTAGTTTTTGAAAACACATGTATATAGACAAACCTCGAAGCCTTGGGAACCAATCAGCATGGCCATCCACTGTGGCATCATGAACTCCTCATACAGGATTGGTATCACCTTCTTCCTGTGCTCACAGTAGAACACCTGCAATGAAGGCCACTGGTTATATATTAACCATTACCTCATGAATATTCATGTACAAAAATATTAACTTGATATCAAATTTACTGAACTTACAGGACCTGATGCTATTATGGACATTTTTTCGATAGCTTTTTTCATCAAAAGTAGGTCAGAGGTCAAGGTGAACTGCATAATGAAGAGGTCTATCAACTTAAGCAACTGTCCAAATATTGAAGCAATCCAAAGAAGCACATAGAAGTTATAGCAGATTAACCAAAAGGTAAACCTGTCCAGATGCCACTTTTTTCATAACAAGAGGGCCAAGATGGCCTTGAATCACTCACCTGAGAAATATTGATTTCATTTCCTTTTACAACATAGTCATACAAAATCTATGCAGAAGAACAGCAATATATTCCACACAAAAAGTTTACATGTGGTCCAAAAAACCAAGTTAACCCTAGCGTGGGACCAATTTTGACCCCAGGGCCATTATTTGAAAACTTGGTTCAGGTCCACAAGGCCATGTTACATACCAATTATCTTAACTCCAGGCCTTGTGGTGTCTGACAAGAAGATTTTTCTAGTTTTTTTGCCTATTTAGGCCTATAATGTAAAATCAAGTGACCCCTGGGGCGGGGCCAATTTTGACCATTGGACCATGATTTGAACAAACTTGGTAGATTTCCATAAGGTAAATGTTATTTACCAAGTATCTAAACTCCTGGCCTTGTGGTTTCTGACAAGAATTTTTTTTGGATTTTCCTATTTATGCCTTTGTCAAATCATGTGACCCATGGGACAGGGCAAATTTTGACCCCAGGGCCGTGATTTGAACAAACCTGGTAGATGTTCATGTTCATAAGGCAATGATCCACACAAAATATCTTAACTCCAGGCCTTGTGATTTCATTGAAGAACATTTTTCTAGTTTCTTTTCCTGGCCTTGTGGTTTCTGACAAGAAGAGTTTTCTAGTTGTTTTTTTTCTATAATTATATATAAGTCTATGTTAATTCAAGTGACCCGTGGGGCAGGGCCAATATTGACCCCTGAGGGCCATGATTTGAACAAACCTGGTAGATATCCATAAGGACAATGTGACACACCAAATATCTTAACTCCAGGCCTTGTGACACGAAGATTTTGTGCTCAGGTGAGCTAAAAAGTAGGTCAAAGGTCAAAGTCACGAGGTCAACTGCATAATGTTAATGTCCATCCACTTAAGCAACTGTCCAAATATTTAAGCAATCCAATGAAGCACATTGTGACATAGAAGTTATGGGAGATTAACCAAAAGTTAAACCTGAGTGGACACCCGATACTGCCTACCTGGATATCAATTTAAAGGATGAAATTTTTTTGCTGAAAAACCCGTCCATAAATGGTTTATGAAACAATGTTGTTTTTTTTCTGTCCTATGTAGATGGTGTGGAATTTGTGCTACAATATTGTATGAGCAAAAAGAGGTTTGATCAATTTATTATCTTCATTATCTTAATTTTAATGAAAATGTTTATTAAAAAAATAAAAGTTTCCCATCGATCATAATACGAGATTATTTTTAAATATATATAAATAGACTGACTAGTTATTAATAAATAGACCGGTGGATTCCCATCAGAGTGAATGCCAGGACATCCATATAATAATTGCTATTTACCAATTAAAATTCATGAATTTAATTATTCACATACATCAAGATAAATAAAAATAATGCATGTCTGTCTACCTGATCAAAACGGGTGTAAAACAATTTTTGATCTTATTCTTACTATGCCATATTGTCTGAAACCTGGATTTATGACCTGAATTTTCTTACACAAAATATATTTACCTGTTGTTGACATCTTGATGACTTTGCAAATGCCTCAGAGAGTACAAAAAGCACAACACTGGCATCATCTGCCTTCTCCTGGAATTCCTGAACATATCTCATTGTCTTGGTGCTTTCACTGACTTTACCTGAATATAACATGTACATGAATGAGATAAAAACAAAAAATGTAAGCAGGTATAAGAAACTATCCCAAGGCTTGAATTATTGTCAGAATTATTGTCCATTACATTACAAACAGTAAGATTTGTAATAAATGGTGTAATGAAGTTTATAGCAAACAGTCAAATATGTAGAAATCAAAAGCATTTAAAGCAGCTCATTTATAGATGGTCATTGAATAAGAATTTGATTTTTTAACTCAATGTGCATATTATATCTATCAATACCTATCCTCAGACACAAGGTTACTGAATGCAAACCTCCTTTATTGTAAATTAAATGTGTGGTTTCTCCATCACAGGCAATAGCATTATAATTGGTACTGAACCTATATTTAGAATGTTAAAAGCTATTTATATAATCTTTATTTTTCATGTCAATGACTGATCACATTCACTCTTTGCACTTAAGCTCACTCTTAAAACTGAACTTACGGATTCACTACCCAGAACTGGTGAAGATGACATGTTGTGTCACATGGTACTGGAAAGCTGAGGAAGCACCTGCTTTGGGATACCATATTCTATATCTAACTGATGGCATTTTCCCTTGCAAAGTGACATACACGTGCCCAGTTTATTTCTCAAGAAACAAGACTTCACCAACATAAACAAGGGAGGGAAGCTCATTCACAGATGGTCATTGACTGAGAATCTTTTTTTTAACTACAGGTTTATATTACGTTTATCAATACTCATCTACAGAAGCATGGTTACTCAATGCATCCATCCATGATTATAAACAAGAGGGCCTGGTTCGCTCACCTGAGTATAGGGTTAACCAAGGAACATCTATACTAAAACGTTTTGAAATCTGGCCAGTGGTTTTGAAAGAGATGATTTTTAAAGTTGTTTTTTTTCTTTCCATTGCCATGGCAACCAGAGTTCTACATGGATCAAGTTTATTTTAGCAAATTTTGTGAACGTTCACCCAACGATCATCCCTGCCAAGTACAATCAAATAAAATAAAATATGTTTAAAGTTTTCACTATTTACAATTAAGGCAATTTGCCCCGCCTCTTGCGGCCATGTATTTTTATGGATCGGAATAATTTTAATAGATTATTGGTAGAAGGTTACCCAAGGAAAATTATACTAAAACATTTTGAAATCTGGCCAGTTGTTTTGAAGGAGATGATTTTTAAAGTTTTCATAATTTTTTTCTTTCTGTTGCCATGACAACCAGAGTTCTAAATAGATCATATTTGTTTTAGCAACTTCGTGAAGGTTCACCCAAGGATCATCCCTGCCAAGTACAATCAAATTAAACAAGAGCTGTCAGAGGACAGCAGGCTCGACTATTCAAAATGCTTGTTGGTAAAGCAAATATTTCAATTCTTGCCCTTCTTATACCCTGTAATAATAGTCAACAAACTATTCAAAATGCTTGTTGATAAATCAAATGAAATCCAAGTTAGAAAAGGGCCATAATTTGCATAAAATTCAGTCCAAAAGTTATCCTCCTTAGTTTTTTGATGCTCCTGAAGACACTCCTTAACTTTCTAGTATGATACCCCTAAGATGTTTCAAATTAATCCCATGCCTGGACTCTGAGATATAAGCATGAAAGTACCTTGCATGCAAAACTTTAACCAAAATTTCTAAGTTTAAAAGGGGCCATAATTTGTAACATATTCTATCAAGAGTTATCTACCATGAAAGTATGATACCCCTAAACATATTAAAGATGTTTCAAATCAATTGCATGCCTGGATACTGAGATATAATCATGAGAGTATCTTGCATGCAAAACTTTAACCAAAATTTCTAAGTTAAAAAGGGGCCATAATTTGTAATATATTCCATCAAGAGTTATCTAACTTGGTTGTCTGATGCCCCTTAACATAGTCATAAACTTTCAAGTCAATACCATGAATGGTTATTGATATACAAACTAGATAGTAACTTGCACGCAAAACTTTAACCAAATTTTCTATTGCATGCAAAACTTTAACCAAAATTTCTAAGTTAAAAAGGGGCCATAATTCATATTAAATTCAGTCAAGAGTTATCTACCTTGGTTGTCTAATGCCCCTGAACATATTTATAAACTTTCAAGTCAATACCATAAATGGTTATTGAGATATAAGGTTGATAGTAACTTGCACGCAAAACTTTAACCAAAAGCTGCAACGCCAGTACCGACGCTGATGCAAGGGTGACTACAGTAGCTGTCATATTCTTCGAATAGTCGAGCTAAAAAAGAGATGTTTAAAGTTTTCACTATATACATTTAAAGTAAATTTGCCCGCCTCTGGCAGCCATGTTTTTTACGGATCAGAATAATTTTAGCAATCAAGGAGCATCTGTACTAAAACATTTTGAAATCATGTAAAAATTAAATTGACCACTGGCTTCATAGAAGAAAATTTCTATATAGAGTATATAAGAAAAGTAGCCAACCCCCGAGGGTCCTCATTTTTCAAGGGATCAATTTTTTTTAGCGATTATGGTAGAGTACTATGAGGTGACCATTTGTGCTAAAAGGAAATTAAATTCTGACCGTTGGTTTCAGAGAAAAAGATTTTTGAAGTTTTTAAACTAAAATTCTGTTGGTTGGCATGGCAACCGGAATTCTGCACATATCCAGTTTATTTTAGCAACTTTTGTTGTGGTTCACTTAATGATGATCCATGCTAAGTTTCATCAATTTCTACTCAGCAGTTTCAGAAGAGATGTTGTTAAAAGCAAATTGTTGACAATGCATGTCGCACGAAGACAGACACAAGGTGATCCTATTAGCTCACCTTGAGCATATTGTGTGCTGGCGAAGAGATTAATACTCTAAATTTCTTGGGTTTCCGGAATACCATCACAACTTTAAAAAATTTAATTAAAACCTTTTTTTTTTCATTTTCATTTGCCATCACTTGGCTGATTCAATCACTCTAAGCACATGCTCTTAATTTATTGACTGAATTTACGAAATTGCTATCCTAAATTAGTGATGACACCACGTTGCGGAATGTGTCACACGGTACCGCATGCACCAGCTTCTGGGCTACCGTATTCTATATTTAACAGATTTTGCCTAAGTTGCATTTATGAAACAAGTAACTGGTGTTGCACGTAACACATGAGTCCCCTACCTGTGGGGTGCATAATTTTTTTGTTACCATAGCAACCAGAATTTTGGTTCAAGAAAAAAACAAACAAAGTGAAGTGCAGAATCTCCATACTGCCATCTATTCATATCCCAAATTTCATAATATTATCTTAAACCGTTTTTCCATCTATTCATATACCAAGTTTCAAAATATTATCTTAAATGGTTTTAAGTTATCACAGGGTCCATAATACTGGACAGACTGACAAACGTCCGGACAGATGGACGGACGTTCTCACATATGGATACATATGTGGCTACCCTATTGTTCCTTCCATTGTTCTAATAGCCATGCAAGAGTAAATTATAGACATTTAAGAGAAAAGAACAAAGGATGCTAACCCTAACCCATTGTTCCCTAGCCCCTTAAGTATCTATACATGAGCACGGACAGACAGACAGACAGACGGAGGGCAAACCTATAGTCCCCTCCTGTGTAAAAACCGGTAGGGGACTAAAAAGCTTTTCCCATGTAATGTGACCTATACCTGATGTCAGAACCAAAAACTTCACCAACATTAATGATAAAGATTAGAAAATTATTTTTTTTAATTACTACCAATCATCTGTGGATGAGCTGCTTTAAAACATCTTTTTTTTGAAATTCCTAAAGTCCATGAACAATAGATTTAAAGGTATCTTGGGCTGATAGCCATGCATTATCAAACATAGCTTAAGATAATCATGAATAAGCAACATTTTCCCCCATGCCTAGGTGCATACTCACCATGTTCACCTTTCACCTCATCTACCATTGCTGTTGTACACCAAATATCATAACTCTCCTCCTCAAGCCACTGTTTGACCTCTGACCCCTGCATAAACACAATCACCTGCTTATGTTACACTATCTATACACAAATGATAATACTGACCAAATAGCAGAGCAACTACTTCCGCTATGACTAACATACACGCTGTGATTTCCCTTGGCTGATGTTCTTATTAAAATCCAATCTCTTACTGTTTGTTTGTTGGGTTTAATGTTCCACTGACAGTATTTCAGTCATTTAGGGACAATGTCTACTTGAAACAGATATAGTGCTGCCACACTGCAGTATCACGCCATAGACATGTGGCACGATATCACACCCAGTCACATTATCCTGATGCAAACCAGTCCTACAACTACCCTTAAATGCTGAGCACCAAGCAAGGGAGATATACCAGTAACATTTTTTAACGACTTTGGTATGTCGTGGCCGGGGATCAAACCCACGACCTCCCACTCCCGAGATGGACGCTCTAACCACTCAGCCACCAGGGATGGTGTGGTCAGTCTTAAATAGGATCTTTAATTTCACTTATGATAATAACGTATTCATGTATGAAACAGTATCTGTTGTTATTATATAGTTAATCCTTCTATACATATTTTATCTTTAAACATAATACTTAAAATATACAAATGTTAACTGACTGTTTCTAACTAGAACTGCCATTGTCAGGGCGCAAATACCCCCACATGCAGTTTTGTCACAGGGATTTTAAAATGATGCGAATGAGGGTTACAGTTCTTGTGCACTGCACTTCCCTTCAATGAGATCTATCCACATATGGAGTTTCATCTTGATACCTTTTATCCTTTTTGAGTTATGGGCCAGACAAAAAATAAATATAAAAATTTACAAAGGGCAATAACCCCAAATTATAAAATAAAAGTTACAGTTCTTGGTCACTGCACTTCATCTCAGTGAGATCTATCCACATATGAAGTTTCATCTTGATACCTTTTATACTTTTTGAGTTAAGCCCTGACAAAAATTGAGTATGAAAATTTACAAAGGGCAATAACTCCAAAAATTACGTGACAGAGAGTTATGGTTTTTGGTTCTCTCCCTCAGTGAGATCTATCCACATATAAGGTTTCATCTTGTTATCTTTTATACTTTTTTAGTTATGGTCTGGAAAAAAAACAACACACACAACAGACGCCCGCGCTAATGGACAGACAGACAAGCTGAATCCAGTATACCCTCCTTGTTTGGGGGTATAATGCTATTATGTACACCATATAGTTATAACTAGAGCTATCACTGAAGGTGATTAATACCCCTGCAAAACGTTTTGATACAGGAGAAGTCAGATTCCAGGCAGGTAGATAAGAACCTATATACATAGTATATTGGTTATGATAGTAAGTAATAAGTAAGTTAAGTATTTATTTAAAGTGGATAGAGAGTCAGTCATGGTTATGGCACAGTAGTTTAAAAGTGTAGAGTTACAGTTCTTGGACATTGCACTTCTCCTAGTCGCCATCTGTTTGTAGACATTTTAAGTTTCATGTAGAGTATCCGAGTTATGTTCGGGACAAGAAAAAAAAAAATTAACAAAGGGAGATAATTAAACAAGAGGGCCAAGATGGCCCTAAAGACGCTCACCTGAGGACATTTGTGCTGACCAAGTTTGAGGAAGATTGAATCAAAATTGTGGCCTCCAGTGTGTAAACAAGGTTTTTCTAAGATTTGACCTACTGACCTACTTTTCAATCGCTTTTTAGGTCTGTTAGATTAATGATCTTCGATAATTCGTTGAAATTTCTGAAGAGAATCGTATACCTACCAAACTGAAACCGGCAATGGAGGGCTGAATAGTTTCCTAATTTTTCATTGGTTAATAATATTATAACCTAAAACGACCGAATGTGTTTTTATTACCAACAATACGATTATCTGTACTTTCATATCTTTCTTAAAGAAAACCTTTATTTAATATACAATTGACACAATATATTCTCTTAGTCTTTTTATCATTTTATTTAATCATAGATACTGATTTTAATATAAAACATATATCAAGTATGTAATTTAAAGTAAAAAGTGATACAATCAAGGGCCAAATTTTAACCATTATCTAGTCATAATCTCTCAAACTAGTAATATTGCAAAATATTTTTTTTATGATTGGTCTATATGAATTATGTGGGTACGGACCACTAGACAATATTTCACATCAAATCTATAGATTAAGCTCTAGGTCTTTTCCTATGTAACTCTATGTGAAACAAGTGACCACTGGTGCGGGGTCATTTATCACCGTAAGGCTATGATTTGAACAATCTTGGTAATGAACCATTAGATGATGCTACATACCAAATATCTAAGCTCTGGGCCTTATGGATTTACAGAAGAAGATTTTTTAAGATTTTCCTATATAACTCTATGTAAAACAAGTGACCCCTGGTGCGGGGGCATTTATCACCATAGGGCTATGATTTGAACAATCTTGGTAATGAACCATTAGATGATGCTACATACCAAATATCTAAGCTCTGGGCCTTATGGATTACAGAAGAAGATTTTTTAAGATTTTCCTATATAACTCTATGTAAAACAACCATAGGGCTATGATTTGAACAATCTTGGTAATGAACCATTAGATGATGCTACATACCAAATATCTAAGCTCTGGGCCTTATGGATTAACAGAAGAAGATTTTTTAAGATTTTCCTATATAACTCTATGTAAAACAAGTGACCCCTGGTGCGGGGGCATTTATCACCATAGGGCTATGATTTGTACAATCTTGGTAATGGCCCATAAGATGATGCTACATACCAAATATCTAAGCTCTAGGCCTTGCAGTTTTGCAGAAGAAGATTTTCAAAGTTTGAGTTTTTAAAATCTATTTTTAGCTCCTGTGACCTACTTTTTCAACCAATCTCAATAATTTGTACAACTTTGATAGAGGGCATCATAAGGATGATTTCTGTGAAGTTTGGTCAAAATCCCTTCAGCGGTTCAGGAGATGTTCTTTAAAGCAAATTGTTGACGACGGATGGACGCACGCACGCACGCACGACGGACGACGGACAAAAGGTGATCACAATAGCTCACCTTGAGCACTTCGTGCTCAGGTGAGCTAAAAGGGAAGAGTTACAGTTCTTGGACACTGCACTTTTCCTAGTCGCCATCTGTTTACATTTTAAGTTTCAAGATACTACCTTGTATAATTTTCAAGTTATGTTCTGGACAAAAAAAAACCCAGAAGTAAATAAAGGGACATAATTCAAAAAGGGACCAGGGCAATAACTCTGCCATCCTTGAGACAACTCAAGTGAAATTTATGTCATGCATCTCTCAAGCTGATTATGAATGCACATACAAAATTTGAACTAAATCAGTTAAGAAATGTAGAGGAAGATTGTGTCACAAGATATTTAGAGTCGATCAGGGGACAATAACTCTGTAATCCCTGAGATAATTCAAGTGAAATTTATGTCACGCACTTCTCCAGCTGATTATCAATGCACACACAAAATTTGAACTGAATCGGTTAAGAAATGTAGAGGTTCGCGTCACAAGATATAAAGAGTCGATTCAGGGGCAATAACTCTGTAATCCCTGAGATAACTCAAGTGAAATTTATGTCAAACACCTCTCCAACTGATTATAAATGCTCAGACAAAATTTGAACCAAATTGGTTAAGAAATATAGAAGTAGTTTGCTTCATAAGCTTTTGGGATGGACAGACGGACCAACTCCTATATACCCCCTCTCAAACTTCATTTGTGGGGGTATAATTATTCTAAATAATAACTTTTCATTGGTATTCAACTTCCAAAGTATGATTTTGTCTCACCATGAGGAACAGGAACATATATGGTTTAGGGGTGGGGAACTGAAGTTTTTGACATACAGTCAAACTTGCTGAAACGACCACGTATTTAAGCGACTTTTTTTTTTCTTAAATGACTATTTAATTTTCCCCCAAAAGAATTTACTCTAAATATCTATTTTATTAAACGACTTTTCCTTTACGCTACCAGTGACTGCTAATTAGCACTCACGGCCAACTAAAACAAACACGTTTTCAGCGACCCCTGTTTGCTGAAGGATGTAATGAGCAATCAGCTGTGTACCATTTTTTGCTTGACTGACCCCACCTGGGTGCTATTCATGACCCCCATTGCTGTATAGATTATTCCACACACTGTCTAAAAGTACTTTAGCCATTTGCAACAAAAAGACAATAGACAGGACTCGAAAAATGCAGTTAATATCTTATTATTAAAGGTTTTAATTAAAGGCCAAATTTTAAATTTAAACAATACATGGAGTCATCGCAATTTTAATCCAAGTTTAATACAGATTACCTTTTAATACCGTATGCACATTTTCAATTCTGAAATCAATGTGTCATGTCGAAACAGAAAGTGCTGATTCTACATGAATGACTGAATGTGACTGAACTATCAAAAGTTAGAGTTCTAGGAAAATTGCCGAGGAATAAGTTGTTGGAAAAACACAGTTTCAGTCCATTCTCAAGCGCAAAGCTGAGGTTTTAGATGACTAAGAGAGTATTGTAAATGGAGACAGGAAAATGCGACATTGATTGCCCTGGAACTTTTTAGTGCATTATTTTTTAATCTACAAATAATGAATAAAAAGACTGTGTATAGGATTAAGTTGTTTATTTCTTCTCTTTTCTTAATAACCGAGAGAGAGAGAGAGAGAGAGAGAGATTACTCAAGTGAAAATAACTTTATACACACAATAAACCAACAACAACATACTTCTTGTAAACATGCACACACACACACACTATTATATTGATAACACAATGAATTAAAGGAGAAAGAAAGAAGGGGGAATTCAACAGCAAATTCAACAGCAAAAATACACCAGCATAACACACTCATTTATATAATTAAATATGTCAGTATTTTAAACACTATCATGAAAATCAAAAGTAAGATATCTTATTAAGAGACCGTTTTATTGAGAGACCACTTAAATAATTTCCCATGGGCGGTTGATTAAAACAAGTTTGACTGTATAAGGCCATAAGGAAATGTTAGGGGGCGGGGCCTGCCCCTGGGTGACCTCAGGGGACATCAAAGTAGTGCCATTCAATCTGTCTCATCATGAGGAACAGGAATATATATGGTTTAGGGGTGAGGATCTGAACAATTTTTTAGATATAAGGCGGTAAGTAAATTTTAGAGGGCAAGGCCTGCCCCTGGGTGACTTCGGGGGACACAAAAGTAGTACTATTCAATCTTCATTTTAGGAACAAAAGAATAAATGATTCAGGGTTTAAAATATTTGACCAAAATACAATTTTTATGCAAAAATCCATCTTTGAGGGGGCGGGGCCTGACCCCCAGGGATCCCCCATTTACAAAAATCAGGGAGGCCCCACTACTCACTGAGGACTAAAAGTGTGTGAATTATTGTAAAGACAGGTCGAGCTGCCTCTGAGATATGGCTATACAAAGTTGCCAGCACGAGGAAGATGAATAATAATTAGAATCGCTATCACGATATCATCAGTTTTCGTGAAAGCAATTTCATTCAGTTCACAAGTCGCATGATTCGAAAAATATATTTCTTCGTTCACTGGCTTGTTGAATAGTGTTAACAGTGATCTTTCAAACATTTTTGTCGCAATGTTTAAGCAGACTTTTTACCCAGTAGAATATTTTTGATTATTACCTGTCAATTATGAAGTCGCAAACTTGAATTTTTTTTATGGAATTCGGTCAGAGCCATGTTAGATGTGTGTGTTGCTTTATGATGGCGACAAACGACAATTGTAATCAATAAACAACAATTGCAAACGATACACAACAGTATACAAGAGGGCCAAGATGGCCCTTGATCACTCACCTGAGAAAGATGATTGCTTAAGAAATAAAGATGCTAGAGTGTAAAAGTGAAATCTGGCTTTTTTTATGGTGAAAAGGGCATAACTCCTAAATTAACAAGTCAATATCAGTTATAATTGAACCCGATTGCGAGATTATGGGCATAAACATTGTTTTAAAGTTTAAAAAAGATTGTTATAAAAATGAAGTTGGTAGAGAATAAACAAAGTGAAATCTTGCATTTTTTGTATTAAAAGGGCATAACTCCTGACCTAAATGGCCCATCTCAGCCACAATTGAACTCAATTAAGACATTATTGTCATTAACAATGTCATAAAGTTTGAAGATGATTGCTCAAAAGATGAAGATGCTAGAGTGTAAACTATGTGAAATCTGGCATTTTTTTAATATTGAAAGGGGCTTAACTTCTGACCTTATTCGTAACCCCGTATATTTTGTACGTATATGTCTTGCAAATCGTATGCAGCAAAGAGATTATTCTATCTGATCTCTAACAATTTGAATTATAAGCAAAAGAGTCATTTCAAGCAAAGCGCCCCCAAGCGGAACAAGAGGGCCATGATGGCCCTGGATCGCTCACCTGGTATCATTAGGCTATGTAAAATCAAGTGACCCCTGGGGCAGAGCCAATTTTGACCCCAGGGTCATGATTTGAACAAACTTGGTAGAGGTCTATTAGCCCATGTTACATACCATATCAGACCTTGTGGAAAATCAAGTGATCCCGGGGGGGCCTTTGACCCCAGCGTCATGATTTGAACAAACTTGGTAAGAATCGACTAGACAATGCTACACACCAAATATCTAAACCCAAGGCCATGTGTTTTCTGAGAAGAAGATTTTTCAAGTTATTTCTATATTAGCCTATGTAAAATCAGGTGACCCCTATGGCCAAATTTGACCCCAGGGCCATGATTTGAACAAACTATGTTTAGATCCACTAGACAATGCATGATTCATGATATGAACAAACTTAGAAGAGGTCTATTAGCCCATGTTACGTACCAAATATCTAAACTCCAGGCTTTGTGATTTAAAAAGATTTTTCAGGTTTCCAAATAAGTGACCCCTGGGGGGGCCAAATTTGACCCCAGGGTCATGATTTGAAAAACTTGGCAATGCTACCAAATTAAATCTGAGAAGATTTTTCAATTTTTTTATGTAAAATCAGGTGACCCCTTTGGTGGGGCTAAATTTGACCCAAAGGTCATGATTTGTACAAATTTGGTAGAGACCCACTTGAAAATGCTACATACCAAATATCTAAACTCCAGGCTTTGTGGAAGAAGATTTTTAATTTTTTTCCTTCCAAAATCCCCGGGGGGCCAAATTTGACCCCAGGGCCATGATTTGAACAAACTTGGTAGTGATCTACTAGACAATGCTGCACACCAAATACCTAAACACCAGGCTTTGTGGTTTCTGAGAAGATTTTTTCAAGTTTTTCTATATTAGCCTATGTTTAATCAAGTGACCCCTGGGGCTGGGCCAAATTTCACCCCAGGGTCATGATTTGAACAAACTTGGTAGAGATCCACTAGACAATGCTACACACCAAATATCTTAACTCTATGCCTTGTGGTTTCTGGAAGAAGGATTTTTAAGTTTTTTCTATATTAGCCTATGTTTAATCATTTGACCCCTGGGGCTGGGCCAATTTTGACCCCATGGTCATGATTTGAACAAACTTGGTAGAGATCCACTAGACAATGCTACACACCAAATATCTTAACTCTATGCCTTGTGGTTTCTGAGAAGAAGATTATTTAAGTTTTTTTTCCAATATTTGCCTACGTAAAATCAGGTGACTCCCAAGTCTTGTGGTTTCTGAGAAGAAGATTTTTCATTTTTTTCTATATTAGCCTATGTTTAATCAAGTGACCCCTGGGGCAGGGCCAATTTTGACCCCAGGGTCATGATGTGAACAAACTTGGTAGAGATCCACTAGACAATCCAAACTGGCCTATGTAAAACCCCGGGGCCAAATTTGACCCCAGGGCCATGATTTGAACAAACTTGGTAGTGATCTACTAGATAATGCTGCACACCAAATATCTAAACCCCAGGCTTTGTGGTTTCTGAGAAGAAGATTTTTCAAGTTTTTTTCCATATTAGCCTAAGTAAAATCAGGTGACCCCTTGGCGAGGCCAAATTTGACCCCAGGGCCATGATTTGAACAAACTTGGTAGTGATCTACTAGAC
>CM037785.1:37092686-37142686 GCA_021229015.1 Solen grandis
CATTGTTGCCGTTAATGTCAATCTATTAAGATAATTAAGTGAATCACGTAAATAATACATTGTACATGCAAAGAAAAAAAAATCGTCTGTTTTATTTAACTAAACATTTGAACATGGCCCTTTTGGGGAAGAAAATATTCATTTATTGATAATATACTAAATATCCGCTTGTCCTATAAGTTGCCAGGTAAAAAAATTAAAATAGAGAAGACCGTGTTTATAAATGGCGCCTTCCATATACTCATTTACTTCAAAACGCTTTTTTCCTAACTACATTGCATGTATCTTAACAACTTATATTAGCGGCAGAAAATACATTATTTCTGAATATAGTGTAACAAGGGAGAGGAAAAAATATAATACTTTGTTTTCAATATATCTACGATCTTCAGCTTCGTTTTGTCTGACACCTGTTGTTATGAAATGGTCATTAAAGTTTCAAATATTAACCGTTATACGTATGAAACACGTTTACGACGATGAAAGGTAAAACGGACACCCAGTTTGGTTAGTTATATCGTCTGAAAAGTGCTACGTATGCACATCTTCGTATGGTATTATGGTAACTTTGAACGAAACTTGGAATCCACGTGTTACGTCTTGGGACACATCAAAACCCTACTATAAACACAATTCTGAAGCGCGTTGCGCCTTTAAGTGTTTATGGTTTAAATAATTAATGTGTGATAAGTCGGGGGGAATCCATTAGAAAGTACGAGAAACAGTTGTCTGTCATAAACACTGCTTTTATTCCATCGGAAACCAAACTTTCGGTACGCATTAGTGAAAATAAAATAAAATGTGTGATAACTTGTTGGCTTTACATTGCTGTTGCTATGACACCATTTTAGTTGTTAAAGTACATGAAGTTCGTTTTCAGGAACGCTGGCAAAGGATTTTAATAATTATGATATAATATATCTTAAAGTTTGATAAATATTCAATAAACATGCATGAATTTGTGCAATATTATACTAGCAGGCGTTTCCTCATGCATGCATAGATCGATATATCATAGTCATACAAACATTCGCACGCACTTGCTAACAAAATACGCATGTGGAAATCACTCCCATACCCTCAAGTTGACATTCAAATTCATCAATAATTAATATTATTATTTTTCCTATTTATTTTCCTTAGCGCACAGTCCAAGACAATGCGGCGTAGACTATTGATTGCGCATGTCTGTCAACCATTGCCATGGGAACTAGACAGACGCTTATCTTGTTCAAACATGGACTCGTAATAACCGGTCTGCGCACTAATCGTTACATAGATACCCGTAATATGGGGTTATAAAACAAGTTTAAGTCCTCTCGAAGCATGGAAACCGTCAGTTTGATTTGTAGCTGTCACGCTAAAGTTGCTCTTTTAGTTTCCGCCGATTTCTCTTTTATGAGAACAATTTGAGAAAATGAGAGTCTGCCAATATTTACAAACTGTTATGGATAAGTTACTAGCAATTTTATTTGATAAGATTTTTTAAACTAAAGTACGTGTACTTTTCGAGGACGACAACGGTCATTGAAGGAATGAAAAAAAAAATATTAGAAATGAAAAATATGACTGAAAACATGAATATATTATATACGAACAATATATATATATACATGTATATATATTACGAATTTCATGCATTAGAAAGGTAGGCATTAGAAGGGCGCCAAAGTCCAGTGGTAACGCTAACGATTACTGATCTGAAGGTTGTGGGTTCGAACCCCGTTTCGGACAAAAACTTGCCATGCCCTTCCAAGGCGCAAAGTACTGGTCCAAACCAGGATCCATAGAGATGATTAGTATGAATTATAATAACCTGTTTCTCAATAGACGTAGAAAATAAGTTTTATTTATCAGAAATTTAAGTTAAATTCTGTCAAATGGAAACATTGAATCGACTACTCGGAAAAGTTGCCGAAGTCCCTTATTGAAAGCTGACTTATACATAGTTTATTTTTGACGTGTAGGTGATACACCTACTTTGACGGGGAGTAGAAACTCAGTGTTCCGAAATTGTCCGTAGATGTCCGAGATAACGGTTGTGTTTCGTCTAATCATGCGTGAATACAATGTCCCTTCAATTAAAATAAAAAAAACAAAAACAAACTCCAACGCAGTGGCTTGGCTCCGCTTTCCTTGCAAAGCCAAGCCACTGCGTTGGAGTTTGAATCGGAGTCAGTGTTGCATGAGGCAGAAAACATTGAAATAACATTGAAAACATTATGTATGAAATGACCGCATTTTCCTATTTCTCTTTAAGAATGAAAGTAACTTTTGTTTTCATGATTACTGAGTAAGTAGCCAAAGAATTCTAAGTAAAAAAATAAATAAGATGTTTCTTTCCACACACATCTAAAGCAAATAGGGTCGGTAGGTCGGCAAAACATGTTTTCCTTTCTCATTATTTAAGAGGATGTGACGAAAAATCGCGTTTTGCAACCGTGATAACCCGAATGCTAGAGAAACAAGAGGGCCAAGATGGCCCTAGATCGCTCACCTGAGAAAAGTATCATTCATTGCCTGTACAAAACAGAATGCTTAAGAATTAGGATGATGAGGTGAAACAATGTTCAGGAATTTTCTGACCCCATCCACAAAAGATATCATCATGACAAACATTCTGCCAAAGTTTGAGGATGATTGGACCAAAAATGTTGCCCTCAGAGTATAAACAAGATTTTTCTAAGATTTGACCTACTGACCTACTTTTCTGTCCAGCCCCACCCATTTTCAAACTGTGGTTCGAAGATTATCAAATCCTAGACAAAACAATCTGACCAAGTTTGAGGAAGTTTTTGTTAAATTCAAAATTGTGGCCCTAGTGTGTAAACATCAAAATTGTTGACGGACGACGGACGACGGACAATCAAGTATCCCAAAAGCTCACCCTGAGCTATGCTCAGGTGAGCTAAAAAGTTTGAAAAAATAGGGTCGGTCGGGTTAGTGGAAACAATGAACTTTTATATTACGCCTAAGTATTGTATCAACTTAAAATGTTAACAGGTATGCTGGAACTAAAATATAAAGTTTTATCATATGACATGTACTCAAACTGCTGTTTCCGGTTGCGTACAGACATCACATATTTTCTTATATTTAAAACGTAACATATAACTTTTAGGCCGAATAACTCGTACATCACTACGCGTCACGCGCGTGTATTCTATATATATGCATAGTGCGCTGAACACGAACAGCTGGATTAAATGTGTTTGATTCATTATTCATGTTTATGATGTTGAATATGTATGAGAAATACACATTAAATCAAAAGTAATTCGTTCACATTCCGTTCATTTCATTTATTTGTTTGTTTGTTTTTATAATCGCGATTACTGTCACTTATGGTCATGTGATACATTTCATATCAAATTTTACTAAACTCATTCATGAAAATGTTATTAAGCTCGCCAGAGGCTCGTTCAATAATAACATTTTCATGAACTCGTATAGGGATTTCATCTGAAAAGTATATTACCGATTTAATGAAATGAGGGAAAAAGAAGGGGGGGGGGATTAAGCCGAAATTATTAAGGGGCGGCTGCTCAAGAGTGGTGGGAGATTGTTGTTGTTGTTGTTGATTGTTATGTTGTTGTTGTTTGTTGGGTTTAACGTCCCACCGACAGTATTTCAGTCACTTGAGGGAGATTGGAGAGAAATAGAAAGAATAAACACACACACACAGAAAAAAGTAAACAAATAAAAGCACAAATTTCTTTTGAATGAAGATAACGTTTCGCTTTTTTATGTTTCTACAAGTTCCCTTCTTCATATTCGTGAATCATTATTAGAAAATAAGTATGACTCAATGACGACCAACATGGAAATCATAATGCATATGATTGGATGAGGACCATTTGTTAACCGCATTATACATGTACTTCCGTCTTTTTTCGAGTGCCATCTGAACTGGATGTGAGGAAAACACTCTGGCGCCGTGGTTCAGTGGTAACTTATCCGACTGCTACCAACGTAGCCTTAGGATGTGGGTTCGAAACCTGTTGGGGGCAAGGATTGTTCATGACCTTCCCTGGCGCAAAGTACTGGTCCAACTCAGAAACCGTCGAGTATGAAATGCATTGTTGTATAACAACAGTACAGTACTTATTTCATAATCGACGTAAAATTAAATAAAGTTTAATTTTACTAAACTTCAACTGAATTAAAACAATAAGCTCAGATGAGGGGCTCTTGATATTTTACTATGGTGCACCCTGCCATATCATTATGAATTATATAAACTTCCGTCATTTTTCGAATGTCAGTATGGGCTTATGTGACAAAACACACACGCGCACGCAAAGAAAAACTTCATTCATGTCAGGAATCTAAAGCAACCATGTCAAACCTATCAAGCCTTCTACCCTACCCATAACAAAAACGCTTTTTTTTCTTTCTCTTTTTTTTTCTCCATACTAGACAAAGCTCTGCCAATTTTTCGTCGAGGTGGCAAATATTATAACTTGATAGTTTTTTTTTTTTGCGTCGATGCCAAATAATTTGTTCTGAAAAAAAATATTTGTGACACAGTTGGCCTGGAAGGATTTGGCCTCCCTTAATAACACGGTACGACAGTGTCGAAGATTGTTTTCGGTGACTGATGATCTTATTAAAGCCGCGTTAAACTTGCAGTGACTGTTCCGATCTCTATGGCAACTGCACTTCATTCCGCCTCTCAATTGAATAATCTTGGAAATAGATCACATGTTTTGAAGCAGTTGACATTAAAATTGTATTCTCAAAAATAACGGTTGGCTTCGTGTATTTGTCTCTTTCGCTGAGGCACGTGGGCGTCTGTATATATTTGAAAGACGATGGATGGATGGATGGATGGATGGGTAGGTTGATTTGATTGGTAAAATGGAATTACAGCCTAACCTAAATTACGAACAGAGACACACTATCATAAATATGCTGTATACATTTAGACAGACAGGTAGACAGACAGGTAGACAGACGGACGGAAGGAAATGTAGAGAGAGAGGGGGAGAGAGAGAGAGAGAGATGTGGTAGAGAGTGAGAGGGTTGGGAGAGACAAAGGAAGGGGCAAATAGAAACACTGTCAGGAAGAGAGAGCTTCTATTTTGCAACATCCGCCATATCGCCATTTCGAAATATTGCATCTCAGCCGTCGCTTGGCTATTTATCCACGCCCCTTTCACGTTTTACACGCATACCACATTTACGACCATCATAAATTAGAAAACCGCACCAACATAGAGGACTGCGTTAAGATATTGCAACAGGATACGCCGAATACCCACTTTAAAGAAAGATAAACCCGATGAAATTATATGAAGTAAGTGTATAAATTAAAAATATGTAAATAATAAATATATACCAATATGAAAAGAATATATCGAAATGAAGGATTATATATCCCATCTAAAGAAAAATGAAAGCTGGTTGTATCTATCTATCTATCTATCTATCTATCTATCTATCTATCTATCTATCTATCTATCTATCTATCTGTCTGTCTACCCGACTGTCCGTCAGTCTGTTTTTCTGGCCATCTGTCTATCTGTCTGGCCGTCCTTCCGTCTTCCTATTTTATTTCCTGATCTTTATCCTGTTGATACACCTTGATATTTTGAATGTCAAGTTAATCCCTTGAGGTTGTTAATGACAATCACTTAAGAAGTGTACGTTACTGCGTGCAGATTTTAAATGAAATGCATGTTGCATGTAGCCTCTAGAAACATGTCGCCTGGATACATTTATCAGACGACCGCGTACGAATAGAGTGTAGACGACTGTATAAATATGGAAACTACGTATACAACAGTTGTTCAGTAATATGAACTGATGTTGCAGGCATATGGAGCGATAATTCATATACATTATCATAATTTGAATATCAAAGTTGTGGCAACTAGAGAAGTCCCTTGGCAGCAGACGGTAGAAATATAAATTCGTGTGTGCAAAAGGGGGGGGGGGGGGGGGGGGGGGCTTGTGTACTCTGAGTATTTATTTGTGTGGGTGGGGTTTGTAAACAATATGTAATTCGTGCAGTATTAAGCCAAGAGTAAGGGTATTAGTTAGTTTGTGTGTGTGTGTGTGTGTGTGTGTATGTGTGTTGTTTTGTGTGTGTGTGTTGTTGTTTTTTTGGTTTCAGGGTTGAAATAATGATTAGTTTTAAAGTTGAATTTCATACCTCGGTACAAAAACGTATACCTCTGTATGACAAAACTTTGCTGAGGTACAACCCGTCGTAGTGAGGAATGAGGTACAACCCGTCGTAGTGAGGAATGAGGTACATGCAAAACCTCGGTAAGATATGTGGACCACATTGTGTGCGTGTACGTGTATGTTTTTCTTTTTTCTCATGTTCCTTAGCCTTTCCTCTGCTTCCGCTATGTAAGACAAGAAAATCTGACGGATATATACACGGGGAATAGGGGTTCCATATAAACACTATAAATCTAAACTTGATTACATAATAATTAATAATGTGATCAGAACGTATCGTGATAATTCAAATGATTAACTCAATCACCAATGATATCACCATCAAGCAGTGATAATACTTGTGGGTGATAAATCTCAAACAAAATGTAACGATCGAGTCAATTATTGGTACATAAAGCTGGTACTTAAAAGTGTATCGCTCATTCAATCGCATATTCAAACAAAATAAAGTGTAAGAAAAACAAGATTTAGGATATATAAATAACTTAAAGGGAGAAGGGGTGTCCACTGTTTCGAAAGCCGTATAAAACAAATAAATATCAAACTATGTTATAAGAAATTTCGAATGATTTAGAAGAAAAGGTTAAGAAAAGTCATAAATAAATACTATTATACCATGCATCAACCTGTAACATAAAACTTTAAAATCAATTTATATGTAAGGTATTGAATATACAGAACATGTTTAAGTATAAAATATTGTCATATTTTGCATTGTGATAACTGAATAAAAACTAAATTTGGATAAAACTCAAGGCAATATAGATTGATCTAAATTAATGTTGTTCTGCAGTTACTGTTGTAGAGACAACTTTAAACCTCTGTTTCCGTTTAATGTATACTTTTAAGTATATTAACTATATGTTTTCTATATCTATTAAATTACATGTACATTACGATTGTTCCAGTATTGGACGAGTACTTGGCGCATGGGAAAAATCCATTGCGGCAATCGAGTTAACGGCTGTCATGTCCGTTTCTAATGCTGTTATATATAAATGTTGGATAAACTAACCCATAATGGGAACAACAAATTCTAAAGAATTTCAACCAATATTTGAGGAGAGAGAGGGAGATAGAGAAAGAGAGTTTCATATTCTGTCATAGTTTTGACAGATCATATTACACATTTACATGAATTATGTATTATTTGCAATTTAAAATGTACAATCTACGCTTTATCGCTACACGCTATCATAGCTTTATTTTGTATCATGAAAAGATGTCGAGGCAACGGTTTACCTGTCAATTAAGTATAATTAAATTCAGTCGTTAGTATAACTCCGAGTCAATGGATGCCTGCATCTGCACTGAAGTCTTTCTAAGCATTTGAAGGACAATGATGATTTAATCTTGGATGGATTACCTTATTATAAACCGTCCCCGGTGGCCGAGTGGTTAGAAAATTTGCCTTGGGAGCGGGAGGTCATGGGTTCGATCCCCGGCCGCGACATACCAAAGTCGCAGAAAATGGTACTGGTATAGCTCCCTTGCTTTGTGCTCAGCATATAAGGGTAGTTGCAGGACTGGTTGGCTCGGTGTCAGGATAATATGACTGGATTGTGGTATCATGCCACATGTCTACGGCGTGATATTGCAGTGTGGCAACACTATGTCTGTCTCACGTAGACATCGTCTCCAAATGACTGAAAAACTGTCGGTGGGACGTTAAACCAAACGAACCTTAGTACTAGTATGTCATCTACATACGCATAAGCGTTAATCCATGTTTTCCTTATAGTTATCGTTTTTCTGTGTGTGACGATGCCTTGCGGCCGGGATACTTTAGTTAATTAACGTTTTCAGTAAATTGACATTTAAAAGCAGTACCACTCGACTGTCTGACCGGCCAGATTTTTCTTCCTGTTAAGATAAAGTTTCTCACAACAAGGAAAAAGAACCCGGGGCGGAAGTCTATTATTCTATGCTTGTTCGGTCTGTTTATCTCGACCATGTGTCTGTAACACTTTGTAAACCCACATACCACTGTCGTTATCCGAGACACGCAGATAATTTTTATGATTATCGTATCTTTTGTTTCTATGTAATCTCTCTACTGTGGTCTCCGTGGCCGAGTGGATTAAGTCGTTTAGCTCCTCGCCGCGGTGGATTCGAGTTCTGGTCAAGTCACTCGGGTAGATACCTTCCAGCTGGCCTACGGTAGGTTAATGATTCTATCCGGGTGCTTGTTTCTTCCTGAAATAATATTGCGATGATAAACTCAAGACAACAACAACTCTCTCTCCCCCCCCCCCCCCCCCTCTCTCTCTCTCTCCTCTCTCTCTCTCTGTTTGCTTAACTTTTTTATATCTTAAGCTGTCGCCAGCAAATGAATCAAAAACTGATCAGCTTACTCATGTGCAAAATTATTTTCTTGAAGGGTTATGCCTGTGTGTCGCTTTATCAACTAATATTAATACCCCTTTCGTGTATACCTCTTGTTTATTCTGCATTTATCCACGAATAAGTGTACCCACGAAATTTATTTCAAGACGAATTCATCGAAATTTAATGCCATCGAAAAATAAAGACTTTACAGTATACCTCTTGTTCATTCTAGCATTTATCCACGAACATGTGCACCCACGAAATTTACTTCAAGACGAATTCATCGAAATTTAATGCCATCGAAAAATAATGACTTTACAGCATTTAGTTTTACCATGGTGGCATTTTAGGCGATTCTAGTGAATAAGAGAGTAACCGCGAATCGCCAGAACTGCTTAAATATTGAATACTGTTGACAATATGGTCTAAATGCGTTGGTATACTCGGTTAAAGCGTACATTGTCAACAATCGCCCTTTCGAAATACTTGCCCATTTGCATTGGGTCAGCGGAAATTGCGAATGTCTCATGTTACAGCCAAAACCGACTCAATCAGCGCATTAATTGGGAATTAATTAATCCGTTTTCACTGCCTTGATAATTGTCATGGAAAAAACTTGCATAGCAGAGTTCTGGCCGAGGCGAGGCCTTAGGTTGTTTCGATAAGGCCGCCTCACGAAGCGATAACAAACCAGAATGCGCAAGTACTTCATTTTTCATTCCTCGGGATCTTAAGCTATGGGACACAGTCGAAAAAACCTTTCTGTTACAGTAAAGCTAACTTCACTGCATGTTATTCGAGCTGAAAGTGGCCCAGAGTAGGTTACACGCATCAGAAATATCTTAAACAAAAGTTGGGTCGTGGAGTTTATCCAAATAATATATTATCTGGATTTATATGTTTGCTGGATTCTTCAATTTTTATAGAAGAAAAAAATTGGATCTTATTTATTCTTATTCAAATACAGAAATTGTCTTTCAATCTTTGTACAAACGAGTGGATAATTTTATCTCACTGGCTATGCCCTTTGGGAATGCTTCAAGAAAATTTAAGTGTTTAATTTTCATTTTCTGTGTCTTAGCGTAGTCGGTTTAATTAAATATAAAGTAGTATTTGTTTTCCTAGATGTTTTAAATTTGTCGTCAGTGGAAACAGTAATGTGATAAATTTGGGGAAAAAAGCCTATCAGCAGGATTCGGAGATATAAATAGCAAATTATTCGCAGGTTAAGCCATTTGTCCAGAAATGCCAGCGTATCTTCAAGACTTCAAACTGTGAAAAATTGAATATTCTTCAAGGAGTGGAAAAGTTTATTTTGCGTACCTCGCGAAGTAAAACTGACAAAAAAGGAAGGGGATAGAGGTTATAGTCAAAGATGAAAATCTGAATCCGCGAATCGATAGTCAGGGCCGATGTTTGGATTTTAGTTTAAATCGAGAAGTGTGACAACAGAGGGGTTGTCACAAAGACGTTGTCACAAAGAGACTTCTGTTAAAGGGTTTCGCGCGCTCTAGTTTGAGATTTAAAACATAAACCTAGAACAAAACAAATTTCCGGATTTTTATTGCTGTGCTTACGAAGTCATTTCACTGCGTGACTATTGTTCAATTCAGTAACACGATAGCAGTTCATACGGGTTGCTTGATAACCGATAAAACTGGGCTTAACTGATAAAGAAAGAAAACCCCAATAATTCGTGGGTGTGTAAAGGGTCCGCACAAAGGCCCGTTAGAAGGGGTCCATTCACAACACGACTGTAAACACATGCCGACATTCAGCGTGCCTTCAGGGCGAGTTAAGCATGGTAGTGTGAGATGTGTTTATAATGCTATGACAAGTCAAATAGTTGTATATTTTCTGGATTACACGCAGTGAATAAATACCGTTACTAAGATATTTGGAACTTGAGTGAATTAAAAAAAAATGGATCCAAGACTACAAGAGGAAATTGAGGTATGTAGATAGTTTATCTAGGGGACTAGGTTTTTCTTTATCGAGAACCACATGTTAATTCAAACGAACCATGAAACACACAGCCCTCGTATACCCGCATACAGGCTTTCTTAATCAGTATGATGTGCCTCGTCCTTTTTTATTCTCTATTTTTCTGAATGATTTCACAGTGTTATTTAACTGTCAAACTATTATACATTTTAAGACGAAAAAAAAAAAAAAAAAAAAAAAAAAAAAAAAAGACACCGACTTGTATAGTTTGATATAAGTTAATAACAATATATCATAAGATCATTGCCGATAGTGACCATAGTTTCAAGGAATGTTTTAATAAATGTTGTGCACGAATTCAAATATTTCAGATTTATTGTCTCTCAATGTGTTTTAATTTCTGAAAAACAGTTGTAAGCCGCATTTACGCATTTATTTGAAATCTCATAAACCGCAATTTTGCTCTGAGACATGATTCTGAAATAAAATGTTAACTTTGATACATTATGAGTGCTATCATAAAATCTGTGTAAAATAATAAACTTAGAGCATCTAGCACAAACTGCGCTAGTTTTGTCTGGGGGTTTACAGGGCGGATATTCTCTTGACATTACTTCCCTGTAAAAAGGGCCGCCCTAAATGAATGGGTGCAGTGGAGAATTACGTCACATGACAAGGCATATAATATCTCGGTGCGCATGCCGTGTTTAAAACAAATTCTTGTCATTTCTTAAATGTGTCGCATGTGCGTGGTAGCTCGCAAATCATTCCCAATCAGATTGTGTCATGGTCTACATTTCATGGAGAGGGTACTATTAGAAAGGAGGGGTTTGGGACCGGAGAAATGACCGAAAAGCAAAGATAGGGAGATGAATAAAATTGCATGTAGTAATATAGTAAACTCAAAGAGAGAGGGAGAGAGAGACAGGGGGGAGGGGAGAACAAAAAGCAACCAAAAGTATGCAATCTTATTTATCATAACTGGCCTTCTCTCAAATTTCTTTCCAAGATATGTTGAATTTGAAATATTCTATTTAACTAGAAGTTAAAAGTGACGTGTTAAACACCTGTATGCATGTATTTCTTCTGTCTAGCATTAAGGTCTAAAGCACTAGAGTAAAAGAAGTACTACTACTACTACTACTACTACTATTGTGACGTGTGCATACAATACAATACAATTTACAGTAATTTTAGTAATGACTCTCGTTTTAGTAAATGATTTTTTAAGTATGTTTACTGTTAAAACAGTATATATATATATATCTCAAATATATCTCAAAAGTATCTCAAATAAATCTCATGATAAAATGATCCTTTGTACATGCGCCGATTTATTTAGAACTACAAGATTAAAATTTCTATACAGGATTTATATATTATATATACATATGATTTATATATACATATTGAAATAATTAATATAGTTTATGTATCCATTCAACTGCACTCAGTTTCCAATAGAAAAAAAATGAATTTTAATCTCTATTTTCTCGACATACAATATAATATGTACCTCAAATAAATAAGATGCTTTGACCGGACATATGGAAAGAACCTACATTTCAGCCTACATAAACATATAATGTGATAAACATTTTCGAACAGCTGTGTCTGTAATACAACGTTGTATGTTTTCTCAGCAGAGCGAATTTTCCCACGCGCGCGGTAGCATTTTTGCTATCACCCAAGTGTTTTAAAGCCCTGTCACTTATATGTTGAACACGTGCTATTACATTTCCTTTTAAATCCAAACCATGTATTAATTAATGCGAATTTTGAACAAATCATTCTGTAATAATCAATTAAGATGTTAAAATTGCCTTATTTTCATTTCCGTTTCTTGGGTTTGCCGATATTAATACACTGTGTATCCACGCGAGCTTTAAAATTTGAAATGAAAATAACATTCCTCGTGCTTATAGACCGTGAGATGAATTAAAAATCCCCATTAATCGCAAAGCGCTTGACATGCAATGGAAAACAACGATAATGTTTATCCATCGGTGAAATATATTGATATAAAATAATTATATTTTTTCACGATGTATTGTCAAAAGTCAGTATGGGGCTAATCCCTTGTGAAAATATTTTATGATCATTATACACCTTATGTACATTTTATTCTTTCCAACTGTACACCTGTTCTTGATTATATCTTATATCAAACACTGATCGAAAAAAAGGGAACAGTCGTTACATAGCACGCGTTTTAACACTTAATTTTTAATGTGGACAGAGGATATGTGTTGATTTAACACGTAATAAAGTCTTAGATATATATCTGCAATATGGAGATCTAGGTAAACTAATATGGAACTAATATTTCCAATATAGTACATTTAAAGCATGGTATGATACTATCAGTTCAGACTGTATTCCTTGTATAATCTAGTTATTTCTCTACAAATCTATCAAATATTTATATAGAAAATAGACATTTGTTTGGAAAGTAGGCTTTAGATTTATTTGGGTAAATTATAAAAATAAAGGTGTATACAGGATACGACATAAGTAATAATTAAATCTAATCAACACTTATGTTTTGGTTAAATAAAATATTGAGAGAGAGAGAGAGAGAGAGAGAGAGAGAGAGAGAAAGAAAGAGAGTAAAAACAAATATCTTAGTCCTACACATAGATATATTTGAAAAAGCATACAAACAGGTCATCCATTGTTTAAATTTGTCGTCTGTAGCCATTGTAATAATTTCATCTTAATTTTCTTTTCTTCTTTTCTGTATAAAGACTGAATAAGTAAATGAATATGATAGTAAAACACGGGCGTTGAAGCTTTCTAACTGATTTCATATATCTGGACAGGAAGTGTTTTTATGATGTAAATAATTTACTTCCTGAAAAGATCAAATAAACATTTTGTCATTTAGGTTATCTTTTTCATTTTGTTTGCACACAGAAGTGTATGTGCAATACAAAGTTATATCATTTTTTTTCTTTCTTTTGCATTTATTGTCTTTGGGTATAACTAACACAAATCCAAGATGTCTTGAATAAGTCCATGTTTATTCAGAGAGAGAGAGAGTGAGAGAGAGTAAATTTCAAAACTGTCTGTTAAAGGGCACACGTGCAACAGATAATTACGCCATAAGGCTGAATAAAAGGTAGTGAGAAAGGATGAAAGGTCAAACCGATATTTTTGATCGATTTCTACACAGCTGATATTTTTGCATCGATCTTTGTCATAATTAACGCCTTCGAACTCATGGCTTTTTATCATTATAAACATTGTCAAAGTACTTAAAGACTGCAAAAAAGGCCTGAATTTAAGTAAATCTTCTATTTTCTGACGAAGTATTTGAAATGATTTTATCGCAAATCATAAATAGCATTCGTCTAGGTTCATTTCTTAACGTGATGCAAATTCCTCGCGAGCTTGACAGATTGTATAACACATCTTGTTAATTTGAATTTATTGTCGTCTGCAACGGAGAGGCACGTGCCACGGATCATGACGTCTAAAAACTGACAATGAAAATCAATATTTTTTCTCTCAGGTGAACCATACTACCAGATGTCGTTACAGACATCAAATGCCTTAAAACCTTTTTTTGTGGTTATTTGTGCACATAACCGAAACAATTTTATTTTTCCATTATATTTAGAAGTTCAAAATTCCAGCTGCTATGAAAATTTTACATTGTCCCTTATTATTTTTTTTTACAAACGTTTACAAAAGTGATTGTCAATCCCGAATTCTAATAAAAAATTAATGTGACTAAACGCAGTAATAAAATTCAGTAACTTAGATCGCCTTGTTTTTCGAAATATTTCTAATTTAATTTATTTTACTATTCTATATCTTATTTCATTGCTTTAAATACATATCTTTGTCTAAGTAAAAAGCTGTATAATTTGTTAATATCTTTAATATATGCTTTTATCAAACGATTAGCTTGTTCTAGATTACTTTACACGTGAATTTTTTAAATTAAAATTTTAAATTACAAAGTTTATGCCTCTACCATGTTGTTCAGAGTAAAGAAGTAGTTTTGTTCAGATTCTGACCTTTAGTAATAAGGTCAGTTTGCTTATACTTCTACAACGAATCGAGTCTGTTGCAGTAATAGAAGGATAATTTGTCCATAATTATCTCTCTTCACAATAATCATAAGCAAATTAGTTGTTCTAATGGGTTCGCAAGAACTGGTCTTACATCGCCATTTTGTTCGGACTGGTAATCACGAATGTTCAAAATAAGCCATTACATGATGTTATGAGTGGACTGGTTTACGGTCTGTCAACAGGAACACAGATTTGGGCCTCTTCATTAGCCGGGAACCCGACCGCTGGCGTGGATCGGTGGTGACCAGTGTGGGGCTGTCACATACGTTCTATTACCGCACAATACAGAAAGACAGAAATATATGGTGGGGGTTGAAGTAGGACAAAAAGGGAAGGTAATGAGAATAGTGTGGTAAAAACACAGCAGAATTGTTTAAAAGGAAGTTAAAAATATCGAATTATCCACCTTTTTTTTGGTAGAAAATTCTTCCTCTTTTGACAACATAAGCTCACTGTTCACACGGAAACGATGTGACGACGGAAATTATATGCAAATTGCTTTGTAAAAAATCCTTTGATCCACGAAATAATTTTCATGGCTGGAGATGCTGTCATTAGGGGTAACTATAGCATACCATCATTATGTTTCACACAATTCATATCTTTACATATTTGATGAACAGCAAATATTTTTTGTGGTGGTGACAGGTGGGGGGGGGGGGGGGGGGGTATATAGGAGTGATCTTGTCGGTCTGTTGGCTTTGTCCGATCAATAAATCATGAACGGATTAACACATGAAGATATATTTTGTACACATGTCTATCTCTATAGAAATGAAGGCCAAGTTCGACTTTTGGCAAAATCCGTTACTCTTTGACACATCTATGTCCCCCTTTCGACATAGAATTTGCCAAAGATACCTCATCTGATCGACAAGACTTTATAAAAGCGCTTTGTGGGGATATTAATCACTAAGTATCTCTAGAAAATGAAAGTAAAATATCAGTATTGAAAAAACAGTAAAATAGAAACGTAACAAATCCAAATGTTTCATGTTCAAATTGATAATGCATAATTTCTTAAGTACACCTTTTGATAAATGAATTAAGTATAGTGCATATGTCTGAGCATATACATTGTAAAATAACCACGGAACTGTAATTTATTGTTGAACTTTTTATCCGACGCGAAAACATTGTATGCAGTCAAAATGAAGATGAAGTTAACTTAATCAAAGCTAGAGAGAAAAAATATACATAATTTAAAAGAAAAATGTCGCTTGAAAAGAGACTAATGCAGGTGGTCTGAAACAGAATATACATGTTGAAGTATATTAGTGCTAATGATGCTTGCAGCCAGATCCGCAATGGTATATTTGATAAACATCAGCCGAAAGGCAAATAATTGCCAGCTAAGAGGGATGGTGCAAAATTATGTAATATCTTGTCAGGGGCAATTTTATGCAACATCGTCTCGCCATATGTAACCTGTCATTAACACAGCGGGGCGTTTCCTCGTTCCGCTTGAGTTCAGTGTAGAGGTTGCTCACTCGGACCTACTCAAGATCAGGCTTATATTGCGTGTTGTGTGAGTCAGAGATATTGCGAAATCTATTTCCATTCTTTCAAATTTTCCTGCTTTAGAATCATTTATATTTATATTTAATATTAACGTTATTCTGTAATATGAAACAATTTTATTTAGCGTTATAACAGTTTGTCAATATTGTAAAATTAAGTGCAGAAAAATACCACAATAGGCATAAAGTGACTTATTTTAATAATGATAACACATACAAAATAATTCCTTTTATAGCAATCACGGTAAAGCAAAACGATGTAGAACACTGGTTGGGGCCAATTAAAAAAACAACAACATTCTATGTAAGTCAAGAGATTGATTCTTGTTCACCATTTCAAAGGTGGCAGAAATAGTGCTAATGCGTAGGAACACCCGCTCACACCTGGAGGTATTTGGTAAACTTAAACACTATTGCAAGCCAACAGCTATTTTGTTCGGCAAACCCAATTCTTAGAATAGATTCCTGTTTAAATAAAAAATGAGCGTAGACAAACATACCTGCATACAGGAACATATTTCGTCCTATCGATTTGTTCTGGACTGTGTTGACCGTTTAACACAACTAATATCGTAGTTCCCGCTCTGGAGCGGGAGGTTTGTGGTTCGATCCCCGGCTGCGACATAGCAAAGTCGTCACAAATGATACTGGTATAGCTTTCTTGATTGGCGCTCAGCATATAAAGGTATTTCTAGGGCTTCTTGGCACGGTGTCAGTACAAAGTGACAGGGTGTGGCATCATGCCACATTGTAGCAGCAGTAAATCTGTCTCAAGTAGAAATTGTCTCCCAATGACTAAAATACTTTCGGTGTCGGTGGGACGTTCACCAAAAAAAACAACAAAAAAAAAAAAAAAAAAAAAAAAAAACTTTTATTTCAAAACATTTCTTCTTTATCCTTTTTTCTTTCATTTTTTTCATTTGACTACTTCAGATTATTTTTTTCGTCTTTTCCTTTTCATTGACCCCCACCCCCTTTTTTAGCTCGACTATTCGTAGAATATGAGAGCTATTGTAGTCACCCTGGCGTCGGCGTCGGCATCGGCGTTGGCGTTGCAGCTTTTGGTTAAAGTTTTGCGTGCAAGTTACTATCAACCTTATATCTCAATAACCATTTATGGTATTGACTTGAAAGTTTATAAATATGTTCAGGGGCATCAGACAACCAAGGTAGATAACTCTTGACTGAATTTAATATGAATTATGGCCCCTTTTTAACTTAGAAATTTTGGTTAAAGTTTTGCATGCAATAGAAAATTTGGTTAAAGTTTTGCGTGCAAGCTACTATCTAGTTTGTAACTCAATAACCATATATGGTATTGACTGGAAAGTTTATGAATATGTTTAGGGGCATCATACAACCAAGGTAGATAACTCTTGATGGAATATATTACAAATTATGGCCCCTTTTCAACTTAGAAATTTTGGTTAAAGTTTTGCATGCAAGGTACTTTCATGCTAATATCTCAGTATCCAGGCATGGGATTGATTTGAAACATCTTTAATATGTTTAGGGGTATCATACTTTCATGGTAGATAACTTTTGATGGAATATATTACAAGTTATGGCCCCTTTTTTAACTTAGAAATTTTGGTTAAAGTTTTGCATGCAAGGTACTTTCATGCTTATATCTTAGTATCCAGGTATGGGATTGATTTGAGACATCTTTAATACATTTAGGGGTATCATACTTTCATGGTAGATAACTCTTGATGGAATATGTTACAATTATTGCCCTTTTTAACTTAGAAATTTTGGTTAAAGTTTTGCATGCAAGTTACTTTCATGCTTATATCTCAGTATCCAGGCATGGAATTGATTTGAAACATCTTTAATATGTTTAGGGGTATCATACTATAAAGGAAGATAACACTTGATGGAATAAATTAAAAATTATGACCCCCTTTTAACTTAGAATTATGGTTAAATTTTTGCATTCAAGCTACTATCCAGCTTATATCTCAGAAATTGCTTATGGAATTGACTAGAAAGTTAAGGTGTGTCTTCAAGGGCATCAGAAAACAGGAGGATAACTTTTGGACCGATGCAAATTATAGCCCTTTTCTAACTTGGATTTTTGGTTTAAGTTTTGCATGCACAGTGTTATTGTGCTTATGTCTCAGTAACTAGGCATGGGATTGATTTTAGACATCATAAAAATATTAAGGGGTATCAGACTATCAAGGTATATCATTTTTTACTATTACTATGAAGGGCAAGAATTGAAATAGATTTCATTTGATTTACCAACAAGCATTTTGAATAGTCGAGCGTGCTGTCCTCTGACAGCTCTTGTTTTAAATAAAGTGGTGTCAGTATAGTTTACTTATCTCTGGATAATTTATCAGACGACATCATGATAAGAATTATGCTGCTTCTGACAAAGGCAGTGATGATGATGATGATGATGATGATGATGATGCTTATTATTATTATTGCACGGTTATATTTTGCTTTTTGCTTATAAATGTTCAAAATGGCCGTGGATTTATAGATATAGGACTCACTTATAGGTTATATACTAATATACGTTATGCTATGTTGATGCTTTCAAAATAAGAGGGGGAGGGACAATGATGAAGTCAAAGTTCCCGAAGATCCTAATGATCATGTAATTTAGAACTGTAATTGGTTGTACTTTTTGCACGTGAGTCAAGCTGGGCATGTTGTTAGTTGAAATATGCACACTAAACTTTCCCACGCTTAGTTTTAGGTCTATTTACATCTATTTGAATTATCTGGCCATTTTGAAACAGCTTGTGATAATTTTCACATGTTTGCCAATTTTCTGTCTAACTCACATCATTGAACACGTATAATCTCAAGTTGTGATAAAACATACATGATATATATTTATTGACACCAGCATTCTGTTCCACTAGTCATCTGATAAGATATTTAGGCAGAACAAAGGCAGAAAAGTTTTACTATCTAGGAGCTGTATGACCATAGTTCATATTTAGTACAAATATATGTATAGTATATTTGTATGTCTTAAGTGTCACCACCTGCGCTGATGTCTTTCTATTTACTCATAAAAAAAGTCTCATTACTGAACCTTTATTTGTCATTTTAGTATCTATTTAATTTATTTTATATATTTTTGGTCATAGGATCCTGATATAAAACAAAAAATTGATATTCTGGCCGAGCCGGGGATCGAACCCGATATTAATTAATAGGAAGTCGGGACATTAACTGCCATCTCTCTTTTTTATAAAGTATTTTTTATCATTATTTTTATTATTATTTTGTGTGTGTGTGTGTGTATTTAACTTTCTTTATGTCTCTTTTCATATACAGTGTATGCACATGCATTTACATCTTCATTCTGTAAACCTTGATAACATCAATAAAGTGACTAATAGAAAAGTTTTATTTCACTGTACTGTACGTACTAGTATTTACAAAGCTATCTGGCTCAAATTCCATGCGCTTCACGTAACACTCCGTGCAAAGCGTGACAAGCAAGGGAGATCACTGGTCTGCGGACGAGTTCAATCTGCGGCTCATTAATGAAATCCGGGTATCAGAATGAAACACTCCCTGCTGCGCAAATCTCGCTTGATCTAATGAGAAATCTATGGCACTGATTTGAAATATAAGACACCGACACCTGCCACAGAAGTCCCATCTTCTCAGTAAATCTTCGTTGATCGAACATGTGATTCAGTTGATGCAGAAACTTGTCTCGACAAAGAAAATTCAATAGCTGCAGTTTGTAAGATAGTACTGTATTCTGACAATATAAAATGTGGTATCATTTTAAATCTAACCTACGTAAAAAAACCAAAGGTCAAAATTCTAACACAAAACGTAACCGATTTTTGCTTCATATTTTCTTCAATATAATTTTTAGTATGAACAGTCAGCTAACTGAAATACTGTCGGTAGGTTGTTAAAGCCAAAAAGCAAACAACTTTGTAACATCAGCACCCTATTAACCTTAATTCCAATGATTCTAGTAACTGTACACTGAAGTTGATAGTTCAAACGCTGCGTATGACGATTTATATTCTTTTATGGGCGCTAAGAACTAGTGCAACCCAGAACACCTCCCCGTTAAAAAATTCTTACCAAATCGACGTAAAATAATTTCAGTTTATAATTATCAAACAATGTACTGAAGAACTGTATTAGCGGTCCCTGTATAAGGCGGTCAACCTGCATTTAGCGGTCAATTTCAATATTACAAAACTATAGCATTTTGTTACATATTGAACCTTAATTTTGCGGCCACCTTTGTTAGACTGTTAAGCGGTCATTTTCTCATGTTCCCTTGACTGACCGCTTAAGAATGAGAATAATAACAGTAATTATCGCACCAAAATATTTTACTTCAAGTGGATTTTATCAAAACAGTTTATAGTTATTTTTATTCATTTAAATTCATTTATAAATTTATTTACATAATAACTGAGAGGGAGCATAATTAATTTGGTTAATTTAAGTTGTGATAACTTGTTTCGTAATCGATGTAAAATAAACAAAGTTTAAACTTATGATTATATGATTCGAAACTACACGCCATATAAACGATATACTCTGATTATAAATAATTTTGTGGAAAATAGTCTTACATTGTTAGACTAAGAATACGATTAATTTCCATTCAATATTTAGGTTACACTTATGTCTGAACGTCAGTCTGCATATGTTGTATGAAATAAAAAAATAATGCATACATGTTTATTTTGTTCGAGAGACATTAAGTGCCACGGCCCTATGTGTAATGTATAATGTGCTTAGACCATAGGCCTCCTGACATTTGGTTATGGGTTATATGGCATGGCAATCGAATTAAGACTACCGGCGAATGTCAACATTGTCACTTCTTGGCAATTTCTGACTTCCGCCAGGACGTCAATTACGTACATCCCATTCTCTAGCGACACGAGAAAAAAACACACTGTAAAATCCGAGTACTGCCGAATGAACAACACAAAAGTAGTCATCAAAACACTTTAGTGGCTAACAATCAGTTCTGAATCGATTTTCATTTTCTGCCGTGTCAATTGTCGGGTTGGATTTGTCAAATGGACCAAAATAAACATTCCCATATCCGACAAAGGACCCAAATCCGTTCGATCTGTCATCTAGAACGGCACCAATACGGCAAATCGTGCCTTGCAAGCTCACAAACGTTGTTAAGTCCAGTTTGGATTATTAGCACGAGCAGATCTCTTAATCGCCGTCTTAGCTGAGATGGAAATTGCTGATTTAAGATATAATAAGGCATTCTGAACACTGTGTGGCAGAACTGCGCTAATTTCAAACAGTCACAGAAATGACAACTGCGAGAAGGCATTATTTAATCCGTATATGCACAAATGACGGGCAAAAAGGAGAAATACTTATATTATTAATATAGAATATAATATCATGCCGAATTATTAAATATTTCTAGATAAAAAATATAAACATGTATATATACTTTGTACTGAACTAGTATGAGAGGCTTTCTGCACTTTAAATGACGTATTCTAAAATTATAATAATGATGCCCATCGTTTATAAGCATATACATGTATTAGCAGATTTTTTCTCTCTCAGAAAGTGTGAAATTAAATAGCAATCTAGAAGTTTGGGACTTAGATTCTCTAGTCGACGAAACGAAATGGTCGAGGTAAAAAGATCGACATAAACATTTATTTCCATTATAGATAAAGAAGGAACAAATTTGGGACTTTACAAATCTTGTCGAGGTAACGGAAAATCGACTCAACCGTAGTCGGGAAACGAGAGACGACTGTATTAGCAGATTTTTTTTCTCAGAACATTGTTCATTTCGTAAAGGTGCGTCTTTCGGGGGGGGGGGGGGGCTAAAGACATTAAATTGTTGATAGGGCAAGAACATTGTTCATTTCGTAAAGGTGCGTCTTTCGAGGGGTGGGGGGGGGGGGGGGTGGGGTGGGCTAAAGACATTAAATTGTTGATAGGGCAATAAGTATATATGTACCTACATCTGCATGTACCGTCCCCCGGCGACCGATTGGATTGTACGTCCGTCTCGGCAGCGAGAAGTCGTGAGTTCAATCAATGGCTGCGACATACAAACAAAATGGTACTGGAATAGCTGCCCTGCTTGGCGCTCAGCATATAAGGGTAGTTCCTTGACTGGTTGGCCCGGTGTCATGAAAAATCTAAGTGACTAAAATAGACAGTCTCCAAATGACTCAAATACTGTGGGAGCACAAACAAAAATCATTATGTTATCAAGTTCATATATCGTCCATTATATATACACATTAAATCAGGGGTTTTGCAATAGCATAGGACTCGTTGTTATGACTAGATGAATATGTCCATTGCTGTTTGATATTCGAAAACGTAAACATGCGAAGTTGCTTTGTTTGAATCTGGCCCATTTTAATATAATGACATTTTAAAATTCGATATTTACTTCAGAGAGTCCCTTATCTATGTAAACATGTTTCACACTCATACGTGTAATCTAGTGTATTTTCAGACATCAATGAATTGCGGAAAAATGTACCTTAAAAAGGAGTACTATAGTACAGAATGGATAAAAATGTAAGCAACTAGAACATTTTGTTCTGGTATCATTGGTCTTATATTCGGTGCGTATGTAGCAAACATATGGTATTGTTATAACAAAGTTTCATCAAATCCCAAAATTGTCACTGCAATATTTTCTCTTTTCTCATTTGCTTCATCCAATAATACCCCTGATTTCGATCCGAGTGTGGTTGCAAAACGGCTACTGTTTTAAATCCAGTTGTCACGTGCGAGCCTCGGAATTTCTATTGATTGATCAGGCGATTTACAATTCTTGGCCAGTTCAGGGCATATCTGTCGACACATTCTTTGTGAGGTCTTGTCGATCTTTGTGATCACGTTTTTAACAGGAACCAGTGCCGACGTGACACTTCGGCACTGGTTCCTGTTAAAAACGAGATTCTGATCTACAGACGAAGGCTTGATCAGATTTACGTTTATGGAAAGGAATTTCATTTTACATACATACATGTAGTTATTAAATGAAACGTGGGAAGTTATATATTGAACGATAATGAGATTATTTAATCATAAACAGATATTGAAAAACGATATATATATATATATATATATATATATATATATATATATATATATAAACAACAACAACAAACGTATTTAAATTCAGTGTGAATCGCTTTAACGATTATGTTTTTTCCACAGTCATTGCATACATTCCCAAAGCTATTGTAATATAAGGACACTCTATAAAATTGATATTGTCTCTAATTCAACTTTCGTGTTATTTCCTTTTTATATGTTCAGTTATATATTAATTATTATTTCATCTTTGAAATGAGAAAAAAACATCCCCAGCCGTATGCATCGACGCTTCTTTTTTCGGTAGACACCTAAAGGACTTTCAGCGAACTCTATTGGTGTAGACCTTTATTTTTTGTGTTTGTTTTTTGGCAATATTTCTTAATTTGATATTAGCAAATGTCTGAGACTTTATTTCTAGTTTCCGAGAAAATAATCAGATTTACCTTGTTTCAACTCGCGAAAAATTGAGAATGATGTTTATTTGATAACCAGAAACTCGAAATACTAATGTCAGACATTTGCTGAGCCTGTATTCGATATGCTACTTTGCCGTGTTCCAGGATTTCCATTTCAGCACTGCAATTTTGCAGGTTCTGAATATTTTATCAACATGTTAGCGACAATTGTATATACATTACTATATCTTCATGCGGGAGTCCCCTTATAGAACATATTTCTTTTACGATAATGCCCAGTAAACAATAAAAAATGCCTTATGGGGAACTATGAACATTCAAGTAACTAGCTTCACGAAATATAATTGTTATTACATGGTTAAAGATATAAGGATATACAGAGGTCATTGGAACCAACATAGATAAAAGAATGTTTTTCTGTATTATTCTAGTTTGTCAAAGAACGTGAGTCGCTTCCCCTGAAATAACTCTGTCCTTTTTAGACTCGTTGATCTTGCATGCCTCAAGACTTCATGTGGCTTCATGTCCTCGTCCTAACGATTTTTCTATTTTCTCAGTCCCATTTTGGCAATTTCTCTCTTCGAATTTTCTTCGTGAAGAGTTCTTTAACATCGTTATCATTCATTAATCTCAGTTCGTAATTTGCCACATTTCTGGCAAAGTGAAAAAGCAGAACCACCGATTACATGTCGTAAAAACAAAAAAATATTCATCTTAATTAAAAAAAGTTTCAAATCAAGTGACTTTGGCGTTTCTATCACTACGTACTCGATCAATTTTTGAGGTGCACAAAGTTTGAAATCGAGCAGCCAAGGTTTGCATTTCATGAAAAGTCAAAACGATCAATTTTGTACCGTATAGATTATTAGTTGGTTAAAAGATTTGGATGAATCAATCTTGTGGCTTCCTTTTTTATCCCAAATGTTTTGCACATTGAAGCGAAGTGTTCTTAGTTACTGTAATGCCTTAGCAGTACAATTTGATGTAATGTCCCCCATTCATCATGTGGTGGAAATAAAGCCAAATGATAAATGATGTACATTTTGAGAATATTACAGGGGCATTGGTTGATGTGGTTATCCTTTATTTAACATAACACCTAAGAAAATTACCAGAAGAACCTATCTATTTTCAGCATTGTTTTATAAATTCCGCCAGTATTTTTTAGGAAAAGACAACCTCTTTCTCGCTATGATTAGTTTTTGACCCAATAAATGAAGAGAACGAAATTTCGGATCGAAGGTCAAAGGGGGTTTGAACATCGCCGGGTTTATTCATGGTCTTACGGGTGCTAAGTGTTTATGCATTACCCGTCAAGAGATATTGAAATGAGTCTCCAGGTCGATATATGAAATGATACAAATTTGCCAAAACTTATGCTTGAAACGATGTATGCTGACCGACTAGCCAATATTTAAGACTTGCAATGCACACTCGTGCAGTATACAGCACGACATTTTGCATGCATTGTACATTCACACGCATAATGCATCATGCGTGTTGTTAGACTAGACATTAATATCTTAGTCTATGTACTGTTTTTATCTAAATATTCAAAACAATGCAGCCATGGTCTTACCATATCAAGATGGATGAGAACGTTAGTTTTAAGCCCTAAACATTGGTTATTATCATAGGACTGCATAAATGATTTAGCTTTCTTTGGTTGCTACAATATGCAAAAAAAAAAAAAATATAATATATGTTTTTCTTTTTTCTTTTTTTTTTTTTGACAAACTTTTTCTTTGCTCCACAAATGAACTTCTCAGAAGCTTTGTAAATGGTGTATACTGAGCGCTTTTCCCAATTATTTCTCACATGAACAGTGCGCCGGTGTGTGGGACAGTGCCTTGCAAGCTATTTCAAATTTCTACCATCGGACCTGAAAATTTCCTGTTGGCATTTTAACAACTGCAAATTGGGGACTGGAAAATTTGCCATTCAGTTAGACATAATGGGGTTTCTTACATCTTAACGCAGGAATATACCACGATTCTGATTTTTTCTTCTTCTTAAATACATGAAAATCCAAGTGACGGAAGGTAAAACCCGTAATTTTCTAGCAACTAAGCGTAACAGAAAACGAATTAAGTGGCAAAGATTTCTATTATTAGTGACGGGAACGATTCTTAAATTCGCTGTCGGTGGAAACTTGGGCGAATTTGCTACATCTTTGTGCAATTCTCCTATTAAGGAGACCGTAATTAATGAAATATTGGATACATTTGTCTTTGAACGTACAATCGGCAATAACACTTTTTTTGCTCATCCAACATAAGTTGCCCGTGTTCGATTCAGTGCTCCAGTGGAAATTAATGGGCGAGTAAACAATTAAATTCTCATTCCTGGAGCATTACTGATATTTTATTTTAGGAGACACGGTTTAAATTTGATTAAGAATTACGTAGCCAACATTCCGAGGCTTCGACGAGAGTTTCTGAGAAATACTCCAGAGAGGTTGTGTCCCGGAACGCATGGCCCGGACGTCATGTGAAAAATCTGTAATATGATATCATTTTTTTCTCTAATGGTCCCACATCTGATTACGAATGTGAGCTATTCCGCACGTTTATTTTTTATCTGAGATGAAAGGGTTATGACTGCCATTTCCGAATAAGGGCAATTATGTGTGGGTTGAAATAGGAGAGACCCTTCAAAGCACTTGTGATTTGTGTGTTTGTTTTCATACTTCTTATGTATAAGTCACCATGAAGACATAGACATTACGTGGTGTGCAGTAATATTCACATGGAAATTGGTGTTTGGTGTCAACGAGGATAATTTTAGTGTTTCAACTGTTTCGTGGTTTGGGATACGGAATTTCGCTGTTGTTTTTGTTATCGGGGTTTTCTTGGATTTTTTTAAGGAAAAACGTCGAAAATGGCGAGTGGAGATGGCGAAGAATTAATACTTAAAGTCAACAAAGACGACTTTCTTTTAAAGGTATTGTCCAGCGCATAAAATGATTTCTGTGATATACCTTTATTTTTGCTGTATAATTTAGTATTGTCTTTAGAAAACATACTGTGATGTCTCACCCTTTTTAAATACAACAGTGACAGGCTTGACCAGTATCCTTGTTCATTCATACCCTGAAATGACCTGACTCGAATTCTAAGTGATACTAAAATTTAGAAGAAACGAATTTCACTTTTCATTTTTTACTAAATTGTGTTGACAAATTGACATAAAATACCTATCTACCTATATACTGGTTTTTCTATGAACGATATTTAAATTCAATACGAGTCTTTCGGCGTTTTTATTAGAGAATAAAATGATTACATTTCCCCTAAGTACCTGTAATACTTTAGGCTAAGTAAGAACCAGGTTATTTTTACAGGGTGTATCATATTGAAATCACTACATTTTAACACCCGATTTGATTAAAATGATTTATTGCAGATTTCTTTCTTGATGCTGGTCTCCAAAGTTGTTAAGTTGTGATATTTTATGAACCGGATTTTTCCCTCTGATTCAGACTTCTCTGGATATTTTATTATAAATGGCGATTTTTTTACCTTCTTGCCTCTCGCTATGTCACATGTGGACACCCAAATTAATTTACTTCAGAAAATCTGACTTTTAAGAACTATCACGTGATCATCTAGACGCTCATCTAGTTCTCAGCTGTAAAAATAGATGTTTCATGGCATGCTAGTTAAAAACTTTTCAAGATGGAAATGAGAAGATGATTTAAGTTTTCAGAGTTTAACAGGCAGATGAGCAAGCAGGCGTCCAGGCCTCCGTAGACTTCTAGTCCTATTTAGAAGTTACTGAACACACTGATGGTTTGCATATCCTTAATATGAAAAAGACTTTTGACGAAGAAAATTTCCAAGACTTTTTTAATTTCCTATGTTTTGTATTTGAGGACGTAAAACTGTTTAAAATCATTCTTTTCATCGGTGGTTTTGCTATGATGGATGTATTTCGACTTCATTTATATATTTCGAAAATTGACTTTCGGAAATATTTTGATTGATCGAGTTAAAATGAAATATTTAGCTATGATTATTATTTTGTACTATTCACTTTCTTGCCTTTCCAGAATATTTTTCCTGGTAAGCCAGCAAATAATTACCTCAGTGAAATAGTTACGATGTGATTTATAAAATTTCAGAGAATAATCGCATTATTTGCATACTTGATAACTTGTTATAATCTCTCTCTCTCTCTCTCTCTAATAAATAGTAATGGCAATAAACGGACTTTAGCCGAATGCGGATCTCCTCATTGAGTTTGTCATAAGACACTCCGTACTCTCTAGAAGTGTTTTTGACCTTATAGGTCTTGAAAGACACATGAATCCTTTCATCAATTTATTAAACTGTATAAGTGCCACTTCTGATGTCGACATGTTTAATACTAGAATATTCATTGCAGATATATCCGTGTACTTTGGTATATCTCTTGAGATCGTGATCATTGGCATGTTTTGTTTGTACATCTGGTTGAGATTTTAGTTTCATCCGGAATTGCAACATCCATAGTTTGAGAGTTATCAGCAAGCAATGGAATCAGTCTAGATTTAGGATTGCGTTTTTATGACTTAGAACGTACGCACGAACATATTACTGCAACCAGTATTGTTTCTCTCATCTGTTGTTTGATTCAAGTTAATGCGGAGACGTTTCAATTCCAGCACCTTGTATTATATTTCATAACATAATTATAGAGTCTATATGTAGTAGATATTAATTTTGTTCTGCTCGAATTTGAATTATAAAATAATGTTTTTGTTATATTGATGATTTATGAAAGACTGAACCTAGAAGTCACCTGGTTAGGTGAGACTTGAATGAAGGAATCCCTATTGGCTACCAGAACTTGTCAGTAGAATAAAGTGATTAATTGGTCGATTATTAGCATTAGTAATTATTATAATTCAAAATTAAAGAAAATATATATGATATCGTGTCAATCCAGCCAACGGTTTTAAGGGACAAATAAAATAATGGACACGGCTTACAAATAAATATTTCTATCTTATTTGGTTTCTTCTTATTGAGATTTATATAAATTCTTACCAAATTTGATAATAGTCATAAGGAAATATATAAGTTGCTGTAAACAAGAGGAATTACAAATAATGATGGGACATGCATAGATTAATACTAAGGAAGAAAATGATTTCATTTTTAAAATATGTCAATTAGTATTATTGTTATATATTTGAACTTCTGAATAGACATATTCTCTAGGTTAAGTCTCAGTCGATTGCCAGTCTTGGTGTAATTAATATGAAATTTCATTGTCTCTTTAGTGTTTTCTTGCCTAACAAAAAACATGTGCTACATCGATAAATAATTTTCAATCAGATCTTAACGTGAATTATTTGTGGGATTCCCAATAACAATTCGATAGTGATAGTGGCGTGCTATGATAATTTTTAAATTTGGTTTTATCAGTGAATTCATGAATATAAAAGTATTGGCAATGACTTTGATTGGAGTACATCCGGTAATAGAATATTACTCTGAATGGTTCTTTCATTTCCTATGAGAATTATCTTTGATTTCTTATCACTCTCCGATACAGTATAAAACTGAAATGTGTCGGACTTGAATTCTGTCTGGAATCCTTTTCTGTTTTACCATAAATGCCAATTTTGCGAAAATGTTTGTTTCTACGATTTTATCTATTGGGACATAAATCTCCGTTATAGATATACTGCTTAAAATTTTAATATAATTGTAGAACATGATAGTACAACTAAAGTCATTTGCCTCGTGTTGCACGAAACATTGTCAGTAACAACAGTTTTTCATCGTAGATGATGGAAAGGCATACTAAACACTCCCATAACTCAAACCTCCCAGCTAGTCTTTAGAACACGCTGCGTGACACAGCCTCATATTAATCAACAACCTAATAAGGACATAAGCTTCTTTTGTGATTTCGCCTCTTGGCTTCATCATCACAACATCAGATAAAAGTTCATGGCTGCGAAAAGAAAGAACAACTTGTGACCACGATGGCGCCATGTATACGAACATTTGCACTTTTTATGAGCTATCGTCTTAAAACATCACACGCTCACATTTAAAGCTTCGCGATCGTGGCGTCGCGTAAGGAAGAGAAAGAACCAAACTTATGTGAAAACTGAGCCTGTATTCCATAAAACAAATTGTCTTAATGTTAAATACACATGTAGGGACGTCCCGCAGACTTTTTTCTTGACGTGAAATGTCGTTAAGATAGGGGATGGATCCTTAAGCTAGTTTCTTGTTTATTTAGGTCGCCATTTGGATTCCAGCAGTGATAGAAAGGTTTTTAGTATCTAGTTCAACGGAAATTGCGTTTATTGACGTAGTGATACGCGACTTTTGCACAATTGCTTCTGGTGTAATATGTATACATCTATTCCCACCATCTGTAATTTAATGTGACCTTCGAGTTCTTAGTGTCACAGATCATATGTCTGTGATACTTTCTCTTTCAAATTACCCCCATTCTTGACAGTACCTAAACTACGGAGGGACCATACAGTGCTAAATGAATAAATTGCCATTCATTTTTATATCATTTAAATAAATACTCCTAATAAGGAAATATTTTTCTTATTTCAATTGACCAGTCCAGACAATTCTACTGTTATATGTAAATATATTGATTAAGGCTTTTGCCCATATTTGTAAACAGCCTATCACACTCAGTCTGTAAACATTGACTGTGTGCTTTGCAGTCGGTATGTTTAATGTATACACCTAAACTGTCTTTTTTTCTTCAGTCCAATCAATGCTTTCCAAAATCGACAGTTTGAAGTGTGAGGACATATGTTTGGAGAGTACAAACTGTCCATACGTGTTTTTGTGCCACCTGCTGTAAGCAGAAATGGCACATAGGGATCACTTTTCTGTCGTCTGTCCATCCGTCTGTCTATCCATCACACTTTTCTTTCCGCCAGGCTTCAGCAGGTGACACGTGTGTTTCAAGGAACACTTTTGTTTTTTATGTTAGCCAACTTGGACCCGTATAAAACATTATTCAGGAACGTTAGACGACAGAAAGAGGCCGATTTGGAAAGAAATAAGTATATCATATACAAACAACTTCATTAATTTTACTCCTCAAAGCACAAAAGTAATACTGATACTTTAAAAGAAATATCCATCCTCGTAAAGTAGCAATCGACATCTTATCTCCACAAAGCAATATTGTCCATCATTTTCCTTGAGTATGTCTGTATAGATTACATCTTGATGAGAATGGCAACATAGTAGATATATATCCAACTCCACGTAAAAGCTGAATGGTGTCATTTTCTGACAGTATCATTTACAGGTAACTAAACTGTTCCCCGAAGGTTATCTAGAAATATTTTCACATTAGCAGTATTACAGACCTTTATCATTTGATAAATCGTCATCCTGGTCTTTTAAGTCCCTAAGCCTATTACAAGCTCGACATAGGACATCGCCCAATGTCAATCACTCTCTTGGCAGTTCCACAAAAACGTTTAGGATGTATTTCCTCAATTCTGTCACGAAAAAAGAGATGGTAAGAGCTTTTCTCATTGCGGAGACTTTTAATGAAAGTCCGTACTTTGGAACGAAAATGGAAATGAACTTGGAACTCAACACGACGGGTCTTGATTGGAAATATACCAATATTGTATTTTGGATAAATCTTTGAGACCGCACTTGGCATTTGGCTCTGATTTCGAGTCATTGAATGCTGGAAAATTTTCTTATCTCTCCACCAAACGTCATTGGGTTTTGTCCGTACATGCTTTGGCACCCAGAAATAAATTGTGATTATTAGAGGCGTGGGAATGAAGGACCCTTTAGGACGAAACTCATTGTCTGCTATATCAAGGTTCTTACATTTTTCCGGAGATAATTCCGAAAGTATATTTAACGGTATTGTGCACTGAGCTTGACGCTGGATTACAAGAAGTGGTGAACAGGAGTAATATGACAATCAATGACGTTCCGAATGGAAAATCGGTGACAAAAGCTTCGAACGTACATCCTCATAAACAAGGTAACACCTATTAGGTTTTTATTTTCTAAAGAATAAAACATTCAAAATGGCTGCATCGGGGTCTAGAAATATTTGTTAATATCTGTAATATTGATCATGCGATTAAGCATATTGTATTAAACTAGTACTTTTAGGAAAAATCTATAAAAGCATGCAAAGTTATGATAAAGTATATCTCGAAATAGGAATCCACTCGTCATTTTGCTATTTTCAACATCAGTCTTAGATTTCACAACGCCCTGTATCGAACTTTTCGTTTCTGTTCGCCCCCCCCCCCTCCCTCTCGTAGCCTAGAGGTCGTGGGAACAATCCCCTGTCGCAATATACCGGAAGTCTATAAAATGGTACTGACTTGTGCGTTCAAAACACATCACATTGTGGTTCTTCTAGGTCTACTGGTCCCAGTGGCCCATTGGTTAGAGCTTCCGTCCTGAATCCGGAGGTCGTGGGATCGATCCCAGGCCACGACACATCAAAATAGTAAAATGGCACTGGTATAGCTAACTTGCTTGGAGCTCAGCATATAAGGGTGGTTTTAGGACTGGTAGGCCCGGTGTCAGGATAATGTGACTGGGTGTGGTATCATGCCACATGTCAACCGCGTGATACAACAGTGTGGCAGCACTATATCTGTCTCAGATAGACATAGTCTCCAAATGCCTGACATACTTGGATCTAAAACCCAACGTTAAACCCAACAAACAATCAAACAAACATAGTCTTCAAATGACTACTAAATACTGTCGGGAAAGAAAAAAAACCGGTAAAGTTGGCCCAATGTCATGGTTATGTGATAAGTAAAGCAGCAAAATGTTTGCTTCATTTAGTCGAAATCCCAAGATATCTGCAATACTGTCGGTTGGACGTTCAGTGCAACAAACCAACAAAAACAAAACTCAGTTTCATTCTTAAAACACGATGTATAGTTCTGTCTGCCTGTGTTGCAATTCCCTACAAATGCAGAATCCGTCGAAGAAAGATGTCATTTGGTGCCGTTGAATACTTAACTCTTTCAAAGTAGGGATGGAAAATATTTTTGAGTATTTTTCATCTCCCAATTTCAACAAGCCATAATGTGTCTCGTGGAATAAGTTAAGATATACGTTTTACATGTAGACCTTTTCAACGACAGGGATGAAAATAGAGAAACAGGGAATATAGGTCCTGTGCCAAACGAGTGAAAACTCTGGAGATGCTATCAGAAAAGAAACGCTTAAAAAGGAAAGTTTTGACATTTACATACCCCCGACTTGTTTGCGAAAGATCTACAGTTTAAGACATTTTAATATTTAATGCTTTGCCGAGACAGGCTTATTTCAGAGAAGTCTGAAAATGTCGCTGGCGAACCCGTTCAGATGCAAAATTTGTTTTGAGTAAATATAAACAAGTAAAAATTTAAGGAAAAACTTTCAGATGTGGGCTATATAATGTGATAAGTTCTCTTCTTGGCACTTGGCATATATACAAGGTAGTTCGTGGACTAGTTGACTGGTCTCAGGATAATGTGACTTGGTGTGGTATCATGCCACTTGTTTATTCGTGATACTGCAGTTTGGTCGTACTTCATCTGTCTCAAAGTTCTTTCGGCAAGTCGTTAAACCCAATAAACAAATGGCGTGTGATTTTAAATTCAGCTTACCTTTTTATCTGATATTTCGAGGCCAGAATTTCCTTACACAATCACAAAATCGAATTTTATACTTTAGTTTGATTATAATAGAAGGTATTTTCTCTTTTCATATTTATTTCCTCTTGATTAAGAGAAAGGTGTTCCTCTAGAAAAAAAAACAACAACAAAAAAACACCTGATTACAGCTCAAATCAGCTAGACCATCTCTTACTCAAGTTTCTAAGTTCCCTGGTAGCTTTCGTTATTTTTATGTCGATTCCACGGCTTGTTCCAAATAGGCGTTGACAATTTATCCCCATTTTTTTTTTATTTATTTCGCTATATCATTGTCTAGCACACTGTGAGGTGTGATTAGATGATACAAGTTGGCAACAGATTTTCTTTTCTTTTCGTGTTTTCCTGATAAACCTTGGGTTGCTCCATAAATAGGAAGAGAAGGAACGGATTAGCAAGGGAGTGTAAGTCACCAGCACTCAGTCAAAACCCCTCGGGTGGGATTTTGTCAAACCGCCACCCGGAATTTGACTTGGTCGCATTTTTCGACTAACAAATTGGATACCCAGAAAACTCCCGAAAGTCGTCCAATATATATTTAACATTTTCTCATACGAGATAACGACTATTTTGTTATTTAAATCTCAGCGCATATTGACAGTTATTTTCCAATTTCGATTCTTTTTTGCGTGTCAAATTTTATTCGGTAGATTTCTTGTCCTGTAGGTCGTTCCTATGGTTACATCCAGTTTTTATTTTGAATGAGAATCTTGATCAATTGTTTTCTCTCATGTCTCTTTGTAGCAGCATATTTTTCTTTCTAAATTTACGACTCTGAAATCAATATGAGTCCTCTTCTTTAAAGTTCAAAACTCCAGATTACAGAACGTTTTCTGACAATAATAACGAAATATCGGTACCATTCCAGGATGGTACTTAGGACGCTAACACTTTTAGCAATATTGCCCGCGAACTTAAAAAGCCATAAACGGGGGACTGTTCAGGATCGAAGCCAAGTGACAACAGTCAATATAACATATTTACTCACTTGTCACGGGCCGTTGGCACATTCGATAAGAAAAATAATGGAGCGATTTATCAATTGCTGGTAAAGTGACGTCAGGGACAGTAAGGGTACGAAGAAATGTTTAGCTTATTCCTGTTTATTTTTCATGAATAGAACAGTGAAGAACGTACGTGGGTTCTGAAAAAAAAAACAAAAAAAAAACAAAAACATTTTTTCCCAAAATTTCGGAGTTCGGTTAAGAATAGTATAAGTTTTACATTTTGTTTGAAGGGTTTTGCACGACTACCGGTTATGAATGCTCATGCTATTTAAAACTTGAAAAAAAAGTTCATATCCTACAAGTTATATGGTTATTTGATGTTTTGAATGATGATCACAATAGCTTTCAAGTTACATCCGCTTATTGTTTTGACTCACCTTTGATCAAAAGCTCTTTGAGGGATCACGCATATACTCAGGATCACGTGCATGTTTTCAAGTTTGTACTCACACATATAGTTCTCGCCTGTTCTTATGTAACTTAGATATGGCTTATGCATTTAAGTCAGATATTTGGATCATGAATTTTATAAGTCAAAGGAATACGTAATTCTTTTTACTTCAAAACGAGTGTTGAACGGAATGCAATCTCTAGCACAGATCGCTGCCACTTGGAGTTGAAAAAGGTTTCAGCTAAATCACAGGTAACTAATAGTCCAGTAATGTGAATTTTGGTACATGTCAATGTGGCATTAATTGATGTAGAGCCAATTCACTGCGCTGGAGTTTGGGTGGAAAGCCTTAAGATTCACTCTGCCTAGTGTTTGTGAACAACAGGACGGAAGTTCGAGCCACCGCAGGGATTTGTTCGATGGTCAAGATTGGTGAGCCATCACCTTGCTGATATACTGGCTACTTATTTGCTTAGAGCCTATGTTTGGCAGTAATGGAATGACAATGAAACAGTGCTAAACCAGTGCTAATTATTGAAACGGATTGAACTTAAGTAAACAAAAACTTTCATTTCCACTTTGTTTGATTTAATGTCATTATTTGAAGTAAGCCATAACGATCTGCTTGCACCCATCGCCTTATTAATGGCACTGATGATATGCATAATGCAAAGGGGTTTACACAATTTTACAATTATTTCTTAGTTATTCTTAGACCTATGAACATGTGCTAGTTTGACTGGGTGGCGTTAAAGCAGGCGACACAACTAAACATTTACGACATCGAACCAGACATTAAGTTTAAAGTTAAGAACAATGTTGATAAAATCGACGATGTTTCATTATCTAAAAAAAACTTGAATAGAGCAAAGAGAAAAAAAAAGAGACGTTTGCACGAACCTTTAATTTCGGAATATCTCACCATCTATGCGAAAAATAGAGCGACGTATTGTCCAATACTGTCGCGTATGATTTCTCTTGTGGTCGTAAAGCCGTGAGCGACATGCCTAACTAAGGATTTTATACGACGTAATCGTAGAAAAACGACACATTTTTTCAACATTTGCTGATTGCTACCAAAGCGTGCGTGAATAATTTAAACTTTTGTAATTATGTTGACAATTTAAAGCGCAAGGAATTTGATTAAGAATTTAAAAACCTTGTCGTAATTACAAAATTAATATCTTCACTGGGTGTTGTGCCTAATGACTTTTCAGTGTCAATTTATTCTGGGACGGGCTATTCTCATTGTAATGACATTCACAAATACCGGCACACGGGCAGCACAATTCCTTTAGATCCAGGCTTGAAAAATGAAATACTGGTATTTCTTTAGAAAATGTGGACTATCAATTATTTTTAAGCGTTCTCTTTGAGAAATTATGTTTTGGGTTGTCGCGTTCGTCACTCACAAGGGGGCAGCACTATTTCGCCTGTACCTCAGTGGACATATTTGCGTCCTCTTAAAGTTTCAGGCTGATTGGTAGAGGCATTATTAACAGCAAGTGTCAGCGCACTTGATTCTTAAAGGGGTTGAACCTGTTAATTCTCACTTTTTTTTCTTCAAAACTAAAACATTTTTTAAAGTCACAAGTAAACAAATATGTATCCTGCTCCATACTGTCATAGAATCACAAGTCCTGAATTAGAAATATAAACGTGCAAACGTAAACATGACACTTTATGGAATCAGACTATCATATGATTAAATCGGAGACCATGTATTTTACTTTTCTGTTCAATATTGATCAGTACAATTAAGAAAAAAATCAGTCCTTTCCTATGATCCAACTGTTGTCGCTCTGAGTTATAATTCCATTCTTAATCTTGTCTCCCCCCCCCACCCCCTCTAAGAAGAGGGGGTATATTGTTTTGCAAATGTCGGTCCGTCGGTAGACCATTTCGTTTCCGATCAATAACTGGAGAACGCTTGGGCCCACAGTCCTCAGACGTCATAGGGTGATTGGTCATGACGAGTAGATGACCCCTATTGATTTTGAGGTCACTTGGTCAAAGGTCAAGGTCACAGTGACCCCGAATGTGAAAATCGTGCTTAGGGGGGCAAATGTGTCGTCCCGACAACTCTTGTTTCTAAACGGAACAGGGAGTGTAAAGCTTAGTGAATTAAAGATATTGCCATGGTGTTGCAACAAGCACGCTGTAAAATAGTTGGATGCTTATTGTATTTCTTTCTTTTTCCTTTCCCCACTAAAAGTATTTGCTATGTTCACATGTGGTATATCGTATTACGTCATTTTCCATTACAGTAATTCGAACGTATATATGAAAGTTGTCTTTTATGTCCAGAGTTATTGCAGTTTCTATGATGTATATAATGGGAAGAGAAATGATGCAAAGTTTATTTTCCCATCAGGAATTTTTGTATGTGCACTATTCTTCTGTTATAGCCGAAAATGGGAAAATTAAAGCACACGAATTTGTTTATTCACGTACATTTCTAAGTATAATGTAATTGTTTGGGAACATAACGTATGGAAATTAAGTTAATCAGTTATCGTAAAGAAAGGTTTAGGGAGACTGTGTGTTTTAAACCTAATTATTGCACGTGTTTGTTATGTCAAAGGCCTATCTTTCACATGTATTTACGGCTCTCAAATATATATCTCAATTTCTCAGTTCTAACAACATTACTAAGCAAGTTAGCTGTAGTTAATACATATACATATTTACCTAGGGGCAAATTCCATCGTTGTTGTTTTTTCTGTATACATTGTATTTCATTTTTTTCTCAAGTATTTTAGGTTGTAAATTTTCTTTTATCCTCCAATTTGATTACTTAGTTCAATATTTTGTAAACAAGAACAGCAGAATTTCTTAAATTTTAAACAGAAAATATTTTAAGCCGGATCCCCTGTCTGATGATTACTCCGCGTGATTGCACGTGATCATCGTTTATGCTCACATATTTCTATGTTCAAACTGCACAACTCTCTATAAAATCAAAATTTCAATGTGCTGAAATTTTCATAATCAGTGATTGTAAAACGCAAAGTTAGATAATTTATACCGCCTGCAATGAACCCTACCAATGTAGGTTTTGTGTTATTTATATATATTTCAAAGGCTCATAAATAACCGAAACTGACTTTAAATTTGTCTCCATACATTATGAAATGCTTAGTTACACATTTCTGTATATTGGATTTCAGCATTTGAAAAAAAATTCGCGTGTCAATCCTCAAGACGGCTATTTTGGAATGCTAAATGTAAGTAAACTCTTCAGAACGGTCGCCTTTTTTAGTGCCTTCGGTACTTTTGGGAAAAAGTACGGGCACCAGTGTCTTTTGCTGTTCAGGTTAATTATGGAAATTGCGTAGGATGAACCATGACGTCACAACGTATTATTAAATTAAATCTAAATGTTAACGTTTGAACAGAGAACATTTACACACACTCAGATCAAATTAGATGTAGAGAAAGACTGGATAATTAGTTTCTTGTCGCATGTGAAGAACGGATATTATACCATTAAAAACTAGAAACTGGATATGTGTAACGTGTTTAAAGATGTTCAAAAACCCCGCTGATCCACGTTGACGTACAGAAAATAAGATTCGAACTGTAAAGGATATTTGTTTGATTAATTGATACTTTCTTTACTTCTCTGTTTTGAAATATTAATCCATTCCATTGTGCAAAGTCTGTTATAATTTACCTACTGAAAAAACAAAAATGCAAGATTGGAAAATATTAATCATATTTGAAAGCGTGTGATGGTTTCCCAGTAAAACCTGATATTTCAATTTATTCTTTACTTAGATTTGGTTATTTTCACACATACACTATATCTGTTCTCCGCCTTTTCTGTGAGAAACTTCTCTTAATTTATTTATTCTGTTATTCAGTATAATTGCCTAAAATTACGACAGTATTTCATGATCAGTATGAAACAAGGAAAACTAATCTGTCATAAAACCATTCTATGTCGTCTTAAACAGCGGACCAAAGTATAAAAATAATTTGCAATATTGATCAACCAAAATTACTACAATGGCTTGTATAATTACTGCATCATTTGAATTGCAAAAACAATTGCCACAATACTATATTGACATAATCTATTTCTTTTTTCTAAATATGAAATATAATGATATTCCATTTTCATCTCATTGCATTGTTTAGCGTCTTAATAAATTAGACATTGCAATAGACATTACGTTAAATTCTTTTTTTATGAGTGTATAATTTATGTGTGTGTATTTGTTTGTTCGTTTTTATGCTTTTTTTTTTTTTTTGATAGGAGGGGGGGGGGGTATGGAAACATTCATCCGCAAAATATGTCTCTATACATGAGAACTAAAACGTGGTTTAGGAATCACTTTATTGCCCGTTTCAGGCTTGCATCGCCTAGTGCCTATTAACATATTTTATTTGATCATATACTATAATGTCCCCGTTTGCATATTTTATTATTTTGATTCACATCATTTGTAAACACTCTATGTATTTATTTAGTATACTGCACCAGCTTTGAAACTCATTGTTTTAAAAAAAATAATGGCCATCTATGGTTGGACTAAAACTCGAAACCTATACTTTCCAGGCAGTTGTCCATGCGCGTAACTGCACAGCTCCATCTAGTCACAGAGACCCTTTACTTAGTTGTATGTGTGATTGTAGACCTAAGGTAAGAAAAGTTCCGCTTAACGAAGATATTTCATTCCCAACCAACTATAAATTTTTTTAACCTGATATGTTCGAGAATAGAATCTTTTTGTTCTGAAACAGTTTGTTCACAACTAACATAGTTCTAACTGACTCTTGCTAATAGAACACGCTGGGTTAAATTAACGCATTTCTTGAGTTCTATCTAAACAAAATACACGTGCAAATTGTGGTAACTATAGCAATCAGATTGAAATGTCACTATATTACACGGTTATGTATATTTTCTTTATTTGTTTACTGTGGGTTCCTTAATGGTCAAAACGTTTTCAGAAACGTCATTCTACGAATAAGTTTATTACAGATCTGTTATTCAGGTTCCTACACCTCGTTATATTGCAGGGCTATGACATTCGTTATGTTCTAGATTGCGATTGTAAATGCTTTGCTAATTAGCGAAACGTTTCAAAGATGCCAAAGGAGAACATTAAACCATTAACAATGAAGGAGACTCTGAACTCTGCCAGCTTTTCACCAATTCTTTACCTTGGTTCAGACGTTTGTATGGTTGAAATATTAATCAAAAATACTGAACGGAGTGTCACAAAGGTCTCTATGATGGAGTAGGCCGTTGGTAAAGAAACCGATTATCAGATCAGCCATTGATTCTAAGCCAGTATTTTTTTCTTGCCATTACTGGTATGTGCACGGTCTGAGAGTGTCTTGTTTTTTTTGTTGTTGTTTTCGTTGTACTGGACAGGTGGTGAGAGACTATGTGACAAATTAGACTGATACGAAAAAACAAAACGAATTTCAAAATTGCAGAATACTTTAATACAATGCATATATGTAAGCATTCATTTATCTTAGATAATCAACTAATCAAATTTCTTTGTTAGGTCTACATCTCGTATCAGATATGAAGGAAGCTTATGTGTTGTACATCCTGTGTTTATTATGTAGGGTTTCAGTTCAAATATTGTTATTTCCATATTTGAATACAATGTCATGTAGTTTGTTTTTTCAAAGTTCACGTTTTCCTCTTTTAAAACGATTACATATAGCGTGCATACATATACACAGCATCCATTATCAGTTGGGGAGTTTGAAAAGATCATTGAAACTGATAAAAATAGAAAGATTGACCAAAGTTGGAAATGTGATAATTCCTCCCAGAAGACAGTTGGTTGCCATAGTTTCAGGAAATCAAACATAGATAAGGTTCCCGAAGGAGCCGACTTGTCAGTTTATGAAAATCACGTGATGCCATTGTTCTTTGACATAAGGTCTCATATTTTATCATTCCCTGGACGTTAGTAGTTTAATAGTCAAAACCTCCTCGGAGGAAGCAAAAATAGTATTTACAGCTCTCTCATGCCCTTGCGTTTTTGCCAAATTTGATCAGCAAACGTTAATTTAATATAAGCGAACGGGATAAAAGGCTTCCCACTTCGGATGCCATAACTCTGTATACACTGAACGTTATCTCTAGCCAGGTCTTCTTCTAAAATGGCAGAAAATAGATATATGATAGTTTACACCAGCCAGGATTTGAATGACCTGATTGAAATCGTAAAATACAGATTTCCATTTAAGTGGATGATGGTGAATAATATATTTTATGAGTCATTGGTATACATGTTTCATTCACAAAGTACAGAAATACATTGCAAAATATATCAATACTTTTTTTTCTTGCAAATGAAAGGATGTATTGAGCTGTTGAAGTCATTATTTTATATCACTTTATATATACTGTTCAGGGATAAAATAGTTGTATTTATAATGGTTTTCTATTTAGGAAAGTGATGCCATTTTGTATAATCATTATTATGTAATATAGCTTAAATATACTGGAACCATGTAGTTCTATATATAGTATGCATTTATGCTGGTTTATTGCAACTTGCAATATTTAATATGTAATTCGTTCTTTATACCTCGACTAACAAAGACGTTAAAAATGGTGATTGTATAGTTCATCGCTCAGCATACACGTATAATGGTAGATGCAGGACTGGTTTGCCCGGTGTCAGGATAATGTGATTCGGTGTGGTATCATGTCACATGTTTATGACAGGACTATGTCTTGTCTCAATTAGACATAGTGTCTAAATGACAAATGCTGTCGGCGGGACGTTAAACCCAATAAACACACACACACACACACACACACAGAGCATATCCTCTTATCAGTTAGAAAACGCTAGTTTATATAATTATACTTAAGGGTATCCCCCAAACATTAAATTATAATCATGGTCCTTCAAATGCTTGAAAAGACATCATCCAACAGTATATATACAAGTATCCATTGACTTGAGTTATAGGCATTTTTGCTCAAAGTCTATAAAGGCTTGTAATTACTATATAAATTCCCATGATCAATTGATGAACCATGATCACAAATTAATTATGGGTGGATTACCTTAACTTTTTAGCTCACCTGAGCACAAAGTGCTCAAGGTGAGCTTTTGTGATCGCCCTTCGTCCGGCGTCCGTCGTCGTCCGTCGTGCGACGTGCGTCGTGCGACGTGCGTCGTGTGTCGTCAACAATTTGCTTTAAACGACATCTCCTCTGAAACCGCTGGACAGAATTTAATGAAACTTGGCAGGAATTTTCCTTGGGTGAGGCTCTACGAAAGCTGCTAAAATAAAGTTGATCCATGAAGAACTCTGGTTGCCATGGCTACAAAAAGAAAAATAATTTGAAAACTTAAAAAATCATCTCCTTCAAAACTACTGGCCAGATTTTAAAATAAATTGGTACAGATGTTCCTTGGGTCAACCTCTACCAAAGTTGCTAAAATTATTCCGATCCGTAATAAACATGGCCGCCAGGGGCGGGGCTTATTTGCCTTATATGTATACAGAGAAACCTTTAAACAACATCTCCTCTGAAACCACTGGGCAGAATTTGATTAAACTTGGCAGGAATGATCCTTGGGTCAACCTTCACAAAAGTTGCTAAAATAAACTTGATCCATGTAGAACTCTGGTTGCCATGGCAACAAAAAGAAGAAAAAAAATGAAAACTTTAAATATTATCTTCTTCAAAACTACTGGCCAGATTTCAAAATAAATTGGTACAGATGTTCCTTTGGTCAACCTCTACCAAAGTTGCTAAAATTATTCCGATCCGTAAAAAAACATGGCCGCCAGGGGCCGGGCTTATTTGCCTTATATGTATATAGAGAAACCTTTAAACAACATCTCCTCTGAAACCACTGGACAGAATTTGATTAAACTTGGCAGGGATGATCCTTGGGTCAACCTTCACAAAATTTGCTAAAATAAACTTGATCCATGTAGAACTCTGGTTGCCGGTTTTTCTTCTTCAAAACTACTGGCCAGATTTCAAAATAATTTGGTGCAGATGTTCCTTGGGTCAACCTCTACCAAAGTTGCTAAAAAATTTCCGATCCGTAAAAAACATGGCCGCCAGGGGCGGGGCTTATTTGCCTTATATGTATATAGGGAAAACTTTTAATCAGCATTTCCTCTGAAACCACTGGAGAAACCACTGGACAGAATTTGATTAAACTTGGCAGGAATGATCCTTGGGTCAACCTTCACAAAAGTTGCTAAAATAAACTTGATCCATATAGAACTCTGGTTGCCATGGCAACAAAAAGAAAAAAATATGAAAACTTTAAAAATCATCTGCTTCAAAACTACTGGCCAGATTTTAAAATAAATTGGTACAGATGTTCCTTGGGTCAACCTATTTATCTCAGGTGAGCGATTTAGGGCCATCATGGGCCTCTTGTTTTTTGTTTTAGTGCATTTGTAAAGTAGTAAAAATAAACAGTATATACATACTGTCTATATTTATTTACATTAAATTGAATGCAGCTATTTTTCAATATGATCAGATTAAACTTGTGATTCTTTTCACACATCGTCTCATTATTAAAAGTAGATCACAGCAGTATAATCGGACAAACGTCAAAAATTAAACAATCATGCAAATAACCTGTCATAAAGCAGAATAGTTTATTAGTCCATGGCGGCCATAAATCCAACTAATTGGGCAGCTTTAGAACTCAAATGACCGTATTTGGCGAAAAAAGGTCAAATACGTAGTGTCAGTTGAACGGCCTCGATGGCAAGTTCATCGGCCATCATTCCGTATGCTAATCTTTCCAATTACTGGTAAATAACCCGGAAAACCGGAAGTGAGTTTAGACCGGCATGCCAAGAGCTGTTTATGAATTAACTCCGTTTTCTTGTTGATGTCAAATAAAGCATTCCACTTTTCATTCCTCCGATGTTAGTCAGTTATTTGATGCCACTGTGTATTATGTATTTGCATTTATGCGTTTGGCAGCATATTGGTGGTATTATTAAATTTTTGATAATAAGGATGATATTAGTACGACTTTGTTATTATCATTCCATAATTAATTAATTAATTAATTTTGATTTTAATCATGTGTCATTGGGAGAATGTAAATGATTTTAAGAATAAATACGTAAGATGCACATTTAATAAAACTATAGATAAATGAATTAATGTAGTAAAATAATAAAAAGAATAAATTAGAAACACAAATACATTTTTTTCTAGTTCCATGGACAAACACTAAATAAGTCCATGCCTATATTTGGTAAATGACAGCAATTTGTACTAAATTTCTTTATTTCTTGTCCGATTACATCAAGTCTAAAGAACTCCGCGTAGGTAGACAACAAAATTGCATTGTTGGGTAAGAAGCAAATCATGGGTTGTAGATTTGTAGTTTCGCTTGAAAAGCTATCCCGTCGTCTAGACATAGATTTCATAACAAAGGATTCTTTTGCAGCTGATTGTGGTATTTTCCTGGCGGAATTATACTGTGCGTTTCACCGATAACGTATAATCTAGCCTGATATTGAAATTTTCTGTGACAAAGGGAAACTAATGGCCGGCAGGTTCAAATTAAATGAATAAGAGAGAGAGAGAGAGAGAGAGGAGAGGGAGAGACGTAATATATTTTTTTAAAATATATGTAAATGAAAGTAATTGAATATTATAGAAAAAGTGCATATAATTATAACAATATTTAAAATACGAGAGAGCTTTCCCGTCTCGTTCTCAACACAAATTTCAACTTCAGACATGAGTATGTTATACGTGGAACTGTTATTTTCCTCAGATATTTGAAAGTTTTAAGCCAAATTCCGGTTTAACAACAAATATTTTACTTTCTTTTTTTCAACTGACTAGTCCCCTATAATAATGGTAGAGTTAAAAGAAGGTATAAGTTGGCATTTGACACGTATTTATGTGTTTATAATGTCTTTATAATTACATGCGATCCTGCTCAAACCTTAATTAGACACATATGAAGAATGTTAACTAAAGATCTAAATAAGAGAAAGTCTATTTCAAAAGAACATCATGTATCACTGATGAATTTGCCTCCTCAAAAGACCCTTGTTCAGTTAAGGACAGGGCGTGGGAAATTAGTTTTTAACAGTTATAGGTAGTAATCATACATATAAACAACCACGCCTTCTCATCCGTTAGCTTCGTCTCTAACTACTGAAATAAACTATAATAGCCATAAAAAAAAATGAAAACTTTAATTTTGATTTTTTTTTTTAATTTTCAATCCGGTCCTTGTGTAAAAGTGTAAGTCATTACGTATTTTATATATTAGTACATGTAATAATGATTGGAGTTTATTCAAATAAAAGAATATGATAATACGTCTAATTTTGTTTGACATGGGTTTTGGCATTTTTATGCTAATTGTAATATATGCTCGTATGAATACAGACAATATGATAAGTAGTCCGTTATCGAAGGTTATATTTTATTCCAAGATTTCTGATTATCTTAAGAGGATGTTAACAGGCGTGTTCGCTCTTATAAAATGCATTCCTTCGCTCATTTGTCTTATATTAATTTCCGTTGTATAATGGAACGGACGAAATTGCTTTATTAGATCCCAGGGACAGAATGATCGATGGTCAGCAATGGTTACTCCCTTTGATCAGGATGGAACATGATCCCTTCCCGATTTACTGCTGTACTCTTTAAGACGTCCGGCTGCAAGTAAAGCTGTCTTTATTGTGATAAACTGGTCTTCCATATTTGGGAAGGGAGAAAGAAAGAAGCAAAATCCATATAGACAGAAATCTCGACTTTTTTGTAAGGGAATTCGGGTGAAGCACGCTACTTGCGTTGTTTTCTTTCCTCACTTTAAGAAACGTATGGAAAATTTCTCGAATTTGTAAGTGAATCTGTCTCTTGCTAGAATTACATGTCGAATGTGGGATGTTATTACACGGATTCAAATATTTATGCGTTACCTACCAGCACATTCCCGTGTTGTTCCTCCGCTGTATTTAAGGCAAGCCCGGATTTTTGCACCGATAAACGCCATTTGTTGAAAGAGAGTAAATTTTAGACGCAGAAAGCCATAATTACGTTTGGTTGTAGGAACGTAAACTTGATTGCCTGAATTAGGTTTGGTTACTAATGTCTGCTTAATATAGCTTGCATTAAGTGATATATACCTAACCAGAGAGACCGTCCCCAGTGGCCGAGTGGTTAGAGCGTCCGCCTCGGGAGCGGGAGATCATGGGTTCGATCCACGGCCGCGACATACCAAAGTCGTAAAAAATGGTACTGTTATAGCTCTATTGCTTAGCGCAAAGCATATAAGCGTAGTTGCAGGACTGGTTGGCCCGTGTCAGGATAATGTGACTGGGTGTGGTATCATGCCACATGTCCATGGCGTGATACTGCAGTGTGGCAGCACTATATCTGTCTCAAGTAGACATCGCCTCCAAATGACTGAAATACTGGGACGTTAAACCCAACAAACAAACCTAATCAAATAAGAAAAAAGATGTAAAGTAAAGAGAGAGAATGTGATAGGAATCATTTTCAACACAGGTTTATCACTATTTTAATAGTAAGTTATAACTAGTAATTAATAACAATATAGCATAGTGGGAAATGTAGATTTTTTACTCAGACATTTTCTATCATTTTTCTTTCTTTTAAATGGACTTTTAAGGTTCAATACACCAACCCGGTGCGTGAGTTGTTAAAATTCCCCTCCCCCTTCAGGAGCTGAGGTCCCATTCTATTTTTAAGAAGACACCAAATGAAAGAACTACTATACCAACAAACAAACACCTTACATAATTGGATAATTTGTTTTCAGAATTGAGTGTTTTAAGCACTCAAATTCATCGCCTTATTTAAATATTTTAACTCTGTATGATCTAAACCCAGCCAAATATAGACAGTAATCTAATATTTAAGACGGTTTTCAGCTTTTTTATTATTTCGTCTTGGTGTTTAAGCTGATTTTTGGTGTTCTTCATTAAATACTAATCGAGTAGCCAACAAAAACAGCAATTACTAAAGTATTTACTCTTTAAAAAGCACACGAGGCTAATTTAAGCACAAAACTAAAATTTCAAACAACGACCATTTTCTCCAAAAGTTTCCATAGAAACAAATTTTTATGTGATTTTCTGTCCTGGAAAATTCATATAAATACCTAGCTCATTTAGTAAAAAAATTATTTGTGTCTTTTTGTTCTAAAATAAAGAAAGTTCAGCTAGAGAATGTCTTAGGATTTATATTTTGTTAGAATAAAACGAATTTAATGAAACTCCTGAACGAGGTGATATAGCGAAACCGTGTGACGTTCGAATGCATTTAATCAGTTTGCAGCAAATCTAAGGTCGCAATGAATCCACGTGTATCTATTTCCTCCTGCAACGTCCAAAATTAGTTGCACAAAATTATTTGAACTTTAGACGCTTTCAAAGACATGTTATAAATAAACATTGAAAGAGTGCGAAGCGGAAATTTGCCATTTAGCAGTTTTCTATTGGTTAAACCACTAGAATAAATTTTCATTTTTTTTTTTGTGTGCTGGTTTTGGTTACTCCCTTGGAAGCCATTCATGATACGGGTGTCAAATTGCTTCCACATTTCATGTGCAGGTGACATAGTGTGTTTCTAGAGAGTGCATATATAGCACACAGATACCTCTTTTGACTACGTCATGTGATTATTAGACAAGCAAAGCAGTAAAGAGCTATAAGCAACCATGAAGGCTTTACGCTCCCTGTGGTGACATTTAGTTCATGACGCTCTCTGAAAGATAATTGCAAGCGCTTACATGGCAGTAAACATAAACTATGTAGTCGTTAATTATGTGAGGTATATTTTCAGCCTCTGAACAAGCGCCCAATTATGCAGAGCAACCACTTCAGTGATCAGATAGATCGGGACTGGAGCATGCGCAAAGAGAAGGACAAACGGGACCGCGGAAGCACCGGAAAGCGGAGTAGCGTCAGCAGCTTCAAAGGGCGCAACAACCGCTCCCATAGGGTCCGAAAGAAAGATGCGTCAGGGGACCAGTGTGTAGCTAACCTGAAGATGGTCCTGCAATGCTACAATGTCGTGATTCTTGTAAGTTGAACGGGGCTTATACTGAACTGATTTAATCAATGTATGTCTTAAAGTAGCATAATGTTGATTTAATGATACATTCAAATATAAGTCACTTCTCTGTTTTTCAAGTACATGTATCTCCTAAGACAATGAGACTGGAACAATTTTTAACTTAAGTGCATTAAGGCATCATTCTGGAACTTCTAGATATGCATAAAATAGGACTAATGATTGACGAAAGGAAAATAAGACGGAATGATTTAAACACACACAAAATAGAAGTATGTATTTAAAGTGAAGAAACAGTACTTCTAGCAGGATTCGAACCTAAAACCAGGAACATGGAGTGACTTTATACATTTAGCAAGATATGTGTCTTCGATAGTCGCCCGTTCGGAAATTCTTCGAAAGTTCATTTCCACATATATGTAGTCATTAAAACACACCAAACTGCACTTTCCATGGCGTTGCATGTTTTACACATTATGCAATAGCAATAATCTCTCCCTTGTAATTGCTCTTAATGTGTAGGAACGTAGGCTATTCTGTTCGGATATTTATGCCCTTGTGTCATTTATATTATTTACATGTCAAATGACTAACCATTAAGGAAAATTTGAAAATGTCTTTACATTAAGTTTGTCTTTGATCGAGGGAGATATTCAAAAAAAGTTTATGAGCACAGAAGGATTGTGCCAGATTTATCGTCACTAAGTCAATGGTATGCCAGGATTTACATTGAACTGTTACCATAGGTGCATATACAAGGGTTTGTTACACTTAGGATATTGTACTATAAGTTTTCCAGTGTGTGTGAAATGTGTAAATAGACGTCCTGTGTGCGTGAGAGAAGCTCATTAAAATCAGCGTAGAGAGCAGTTTGGCTAGCGAGCCCTGATTTGTTGTGAATATTTAACATCTTCTTTAAAGGAAGGTACAATATCAACAGCGATTACACCGAGGCTCTGAAAACCCTGTTTTTGACGTGGGAGCTCGAAGTTGGCGTTTCAAACTGTATTTCTGCCATGAGCCGTGTTAATTATGCATGTCCGGCGATCGGTTCATTTCCCATTTCTTGCCAGATTATAGCTTAAAGTCCCGCAGATTTTGTTCGTTGATGGAAAACAATAAAACGTCTTCTCGGAAATGATTAGCAGCAGATTCGCAATGCTGATTTCTTGAGTTTCCACGGTTAGACGGGCGTTAGAGAACTTTATCTATGTCCACAAAAATCAATAATTGTGAGGTTTGTGTTTTAGAAGATCAGATGATAAGAAAATAATCGATCTTGAGAATTCACTATTTATTTCCTCTCGTTCCGTCTCGAATTCAAAACACTATAAAGTTTAAATAATTATATCTGGGAGTTTTATTGATATATGGGCCATAGAAATGTTATCGAAACCTCGAGGCGATGGTTAAATCAATAATAGAAAATATGTTTGGAATTATTCGATCAATTTAGATTCTTACGCATATCCAAACTTTTCCTTATATGGGAGTACGCACGCGTCAAAATAAATGGACAGAAGATTGTCGCAAAGGTTAATATTTTTTAAGCATTGTTGTATCAGAATGAATTAATTAGCCTAAGCATTCTAAGCAACTAATTCTCAAAAGGAAGTTCCCTAAAAACAATTTAATCCGAAAAAAAGTTGCTAAAATACATAGTTTCTTGTGAAAACTGAAGAAAAAAAAGTCGTTCAAATAACTTCCTTGTAATAGGAGCTCAGCGCATAAGGGTAGTACCAGGACTGGTTGGCCAATATAAGAACAATGCAACAAGATGTGATATCATGCTCTTTTATACGGCGTGATATCGCAGTTAGGCAGCTCTATAATTATTTGCCTCATATAGACTTAAGTCCCCAAATTGCTTAATTAAACACTATTTGTGTTAAACCCAAGTTAAACAAACACAATCTAAGTCATGTAGACGTAGGCACAGACCACATGGACAAAGTGCTACATGCCGCCATGTTTTTGGGGCTTAAACTCGGGCTGGGGTTATGATTATAGTGGATTAATTCATGAATGGAAATACATCGATGGTATTCTTTTCTTTTTGCAAATATTGCTTCCCCTACGTTTGGCAACAGCTTAATGACCGAGTGATAAGAGTGTCTGTTTGACGGTTCCATTCCCGATAGCGACATACGACATAATAATCATATCAATAGTTTTACGGATACTTTTCGAACACCCCTCGTACCAAAGTCGTTAAAAATGGTACGGTCGCTCCCTGCATGTCTACAGCGTGATATTGCAGTGTGGCAGCACTATATCTGTCTCAAGTAGGCGTCGCCTCCAAATGACTGAAATACTGTCAGTGGGATATTAAACCCAACA
>CM037785.1:37142786-37192786 GCA_021229015.1 Solen grandis
ATATCATAGGTACGATATAATTTGCTTGATTTTAAGTATGGTATGCCCTTTGTTATATTGAGTGCATATTTTTTTTCTGAAATACTTGTATAAGTGAAAAAGAGCTCCACCCATTTTATTTTCATCCTTCATCTATGTTCATAGTTTCCGTGACAAAGCACTTTCTAGGAGCCATTCATTATATTCAATGATGTTTCTTGTTGATGTTGGAGGCACCTCTGGCAGAAATTCAGTAGAACATTATAAGATGTTTTCTATTTCACAAGGGAGTGAACGCACCATGAACATATTCTTATCAGATTAATAGCATTTTCTTGCATCACATTTCTAGTCTGAACTATCTATCAACAACAACTGGATATATATGCTATGTAACCTCACATAATTTTGACGATATATTGTTTCATTTTCCAGTGTGTCCATTAGTGCATATGTACTTATTACAAAGTATAGCAGTTTGTTTGATCAGCTGAACAATCCTTTGTGCTTAGGCCCTTTTCTTACTGACTGATCTTAATTTTCATAGCAACCACTACTATTATTATAGTATTATTATTACTATTTAATGTCATTGTGATTTCAAAATGAATTTGGTGTCTGGAATGGCAGGACTAGGTAATTTATTGTATTACATTTACTATACCTCAGTTAAACGTTTAGCAGAGAAATATTTAACCACTTCCTTTCGACCTAAGATAGTGTATGAAGTGTGTTTCACTGCTTATAATTGTTTCGCATCAAACACTGTACTTAAAAGTAAGTATAGGTTGATGTCATTAACTTACATATAATAAGAACGATGACTTACATTAAAACTGTTTTTGTAACCTACAATACTATTGCAGTTCATATGTGTTAAAGAAAAAGACATTTTCTCTCCAAAATGAGAAATAAACCTACGTAAATAAACGAGCAATTCCCGACCACCTAATCTACATACAGCTGAAAAGTTCCACATATTCTTCAATGGGAAATAAACATACATTTGAGATTTCCGCCGTCACTGGTTGGTCAATTTAAATCAGCGAATTATACTGAGTATTGACGATCCTCTTGTGAAATGGTCTATTCCACCAAACTATTTCATCAATGAATACGTATTATTGATATCAACGCTACCCCCGATATAAGGAGCACTATTGAGGAGTGAACGGTGATTTAACAGTTAAGAATTCATCAGAGACATTTAAATTTGCACTCCTTGTAGCGGCTGTAAATCTAATCCTTTTCTGATAAAATATTCTAAATCTTCCCTCAAAATATAGTTAAGCTACCGCTCGTCATGCTTAAATACGTGAATATGATTTTATGTTTCGGACGTATTGTAATATAATAAAGTTGCACGCGTTTAACTATAAAAAAGGCAAAACAGATAAAGTGAATGAATTTAAAAGTTATACTAACCGTATACCTATTTGAATGTTTGATTACAATTAGAGATTTTTTTCACTACATTATATGTTAGGCGCCATACCAAATTCTCTGCAACTCGTGGTTTTAGTTAAGTTATTCCTCGGAACCCCATAATATGATTTTATTAGCTTTATTTCAAATCAACGTTAAATGAAAGCTTGCATAATTGCTTTGTTGTAAAACGCCATAGATATATATGAAAAAAGGAAAAACATGACAGAGGTTTCATTTTTTTTCAAATAGGAAATAAATATATCAAAATGAAATGAAAAAAAAAACTATGTCATTGTCTTTATTTTCTTAAAATGTGTTGATTTGATCAAATCGTTTTGCTTCTGATTAAAAACAATATTTTCCGTACACTCTATTACTAACGTCCGTATTTATTGTAAGGCTTTATAAATCGATCGATTGATAGATCAACCATTCGATCGCTTTTCCCCATAAACTGAACTGTTCTAGCCAGAAGCAGTTGTCAACTTTTGTCTGTTGAACAGAATACGATTAGCAACGCCCTGACATCCGTTTTGATTTGTTAGATGTATTAATGGCACCCGGAGACGTTCTGTCCTACAAAATATTAATAATGCCATAAATTTCTCTATTGTGAAATATATAATGAATAATTCACAAGTAGAGACAGGCGAATAGCAGATATACATGCACACATCAACATTCTCCCAAGAGATGGATTTTCAGTGTGCGTTTACAACTCTTCTCGTTTCAAACCGGGAATAAAACGGCGTTCGATGACATGTTTCATCAAATGTCACACTGATTGAATTAATTTTCTGAAGTTATACGGCTCTCTCAGGAAACTCAGTTATTATATCGTGTTGCACAAAACGTCTTAATTAGAATTCTCATTCACTGGAGGTACGTTGGCCTGACACAATACACACATATCAAACACCAATAAGGTAAATAAGTAACAATGATCGTAAGTTATCAATCCTATTATTCAACCAAATGCCCATCAGCATTAATAAGCAGTTTAACTTAATTGTCGTGCTTGATAGCCAATCAAATCTCTCTCTCTCTCTTTAAGACCGATTATGCTTCTAAAAGCAGTGTATATTATTCGGACATAAAGTGTGTACTACAGATTTGTTACGAGATGTAATCTGTACAAACTCATTGATGACAACATTACTACAAGGCATAAATAAGAAATAATCTTTTTCTAAATATCATTCAATTTACAAAATAACTAATTTGCATATTCCGCATGTCTTCGTCAATTTCCCATAGACATTCTGTTTATCTCCATTAACGAATCAAATGTGCATAAAGTGATGACGTAGCAGGTAAACAAACTTTGATTTGTTGACTGTTTTTCAAATACGAATTAATTCCGATTACAGACTGTCTTTGGGAATACTCGCAAATGTAAAATGCGTAATTTGATCAACATCTTCAATGTGTTTAACTGTTATTTTACAGCAGATATTTGCACATCATGTACCTTTTCTGTAAGTCTACAATATGTTAATGTTATTTTATACTTTCTTTTTCATGAAAATCAAATCATCATGATATATAATGGGCCTTTAATGTTTAAAATTAATGCAGATATTCGCAATCAGATCAACATTGTCTACAAACTAACGCCATCCAAACAAAATTAGCTTTCCACTGAGTAAAGACGTGGACACGCTATTGAAATATTACTTCATCTTAATCTACACTGTCAATGTACAAAGTAGCATTGTTAAAAAAAAGAGAGAAAGAAAACATAGAGGTGACAAATGTCACAAAAATGGGTACAAATCTTTACAGGAATTGACTTGTGAAAACGTGCATTGTGTAGTTTATCTGTGATTAACATATGGGGTATCTAAATCGATTACAAAGGTCATATTGGAAGTACAATACACGGAGCAATCATTTCTCATTCCCTCTCATTACCTTGAGATATATAGACTGATCGATTAAAGAAGTGAGAGATGGATGAAGAGATAGGTAGATATATAGATAAATGAGGGCAGAAATTGGTTGAAAAAAAATTAAGGGGTTGATGGATAAAAGGATGAAAAGACAAGACATTCTACGGATTTTACCTGATCATTTTAGTATTGTTTAAGAGGATTAATACATAAATTATATAGCTGACTCCTATGGGATGCTTTTCTGTTCAAGTTTAGAAGAAACAAAGGAAAACTTACCACAGCACCTCCGGTATAAAAATAGGAATAAGTATGTATTTTGTACCTTAGAACTACAGAAATCAATACTGTAATGTAATATGTAATATGTTTGCGGACAAGTTCCTCACCTAAGGGAATATGTGTCTAAGTAAATATTATAGAAGCAAAGGTGAAATAGGTTATGTCACAGAAAAACAAAATGATGTATACTGCTTACTTTAAGGCGAGACCGGTTCGCAGTTATATATAGATAAAATTATGGTATATGACAAGCAGCGCGCTGTGCATTGATCCTATTCTTTGATATGGACATTTTTATATATAGTCTATATTCAAAACTTTATTTAGCATTTTAAACTTATATTCATGTTAAAAAATGAACATTTATGCTTCACTGATATGTCAAAAGTTCTTCTAAGATTGTTATATACATGAAATATTTAGGTTCAAGAATATGCTTTTTATATTTGAAAAGAAAAGTAAGAGCAACTAAAGATATGTGAGATGTTTTGATTTCATTATGGTAGGAGTATTATGTAATTATTTAATATTTCAGCAGATATGGAATTAAGATTGCTTCATTATTCCTCTAAATATCTGCATATTATAGCAAATATATGTATTTGTTGACCAATTAAAACGCTGCATTCCTTTGTGTATGTTAACTTTTAATGATGGATCGAATTCGACACTATATCAAATCTAGCTCATAGTCGCCTACTGTTTTTATAACACTTTTCGAAAAATAGTACAAAAATAGTATTCTTATAAAATTATATATTTCATATATGATATTTATATGTAATTTAAAAGTTATAAATATGACTGCATCGTTTCAATGATCTCTGTAAATTGATAATTGCGCTGACGTTCACCTAGTGTAATACTACACACTATATGGTCTTGGAAAATATTACTTGAAGGTTCTGGGACTCATATGCTTTAAACAATATTATACACCGAAAAATAATAAAACGACTAGAAGTACAAAAATACATGCTGTAAAAGATTTCAGTGCAAATGCAAGCCTCCGCTGACTTGAAGTAAGAGGCTAGTTTGCTCTAAACCTATAAAGGCTTACATTTACTATACAAGTTCCACAATCCCACAATCACTTGATGGACCATGATTATATGATAAAGATGTATGGATTACCTTATTGAATAGGGATTTATCATTTTCTAAGGAAAAAAATAGCAGACAAACCTCTAGCACCAATACAAAAGATAGTTTTTCAGTTAATTTTCAGACTCATTTTGATCTTTTGACACCAACCTATATTTTATGCCTATGTTTTTTTCTAAAATTTCCTCTAGCTATGAAAATAGAGAATTTTTACAGAAAAGTAATGGCAATAATTTGTCTAATGCAAAGCAAAAATGATTTGTTTTTTATTAATTTCTCTGTTCATTTGAAAGAGAATCTTGGTGCAATTTGTCTTTATGAAGTAAAATAAGCAGACAGGCCCTCTGGCATAAACAGTTCTTTCAAAAGCTTTTGTCAGAAATTAAATCCAATTTCGGACAATTTTTATTTCAGTACATCGTTCTCAGGGCCTGCTGTATCCTGAATATATTTTCGAGGTTTCCACAGGCGCAAAGTACTAGTGAAACTGAGAAACTGTAATCAATTGTGGAAATGTTTCTCTAATTTTATTACAGTAAGAATTGTTGCTTAACGTAACTGACATAGTGAGTGAAATGGTACCTAAATTTTATCATGAAAATGATAATGGTATGTGGTCTCTCTTGATATATAAATATATATATATATATATATATATATATATATATATATATATATATAGAATATTGCGGAAAGATTTTCCACACTACGGGAATGGAATAGGCAAATATAGGTGACGACAAGCCTCGTTTACAAGTTTATTTTTCCTCGACCGGTTTCATAAAGTCAATCTTCAGGAGGTACACATGAATAACAATAAACATGCTATTTGCCTTCATACTCGTAGCATCATATACCAAGAACTTGCAGAAGGAATTAAATTGTCTTGATACCGAAATGTTGTCTCTACTTCTTGGCATTTATAAAATCCGTAATGTTATTATACTTAATGTTATTATACTTAATGTAAGAATCTACTCTTCTCCGATAAGAAAACAAACTTAAACAAGCTAAATATATATACGTCTAACGATCAGAATAAGCCGGAACAAGTAATGGATACATGGCATCCATTTTGACAAACTCTATTTTGTGTTTAACGTAAAAGCAAATATGAGACAACATAAATAAGGAAAGTATTTTTGAATCTGGATAATTCCTTATACCGTTTTATATAGCTTGCTATTTTGTTAACATCTAATGTGAAGTTTTCTAAAACAGAGGCCACATATCCACGAGCCATTTCAGATGAAAAGATGTATATACAATACTTTTTGCTTGTAGCTTGCAGCTTTCCATTGCAAATCTGTGTATATCTTGCTAATAATGACATTTCCCATTATGATACCAAAATAGAGACAGTCCATTAACATATATCGGTTTTAGCACATTTGTGATTCCTACAATTAACTACTAAAATGTAGTTAAATAAAGTCTTGTCATTTTGTGTGTCTGTGTGCGCGCGCGCGCACGCGCGCGCGTGTGTGTATGTGAAATACTGAAAACAGATAGACTTCGTATTATTATGATGAAAATAAGGATAAAGTCGCTTTTATGACAATAAAAGTCTTTGAATAAAAATAACATTCACTTTAATTTTAATGATTACTTAGAACTATTTGTTTTAATCAGCGAAGCAATATACATGTACTATGATCTGATGGAAAGTTGTACCGCAATTCGCCTTTCACTGTCGTGACCCGGGTATGAAAGTCGTCCATCAAGGCACATGGATTTTCTCTGATTCCCCCCACAACAATTATCATCGCCATTGAGAGAGATTTAAGTATTTAAGCTGTTTAAACATCCTTCGTTATCGATGTAAAATAAAAAAAAATGTTATGGTGTCATCGCCAAAGAGCTGTCTGGAACGAAGGTGCCAGATAAAAACTCTCATACCGTTGAGAACCTTTATCCGATATGCAAGGGTCGATTATGCTATGATGCAGACGAAAATATATACACGGGCAATGTATGGTGATATCTTGATGAAATGATAATTGTTTTCGAATATGTTTAAAACAGCAGGAGTAGGTGCAATTATCGATTAAAATACATTTTAGATGCATTTGAGCTACCTCGGGTAAAATGCTACTTAACTTAAAGTGTGCTGAAAGAAATGTGTTTACACATATGTTATGCTGTATTTAAAGTAAAAAAATCGTGTTTCAATGAAATCCGTTTTCAATACATTCAGTTTGTTGTGCATTTAATGTAGTGTTCTGCTATAATTGTTGTTGATGTTATAGGTTTAAAAATACAAAAAAGCTTAAACATTGATGCTCCCTTTATTAACGTTTCTAGGATGTGGGGCTATTCTTAAGTTGTTAGTTATGTTGAAGATAGTTGGTTCGATTCTTAATATCTTATGTTGTTAAAATTATTGGAATATATAGTATCCTTGCTTTGTCCTCGACATTGAAACAGAAGTTCAGCACTGTTTTAAAATAACGACTTGCTGTGATACACTTACCATCTAATGTTTCGGGCGTTATTCTTAAGTGAGGCAGCACTATGTCTATCTCAAAATGACAGTGGTCCAAAGTGATTATAATACTGTCGGTAGACATTTAAATCAAACACACTGATTATTATTCCTGTTGTTCTCGAAAGTACCAAATGCACTTTAGTAATATATTCGAGCTCAAATAAAAATATTTTTATTGTTTTGGGATTGCCATAAGCCCTTAAGTATATTCCAGAATTAGCATCATTTCTATTATGCCTTAGATGAATATTCGGTTGCAAACAAAAGAAAGTATACACTTGGTTTTTCATTCCAAAACGCATTATATAAGGAATGCCATTGGTTCTCTAAAATATTGATACTTTCAAAAATAAATCCTGCACATAATACTGGCCATGTAATACTAGCATTCTTTATCAAAGATGGTTTAATTTGAAGTAACTAATGAATCTTAATTAATGGAAACCTCAATATACAATTTACATTGTAACTGAATATACATTGTACATACACATGACAGAACTTGTTGTTATATAAAAATGAACTTTATCAACGTGATTGAAACTATGCAATTACTTAATAACACACAGATTGAATTGGTATCATTAAGGAACAAATTGTAACGCCAGGTACAAATTGATCCTAATGGTGAGGAGTTTAATCCGCTATTATTACTTTATGATGCATCTTTGTTTTGCCAAGCCATATTTAGTTTTAATTGCTCCATTAGTTTGCAATCTAATACTTCCACAATATATATACATTACCTAATCGCTATGAATTGAAAGCATTATCTGATTTGAAATAAACACTTAAAAGTTTATAATATACATACAGTACGTTCACATTCAGTAAAGTATCGGTATCTTTTTTCAAAACACTAAGCAATAAAATATTACAAGGGTTTGTGTAATATTTCTGTTACAATTAAACAGTTTCTAATTTCCAAGAAATATCGACCATTAGATCAACAAAACTTATTTTGATTTTATCTTCATGATGTTTGAACGGTTTGGTAACTCTTGACATTCTATGGCATTGATGAAAACTTTGCTAAGACTGGGATTGATGTAAAAATGAAATCACTAACAAAACCTCTTATTTAAATCAGTTTATGCAAGAACCTTTTATTTTGTGACGATAATGTGGATGATAATGAGATATAAATACTAAAATAAGATGCATTGAAAAAAATAAGATGCATTGCCTGAAGCTTTCTTTTACATCCTGCAAATCAATGATTAGACAATGAAAAATATGTAATTGATTTACTGCAAATAGGAGAAGTTGAGGCTTTTATCACTTCCAAATTTTGATGGTCTAATAGGACTTGCCGTGCTGTGACAGTTTTTTTTTATAATAAAATGACCATCTGACTTCGATAATTTTGCTATTCCGTGTTGGAGTAAAAAGTTAAGTCAAGCAAAATGGTTATATTACTATCAAACTCGTCACCAACGACCAATTAAAGACATTAGAGAATATTTCTGCAAAGAACAGGTAAAAGCTAAAGAAATACATCTATGATAGTTATTAAACAGACTGGTTACTTAAATAGGTGACAGCAGGTACGGGTTTTGATAGACATAGTTTCCTGGCCAATCGGGGCAGTTACACTTTACCGGTCCCGTTGGCCTAGTAATCCACGTCTAACAATATTTCGGTATGTGTGCTCCATCCTCGAGTGCAACATACCAGTCGTTTAAAATGGCACTGGTATAATTGTATCCCTTACTTGGCGCTCAGCATGTACGGGAAGTTCTAAGATTTGTTGGCCCGGAGTCAAGGTGTGACCGGGTGTAGTATCGTTCCAGTTGTCTACAAGCTGAACATAGCACCGAGGGAGCACTATATTTTTTTAAATAACATTGCCTAAAACGTTCATAAAATCTAACAAGGACTATGAATATAACATTTCAAAGGACCCGGCACACACTGTCTAGCAGTCTGTCGGAGAACGGTAAGGAATGAGTCAATCTGGTGCTAGATCGCACAAACTGAAATATCACTTGAATCGAGAGTTGTGGAATAAACTTATATATAAGGTAAATGATAAATAACTGGTTACTGTTAAAATATACACATTATAGCAGCCTGAGGATGAAATCAAGACTGAGATTTTACATCAGAATTGGTTAGTCTATGATGAAAAGGAAGAGACAGCACCGATTCCACAAGCCAATTATTTTTGAAAGTAATAATAAAAAAAGTTTGCCTTTTTTTCAATCGCATAAGGCCATATAAAAACATGAAGATTTAATGCTCAGAAATTAAGCTTCGTTTTTTAATTATATTTAGTTCAGGCGGTATAGATTATGAGGCGGATGATAGTTTTGTGGCAATTATTATAACTCGAAGTCGAAAGAGGAGTCTATAGGTCTAGACTGATAATTATAGGAAGAATACGTTCATGCCGCATTAAGGAGAAATAAAAAGAATATTCTGTCAGAGACGAAATCGTTGCTGAAAGATATCAACATTTTTGTATCAAATGATTAAAAATGACATATTGGCAGTATCAGGAGATTCTATGAAGGAAAAACGCTTTCAAATTCAGAATGTAAAGTGCTGCCGTCAATCATATAAAAAAGAGGCAAACGAGAAAATTAAAAAAGGAGACCAGTTACTCTTCTTAAAAGAGATGACAAAATTTGAGAAGTTGTTTTGTTAGGATAATTGAGTTTTTGATGCAATTATAAACATAGCTAAATTAGGCCATATCCATATAAAGTAAATTTGGAGGCAAAATTCATGTATGATAATCTTTCGTTAATTTCATAAATTTGCCCATGAAATGCGCGTTACTCTATAGCGATCTGTGGATTGTAACTAATATCGAGCCTGTAATTTGATATACTCGCATACGAAATAAGAATTGAGTACATGAAGGCTTTCAAAAGTTAATGCGCGGAAACGGCCATTGCACATAAAATTTGCCTATAAACGGCGTATAACTCATAACGAATCAATAGACCAAATTTGAACTTGACCTGAATTTTGAAAGCATATACTTGCATACCAAATATGAATTCAAAATATGAAGTCTTTCAAAGTCATTGTGCGGAAACGAAATGTCTGCGAGCATAAAGATGGACGTACTCATATATTGATACATATAAGGCTATTTTTTGATCTCTCTATCGATGTGAGGGCCAATTAAAAGCACATAAGAGCAAACGGAATGAATGACATTACTGCTTCCCATTGTTCCTTTAGCAACCTAGGTATCTATACGTGAGTGCGGACAGGCGAACAGACAGACAGATGCCACTCCATAATAAGTCGGGCGTATAAAAACTAACACAAAATCAGTAAGTATCTTTTTAGAAAAAAAAAATATGAAAATTGGTTTGTACTGATAATACGAAAATGGTTTCGGTGCAAAAACAACAGAATAAACAAAATATAGCAGGTATATTCCATAGGTAATTACAATCGCAAAAGAAAAAAAAGGAAAAAACAAAACATATACATGTGTAAATGTTTCATTGAAATATTGATGACATCGTCAGATGTTTTGATTAATTAATGTAATCAGTTCCAACATGAGTGCCTGATAATACCTTTCTTGTATTAAATATATATTTCTTGTTTGGAGTACTATAGTATTTTCATTGTTGTTTTTTTTCTTTGTAAATTCTGTTCATGTTAGGAAATGTTATTTCCATTTTTCTTTAAAGTATATCATTGTAAAAGAAAGTGGCAAAAGTGTTTTTTTTTTCAATCGCTAAACTTACACTTCATCATCATTAACTACAATTCGTTTATACAAAAAATATTAATAAGATGCATTTTTTATTATTTGATATATCTTAGCGTATTTTGACATTTTTTAAGTATAAATAAATCAGTTGCCAAATACATTTACAGAATAGAATAAATGTATTGTTTTTTAAATTTATACAAGAGAGAGAGATAGAGAGAGAGAGAGAGAGAGAGAGCAAAACATACACGAAGTAGTACATACAGTACCTACACATGCTTCAGACGGTGTAATGTAAAATTAGATGCTTTCTAGGTCCAGACAAATGAAAGCATTCAGCACAAACTAAACCAATCAGTTTGTAACCTTAACAAAAAACGGTTATTGTCAACCTGAGACAGAACAGGGCATTCCTTGAAATAACTCGCATCGAGAGTAAATGTTTTCTCCTGCAAAAGGAGAAAACCCATTATCTATTAAAGTGTTCCTTCCTGGACATTGAAGAGAAATTGACAAAATAGTTTATTTATTTATTTTTTTATGTGAATGTGTTCATTTTTTTTATCTTTATAAGTAGGTTTTTTTGTTTGATATCATTTAAACGAATTGCCTCATTAAATAGAAATTCGATTTGGTAAATATTCTAACAAAGTGATTTCTCATTGAACAATTTTTTATTAACATCTCACGGACAGTGCTCAATCATTTGAAAGTTTGACTGCATGAAGATAATTAGTTGTTCAAACTAGTTATGTACCTTTTGTGAAGAAAATGTTGAAAGTTTATCCCATTTGTTTTGGTCTTGTTGTAAAATAAAACCTTTTCTTGATTACATTAAAATTGTATTAGAAGAAATGTAAGATGTGTTATAAAAGTTGTATTGAGTTTCTGTGAAAAAGAATATAAACTTGACATTTTATTTCTTGAATTTAAAAGATATATATTTTTGTGTAGATTAAAAAGTATATTACCAACAATTGTAGGATTCAGGGAGAAAGTAAAATTAGATTGGGAAATTATAAAAAATCAAATATCACTAAAACTGAAAAAATCAAATTGGAAACTTGTAAAAAGTAAAGTTGAAAATTGAAGATTTAATATATATTTTTAAAATCAAGATAAGGATTTGTATTTTTATTGAATGTGAATTATGAAACTTTTAAATGTTAATCACATGTGAAGAACAATTTACTTTAATTTAGTTTTTTCGTTTTTTCATTATTATTAATTTTGTTTGTATTTTTCAATAAAAAAAATAAAGTGCCTATATGGTTGAATTTAATACAAAGTAAAATATAATGTTAAGTTTTTCTCTGTATAATTATTTTATAATGATTGAAATTTATGTTACATTGTACGGTCAACTGAGGATGGTTTGAACTATTACGGGGAAAATAAATGGGGATACCCATATGGGGCCTCAAAAAAAAAGATAATTAGTCCAAATTGCAATATCATAACACCATCATCACCAGTTGTATCTCCAAACCCTAACTGAGCCACAAGCTTACATTATGATGCTTCATTCATAGCCTTAATTCACCCCTCTCCTAAATCTATAATTCAGACTGAGACTATGAATTTTAAAATTGTTTACAACCAAGTTCTTCCTGAATAGGGAATGAACTTTCGAAAACATAATATTTTCAGGTATTTATTACCTTTTCATATTTTAAAAGATATAGTAAAACATAACTTTGAATATTTGCTATCTCCTGAGTCTCTAAAATTGATGAATGAAGATGCTGGGACATTCGTTGCATTGAATTTGAATGTATGCTTGTCTCTTTATAGATGATATATTTCATAAAGGATATACTTTTGCATTTTTTACATGGTGGGATGTTTTGTTTATGATTTATGTCTTATGAATACAATGTGACAATATATACTTGTATGATCATTTTAGGCAGAAAAAGAACCATAATTAAAACCCGCGATTTCTCTATACATATATGACGAAAAATGTTTTATTGTGGGTTTATTGAGCTAAAATGATTATAATCCATGTTTGTTTACGTAGCAGTTGTAATAGTTGATGTGATAAATTATTCATGATACAACTGTATATCTTATTTCTCTCGATGTCTCTATAAGAACGAAAAAAAAAAAAAAAAAAGAGGAAAAGAAAGAAAAGATAACAAGATACATACAAGGTAATACTACGTACTATGTTTTTGCTTTCTCTTTATCTCTTCCTCAATCTCTCTTTATTGTAAATTAATAAAATACATTTACATGTATTATATTCTGGAAATGTAGTTTAGAATGATGTATTTTATACTGAAATACAATCACAAAATACGCGAGCTAAAATCATCAAATAAAAACTTCATTTTATCTTAATGTACATGAGACGTTAAAGAGAGAGAGAGAGGGAGAGAGAGAGATGTTAAAATATAACAGTTGCAACTTAAAATGTTAACGCGCAAGTTTTTCGCTTTAAAAAATTACCAATAGTTTTCTCTCTGCCGTAATTAGGACAGAAATTAATATATTTAAAAGAAAAAGATAACATGGTCGATTGATCAAGTCACACAATTTGATATGCATAACCATTTCATTGTACTATTATAAGTTATTATGAAGATTGAAAATGAGAGACATACAGAGAGAGCAGTTGCAGCGTAAGTGTTTAGCTTTGAATATTGTTATGTTTTAACAGAGAGAGAGAGAGAGAGAGAGAGAGAGAGAGAGAGCATGCAAAAACATTTCTATTTGGTCATTGTCTTCTGCAACAATTACATTAAATGTTTTAAGAAATTAAAAATGCATTTGAAATAACGCATGTACCTGAATAGAAAAATACCACGCTGATATTTTTAAATCATATCATGCCAGTTGTCTACTGGTGGGATATTGCACTAAGGAATCTTTACGGGGGCTATTAAAATAACGTTATCTTTGCAAAAAACATTCATTTTCTAATTTGAACCAGGTCAAGTAACATATCTTCATAATTTAAAAGACTTTATATAAACTTTTCGAAAGCACTTGATAACATTAAAGTCATAAAATTATACCATTAACGCACTGGGAATTTATTCTCGGTAAGTCTGGAATTAATATAAACATTCAACAATTTATTTTTACCACCCTTGCATGTTTCTGTCAGAATTAACTGTCACTGTCATTGTCATTGAATCTCAATTATAATATCTGAGATTAATATGGCTCAATTAAGGTAATATTGTCCATGATGCACCTATATAGTTCAATGACCACAATTGAAGATTCAGAAATATTATCTAGATCTATTTCCGGTGTCAAATGAACGGATCATCTCTCTAGCTCATCCTCTTGTCATGTACAATTATGTTATCCTATATTCTGACACCATTTGGCTGAGAATTCCTAGCGTTCAACCTGTTATTTACACGCAGTCTGTCTCAAATTAATCCATACCTCATTTATTTCTGACAAAGTTACATATTATACCTAAGTAAATATAAGGTTTGCTTTGACAAAAAATCCCTGAGGTAAAGGAATATGTCCGCAATCAAATTACGTGGTATTGATTTTTGTCTCCCTAATGTGACGAGATGATAGTAAATTATACCTATTTATGCTTATTTACTTTATACAGGAGGGATGGTTGCGGGTATTCTCTTTTCGTAAAATAACCTAAGAAATCAGACATAGTTTGTTATGTATCCATCCTGCTGAGAAGCATGTCGAACCGTGTGAAAGAGTCTAAATCTGAAGTATATATATATATATTTTTTAATTTAAGACTTTATCTATGTCGATCTATCGGCTAACCCGCTCACATGTACATATTTATCTGTCTGTTTTCTTGCATGTATCTATCTATCCACCTACCAATTGATACAAAGAAGCCCTGTACTTTGAAGACAAATATTGTCTTAGATATCCATGTAGTTTTCCCAGTTCTTAATAAAAAAAAACAATGCGCGCAATGCACGTTTCCAATAATCATTTTCCTGTTGAGATTTAAAACCCATTTCTCCTGAAATTCGTCTCATTTATGCTCATTTACAAACACTCTTTTTACTTAAAATTGTTTTTAAACAATTTAATTTTTATTGTGCTTCCCTGAGAGTGTCATTCATTGACAACACGAATGAGAATTGAGTGGCATTGCAATAGCAAATCGACATGTTTAATCATTTTCCTCAAAATGAAAATCTGTCCTTGTTTGAAAGTTTCTGTATCATCGGCACTGTTTTCAAATATCTGCAGCAGTTTTACAAACAATGAAGATTTATGTATTCTCAGCAGTCAAGCATATGGCAATACATTGAGTTAAAACTCCAGATAATGCTGATACTGCATCACTTTAAAATTTAACAAATTTTAATACCGTTTAAGCCTGTATTTGGACCTTTGGTTGAGTTGAAATTGAGAACATAAATCAAATGGCAACTTTTCTGTGTTCTTCATTTTGTTACATCGAGTTTGTACATGAAAAATAAAGACGCTGTCACACATGGTGTTCCTTTTATTTCTTTTATATTGAACTACTGCTTTTGCAATTTTATTATGTCAAATCAAAAATAATTATAAGATTGAGGAATGATATGTTTAGAGGCCCCCATGTAGTTATCCCCGTAAAATATCGTACAATATAAAGACTAATAGTGTTTCATGTTCAAGATTCTGTATTTTTTAAACACATCTTTATTAATTTTATTTATAATAACATAAATATAAGGACATGATAGAAATGTTGTTTTCTTGATAAATAACCTATTAAGCAATACCCGATGTTACTAATAAATTATAGCATATGATAGATTTGGGGAAACTCAACATATATCTAGTACAGAATGAAGTTTTATCACTACACCTTTTGGAATAACCTTTTGAAGTTATTAGAAAAAGGATTTACTGTATTTATTATAATGTCAAACATAATAACTAAATTCCTTAGTTGTGGAAGCAAAATTGTTACTTTTTGTATACGTTATCTCCGCTTAGGAACGATACATATTTTGGTGGTGGTGGGGGCAGTCCTTGATTGCACAGAATCATCAAGATAGAATCAGCATCCTACCGAATGTAGTTAGAAGGCTTCCTCGTAAGAATGAACGGACCGGGACCCGACCCCACAACGTTGAGCATAGCGATACTAGTCAACGACTAGATCTAAAACGACTATAATTGTGTCTTCTATTAACTTTATTTCGTTGATGTATCTAACTGATAGAATTTGTTTGTAAATGGTTACAAAGTAATATTCTTTTACCGAGAGATCGAAAGGGTACAGCAAATTAAGCTGTTTCAATTTAACCAAAACATATCATATACGAAAGGTAATGGTGTGAATTCTGTTTCTTGAATTAATAACAAATACTTACAATGCGAAGTACCACACAATTTGAATGAGAATAGTAATCTCTAATTGTCATCCATAGGCCTGTCTGTTAAATGGTTCGATTTTCTTTACCTAATTCCTTGTAACTATAGCTCTGTCATTCCGGACCGAAATTATATATATATATATATATATATATATATATATATATATATATATATAATCGTCAAGTAGTTAAATAGAAATAAAGTCATGCAACTGAATGTGTATATCTGAAGTCCAATATTTGTGTTGGAGCTTTTCCGTGTGATAGACATTCAACAATAACAAGGACCTAAATAAAAATCCAAAATCTATTACGTAGCCAATCGGACGAGATGAGACTTATACATATTTGGACAAATATACTGATGGAACACTGAAGAATAAAAGTCTTCAAGATAATTTTGCTGAGTTATCACATTCTTCTAATCAGTTGCATAGGAATAATCCAGACTGGGGCATTAATGTAAACAAGGGACAGTAAATTTAATCTGAACATGACATGAAGTGACATTTGAAATGCATGATAAAGATAATTAGTCCAAATTGCAATATCATAACACCATCATCACCAGTTGTATCTCCAAACCCTAACTGAGCCACAAGCTTACATTATGATGCTTCATTCATAGCCTAAATCTATAATTCAGACTGAGACTATGAATTTTAAAATTGTTTACAACCAAGTTCTTCCTGAATAGGGAATGAACTTTCGAAATCATAATATTTTCAGGTATTTATTACCTTTTTATATTTTAAAAGATATAGTAAAACATAACTTTGAATATTTGCTATCTCCTGAGACTCTAAAATTGATATATGAAGATGCTGTGAAATTCGTTGCATTGAATTTGAATGTATGCTTGTCTCTTTATAGATGATATATTTCATAAAGGATATACTTTTGCATTTTTTACATGGTGGGCTGTTTTGTTTATGATTTATGTCTTATGAATACAATGTGACAATATATACTTGTATGATCATTTTAGGCAGAAAAAGAACCATAATTAAAACCCGCGATTTCTCTATACATATATGACGAAAAATGTTTTATTGTGGGTTTATTGAGCTAAAATGATTATAATCCAATTAAAATTATGTTTCGTCAAATATGCTTAAGACATCCTACCTGAAAAGTGATACTACAATGCACTTCTAGTGAAAACACTACATGTTTGTTTACGTAGCAGTTGTAATAGTTGATGTGATAAATTATTCATGATACAACTGTATATCTTATTTCTCTCGATGTCTCTATAAGAACGAAAAAAAAAAAAAAGAGGAAAAGAAAGAAAAGATAACAAGATACATACAAGGTAATACTACGTACTATGTTTTTGCTTTCTCTTTATCTCTTCCTCAATCTCTCTTTATTGTAAATTAATAAAATACATTTACATGTATTATATTCTGGAAATGTAGTTTAGAATGATGTATTTTATACTGAAATACAATCACAAAATACGCGAGCTAAAATACATCAAATATAAAAGCTTCATTTTATCTTAATATACATGAGACGTTAAAGAGAGAGAGAGAGAGAGAGAGAGAGAGAGAGATGTTAAAATATAACAGTTGCAACTTTAAACACATCTTTATTAATTTTATTTAATAAAATTAAGAAACCAATAAAAATAGCATATGATAGATTTGGGGAAACTCAACATATATCTAGTACAGAATGAAGTTTTATCACTACACCTTTTGGAATAACCTTTTGAAGTTATTAGAAAAAGGATTTAATGTATTTATTATAATGTCAAACATAATAACTAAATTCCTTAGTTGTGGAAGCAAAATTGTTACTTTTTGTATACGTTATCTCCGCTTAGGAACGATACATATTTTGGTGGTGGTGGGGGCAGTCCTTGATTGCACAGAATCATCAAGATAGAATCAGCATCCTACCGAATGTAGTTAGAAGGCTTCCTCGTAAGAATGAACGGACCGGGACCCGACCCCACAACGTTGAGCATTGCGATACTAGTCAACGACTAGATCTAAAACGACTATAATTGTGTCTTCTATTAACTTTATTTCGTTGATGTATCTAACTGATAGAATTTGTTTGTAAATGGTTACAAAGTAATATTCTTTTACCGAGAGATCGAAAGGGTACAGCAAATTAAGCTGTTTCAATTTAACCAAAACATATCATATACGAAAGGTAATGGTGTGAAACCTGTTTCTTGAATTAATAACAAATACTTACAATGCGAAGTACCACACAATTTGAATGAGAATAGCAATCTCTAATTATCGTCCATAGGCCTGTCTGTTAAATGGTTCGAATTTCTTTACCTAATTCCTTGTAACTATAGCTCTGTCATTCCGGACCGAAATATATAAATTATATTATATATATATATAATCTTCAAGTAGTTAAATAGAAATAAAGTCATGCAACTGAATGTGTATATCTGAAGTCCAATATTTGTGTTGGAGCTTTTCCGTGTGATAGACATTCAACAATAACAAGGACCTAAATAAAAATCCAAAATCTATTACGTAGCCAATCGGACGAGATGAGACTTATACATATTTGGACAAATATACTGATGGAACACTGAAGAATAAAAGTCTTCAAGATAATTTTGCTGAGTTATCACATTCTTCTAATCAGTTGCATAGGAATAATCCAGACTGGGGCATTAATGTAAACAAGGGACAGTAAATTTAATCTGAACATGACATGAAGTGACATTTGAAATGCATGATAAAGATAATTAGTCCAAATTGCAATATCATAACACCATCATCACCAGTTGTATCTCCAAACCCTAACTGAGCCACAAGCTTACATTATGATGCTTCATTCATAGCCTAAATCTATAATTCAGACTGAGACTATGAATTTTAAAATTGTTTACAACCAAGTTCTTCCTGAATAGGGAATGAACTTTCGAAATCATAATATTTTCAGGTATTTATTACCTTTTTATATTTTAAAAGATATAGTAAAACATAACTTTGAATATTTGCTATCTCCTGAGACTCTAAAATTGATATATGAAGATGCTGTGAAATTCGTTGCATTGAATTTGAATGTATGCTTGTCTCTTTATAGATGATATATTTCATAAAGGATATACTTTTGCATTTTTTACATGGTGGGCTGTTTTGTTTATGATTTATGTCTTATGAATACAATGTGACAATATATACTTGTATGATCATTTTAGGCAGAAAAAGAACCATAATTAAAACCCGCGATTTCTCTATACATATATGACGAAAAATGTTTTATTGTGGGTTTATTGAGCTAAAATGATTATAATCCAATTAAAATTATGTTTCGTCAAATATGCTTAAGACATCCTACCTGAAAAGTGATACTACAATGCATTTCTAGTGAAAACACTACATGTTTGTTTACGTAGCAGTTGTAATAGTTGATGTGATAAATTATTCATGATACAACTGTATATCTTATTTCTCTCGATGTCTCTATAAGAACGAAAAAAAAAAAAAAAAGAGGAAAAGAAAGAAAAGATAACAAGATACATACAAGGTAATACTACGTACTATGTTTTTGCTTTCTCTTTATCTCTTCCTCAATCTCTCTTTATTGTAAATTAATAAAATACATTTACATGTATTATATTCTGGAAATGTAGTTTAGAATGATGTATTTTATACTGAAATACAATCACAAAATACGCGAGCTAAAATACATCAAATATAAAAGCTTCATTTTATCTTAATATACATGAGACGTTAAAGAGAGAGAGAGAGAGAGAGAGAGAGAGAGATGTTAAAATATATTAATTTAATATAAAATTTTTAATTTTATTTATAATAACATAAAAAGGAGAAATACAAACTGTTTTGTTTTTAACCTATTAAGTGTTACTAATAAATTATAGCATATGATAGATTTGGGGAAACTCAACATATATCTAGTACAGAATGAAGTTTTATCACTACACCTTTTGGAATAACCTTTTGAAGTTATTAGAAAAAGGATTTAATGTATTTATTATAATGTCAAACATAATAACTAAATTCCTTAGTTGTGGAAGCAAAATTGTTACTTTTTGTATACGTTATCTCCGCTTAGGAACGATACATATTTTGGTGGTGGTGGGGGCAGTCCTTGATTGCACAGAATCATCAAGATAGAATCAGCATCCTACCGAATGTAGTTAGAAGGCTTCCTCGTAAGAATGAACGGACCGGGACCCGACCCCACAACGTTGAGCATTGCGATACTAGTCAACGACTAGATCTAAAACGACTATAATTGTGTCTTCTATTAACTTTATTTCGTTGATGTATCTAACTGATAGAATTTGTTTGTAAATGGTTACAAAGTAATATTCTTTTACCGAGAGATCGAAAGGGTACAGCAAATTAAGCTGTTTCAATTTAACCAAAACATATCATATACGAAAGGTAATGGTGTGAATTCTGTTTCTTGAATTAATAACAAATACTTACAATGCGAAGTACCACACAATTTGAATGAGAATAGTAATCTCTAATTGTCATCCATAGGCCTGTCTGTTAAATGGTTCGATTTTCTTTACCTAATTCCTTGTAACTATAGCTCTGTCATTCCGGACCGAAATATATAAATTATATTATATATATATATATATAAAGAAATAAAAAAATATAATCGTCAAGTAGTTAAATAGAAATAAATGGTCATGCAACTGAATGTGTATATCTGAAGTCCAATATTTGTGTTGGAGCTTTTCCGTGTGATAGACATTCAACAATAACAAGGACCTAAATAAAAATCCAAAATCTATTACGTAGCCAATCGGACGAGATGAGACTTATACATATTTGGACAAATATACTGATGGAACACTGAAGAATAAAAGTCTTCAAGATAATTTTGCTGAGTTATCACATTCTTCTAATCAGTTGCATAGGAATAATCCAGACTGGGGCATTAATGTAAACAAGGGACAGTAAATTTAATCTGAACATGACATGAAGTGACATTTGAAATGCATGATAAAGATAATTAGTCCAAATTGCAATATCATAACACCATCATCACCAGTTGTATCTCCAAACCCTAACTGAGCCACAAGCTTACATTATGATGCTTCATTCATAGCCTAAATCTATAATTCAGACTGAGACTATGAATTTTAAAATTGTTTACAACCAAGTTCTTCCTGAATAGGGAATGAACTTTCGAAATCATAATTTTCAGGTATTTATTACCTTTTTATATTTTAAAAGATATAGTAAAACATAACTTTGAATATTTGCTATCTCCTGAGACTCTAAAATTGATATATGAAGATGCTGTGAAATTCGTTGCATTGAATTTGAATGTATGCTTGTCTCTTTATAGATGATATATTTCATAAAGGATATACTTTTGCATTTTTTACATGGTGGGCTGTTTTGTTTATGATTTATGTCTTATGAATACAATGTGACAATATATACTTGTATGATCATTTTAGGCAGAAAAAGAACCATAATTAAAACCCGCGATTTCTCTATACATATATGACGAAAAATGTTTTATTGTGGGTTTATTGAGCTAAAATGATTATAATCCAATTAAAATTATGTTTCGTCAAATATGCTTAAGACATCCTACCTGAAAAGTGATACTACAATGCATTTCTAGTGAAAACACTACATGTTTGTTTACGTAGCAGTTGTAATAGTTGATGTGATAAATTATTCATGATACAACTGTATATCTTATTTCTCTCGATGTCTCTATAAGAACGAAAAAAAAAAAAAAAGAGGAAAAGAAAGAAAAGATAACAAGATACATACAAGGTAATACTACGTACTATGTTTTTGCTTTCTCTTTATCTCTTCCTCAATCTCTCTTTATTGTAAATTAATAAAATACATTTACATGTATTATATTCTGGAAATGTAGTTTAGAATGATGTATTTTATACTGAAATACAATCACAAAATACGCGAGCTAAAATACATCAAATATAAAAGCTTCATTTTATCTTAATATACATGAGACGTTAAAGAGAGAGAGAGAGAGAGAGAGAGAGAGAGAGACAGATGTTAAAATATAACAGTTGCAACTTTAAACACATCTTTATTAATTTTATTTATAATAACATAAATATAAGGACATGATAGAGAGAAATATACAATACTGTTGTTGTTTTCTTGATAGTTTTTAATAACCTATTAAGCAATACCCGATGTTACTAATAAATTATAGCATATGATAGATTTGGGGAAACTCAACATATATCTAGTACAGAATGAAGTTTTATCACTACACCTTTTGGAATAACCTTTTGAAGTTATTAGAAAAAGGATTTAATGTATTTATTATAATGTCAAACATAATAACTAAATTCCTTAGTTGTGGAAGCAAAATTGTTACTTTTTGTATACGTTATCTCCGCTTAGGAACGATACATATTTTGGTGGTGGTGGGGGCAGTCCTTGATTGCACAGAATCATCAAGATAGAATCAGCATCCTACCGAAGGTAGTTAGAAGGCTTCCTCGTAAGAATGAACGGACCGGGACCCGACCCCACAGCGTTGAGCATTGCGATACTAGTCAACGACTAGATCTAAAACGACTATAATTGTGTCTTCTATTAACTTTATTTCGTTGATGTATCTAACTGATAGAATTTGTTTGTAAATGGTTACAAAGTAATATTCTTTTACCGAGAGATCGAAAGGGTACAGCAAATTAAGCTGTTTCAATTTAACCAAAACATATCATATACGAAAGGTAATGGTGTGAATTCTGTTTCTTGAATTAATAACAAATACTTACAATGCGAAGTACCACACAATTTGAATGAGAATAGTAATCTCTAATTGTCATCCATAGGCCTGTCTGTTAAATGGTTCGATTTTCTTTACCTAATTCCTTGTAACTATAGCTCTGTCATTCCGGACCGAAATTATATATATATATATATATATATATATATATATATATATATATATATATAATCGTCAAGTAGTTAAATAGAAATAAAGTCATGCAACTGAATGTGTATATCTGAAGTCCAATATTTGTGTTGGAGCTTTTCCGTGTGATAGACATTCAACAATAACAAGGACCTAAATAAAAATCCAAAATCTATTACGTAGCCAATCGGACGAGATGAGACTTATACATATTTGGACAAATATACTGATGGAACACTGGAGAATAAAAGTCTTCAAGATAATTTTGCTGAGTTATCACATTCTTCTAATCAGTTGCATAGGAATAATCCAGACTGGGGCATTAATGTAAACAAGGGACAGTAAATTTAATCTGAACATGACATGAAGTGACATTTGAAATGCATGTCTGTTCTTGAAAGAGTAAAGCTCCTTTTATGCTACTCTGAAATCCAATGGAAGATGTGTTTGCCGCTTTGGAAAGGATTTTGTAAAAGAAACCAAAACGGAATATTATAGTGATACATGCATCTCCTCTTTAATGTGAAGATCATCGCGTTGTCTCATTGAATCGCGTGTTTAGCCAAAAGTTATATCAAAATCCGGATGTAAAAAATGAAGGGAAAAACACATGTGAAATGTCAGGTCATGTACCATTTCAAAGATAATTGCATCTGCCCAATTTTAGTGTGAATAAACCAAAGAAAACCCGTTCCTTAATAAAATGAAAACGTTCTTAAACAAGAAATTTCTTGTGAGCGCGGAAAACTAGCTGAAATGTTTTGCCAGATATTTATCGTGACCTGATACCTCACTGGCACTATCGCTTATTTACCTTAAAATGCTGGATATACAGTCGAGCCCAGGTTACTCCACAACCCTTATTCATATACCTGACGTTATTCGAAATACTTACGAATTTCCCAATCCATTCCTCTTTAAAAAAGACATCCTGGCTTATGTATTGATCGAAAACATGGCCTCTTCTGAATGCCCACTGATTCCTATGATTTTTATAGTATTCTAAGTCGCCGACAAAAGTAAATTTCGACACCATTTTGAAAATAGTGGAATAGCGGAACGTCTATTAGTCACTTGAAGGTTTTTCAGAAACTGGGACTGCTGCTTACACTTTTTGTTAGCTATTAATTGATTGAAAAATTTTTGATTTCACTGTATAAGGTGATACTTAATTTTTCTTTTCCTTATGTGGTATGTGATATATGTATATGATTAAAAGGACGATTCTTGAGACTTCCTCAGATATATGTGTAGCCCTACTCATTCATTACGAAATTAGGCGATTTTGGCAAGTGGAACAAGGAGGCTATGATTACATCTATTTTAGATTATCGATTGAGAGTGATCAGTAAGACGACAGTTAAATCCAATAAGTCTATCTTGGTAATTAAAGCAACTCTTTTACAAATGATCATTGATCGAAACTTTGGTTTTAGCTAAATGTGTTTATGTGTACTACATCTATCTAAACCCATCTACTATCGCATGGTCACCCATGCACTATCCTTGATTGAAACACACACACACACACACACACACACACACACACACACACACGGGTGGTTTCCTTATAATACTTAATAGCGTCACGAACGGTATTGAAAATATATTGAGACTTATTGAACCCATATTTTTTTTTCATATACCGTAACTTGGCTTATCATATTCACTCACCGCGCATACATTAACTTGACAGACATATCTTACGAATAAGCTACCAGGAACTTGTGTAGTCGCCATTTGCGGAAGCGTCAAGAAAATATCGCAAACACCTGCTTCGGGGATACCGTATTCTATATTTAATCGATTCTCCGAAGTTGCATTTACGAAATTAGCATTTTTCATGCAATTTGACCTGCACTTGCCGAGTTAATTTGTCAGGAATAAAAGACCTCACCAACATTAAACGAGGAAGAACTAGTAGATTTTTTTTTAAATTTCTACCGATCATCCTTGAACGAGCTGCTTTAACGTGAATTTATTAATAGATTATTAATATAAATGCTTTTTATGTTGTCCATTTATAAATTGAAAGGTAAAGCTATACAATAAGATAAAATAAGTAATAATCATGTGACATTTTCATTTATTTATATATCATAATCACAATTTCATGCGTGTATTAAAAAAACATTCGGTGGGATGGGCTTCGACGTGATTTTGTTAACATATATCTGAACGCATGCCTTCTTCAATATCATACCGCTGGTACACAGTATTTCGAATAAACAGGATTCGACTGCTCGTTTCTTTTTATGTAATACATGCTTTAATGAGTTTCTTACATTAAAACTGCTCCGCTTAACCTGTAGTGTTGTTTCTCCCTCTCTTCTTACAGAATGATCTTTAACTATATTAGTGTAGAATTGTGTCAACAAAGATAATGTACAATTCCACGTGTCAAGCGCGATTCACATAAGCCCCACTTCAAAAGGTTAAGCGCTTAAATTAAATTGGTACTAAATGTCAAAGAAGAGAAGAATTAAACCGTGGCTAATTTAATCGGAAGATATATGTGCTCAGTCTACCTCTGTAATGAGCTAGACGTTATACTGTCACAGTACTGTCAGAACAATGAAATAATCTATTTGGTGGTCGCCAACCATACCCTAGTCGTCAAGCGCTTTAAACACTGACCTGGCATGCATTAATTGAGCTGAAATTAAGCTGTTCCAATGGGAATGAAGTTGACATTCTTTTTTGCCGGTAATAAATATCATATTTTACCTGCAATATAAAGTATATGACATCCGTTCGGGAAAAAAAATAGGATTGGTTGACAGTGAAGCTTGTCATGGAAAAATGCATACATGATATAGTGCATGTAAGATTCCTAGTTATGTTAGTAATGTTATAATTTCGAAAAAACTGATACTTTTGTCAAGTTTGTGTTACGAGTATGACAAACTCTTTTGAAATTTTATGAAAATCCATCTATTAATATTGAAGTTATAGAGCGGACGTGTAGATATTTCCTATGAAAACCACAGACAATTTCAAACAACTCCTGCTACCTTGACCTTTAATGGACACATACGGTTGATGTGCGTGACACACCATTGTGTTATGAAAAACACTTTGGAAAAGTTTAATGAAATTTTTGAAGTTTAATGAAAATCCATCCATTAATATTGAAGTTATAGAACAGACACAAAGATGTAGTCTATGAACACCTATGACAATTTCTAACAACTCCCGAGACCTTGACCGTTCTAGAATGCATGTGGTTGATGCGCGCGACACACACCTGGGTTATGAGAAAAACTTCTATGAAGTTATTTTTATATGCTTACGTAAATGTCCTAGTTATGAAGCAAATACGAAAGCGGGACGGACGGACGAAATGACGGACGGACAGACGAACAGGTTTTACCGTTGGGGACTATTAAAGGGAGATAATTAAAAAGTGGGACACGGCAGAGCTATTGATATTTGTTACTTAGTTACACCATGTTTTAATTACAATTCAATACATTGTAAAAATTTGGGTAATGCTTAAAACAACAAAAATATTTTTAGAATTAAGGGAGATAATAACAAAATGGGAGAAGACAGATGCACATTTCCAAGTCACCAATTATGTGTATTTTAAGTTCTAAGTAATACTTTATATAGTTTTCAAGTTATGGCCAAGACTAACTGCTCTGGACAAAATTCCATTTTAGAATTAAATAAAAGTGGAGATAATTAAAACCAAACTGGGACAAGATACAGTTATAGTTCTTGATCACTGCACTTCTCGTAGTCACCGCTTATGTATAAATGATACATACAAAAATCATTCTCATAAAATTGAATAATGGTAGATGATTAAAGAACTGGACAAGAAACGTTTATGGTTCTTGGACACTGCACAAGCTATGAATATTTATAGATTTAACCGTGTATAGTTTTCAAGTTGTAGCTAAGATTTAAATAGTCCTCAAACAGACAAAAAAATCCAATACTATATATAGTATTAGATATTTTTTTTTTTTTTTGATGGGCAACAACGAACCGGGTACCTTTGACAACAGACAGAAAGACAGAACAAACGGTATCTTAGATAACATCGATACACTTGAGGAAGATTAATAATCATTCATGCTTTAATAATACATTTACCTTGCATTCACTAATTTAAATTCTTTAAAAAAAAAAGAAAGGTAAAATTATGTACCGCGTTTTTTAATTTTTCACAAGCTTTCGACAAGGTATTGAGAACATGCTTTTGATTTATGATATGAACTGATTTACAGATACATGAATGAAAATAATTCTTTAACATAATTTTAAAATTTATCAAAATATTAAGTATTAATGATATAATGAAACTTCATCTAAATTTGTTTCAGACATAGGTGAAAGACTAGGCGAAAATGTATCCCCTCTTCCTATATGATGTTGAACTCAATAAACGAAATAATTTACATTATAGTTTAAACTGTTGGTCTTGTTCTACGCTGATGGCACCGTTATTCTGTTTGATAATCCTAATACTTCCAAATTTATTTAGAATTGCAAATTTTAGAATTGCAATGGCTTGCATTTTAAGCATCGTATAAGTAATCAATCTTTTCTCAGATACTTTGATTAATAAATGTGACAGTCATAGGAGTCCACTGGCACGGGTTAAAAATAATTTCAGATGAGGTATATTTCCATTATCACATATCTGAATAACACAGTGTATGTTTTATATAGAGACAAACGAGACAGGGGGTATTGCGATAAGCGGAATGTTTATCCAACATTAATAAATAAGCGATAGTGACAGTGAGGTATCAGGGCAAGATAAAAGCCCACGAGAAACTCATTATTTAAACACGCTTCTGTTTTGGTTTGGTTTTTACTGCAAAATCTTTGCTCGAATACCTCTCGTAGAAATTCAATATAGCATCAAAAGAGAAGAGATTTACCCTTTAAAGAGCAGATCTGTATATCATGTGTCACTTAATATCTACTGCCGCTTTAATGCATTAATATTCCTGTCTGGGCTATTTCCCAGCAAACTATTTAGAAGTATACGATAACTTACCATAAATTATTTGGAAGACCGTCATCTTTCAGTTTTCCGTCAGTTATTTGTTAGTTACAATACTTTAAAGAAAGTGTCTCATTTCGTCTGTTCGGCTCAGTTATAGTGTATTGTCTAGACACTTGTCTTATTTACTAATCTACTTCAGGGAAATAAGAGAACTTAACGAAAGCGTTTCGGTCTTGAGATTATACATACATCTGCATTACATCATTGCTATCTAACATTTTGATGATTTTAAATATATACGTCTGAAATGACATAACTATAACTGCAAAGACAAATGCGTCCATTTTGGATGGAATGAAGTAAGAAATGTGGAATCTTTTAAACGGCAGGCTTGGAGATGATGAATGAAGACAATATTACTGGTACTTTGCACTGTACGTATTTGTTATTTTCAAAGACAAATTTTGAAATTTGAAGAGTAACTGATGCTTCCATAACGAAAGAATTCAGTTTTTATGCTGTTATCATAGACGTTTGACATTATGACACAATCAGAGGTTTCACATATCTTTTATTTCTGATAATACTACTTAAAAGGTTTTTTTTCTCCAAAAGTTGCAGTGAAACTACTGTTAGTCTTTTTTTAATATATGTTTTTTGGACTCCCTGATGAATGAATTTCTTAATTATTATCAAACTGGCTGATCTACTCCTGAAATTCATAATAATAATAACAATAATAATACTATAAGGTTATACCAACCACATGCCTATATCAATGTTTTAAGTAACAAGAAAGCGCTTAAAATTGATTTATGTTAAACCTGATAAACTATTCTATTTAAACACCTGGTGATAATCTAACTGGGTTCTTAAAACAGCAAGAAACAACAAAAATATGATGTATAAATCTCTAACATGTCATTTTATGAACTTTATTTCCTTTAAAGATAAAATAGATAATAATAATTTGTTTTGTTGTTTGCTCATCACCACAACATTGTAAAAATAGTAAAAATTGTATGACGCAATGTGCAATAAAAATATATGAGATGAAACATAACGTGAGAAGCTTGAAATGCATAGAAAAGTTGTCATGTTTTATAACACTTCTACAAAATTAGATTAGATAGCAATTGCATGTGGATTTTGATTAATGTTTCCATTTTCAATTCAACTAAATGGTTCAAATACAGCCTTTAAAGATATTAAATTTTGTAAATATTATATTAAAGTGATCCCTGTCACCATTTATCTGTGTTTTAACTCAGTTGTTATGACATATGCTTGACATTTGAGCATATATATGTCTCTTCGTTGCGTGTAAAATTGAAGATGTTTGCAAAGAGATCAATAGTGGCGATAAATCAACGACTTTCGAACAAATACAGAATTTCAGTTTGCGGAAAATGCTTAACAATTCGACATGATATCAATTCATTCTAAACCGTGTTTTCAATACAGTATGGTCTTTCCGTCACTCCTAGAAGGGCGCAATAAAATGTTTAAATTGTTTTAAAACAATTTGTAGTGAAAATGAAATTGTTAAGAAACTAGCATAAATGCGATAAAAAGTTCATGAGAAATGAGTTTCCGATCATAACAGGAAACCATGCATTGGTTTTGTTATTAAGAATTTAAATAAAATTTAACTGAAGACTAAAACAATATTTACGTTTAAGGTACCGGGCAAAAATGTCACACAGACATGTTTCCTCTCTCCAAATATTGTATCGATAAATTGATGGATGGAGAGATCGATATAGGCAGGAAACAGACACATAGATATGTGCACAAGTGCGGATGAGACGATAGATGTACAGACAGACATATATATAAATTCTTAATTAAGATGTGCTTCAGATGTATTCTATTTTCTCATGGTTCGATGTTCTTTTCAATAGAATGTATACATTAATGGTTCCTTTGGATTTCCCTGTTCAAGATTTGATGAGAAAAAAATAGACCTCCACCCTCATCCCTTCTGTATAAAGTAAATAAGCATAAGCAGGTATAATTTACTCTCATTCCGTCACATTAGAAAGACGAAAATCAATACCATGTAATATGATTGCGTGCAAATTCACCTTGGGGTATATTCGTCTAAGCCAACTTTATATTTACATGGGTGAAATAAGTAATTTTGTCGTTAAGAAAAATGATAAATGGATTAATATAAGATATGCTCCATGTTAATAACAGGTTGGAGACTCTGGAATTGCAGCCAAATGACGTCTGAATATAAGGTAAGATAATTGTACATGACATGCGGCTGCAATGTTGACATCCGGCTGCAATTTTGAGATCACCCGTTCCTTTGATACGAAAAATACGCAGATATTTTGACATAATTTTGTATTTGGACTATTCAGATGCAACATAGAGATAAGTACAAAGTATAACTAAGATATCAATTGTGAAATATATATGCATGGTTTGTAACGATAAATCATAAAATGTTTATAATTATTTCCGATTGAGTCGTCAGTGCAATTGTGATGATGATTAAAGGTTTAATTAGTTTCCATCCGAACGGTGTAGCTCATTATGTGCATTACCCCGTAGTTTGTTTGACCTTCACCCATTTAATAATTTATTTTTCAGAACAGAACAGAACAGAACAAAACTTTTATTCACCCAGGTATTACATTAATACAACATGGGGTTTTACATAGGTTATACACACACATATATATATAATATTTGTTAATAATTTCCGGTCTTATTTAATAAGATTAAGTTCATTTGTAGCATAGATCAATTTGTTAGGCATTTTTCAATTATTTAAAGCAGACATGCTGTGTTCAGAGTGGGGGGATTACATCTTTGAATTTATAAATAAATACAAGAAAGACATTGTTTATTTTCAACACACACACACACACACACACACACACACTTAAACCTAGCATGATCAATTTATGTAACGTTATAATGACAACAACAACAACAAAAAAATAGATAAATACATGTGCTGGCAAATATTAATGTCAACAAAATAACCTTTGGATAAATAATTTCTTTGTTAAGTGTTTTCAGCTATAAAACATAAAACAAGCAGTTATTCCTATTGTATATATACAGTCTCTGCATCATACTTTACACAAATAAAGACAAGTGAACAATAACATTAAAGAGCGACAAAAGCATGCTTTTCTTACAGATTTAGATAGTAACAAATATGTAAAGTCACTATGATAATAGTTACTTATGAGAGAGAGAGAGAGAGAGAGTAAAAAAAAAAAAAAAAAAAAAAAAAGAAGGATTGCGTGGCATTATTAATTATTCAATTAGATAATTTATTGCAAAGGAATTTTAATGCATGTAAAGACACAATCATATTTAGAATAATAGATAATTCGTTACTATGTTGCCAAAGAGAGAGAGAGAGAGAGAGGAGGGGTGAGTATTCCCCTTCTCTCCCCCTTTCTATATACCTTGCCTGATACGAAAACGAAAGTCGACAAGGTATCATTGTGAGAATGCTTATTGCAATATATCTCAATGACATACATGCATACTACCCCCTTCTTTCCCCCTCTAGTACAACCTTGCCGGGTACGAAATCGTAAGACGGCAAGGTAACAAAAAGCGCATGCGTACGTGATGGTGAGAAATCAGGAAAAAAAGCAAAAAAAATAAATGTCAAACAATAATGGGAAACAATGGATTAAAATATTATTATATACAGTTACAAAACAACACAATCAATTATTTTCTCTCATTTGAATAAGGTGTTCCTAAAAATAAATAGCTGTTTGAGGTTATTTTTAAAACGTGCATGAAATAAGCGTGGAAATCGGGGAGCTGTTTATTCCTAGCGAGTGCGGATAGACGGTGTCCAGACAAAACAAAGAGAGCGAAGTGAGGTAAGTGATCTTTTGCTCGTTTCAATTATGTTTCTTATTTTTTTCAGTTTAAGAATAAGAATTTCATTTAACTTGTAATTTTAGATTTTTTAAAAACTTAGTTAGCATGTTACATTTTGTTCAGTGCGAAATAGACATAATGTATAAATGGTTCAGGCTATCTTTTCATCTGAATTTGTTAAAGATAAGTGATGCAAACTTACTTAAATTTCTCAAAACTTTATCAGAATCGGATTGCAAAAGGGTTTTGAATGAAAGATAGTGCCTCTGTATATTGATTTCATCAGGGTCAAGATAAATGTTTCTCTCCCTTTGAAAATAATTACAGTGTAATAAATAGTGTTCCTCAGTGCCAACCTGGCCCGTGTCACATAATGGGCATAATCTATTTTCGAAATTTGTCCCATCATATCTACCAGTTTCAACAGGGAGTGAGTGATTTGCAGTTCTTAGTTTAAAAAGATTTATAAAGTCTCGCTCTTCAAGTTTAATAAGGTAATTTTCCAAATTTATGTTTTCCTTAAATCTAGAATAAATCAAACCTTTATTGGATGTTTGCAACTTCGCGTGCCAGTCTTGTTTGAATTTATCGATTAATAGGTATTATTTATTTGGAATTGATTTTCCCACAAATCAGGGCGCCCTACAGATATAAGGATGTTTTTTATCTTTTCGATCCACTTAAAATGACAGTCCTTTTGGTTTAACATGTACTTATATATTTGTAAGCTTATCTTTTGATCTTTGCCAAGTAATAAACGGTTCCAGTAAGAAATCATGCGGCTTTCAACTACTACTGATATGGGATATCTACCTAGTTCTCCGTATAAAAAGGATATCGGTGTAGATTGTTTTGCTTTAGTTATTCTTCTAAGAAATTTATTATGTACCTTCTCAATGAGATCGATATTTTCAAATCCAAATATTTCGCTGCCGTAAGTTAAAATTGGTAGAACAGTATGATCAAATAATTTAAGTAATAAGTCTATCGGTAAATGTGCATTATTTGCTCGTGTGAATAAAAGGTGCATTTAATTTATTTTTCGGCCGATGGGTCAAACAAAAAGAATCCAAAACATGGATATTAATTTATTAATTTGATTGTTGTTGTTTTTTTAAATAATTTTAATTGGGTCCATATTGAGTTTGGGATAATAATGTGATTTATTCAGTCTTATTTATTATCTTCTCCTGTATAATTAAAGAGATTATTTTGTATTTCCCTTTTAATTAAAAGTAACACAGGCTGGGAAGTGTTGCAAGTTTTAGTAGCGGTTAAAGCCACGCATTCTGACCTCAGGTCAAACTCAAGAATATTGGAAGAATAAAGAAGAATCTCGCCTGTGACGATGATGCCGAAATGTAAAGTTATATTTATATTAGTGGGTAATATTGAATTTAAAATATTATTAGGATTTCATTTGTTTCTATGAATATGTGGTAGCGAAGAATATCTACCCCTATCCTCGATGGAAGTCATACTTTATTTATTTATGTATATGCATAATATGAGAAAAGAAAATAACGGATAGACAAAACAAAGTTGTTATATATTTTTTATATTTCTTTGACGAGACCTATGCACCAACTATTAAAACCTCCACGCTATACACGCCTTTCGTTATGAATCAGAGAAGAACATGACCATATACATTCTGCAGATATTGTCATAAAAAGATTACTATCATTATTTTGTGTAATAATATCATATATGCTTCAAAACCTTTAAGATACTGTTCAATTATCTTCAGAGTGTAACCCTTTCCCTCATAGAGGAAACCACGAAAAGACCTATGCGAGTAACTCGCAGGTTGATCAGGTTTTATACTGTTCGCTGCTCCTCAGTGGTCTGGAAATGAGGATTTTGTTATTTAAATTGGTAAGGTTTAACTGTGGTTTTCTGCAGATCAGGCTTTATGTGGTACCTATTGAGTGCGTCAAAGTGAGTCTATATGAGGGAAAGGGGTAACTGCTATTTTGTTTAAAATACAGTTAATAATTACACGCAACATCTTTCACCACGTGTTTATAAAATGTTTTTAATTTCATGGACGTTCAATTCTCTCTTCAGTACCATTACAACCACACGTCGTTTGCATCCATTTTATATCCATCCCTCATTTTATTTGGAGGATTTAAACGACTGTCAGGTATTTTTGGATTATAGATGACATAATAATTAAGTTGAACCATTACCAGTGTTGATACCTCATTTAGAAATTGTAAAGAACTAGGTTTAATGGATTTTCCTTCACTCCCTAACACACCCACACATCACTTGAATTCTAAAATCCATCACGTATAATAATTAAACTGTCTCACAATCAGCGTTAACTATTGTGCAAAGCCATAATTTCATAAATGTTTTATCCCCCCGATAACTAGTAATTCACGAAACTCCTCTCAGAATTATAATTTCACGTTAATATTCTTCTTTGCGCTTGGGTAAATTAACGGAGGATTATCCAATATTTCGCAAATAAAGTTTAAATTAATCTTCTGTGAAATTAAACCTCTATTCAAATCTGCCAAGGTTGGAAGGAGTGAATTAGTGGTCTGGTGGTTACTGTCTCTGACATCATTATCTAGCGCCTCACCATTGTAGGCATGAGTCTCTCTCTGATCACCCGGATAACGAGAAAACCTTGAAGCTGACGTGCGGTAGATCGACGGTTCTGTGCAGCCAGCGTTTACATCCACTTGGTATTATTAAGACATTGCTATATACAGAAAAACTATCGTACGATGAACTAAACAGCAACACCACAATCGATTTGCTCTCTTTCATAATTGTTGCGAGGTTAAAACTACGTTCAGATAAAGATATTTTTTTCTTTTAAAATACCATTTTTGAAATTAATTATAAATACAACAATTATAACAATGAAATTGTTGCTGAATAAATCAAACTGTATTGTTTGATCAATGGACACGGTTGTCTTTAATTGAAGATAATTTCCTGGCTGTCAGTTGAGTAAACTGTTCTAAGAAATATCAACCACATGTTGATTGCTATTGGTCTTTTATATTCTATATCATTTCTATATTAGTGTATCAGTTGCTGTGATAGTAAATTATTCATGCAAAAACCTTACGATACAAATCATTCCGTCTCTGTATGTATTTGTTTTTATATTTTGATGTCTTTCAGTATCACTATTTTGCAATTATATTTAAATGATAACTATGTTTACACAAGAAAGAAAATTATATGCAAAACATTATCTTTATTGGATTATAAGCATATTGTCTTAAAACATCTACAGTAAGCATTTTTGCGTTTAGTCCTATATCTTAAAGCGAGAAATGGTAGTATACGAGTATTTTTAAGTATGGTCCTTTTTCTTATTTGTTTGTTTCTTTGTTGGGTTTAACGTCCCACCGACAGTATTTCAGTTATTTGGAAACGATGTGTACTTGAGGCAGATATACTGCTGCCACACTGCAGTATCACGCCGTAGACATATGGCATGATACCACACACAGTCACATTATCCTTACACCGGGCAACCAGTCCTGCAACTATCCTTATACGCTGAGCGCCAAGCATGGAAGCTATAAAACAACTCGCGGACTATTTTTCTTATTTGTATCTTATGCCTAAAATGATAGAATAGTTTAACTTGTCATGTTGTATTCATGAGTCCCAAACGCCTACAACATTTATAAATAATCCATATAATATCCTTTTGTAAAATATCTTTAAACAGACAATCATGCATTCAAATTGAATGCATCGAAAGTCCCAGTGCCTCCATTCATCAATTTAAGAGGCTCAGGAAGTTGCAAACATTCATATTCAAAGTTATTTAAACTGTATCTATATAATATATAAAAATAATATATACTTGCAAACATTGTGATTTTGTAAACTCTATTGCTATTTAGGAAGAATGTCGCTGTTTACAATTCTCAAATTTGTGTGCAGCATGATATTGCCACGAGGTCTCATTTCTCATGCTGTCAAATTCTCCAAATGCTGAGCACTGTTGGTGGGACCTTAACTGATAAGAAAACAATTATTGTTTACTCGGAAAACAACTATCAGAAGCAGTGTTTTGCATTCGTTCGGCCTTGGAACCAAGACCTGCTTTGTATTGCTGCCACTTTGTAATGAATCCCGATTGTCCTTCTACATATCGCCTCACGTTCGTGTCATTTACATTTTATCTTTAACCTCGTTTATGCCTCCTCTGCACAAATGCGCGTGAAGGGTAAGCATATCAAGTTGAACTTGTAAAATCCGAGATGTCACATTGTTTTCGTATTGATGTCGTTTTATTCCCTTAAGAGTTCTCTATTCCGCTTTATGTTTCTCTAATTTTATCCCGCTTTCGTTCGCGACATGTTTTCTCTATATTTTGTGACCGTAGATAACTTATAATATGAAGGTCACCTTGGTCCTGTGAGAACATACATGCCTGCGAATCAGAAGGCTTTCTTTTAAAACCCTATGGAAACAGAAATATTCATTACACTTCTATGCACTAATTACTGGTCCAGCCTTGGAACCGCCCAGATGGATAAAACGATTTGCTAGAACTTAATTCCGATTTGACGTAAAAATGTCGATTTTAAATTCATACGATATTAAGTGACAAATAGTACCTACACACGTCTTAGACGGTATGAAGTAAACTTTAATGGCCACTCGGGCCAGACAAATCAATGAATTCTCCAATCATGTCAAAATAAATTAATCAGTTTGTAGCCGTTAGAGACAGCACCAATTGTTAACCTGAGACAAAACAGGCATTCCGGTGAAATTAATCGCTCCGAAAGGAAAAACGGTCGTCTATTCCTGTTTCATTCATTGCCATGGATACATTTGTTACGAATGAGAGTTTTACTTGTATATTTCTTAAACTTGCAATTTCTTTTAAATAACAATCTTCATAAATCAGATTCAGTTTGCTAACTGGATCTGACCACATCGTATAGAGGGTCGTTTCAGATTGACCTTTGTATAAGCCAATCAAATCAGCGGCTACAGGATCGTTCGGTATATCGGGGGGGGGGGGGGGGAAGGAGTAACCGTACATGTATAAATGTCACAATAGTGTAGAAAGATGTCTAAGCGGCCGGGTAGCTCATTCGACAGAGCGGTAGCTCATTTGGTAGAGCATTCGTCCTGTAAGCAAAAGGCCCCGGGTTCGAGTCCCGGTCAATCTGCAATTTTTTCTCAGCCTGTGACAAATCGAAGTCAGTTGGAAACGCGCTATTTAATTGGTTTAAAATCGAGCACTTGTTTTTGCATATAAATTACTTAAAAGGTGACTCCTAATGCGATGTTGTCAGATCCAAATCGCGGAAAGTAGAGGAGTGCAAATTAGGATATGATTTTAGTGAGATTGTCTAAATAACCGCTTGTGATTAACGTCATCATTTGACTATATGATTAGGATGCTGGGTCAGTCTTCATGAAAAATTATTCGTATTTTTAATCAAACGTGTCTACAGGCTTCCCTCATCATATCATAAAACTTGTTGGAGGAATTAAAATGTCTTCAAACATATATTGCTAAATTGTATTTCTCATCTTGGCATTATAATCGGAAAGGTCATTATCTTTTAATATAATCTACTAAGACCCAAGAAGAACTTGAATTGCAAACCTCTAACAATATATCACAAAAACACATCAGAATGATCCGTAAGAACACTATTTTGGGTTTTAACATATAACGCAACTTAAAACAGCAGCATCACGATACTAGATAGTGACAGTAATTATCAAAAATGATTTGTTAACGTGTTATATTATGTCAGGACGATCGTTGAGTAGGAGCCCCTCCTTCTGACTTCATGTAGTGCACGTAATACATGTATCATTTTAATGTTAATATGAATATAATATTATATAATATGAATGAATGAACATAAATGAAAACGACATTTGATTATTAATTTACCATAGGAAACATTTACACCAATATTAAAGATTCCTTTAATTTTAAAAATTTAACCTTACTGATCACTCAAGCACAGTCAATCATTTAAAAAAAGATAAGATGTACTCATAGTCTCCTTTTTTCACATGTCGAAATCTTCTGTAACAAGTGAGTCTGCAATGTTCACAGGTATCAGAGGAAATCACCAGAATTGTATTTGTTTCTGAAAAAAAAAAAACATCTTAGCAACACAAATCATTTACCGGTTTGATGTCAGTTACGACATTTATTTAATCTTATACAGAAATCACCAAGCATTTAATCAACTAAAAATATAACAATTATAAGTAGCAGAAAACGTTTCGGTAATTAGTGTAATTTCGCACCTTTCCACTCTTCTAAAATGGCGACTGTAATTAATATTTTGTCTGAAACTACGACTAATAGATCATAGGATAAAATTGGCATGGGCTTACAATCATTTCAAAAGATGTAATGTTTTCGATTAATACAAATTTAAAATCCAGGGTATCTTAATATAGAATCAAGAAAGAACGGGGTCGGAACCAAAGAAGTAATTGAATAAGGAGATTTAACCAGGGCTCTATCCAACTTGAAAATGGTAATTTATGAGATAATCACAGAAGGGTATCAGGACAAATGTTTCCCGTACATGACATTTTACCCAGTTTTCCACACACCCTGTCTAAACACGTTTTCTTTTTATTAAGAACCGGTTCCTCTTTGGTTAATTCACTCTAAAATTGGGCAGATAATGGATGTTTTATGCAGTTATCTTTGAAAGCTTTAATGACTTGACATTTTACATAATCTTTCCTTCGACGTTTCACATCCGGATCTTCAGAGCAGCTATTTGCTAAACAAACGATTTAATGAAACCACACGATGCGCTTCACATTATTGCGGAGTTACACGAATCATCATGATGTTCCGTTATAGCTTTTTACAATAAAAAAAAATAAAAAAATAAATAAAAAAAAAACTTCGAGAAAGTATATCACTTCATTGTTCATACTAAATTGACCGCCCTTTTTTGGAATGATATTCCTTCCTGGACTATTTTCTCAATTATTGTTTAGAAATATCATATAATAACTCACCACAAATTATTTTGCAGACTTCGATCTTTCTCTGTTCTGTCAGTTTATTTGTAGCCAAATACTTATAAGAAAGTGTCTTATTTCGTCTAAACGGCTAAGTAATATATTTTTGTTCAGGTCCTTGTCTTTCCTGACGATTTGCGTCAGAGGAATAAGAGAGCTCTAAGAGAACTTTTTGAATTTTAGATGTATACATTCAACTGAATGTCGTCGAGATAATAACAAGGAAAAATGCACCCATTTGTGAAAACTGTAGAATCAGCTAATCGGTAGAAAGTGATTTTTGTACTGGTTTGATTCGCAAACGAAAGTTGTTAAAGGTATCTAGGAACCAATTATGAGTGTAGCACGTGCTTGCATAGATAGATGGATATATCTTTTATTTGCAAATCCAGTAGACCTATAGGCTTATGAGGTACAATGTTTATCATATAGTATGGCTTGAAAAAGCAATAAAAAGGCAATGTCAACAAAACATATTGTTAGTATATTCATTCGCGACATAATATGTTATAAAAAGGGAGAACAAAATTAGATCAAAGGAGCACGTAAAGTTTAACCATATCTATTTTATAAGAAGAAAATTGATCCTCCGATTTCTTGTAAGTTCGTAATAATCGTTTATTCATCTATACAAATACCTGACGGAAATAATCGAAAAAGCATTACGAATTACATGCAGCTACAAAAAGGAAGGTTTATACATTAAATAAAATTTCATAGTATAGAATAGAACAAGACACCTTTGATTTTTGTCGAAAGCGGAATGTATCAAACATGTTTTGTTAAAGTTTTATATTTTCAAACGCAATAATATTTTTATAACTTTTGTACAAAACGTCCTTTTTTATTCTCTAAAACGAAAACTTTAAAGGATGATTTGTTTATATTTAAACGTATAAGAAAAGGAGAGAAAGAAAAGAAAAATAGAATAAATAATGGTAAAAGTATAGAAAAAAATAGAGAAGGGTAATATCTAACCTTAATGACTGAGACAAGAGTTTCGTTTTTGATTTTGAATGCATACTAGTAAGTGAACATTGCTAACTTCATTGTTTGAATATGATAATGTAACACATTTCTGCATATTTTGCATCATATATGAAATATTTTGCTATGTAACATATTTCTTAAATTATTATTTATCTTAATGATCTATCCTCGAAGCAGTTATCTTTGCATAATATTTCATGCATTGGTGTTTTTTTCTTCTTTTTTTTTTCATTTTTGCTATTGACTTTTTCTACATTCCGCTTATAACCAATGCGATGAAACATGTCATCTAATAAGTGCAATAGGATATTTTAGGTATATTAATATTAACACATTACCACTGTAAATCGAAATTTGAATGTTTGTATATACTGTTGTAATTTTTGATAATGAAATCAATTTATCTTATGTGGCCTCCGTGGCCGAGAAGGTAAAGTTGCTGACTTTAACACTCACTCAACCCTTCGAATCCCGGTAGGGTCATTCGTATTTTCTTGTGAGGAAGCCTTCCAGCTGGCTTGCGGTAGGTCGATGGTTCTTCCCGGATGCCTCCGTACATTCGGGGCCTTAATAATAATAAGCTGTAATAAGCTGATCGTTGATATATGACTGAAACACTATCGAAGCGCCGGTAAAATCAAATATTTAAACAGTCAATTTATTTTAATTTGAATCCACACCAAGAATCATCATGTTATATACAAACTTGAAATGTTTATTTTCTTTACTGAACAATATTTTTATCCAGTATCTAATCATATCAATAATCTATGGTGTATAAAAGTTTTCCTACCTAGCTTGAAATAAATTTAATCGCTCTGTGCCGTTTAGTATATTTTTGCAACAAGGATGTGTCACATTACCCTCACCTATATTGTGAGTTAAGGTCCCTGTTTTAAATAACTCATTTTTCTAGTAAAAATATTTCGATGGTCTTATTCAAAAAGTTGCAGTTGAAAATACTGTTAGTCATTCTGTAAAACACATCTATTAAATTTATGTTTCTTCTTCCCGTACTACTGAAATTGCAAAAATAGCCACTAGTAAGAAGGAGTAAAATATCACAAAATTATACCAACCACATGCCCATTTAAATGTTTGAAAACAGCAAGATATCGTTTAAGGGTATTATCTTTTCATGTTTGATAAACAATATAAAGTATTATATTTGCCACCTATCTTTATAGACATTACTCCTCACAACATTTTGTAATATTCATTTAATATAAAACACACACACAAAACTCTAGCATGATGATGTATACATCTTTACAATAGCATTTATCAACTTTATTTTCTTAAACCATTAAATGATATTCTGCATCCTTTAAGCTTACATACTCACCGTGAAATTGCAAAAAAGTAGTTTAATAGAATATGAAGAGAAACATAGCGTATGATAGTCATGCACAAGCTTGGTGTATAAAAAAGGTGTATAGAAAAGTTTTGATGTTATATGGCACTTATACAAACATGAATTAGATAAAGTCAATGAATGTTAATTTCTTTTAATGTTTTTATCTTCAATTCATTCAAATAGTCCAAATACAGCCTTAAAAGATATCAAAAATGTACAATATGTTATTTAAGCGACCTTTTCCATCATTTATATTCGTTTAACTAAAATGTATTGCAATATTTTTGGCAGTTGATCGTATATATGTCTTGATTTTTTTTTTTTAAATTGCTGTCGATGTTTGCAAATCCGACCAACAGTGGCGATTAATATACGACTTTCAAACGAGCAGAATTTCATTTGAAGGAAATTAAGATATTATGCAAGTTAAATGTCATATTATTTTCACCCGTGTTGTCATGAAAGGCACAAAGAGCAACGTACATAAAAATTAGATTGTTTAAGAATATTTTTGGATGAAACAAATTGTTTAAAAACTAGCGCTGATATGATTAATGTCATGACAAATGGGTTTCAGCTCTTTTAGAGAAATAATTATTAAAACGTGCATGGTGCATTGGTTCTGTGATAATGAGTCGATGACCATACTATAGTTCAATGTAAAGACATAAATGGCAAACATTCTTGTCTTCTCTCTCATATTTCGTATCGATATATTGGCTGATAGTTTGATGCAAGAAAAACAACAACATACAGTCATATATGTACTGAAAGATGGTCAGACAGAGAGAGTTGAGAGAGAGAGAGAGAAAGGGGGAGAGAAATTTGTAATTATTCCACATGGCTCGATATTCTCTTTAATGGGAAGGATACATAAGGTATGCCTGATTTCTTTGAAATTTTTTCCTGTTCAGGATCTAAAAGAGATAACTCGCCACCATCTTTCCTATATGAAGATAATATGCATAAACAGGTATAATTTACAGTCATTCTGTCACATTAGAAAGACGAAAAATCAATACCACGTAATTTGATTGCGGGCAAATTACTTCATCTCAGGGATTCGTCTGAGCAAACCTATATCTACATAGATGTAATAAGTAACTTTGTCAGAGAATAAATGATGTATGGATTAATTTAAGACAGACTGCGTGTTAATAACAGGTTGGAGACAGGGAAATTGCAACCATATGTCGCCAGAATATAGGATAACATAATTGCAATGTGATGCGGCTGCACTAGGTTGATTCATTCATCTAATTCCGAAATTAGATCTAGATATACTACTCATAATTTGCTAAGGATCACTTATTGTTCATTCATATCAGAACATTGAATGATTTAATATGATTGAAAACCTATTGTCCAAAATAACAAAATAAACCAAATAAGAGCTATCACAGATGGTAATTCATACCCCTGCTACATTGCTATGTCGCATTTATTGATTAATGAAATTGTCACCTTGATGTCACATGAAGGTGAAGGTCACAATTCCGTTTTAAAGGGTGGCGGTACTGTCTTAATGAATATTGCATGTAATTATGAATAAATTATGTGAAGCGATTTTAAAGATAAATCTATTTAAAAAAGGAATATTGACCAGCCGCAACGCAACGGAACAGGACTGGAAACTTCCCATATACCTCCATAAAACACTTGCTTTGGGATATAATGTATCTAAGTACTCACAATGGTAATCGTCAAAATGAAATCTATCAAATACACAAGTAAATGGGATTTCACTAAATGATCCTTTGCAAATTTTGAGTAATATAATATTTTGAATTATAGTTAGGCTTTTCAAATGCATTATAGACATGATTATAAATCATAATTGAGCCGTATTAATCTAAGATGTCATAAATGACTATCAATTTTGAAGGAAACATAAAAGGATGGTAAAGATGAATTGTTGAATGTATATATTTATACGAGAATTGCCGAAAATAATTCGTCTGTGCATTTTGTTTGATATTTCTTTTAATTAGACGAGCTTAGTCCTTTGAAGTGACTGTTATGTCTGTAATCAAACACTATCATAAAGTTCATACTTAGACTATGAATCATGATGATGTTATTGTACTTGTTTAAATTAGATTATGGATGCTTTATATTAAGTTCTTTTAATAGCCAAAGTGGTGCTTTCTCAGTGATATGTCTCGCCCGTAGACAACTGGTATGATATAAATAATTCATTATTTGAAATAATATGGATTGTTTGTTAACGCACAATTTCAACAGAAAAGTCTTATTTCTAAAATTTATGTACACTACCATTGTTTCCAAATAAACATCTATTTTAACATTTTTATAGTGTTTCTTTTACTCAAATGCATTAAAAATATACATTCAATGGACGTAAATTTAGCGGTACAGATTGAATTTTCAAAATTTTAACAATGAAAATATGATCTTTCTAGACTATTTACTTCCGTCAAAAAGAGATTCTCGATTTGTCAGGGATATTTGTATACGCGAATTCAGTGAACAGGAAACTTTTCATTTAAATGTAACAATGTGAAAGTATGTAAAGACTTCATTTCGGTAGGATAAATCACAAATCCGTAGGGCATATATTATTGCAAATTCTCCCAAATTTTACTACATTATAAACAATTTAAGTTCAGGGAAGCTATTAATAATGCTAATAACAATTCTACATATTCCATTCTCTGGAAGTAGCCGATCCCTTATTTCTTGAAAGCGTATATCAAACTGATATACACGACTCAATGATAAAAAATACGAGTGGTTTAAACAGAAGTGCCTGGAAGCACGGGCGGTATATATGAGTTTATTTTTTATAAGTAGAGAGAAAACTTATGAATATCAAACAGCAAGTAAAGATTTGTGTAATAAAAAAGAAAATCCACATAAAATCAAATAAATGACATAGAAAGACATCAAACAGAATAACACAGAATCGGCGTTTGCACAGATGTTGTGGATTGAAGATAAATATCACTTCATAATTTTTCATTCTCTCTATACTTTCATGACAAAGGATAATAACACTTTCGATATACAAATGTACTGTAATATAGTTAATCTTTCAGGCGAAAAACTTACGCTACAATATTTTTCATTATAACTCGTATCTAAGTATTTGCTCTCTAGAGGTTCTGTTCAGGCCAATATAGTATAAGAAAATAGTCAGAAAATGACTCATTTCGTCTGTCTGATCATGGGATCACGAGACCCTTTTCAGCCACACCCCGGTTATGTATGTAAATATGTTTTATACATGTATATCTGTTGAGTTATTTCGTATGGAAAAAATAATAAAAAGTAGAATGTAAATGAAATTACTTTAGCAAGGGTTGTGGATGGATGAAGTTGACTTTGTATTTCGAGCAAATGTTCGATTCAAGGAACAAAATCATGTTTATCTTATACATGTACTACATTTAGTGATCAAAGCACCAATACAGTATATATGTATAAAATAATATTTGATCTTATAGCAAATGCTAGTGATCCCGGGATCAAGGAAGATGGATTGAAAACTAAAGATGAACTGGATGGAAGACATATTAATCCTGCTGTCCCTGCAGCAGCGACTGATGATGATGATGATGATGACAGCTCCGGAAGTGTTCTTCATATCTATGCAATGAGCTGCTAAACAAACACAGTATTTTTTTCTTTCAAATTTGCATGGTCTTGGTTTAAACATATTTCTTTTTACATTCGTATACTAATCCCATTCAACGATGCAAGGATGGACAGTATGCCGAACCGTATGTAACCATTGGCATACAGACAGTCTGATGCTGGTCACGTTTATCCATGTACCGCATAAGGTACATATCAACCCCAAAAGACAACTTCATAGGAACTGTTGCATATGGTTTGAAATACTGAATGCACGTCTTTTGCGTCATTTGGAATCGAACCAACGACCTTCGGATTCGCATTCATGTAAGTTACTCTTCAAAACATTTCACCGATTCAGTTGTTTTTGTCCTTTAATGCTAATATTTTTCAAACTCTAAAAACGTACATTTGTATTTAAAAGCTAAATATAAGACCTAGCTGCTAGATTTTACATTTTCATCTTTAAGCTTTTACATATAACTACGTGATTTTTTACGTATATATACTAACTTTAAGGGGGTCACTCTAAGCTTCAGTACATATGTAATCTTGAAATTATTTCAAAGACTAATAACTGGACAACATATAATATTTCAAGAGGAAAATAATCAGGTTTGATTGAAAAGAAGCTTGGTGACTTGTACTTTTCGTGAGATAACTTGTTGCTATAAAGTTTGTTGTATGAGGACCGGTCATTTTTTTTTAGATTTAATTTAATCACATGTGGCTTTTGAGATCTTATACATGAAATTTTTGCATTAAATCAAAGGATAGTTGTGAAATTTTAAACTGCTCTGTAAAAGATTTGGACTAAGTTGATTTATCAATCCTTTCAGGAATATCAACTACATATCTAATTAGCATATTCAAAACTAAATATCGCATACAACTTCAAATACTAACAAGTTATTTCTTTTAACAGAAAAACAAATCCGCGTACATAAAAATCTTACTTTATATTTTATGTATTGAAACGTTAAACTTAAATTAAGTAATATTAATATATATAAATACAAAAACAAAAAGGGAGTAAAATTTAAAAGCTTAAGATCAGTCGACTACTTTTTATAAATCACCTACAAAATACAGTACAACCCTGCTTAAAGGACAATTTATAATTATGTTAAATAGAGGGGTTAATTGGGCAGATGAGTGAAATAACTGCTAAATGTAGGGTAATTCAAGCAATACGAAAAGCTACTTTACTGTACTGTACTATTTGTTGATAAATTATAAATTCAGGGACTGTAAATATTCTAGTTGGTGAAAAAAGTAAGAAAAGCAAAAAAACAACAACAACAACAACAAAAAAAAAAACTCAAGACCCTTCGCTTATTAGGCCGACGCCTTACCAACTGCACCACGGTGGGACCAGACTTTGTGCAACGTTGTATTATTCCTCTACACGATTTCACGCTTTTAAAATCTAAATGTAAATGCTCGTTCTGCTGCGATCGTAAGCGTTTAGATTTTCTCGTTTAAATAGAAAGATTAAAAAGTTATATGCAAATTGATATCATGGAGAAAGAATTGGTTGTGACCGACATAATAACAAATAGTGGAATGTAACCAAAGACTGTCCCGAATTTTCGTGATAAAAGAACGCCATTTTATCTGAAGACAGAAAATCAAATTCTCTATATACCGCCTTGACAGGCCTTTTTGGGGGCCCGCAATGAAAAGCCAAACAGATTTGATATGGGTTGTGTCGCACACTTGTATATTTGCATTGAATAAAAGGTTTGTGTAATGTAAATTAGAAACTTCAGTCCGTATGGCCATTTCAGTTTCGAGACATTTGGCGCATGCACTTTGCGTCCTATAAAAGTAGGTCTAGCACAACCGTAAGCATAGTAGATATATTCTTGTATCCTTTAATATGTTCTGATATTGCGACATCATTTACACCATGTTCAGCAAAATACTTTATAGTTTGCTTTACTAACTAACGGTGTTAGAGAGAACCATACATTTTTTCGTCATTACAAAAAGTGTGCAAATTAATGTAAAATAATATACAACTAATACATTTATATACTAATTCTTGCTTTATACTCGTGATGTTTGATACACATCTTGTTTATAAATAGATCGATTTAGATAATTGTATTAGCTTTGTTTTATTTGAGGTTGTCATGTTACAATATGTACTTAGTATCATTTGCATTTGAATATCAAAATCCACTATAAGGTATTTACAGCATTTGAAACATATTTTACGCGTAAGCCTTGTTAGCAGAAGAAGTATAAAAATGTATTAGCGTTATAAGAGTTCAGTAATTAAAATATATAGTAAATTAATATATAAACTTTGCGTAAAATTAAGGTTTTAAATTTTTGGATAAAGGAAGTACATTATTAAAACAAATAAAAAAAATGTAAAAATATCAAACACTGTTTCAAAACAAAGCTTTTGGAATTAAGACGAGGTCACATCAAAAACGCGTATATCCCAAAACACACACTCTTTAGCAAATTATCATAACATTTGATTTAAATAATTATATATGAAGATATGATGAACAATGATTAGTTAGAATACAACGTAAAACGCAACAATTCTACTGGAACATTTTACAAAATTACAAATGTATTCTATCTCTTTTAGAAAAGCCCCATAAAACCATATGAAATCTATTATTGTTCAAATGAAGAATGAATCGATACCGTAGGAAATTGAAATTTACGATATATTTGATACATTCATTTCAAAGCTTTTCCATAAAATATGCTGATGTACCAAAATAAATGATTCAATTATCAAATCCACTCCAGATTTGTTTTAAAAATCCAATTTTCTTGAAAACAACTATTTTCTTATTTATCGGTATTTACTTCCTATCTCTAATGATTACAATAGGCGTGAAGAGACAGGGTCCAATAAAAATCATCTCATCTACAATAATGTCAATGATAAGTCAGCCATTTTTAAACTGCAATCTAAATAACATCTCTAGAGCCTTAAGAAATGTTATTATCCTCATGTTTCAATCCGATTATGATGAAAGAACAGAATAAATACCTTTTCGCTTACACTTGTTTTTACCGATTTAAACATAGATCATGCCCTTCCTACCATTTTACCAATTCTGATGCAGATTTAATCGAAGAGCATTTCTATTAAGTGAATCGAAAATTTTAATTAACAAATGCACAATATAATATCTTCTTATTTTCCTGTCCTAACACACACACCCACACACACACACACACACACACACGCGCGTCTATTGTGGAATGACCTTTCTTGAAGCCAAATTGAGAGTCAGATTTCTGAAATTAATTTATTGATTTTTTCTATTCGAAATATTTAACGTTATACATTTAAAAATCATTTCACGCCTTATGAACAAAATATTTTATAAAGTCACTTATGACCAGCCAAAATATCACAACTAGCAATTAGATATAAATTATATTTAATTTTAGATATAAATTATATTTTATATATAAAATATTATTTAAATATAAAACAAGAAGCAGTTTTCTTTAAGTGACCGATTTACAGTGACGAGAAAGTACATTTGTATACATTTTCTTTACTTCTCCCCTACCAATGTGTTATTTCGTCAAATCTGTATTTTTGTAATCCAAATTTTCTTCATAAAATATATATATATAAAGTTATTTTTTTTTTTTTATTTCATGCCCTCGTAATTGACCTATATTAATAAAGTGGAAGATCCATAATAACGAAAGAAATCATTTGTTAACCATACGAACATGCGTTAAAAAGAAACATTTTGACACATATAAGCTGTACGTAACAATGCGATTTTATGGGTCTTGTATTTCTCCCCGAGATTTTGGGACTACATGTACATGTAGTTGAATAGTGTGGGGATCGTTTTTTCCCTATATTCTTCATTCATTCTTCAGAAATTTTACCAAAATAAAATATGTACAATAATATAATGAATTCATAAATGTATCAATCTGAAAATTTTAAAATAATGTTTGCAAGACAAATATAACACAAGATAGCTGAAGCCAACACAATACGACATCAAAAAGATACTAGACGTCGTTTAAGATACAAAGTTAATACAAAGAAATTGAATAATCATGCTTAATACTGTAAGATTTAATACATATATCATATATGATATTATCATCAATATATTCTTATGTTCAAAAATAAGCTGTAAATCTTTTTTTATTTAAATCTATCTTCAAATTTCAAATACCAATGTTGAATTAATATGGTAAAATCACAAAAAAACATTGCAGGACTCATTTAAGTATCATATAGCAATTACATGTCCTATTTTTTCTCAAAGTTCATAAAGTAATAATATATTATTTATATTATAAAAATATCAAGACTTTATATAAAGCTTGGTTTAAGCAAATGAAATGAAAGTCAAATCTTTAAACTGATTGGTCATAATGTTGAGATGATGTCAATGCCTGCGCCAGGTGTTGGCTGCATTTTTGTGAGCTCTCAAAAACTTGCTTAATTATAGTAAATATATGGTATGCACAAAATTGTAAATTATCAAGATTATGTATAAAAGCATAGTGAATGTATATACGACTTTTTCATTTGGAATTTTATTGTGGTTTTCTGGAAATTTGCTTTTAAACTCATTAATAAATCAATAGGAAACGCCGACATTTTATTCCAGTGTGTTTTACCTTTTAAATTTAGTAATGCCGACATTTTTCCCTAGTGTGTTTTACCTTGTTCGATAATGAGTGAACACTTGTCAAGTATCATACAGTACGATAGTGGTACACTACATAATGTCGGCGTGTCTTACACAGCGAAACCTAGCCCGGGGCTGTTAAACAGGCTAAAACAGTATACAGTCACAGTACAGGGGATCTCGTGCTGGACGTTCACGAGTATTACGTGTTTGGGATACTAACAATAGAGTTAATCTTGAAAACATACGAACATTGCTCAGTTGATTCCCACCACGAATATTTCAAACAAGTCAGTTACTTCTTTCCACAAGAAGCCTAAGACAGTATCTAGGAATTTAATTAGTATAAAATATGAATTGCCTGAATTAACCAAATCACAATTTTATTTCAGTCTGTTGAATAAATCCAAGATCAGTCAAGAACAAGAATTATTTCACTTTGTGATTTCATACAATCAAATGATTTTGACATTGTTGCTGTTACTGAAAC
>CM037785.1:37192886-37242886 GCA_021229015.1 Solen grandis
ATGGCTCGGAAGCAAAATTGACAAATCCTGAATTGCTAAATTGGTTCCCACAGGTTATTGCATCAAACATGTGCCACGTGATGGTAGACGTGGAGGTGCTCTTATATTCAAATCACCTATTGATATCCATGTGATTTCTTCAAGTGCTGATCATGAGTTTTCTACTTTTGAATATCTAGACTGCAAACTAAAGTTAAATAATTACTCAGTACGTTTTGCAGTCATATACAGACCGCCTCCGTCAAAAGCAAATGGTTTTAAGACAAATGAGTTTTTAGAACAAGCTTTCAAGATACGCTACTGATGATAAAAGTGTCATTAGTTGGCGACTTAAATTTTCACTACGTCCCAAATAATCGTTACACCTTGCAGTTTAGTAGTACCCTCAAGTCTTGTGGTATGAGGCAACACGTAAACCAACCTACACATGTAGGAGGACATACGCTTGATGTAGTAATCACCAGGGATTCAGAAGACATCGTTTCTCAAATTGATGTTTCCGATCCCGGACTATCAGACTCAACCGGGAAGGTTTCTCGTGATCATTACGCTGTGACATTTACAGCAAAGAGGTTTTTTCTTATAGGTGCTGGCTTAAATATTTCTTTTAGGAAAGTTAATACTATTAATATCTTTTAAGGAGGACATTGTATCATCTGGTCTACAAAATTCTCAGTCACGGTCTTCAGATGCTGATGTGTTAGTTAATACATACATAAATGAATTACCTTCTCTCCTAGAAAAACATGCTCCATTACGTACTAAGACTATAGTTTTGAGGCCCGGACGTGACTGGTACACAGACGAACTTCACGATGCCAAACACCATCGCCGAAAGCTAGAGCGTAAATGGCGACAGTCAAACCATATAATAGATCATCAGATATACCGTGAACAATGTGCTCTGGTAAATAAATTGCTAAAACAAGCCAGAATTGCTTATTATACGGACAAAATAAAATCTTCAGGACGAGATCAGAAATGTCTTTTCAAAATAACAAATCATCTTCTTGGCTTGAAGCGGTTTTACCTTCTACATCATCGAAGGAATTAGCGCAGGACTTTAGTGATTTTTTCATTGACAAAATCAAGGGCATTAGAAATGATATAAGGGCAGACATCTCAACAACGAGCGTTCCCGAAGCTGTAGAACCATCTCGGCCATGTTTAATTTCTAATCTGACTGCTTTCTCTTCATTGTCTGAACAGGATATCAAGCAAATAATCGTGAAATCACCAAACAAATCATGTGAACTCGATCCAATACCCACATGGCTGTTGAAATCTTGCATCGATGAACTTTCACCGATATTGACTAAAATCATTAACACATTAGAATCAGCGTATGTTCCAAAATTGTTTAAATGTTCACGAATACGACCGCTACTCAAAAAACCCGGACTCGACCAAAAATGAACTAAAAAACTATAGACCAGTTTCAAATTTACCATTTGTTTCAAAAGTTTTAGAAAAAGCAGTAGACTTACAACTAGAGCGTCATTTATCACTGAATAATCTACATGAACAACATCAATCTGCCTATAGGAAGTTCCATTCTACAGAAACAGCATTAATTAAAGTCCAAAATGACATCATGCAATCCTTAGATCAAAATAAAGTCGCCATTCTTGTCCTACTTGACCTCTCAGCTGCGTTTGATACCATCGACCATAGTTTACTCTTGAATCGTTTGAAACATGACTTTGAACTGAAGGAAAACCAGTGGATGACGTCTTACTTAGGTGACCGGTACCAAACAGTTTGTATTGACGGCCAGTTGTCAGAAGCAGTTTTGATGAATTACAGTGTTCCGCAGGGCTCAGTTTTAGGTCCGAAAAATTACATTATGTATACAAAACCAGTTGGAGCCATCTGCAGAAACCACGGTCTACTTCATTTTTACGCAGACGATTCTCAACTTTACATAGCTTTCAAACCTACTGGCCAAGTTAATGTTGCAGAAGCTGTTCAGCGTGTCGAGGCCTGCCTGGCAGACAGTTTCATGGATGCATCAAAACATGTTTAAACTCAACACCAATAAGACTGAAGTAATTCTTTTCTCTTCTAAACACAATGAAAAGCTTGTGGGTGATACTTCAATAACCATTGGAGCATCTAAAATACAACCGGCTACTGTTAGAAATCTGGGAGCTTTTTTAGACTCTAGATTAGACTTAGAAGATCACGTTAACTCAGTGTGTCGATCTTGTTATGCTCAACTTCGCCGAATTAGCCACATCAGACAGTATCTTACCACTGACGCAACAAAATCGCTTGTTAACAGTCTTGTTACATCTCGATTAGACTACTGTAATTCTCTGTTATATGGATTACCAAAAAACACTCTCCAAAAGCTACAGACTGTCCAAAACACGGCGGCTAGGATTATTACCAAAAACCCCACGTTTCAGTCATATAACCCCCATCCTTAAAGAACTGCATTGGTTGCCTGTAGAAGCCAGAATACAGTTTAAGATATTAACTCTTACGTTCAAGGCACTACATGGTCAATCACCGGAGTATATTCAATGTTAGAAATTTACAAACCCAGCCGTGTACTTAGATCCCAAGACGTTTCACTGACACTAGTCCAAGCTAGAACCAAAACAGCGAAATATGGGGACAGATGCTTTACTCTTAGTGCTCCAAAACTCTGGAACTCGTTACCAGTATTAATACGCCAGTCCAGCGGTTTCGTCTCATTTAACTCTTTAAAACATACTTCTTTGTTCGATTCTATAGCGACCATTAAAATGGAAATTACTCGATTACTGTACTTTTAATAACTGTGGATTTAAACATTTTAATGTTGGTTTTTTACACGTTTATTATTTAATGATATTTTCCCAATTTGCTTCTTACTTTCATCAGGGAACTTTTACTTTAATACTATTTGATATTATGACACTGTTGTTACTTATATTTTAAAACACTCTACGCATGATATTCTTACCTCATTTTAGGTGTATTTAGTTTCAGTGGATGGTTTCATTGCATGTATTTTACATCTATTTTCTTTTTTGTGTTTAAAAAGATTGTAAAGCACTTTTGAACGTTTAACATATATGAAAAAAGTGCTATATAAATGTGGTGTAATAATAATAATAATTTCTTTTTGATTATGAATTTTACTTTGTGTGTTCCCACGACAAAAACTGAACATATCTATCTCCTCTTCTTAAACATGCAAAACAAAATAATCTAAACAGGGTTTATTTTTCAAACTTGAACCCTGTTCACGGGTATTCAAAATACGGTATCATTTGTGTTCATGCTGTACTAATGAAATGTGTGAAATAAGTATGACTTGTCTTCCAAACGATTCTTGTTTATTTAAACGTTTAACATTCAGCCTAGAATATTTTGAATTCCTTGAAAACTGACAGCATACAATCTATCATAAACTGAAGACTTTGTAAACCTTTTATTATCAATACATTTACAATTCAACAAAATAGTGGTATTTCAGATAAGACAATGTCAAGTTTCTATTAGGCCGTTTTCTGTGACTTCAAAATTGCCATGAATATGCGATTTTCCCAAGTTAGTAATGTTTATTCTTTAATTTGCACGTTATACACCTGCTGGACACAAGTCACTTGGAATATTTAAGCAGTTTTGCGGAAAAGAATCAAATAATGTCCGTCTTTGTAAAACAGTCACATCTGCACAGTTTGGTGTGTCGCAGCTGCGCAATGTGTGGCAGAGTGGTGTGTTGTCTGTCTCCTTTGTGATGACTGGCATCTTAACCGACAACTGAAACCAGAAAATGTATATACATGTAAATGTATATGTAAGACGTGTTACAATTTGTCGTTAGTTAACTAATTGTCGTTTGGAACAAGATACCTAGTATACTAATTGACTGGTGAGGACTGTTTGCGTTTTTACAAGACACACTTATTTTAGACATTTGTCGTACTTCTAGCGAGTGTGCGACAGTGACGAATTTGCTTACCAAAGTACCGAGTTTAAAACTACTTGATTGGTTCTATGTCATAATCCAGACATGATACCCTCAGAATATCTTAGACTTCCGTACTCATAATCTGAGTACAGATTCTAGAAAAAGGGTGTGTGTAATACATCGTGGCGTTCTAGTAATATTGAATTGATTTGCATTTTGTCCATTTTGTTCGAATCCAGATATGGTCTGTTGGAATTTACAGTATAACATTTATTATTAAAATACTTTGCCATGAACAGTCACATGGGACTAAACTTAACAAAAAGCATTAAATTGGGAGTGTTGGACAAGAGTAAAAAGGTTTTAATGAAGGTATTAAGCAGATGATTATTCCTTGAGATACATACATTTTCATACATCTAAGATGACCGCCTATTCAATGTTGGTAGGTATGGAGGTATAAAATCTTGACCCTGGTAAATAACCATCTGAAAAATACATAGATATAAAAAATGGATTGCTTAACCAAATAAATTATAAAATACAGAAAGGCTGAACTACTCACAAAATAAAACCAATGAATTGCACATCTAAACTGCATCATGCTTGTACAGAGTTATGTTTGGTTGGTTTAACGTCCCCCAACATTATTGGATACATGGAGATAGGATTTCTACTACTACAGAGCTTTTGAAATTTGATTTTGAGGGTATGACTGAGGAGAATAACCCAATTAAATTATGATCAATATGTACTCAACCAAAAATAAAAAGTATCCATTCCATTAAAAGTGTGTTTGTATTCTTATAGGTAAATAAAATAGTTAAAACATTTATAAACACAAACATCAAATATTTAAATAAATAATTGCACAAACAAGGGATAGGATTAGAACGAAAGCTTTAAACATATGTATATTCCAAGGTTCATATTCAGGTTTTTGTATAAATATATATACCCTGTATTGAAATACTAGTCGCACAAGACTGTATCAGGTAGAATTCTATGTCATTCCCTTGAATCATTTCAGCTTGCCCAGTAGACGTCCTTCAATTGTCGTCCTCACACTGTATCTAGTAGAAAGATAGTGCTTCTCTTGATCCCAGCAGATCGTCAAAATGTCCTCCACAGTCCCAAAATACTTGGATAGAAACATTTTAACAAACGGTCTTCCAAAGGCCGGTGTCTACTGTTATAATGATCTCTACAAAAATGATTTGGATCTTTACAAATAGGGGACAAATTAAACTAGATATGTATATTACTATATAAAGAAAATTTACTTTCTTTGAATACCCTTGCAATTTAGCAATAGCTTCATATCAGACGGTGGCTAGAAAAGATTGCGGTATTGCACTGCTCAGAGAAAAGCAAGCTATTTTCCTCACAGTAGGAACTGAATCCATTGCTAATTATTTGAATGTTTTTCATGATTTTTTTTACATTATGGAAAATATAAATGTTTATATGCCAGGCCTACGATGTACTACGGGAGCATACTTTACATAACCATTTCACAAACCAAACACAGGAGACGTCTCCGTGAAACTACACTAGGATACCGCAAGACCAATTAAAGCTCAATTTAAAATCACAACCAATACTGACCAAGACCTGCAGAAACAAAACAGATAACACAGAAACAACAAATCCAACACAGCTACCTAGAGCATCTTCTAAAACCAAAGTTCATTATCTGCAACAAAACAGCCCGAAACAAAACAATCTAAAACAAACGTACTACATTGAGAAGAAAACCAAATCACAATCCGATGAGTACATCGTAAGCTTCACACATTTCCTAAATCCAAACTTTATCTTAATTCATGCTGGAAAAGAGGCCTTTTTCTCTCTGAGCACTGATCAAACCAGCCATTCATTAATTAATGCAAGCTTCGCTCTAAACAATGGATTACCATCAGGTATAAAGAATTTGTTTTTCAAGATCTTACAAGTGCTTAATTTGTCTCCGATACTGGTTCGCACAGGAACAAAGAATGACAATATCTAATTAGTATTAAATGACTGACTATATTTCATATAAAGTCGTTATGCATGGACAAACACCAACTAAAATTACACTACCTTAGTGTGTTTTTTTTTGAGAAATAGAAAAAATGATACTTTACTTTGCATCTGGTGTCTACAGCTTTCTTCCATACTCACAGTTACAGGTCCTCATTAAATGTGTCACATTCAGTCCCCTAAACGACCATTGCCTGAAAATTTTGCAACAATAGATTCACAAAGTTAATGTTTAATGTTAACATGTCACAGAAATATACTTAAGATTGCACTTAAAAAGGTTTCAAATGCAGAATTATTTTATGGTAGGATTGTTATCAACAAAGAGCAAACACTACTATCGGGTTTAAGGAACATTTCAGAATGATTCGAAGTAAACCTGGTCAATGTGTTGGTTTTTTCCCTGTTCAGTAGATGGTCAAATACAACCTTAATTAACAGTCTTCATACATGTTTGGCTCTAGATAAGACCGTCTTTGTAGAACAAGCAGGACTTATAATAAATAGAACATGCATATATGAAATTTGCGGATAAATAATTCAATCGGTTATTTTAAGAGCCATTTTTTTTAAATTTCGACTTGCATGACAATAACCGCATTTATTTTGCATATAAAAGAATGCAGTCATTTATGTCATATCAATGTTCCGAGAAAAAATATGGAAGAAACTAAATCGCATGTTGCCAAATGTTTGTATGTAAACGGTGTCAATTTCAAACGCCAGATGGTAGAATGATATACCATGAAGCCCATACTACCATCTAATTTTAATGCGTGTTTTTTCCAGTTCTTAACTTCTTTGTTATGAAAGATGAGAAATATATGAGCCTTTCGCCGAAGTGTGTCCAATAGATGGTCCAAATGACCGAATCACACGTCTTCAGTGTATCCAGTGCATCTTCCTACAGGTAAGGGTCTAGCTGAGACCGTCTTTATCGTTTCACGAGGACCACTGCTAGAAATAGAAAATGGGTGTTTAAAAATGGGAAACAGACATGAAGTATATTCTAAATGTTAATTTTTTTTGCATTTGTTTCAGCAAAAAGTCGAACAGTAGCATGGGTATACGTCACAGGACTTTATTGAAATGATCTACGAGTAAATAATATGTCGGTCTTTGCACTATTATTTTATACACAAAAGTGTCAGTGTGCGTATTCCTGCTTTTATAATTATTTTGCTATATAATGTAATGGAAATGACAATAAATGTAACCTTTTGGTTTAATGTGTCCAAAAGAAGGTTTATATGCCCTAACCAGTCATCAGCTTCGTATCCAGGACAACCTTTCATTAAAGTTTCTTCCAGGTAAGGGTGTAGTTGGGGAAACAATATCCACTTCTAGAAAAAGAGAATGGAGGTTTCAAAATAAGGCTAAAAAACGAAGTTTCTGAGTGATGGACAGTATTATGTTAGCGGTTCCTATTTTTAGTTTTTAAAATGCGTGTAAAATAGTATTGAGCATCACTAATTTCGAATGACAAAATAGTATGTAAAAAAATCAATACATCAACACCTTAATCATTAATAATTAAGACATTTTAATCAAATATGTTGCTTGATATCATGTTAAGTGTTTAAATTGTCCATGTGTGTTCTTGTAAGTTCTTTCCAATGCATGGTGATGAATAAGGAATATAAATAGCGTTTATCTGTACTTTGTCCAATACATGGATATAACGTTTTCAATCACCCACTGCAGATACAATGTCCTTCATAACCTCCATAGAAAGTTTACAAATGGGGCCAAAAATGAACGTCGGGATTAATTTAAATAATTAGATAAAGAATCATTTCACCTTTTCCCCCTTAATTTAAAAGTTTAGGTCTGAAAATAAAGAGGGTGTACAGCATGAAGTAAACACTACCACCGAGTCCTCAGCCCTAGCAACATTTCTATGCTTACACTGACGGATCTTATAATGATGACCATTTCTAGAAACAGAAAAAGGGTCCTAAACATTCACAAAAAGAAGTTCGATAGTTACTTATTATCTTTAATAATTAAAAAATGTAATGCTATAATTAGCTGAAAATGAAACAGAAGTATGTATATATAGGAAAGAGTTCTTCTATTTCTCACCCCCCCCCCTCCTCTCTCTTTCACTATTACACGTTCAATGCTGTTTTCTTTTTTTTGGTTACTATTACTATAACTATTATCATTAGTAGTAGTGTAACCATTATTACTATCTGCTAAATACATATACATATTCCCGTCATATACATTTATTTACTTCACCCTTTTGTTAACAATTGTAACATCTATTGTTTGTTAATTGTAATCTGTACCATCATTTTGTAATTGGCAATACAATTTGTATAAACAAAGTAAATACTATCATGATTGTTATGAAACGTGTGTCAATGTATGTATTCCGGATAATGAATAATTTTGCTATGCAAGTTAAAAAAAAGGGGGAAAATCAATAATATAGGTGGTGAGTAGGTTTGTGTGCCTTTATGCAACATTTAAATAAGGTCATGCTAGGTCAGGGTGTACCTAAGGCAACGATGTCCACTTCTAGGCATAGAGAAGAGCGCGCTCCACTTTTCTGAGTGATGGACTGTATTATGTTAGCAGTTTGTATTTTTAATTTTTACATAAAATGCGTGTGAAATAGTATTGAGCACGAACACTTGTTAAAAGTTTCAATCTCCTTGCATGGAAAACATTAACCTAAACTTTTCCAAGTTTTAAGAGTATCTGACCTTTTAATTAACAAAAACAATCACTTGAAAAGGGACATAACAGTGGTGTAAAAGTCCAATCACGGGATACTTCAGCGTAATCTTAGATAATTGCCAAAGAGACACCTGTCCTCTTGACATGGGTTTGCGTTCAATAGAACACGCATTACTAGTTTGCAGTGAATTTGTTTTCGAGGAAAAAAACAACCACGAAAAAAGTCGGAAAAGGGCCAAAATGACTTTTAGGGTTATATGCCGTCTTGAAATGCGTTTCCTTTTTGAACCTAAACAAAATCCTTGAGTCAGTCTGAGAGTTGTGAATAAATTGTGTGGTGTGATATTAAATTCTGACACATTTGTAGCAGTAATCCTCTGCTTGTCCATGTGCCCTTATTACACATCTACAGCGTACCAGGGAACGTTCACATAACGACTTCTAGAAAGATAAAATAGGAGAAAAATAAGGTTTTAAATGATTTTAATTAAACAAATAAGATTTTGCGTTTTTAAATTATTAGCTGAAAGTCTAGCATAAGTATTGGAAAACATTATAGAAAAAACACTATCATCGGGTTTCAATAAAATGTTATGAAAATCCATTATACACTAAATGATATTTCTGTATTGACAAAGATTGAGAGATTTCTGTTTATTATGAATTATTTTCTAAGCCTAATTATAAAAAAACACGTACCTTTACCTTGAGTGTGTCCAATTGTGTGTTCAGGACAACTTTCACATAAGTCTTTCTACACGTCAGGCGCAAGCTGAGGCAACATTTATACATAATGACCTTTCCTAAAATAAAAAGTGGATGTTTGAAAATGACTGACAAATTCAAAGTTCGGTGTTAATTTAAATACTATTTAACTAGAATTCTCTTAATGTGAATTATACACTCGCATTACGCTTTGGCACTTATTTTCACTTGTGTACTGATTAAATAATAATTTTAATAGTAATCATTTTCAGACCTAAGTGTGGGGCATTTTATTAAGAACAGTAGAATTTCGTATAATGTGAGTGTAGGATGGGACGTGACGAACGTTATTCCTTTGTACAGTTGTATAAGTTTTTTTCTACATTAGTAGCTGAAAGCGTGAGAATACTGTATGTTATCATAGAGCAGGCCATACCATTGGGTTGTAATAGAATATGTGCGGGTAATTTGCTATGAAATGTGACGAAAATGATAAATATACGTTGTCTTAAGTCATCCTTTTATCAACAGAAGTTTCATGTGCATTTCTTGGTCATCCACTGCGTATCTAAGGCCATATTTATATATTTCCTCTTACAGGTCACTGTTTAACAGATGCAGATATTGTCGGATACAGATGTCCTAGCAATTGAAAACTTATTCCCCCTTTCATTTCTAATTAGGAAGAGGGGCTAATTACAAAATTAATGGTTTCCGGTCTTGTGTAAATGGAAAAAGAAAACATTGTAGCCGCGGGGAGAATTTTTTTGTATGGTTATGATTACAGGGCAGACTGAAGGCATATTAGGGTTAAAGTATGTGTTGTAAAATATTACACACATGTTTAATATAAATAGAGATTAAATTACAAAAATGGATACTTTCTTTTTTGACTGAGTATATACTTTTTGTGTAGCAAAATGATGAAATTGATATACATGTATATTCTAGCTCTTACCCTTAGTGTATCGAGAAGAAAGTAATTGAGCCCTTCTCAGTCATACATTGCGTAGCCAGGACAACCCCCAAACGGGTCAGGGTCTAGTTCTTGCCGTTTTCATCGTGCAACAAGGAGTTCTAAAAAAGCAGTAGTATATAGAAGTTTGGGAGCAAACGAATTTCGTTATTCTATATCATTAGGTAACGTTTCTAAATCTGATGAAGTACATGTATGTGTATAGAATAAACATTGCCACGATGTTATAATGAAATTAATATTACCTAGTGAAGAATATGAGAATTTACGAAGCCTTTTTTTTTTACAATGGATTCGATTGTACAGGTTTCGATGTTTCCCCGAATCCACTGCGTATCCAGAACAGTCTTCAATTGTATCCTACAGGTCAGGGTTTGGCTTAGGCCGTCTTTTTCGTTTAAAAATGAATTCCATCAGAATTCCATCAGAATTAGAAAAAAATATGTTAGGAAATGGCTCGTACACGAAGTTCGTGGTTAGAAGGTATAGACCAACATAACATTGTTTGAATGAAATGTGCTGCTGTCAGTTCTCCTTTTTCTGTTTACGCTATCAATGTGTTTTCCTATTCATTATGAATTTTGCTATGCCTACTAATGTAAATGAGAAAAGAACATCGCACATTGTCTTTACCTTACTTTGTCCAGTAGAGGTAGATGTGCATATGCAGGACAGTCGTTCTCCATGTTAAGGTCTAGCCATCTTCATCATGTAATGATGACCTCTATTAAAAATTGAAATCGGATCATTTGAAAATGAGAGAAAATTAAATGCGGTAAACATAGGTCAGAACAAAAATATTTTAAGGTACAATTGTTTCAAGTTTCTTGATGGTGTGAAGTCATCTTAATAGAAAAACAAGCTTAAGCATGAAGGACAGAACAACTTATTTTACCATATTTATCAAACCCTGAAATCTAGGTCAGTCATAAAATTGAAAAAATATTGCATAAATTATGATCTGATAAGTAATGTTACCTTCATAGTGAAAAGCTTAAACGCAAAGGTAAAACGGTCGCCATGTTCATTCAACAGTGAAATATAGGTCACAGCCAAAAGATTGCATGGAAGTGGAATAGTTCATATATTGTATACCAAGTTTCATAATGATGTGATGTCATCTTTATTAAGAGAGGCTCAAACGTAAAGGTAATCGAGTCAAAACAACAATTTTATCAGGTTTATCAAAACCGTGACCTATTGTCACATCCATAAATTGCCTACATATTAAAAAAAAGTTTATATCATAATGCACATAATGCACATGTGTGCTAAGTTTCATGGTGATTTGAGAAAAAAGAATTCCCATCCCAGACAAAGTTGGCAGACAATAAAGTTCGGGTTTAATCTAAATAAATATAAATGATATATAAATGGAAATATTTACTTCTTATATAGATTTGCAATTGAAAAGTGGAGGGTTAGTAGCACTTCATAGAGCATGTACGTGTGTTTTCCTTTTAGTTATTTTTTGTTTTGCGTTGTGATGAAAATAGAATATGTAGCTTTAATTTTGTGCCATCCACCACGTATCCAGAATAACCTTCACTTTAATCTTCCTACAGGCCAGGGTCTAAATGAAGCCGTCTATCTACTACAAATAGAAAGCTTAGGATAAAAGCGAATCTCAGATTTAATCTAACATATATATTTCAAATGACTAAGAAAAAAAACTAAGAAAAAAAATTCTTCTAAATCTGACAAAGCTACCACCGTGTTTGAAAGATATGTGCTGCTTGTTGATGTCAAATGTTATTCCTGTTCAACCATTTTCATGACTTTCTCAGATGCAAAGTACTGGTTCAACCCCTGAACCTCAGAGAGGGATAAGTATAAATTTCAACTGTATTAAATTATTTTGCTATGCAAATTGATTGAAATGAAGAAAATAAATGTAGCCTTAAGTGAATGCGTATCCAGGAAAACCTTAACATCTTCCAACAGGTCGGTAACGATAGCCTCTACTGAAATAGAAAGTTAATGTATGAAAAAAGCGAACAAAAAAACTATTTTTTGTTATTCTTTTGATTTTACATTATAAAATATATCTAGAAATGGCATTTACAAAATATATTGCTAAGCATAAGGATTCAAATTAGAGAAATATGTGAGGCCTGTATCCTTTATGTATCTAATAGTAGGTCCATGTTCACTTATCATTCACTTACCAATAAATATATATATATATATATATAGAGAGAGAGAGCTATTTACTATTTTCTACATTTGTAGCTGTGAAGTGGACAGTAGTAGTTAAAAGAATCAAATTACCAGCATGTCTTAATGAAACATGTTGCAAGTTACGTTGTTAATGCATGTATTCCTGTTTAGAATGGATTACATGTATCTTGTTATGCGTAGTGATATATTTGTGCCGAATCGACGTTTAACGTATTAATAATACTGAGAAAAATATGTGACTTTAAGGATGTGGATCTAGAAGGAGTTCCAAGTGGCCGTCATTTCGTTCAACACAGTAACGATCGGGAGGGATTACTATAAGTTGTAAGACCCTTTTTCACAGTTGAGGTTAAAATATTCGTTCAAATTGTAAATTTTTAAAATAATTAAAGGATTTAACCTTACATTATCTAACCAAAGATAAATGGCAGAAGATGTTCATTCATTGAAATATTACAATACATTAAACAGAACTTAGATTATTTTGTTATGCATATTGATTGAATTGAGAAAAAAAGTGGCCTTAGGCATGTGTGACCAAAAGAAGGTCAACGCGTCCATCTCAGTCACCCACTTCGAATCTAGGAATACCTTAACGTAGTTATTAGGTCGGTAACGATGGCCTCTTCTAGAAAAAAGGAAAGTTGTAACAAAATTAATGTGTGGTTCTGTTTATAATGAAGGGCGCCATGAAGATGAGGGGTTCGAAAGCCATTAGACGTTATACGAAATTCACATGCGAAACGTACTGGTCCAACCCCCCCCCCCCCCCCCCCAAAAAAAAAGAAAAAAAGCTTAATCTGAACTACATATTTTGCATATTGATGGAACCATGCATGTGTGTCAAGTAGGAGGTTCACTGCGTATCCTGAACAAACCTAACAGGTCAGAAACGGTGGCCTCTACTAGGAAAGGTAAATGGGTAAATAAATGCGAAAAATATTGATGTTCTGTGTCGACTTTTAGGATGTATATACACATTTAAATAAAAAATTCTTTATGTTTTTTTCTTTACATTATGAGATTTATCTTGAAATGGCAGTCCCTTTCATCCTAAATAATAGTTGTCAATGTGAGTTTCCAGTTTATACATTATTTTGCTATACATAAATTAAAATTAGAGCAATATGGTAAGCCCTTATCCTTTATGTGTCCAACAGTAGGCCTTTGTTCACTCATCCACTGCTTATGAGGAAAACCTTCACATAAATATTCTTACAAGACATGGTCTAACCGAAGCCGTCTTTATCATGTAACGATAACATCTACAATAAATATAAAATCGATGTTAAATTCGTGGAAAAGTAAGTTATTCATAAATCTTAATAGACTTAATTGAGTATACATGTATAGAGAATCATTCAGTTTTTTTTCGAAGTAAAATATAGTGTTGGTATACAGCAAAGCAAACAACCGTCGGGTTTTAATATAATGTTCTGCTAGTCCTTATCCAAATCGTCAACGTGTTTTTCTTGTTATAATACTACGCATAATAAAAAAAATGCTTAGCCTTTATGATGATATGTATCGTTTACCCTAAGTGCGTCAATTTCTCCTGTTAAGAATTCATAGCGTATCCAAAATTCACATACAGTTTTCCTATAAGTCGGGAGTAATCGAGACCGTTTTTGTCGGTAGCTAAATAGCTCTACTCGTATTAGAAGATGGATATTCAAAATTTAAGGGAAAGAATGAATCTCAGATTTGATCGTAATACATATTATAAGAAATGAATTTCAAACTTAAACCGTTTGTATATACAAAACTATAACAGATGAAATTATTGTCTTGTATTTCTTACCCAAATGTGTATCCAGGACCACCTCTCACTACAGTTCATCAAGGTCAAGGAATAGCTGAAGCCGTCTTCATCATGTAAATAGAAAATGGAGCATGAGAAAAAAAAATTCGGGGTTTAAATGATTAAAGAATTATTTACTGTTTTCTAAATGTGTAGCTGAAAAGTGGTCAGTAGTAGTACATCATAGAACAAACATTACCGCCGAGCTTTAATGGAATACGTTGCTTGTTTGACGGTCAATATGTGTTTTCCTATTTAAAATAAATTATGTTGTAATGGGTAGTGATGAAAATAAGAATATTCGAGTATTAAGCTTTTTTGTGTCCAGTTAAGGGACAGTCATCTTTCGTAAATCCAGGACAACAAGACAGTCTTCATAGCCGATGCTTTCTTTATAGAGTATCGAAAACTACTGCTAGAAATAGAAAATGGTTTTTAAAAACTGAAGGACTGAAATGAAAATCAGATTTAATCTTTCTAACCCTAAATCTATATCGCTAACACGGTCGATATGTGCATCTGCTAATAATAAACAACGCAATTGTCCAGTGGCAATTTACTTGACTGTTGATGTGAAGGTTGTGGGTTCTAACCCCGCTAGGGCAAGGACATAACCTCAGGTGAAAAGTACTGGTCCAACCCAAGAACAGTTGAGATGAAGTGTACAAGTTACAAGAATAATTGTTAAATACATATTGATGTAACTGAAAAAAACATATGTGGCCTGAAGCACGCGTCAAGAAGGTCCACGTGCCCATCTCAGTCACCAGCAGTGTATACAGGACAACATGTCAGGTCAGATACTGGCTGAGCTGATTTCATTGGGTATCAATGACTTCTACAAAAATAGAAAATAGATATTTAAAATTGTGTACAAAAACAAAGTTCGTAGTAAATGATTTAAATTACCATGGAAAGATGAAACACTGTTCATATGTACCTATCTGTTTATAATAAAGGGCGCCGTGGGCCAGTGTTAACCTATTTGGGTGCCTGGATAGCGTTGTGGTAACGTACTTCGCTTCTCAACAAAGCGTTCCGGGTTCGATCCCGGTTAACGTGGATTTTCTCCGATTTTCTCTCACAATTATGACCATATACGCTGTCATCCGAGCCATCAAGAATGATTGTATTTAAGTTGTAAATGTAATGTAAAATAAATTAAGTTTAAACTAAACATATTTGACAACAGATCGGAAAATTGTGGGTTCGAACCCCTATCTTGACAAAGTCTATGTCATTCCCAAGAACACGTTTCCTATTCTACGTTAAATGAATAAGTTTAAACTGCTATGTAAATTGATGGCACTGAAAAAAGTTTATGGCTTAAATGTCGAGAGAAGGTCCACGTGCCCATCTCAGTTACCCACTGAGTATCTAGGACAATCTATTTTCTAGATTTGAAGCTGAAAATGTGGAGAGTATAAGTACAGCATACTTTCGGGTTTTAATGAAATGTGAAATGTGTTTCACTGTCAATGTGTGTTTACCTATTCGTTATTAACTATTCGCAATGCGCAGAGATGACAAATAGAAATAATTATAGCTTTCAGCCTTTGTGTCCAGTAGGAATCATCTTCCGTGTATCCAAGAAAACCTCCACATAGTCTTCCTATATGTCAGAGTCTAGATGAGGCCGCTTTTATCTGGAATTTTATATATTTTATCTGGAATCGATGACTTCTATTAGAAACAGAAAATAGGTGTTTAAATACTGGGCGATTGAAATGAATATCAGATTTATCTAACTAGATCAGATTCATTTTTATACGAAATTTATTTTAAGCTGAAAGTAGTTATATACCATTAACTACCGCGGATGAAATAATTGGCTATCCAGTTTAACCCTAAATTTGAAACACAGCCGTAACACAGTTTTTTTTTGTTTATAATGAAGACCGCCGTGGGCCAGTGGTAACATAAGAACTGCGGATCCAAAGGTTCAAAGCCCGTAGGAGGGTGGGTGGGGGGCACGAATTTCTTATGACGTTCAAAGCGTTAAGTACTGGTCTTTCGCAGGGATAGTCGAAAGGGGATTAGTAAAAGTTGTAAGAATCGATGAAAAAAACAAATACGGCCTTAAGCAAGTGTGTCCAGAAGAAGGTCCACGTGCCCATCTCTGTCATCCACTGCCTATCCAGGACAACCTTAACAGGCTTTTAACGATGGCCTATCCAAATAAATGGCTGTATGACTACTTGAATTTACCGTCGCTTCGACAGGATTTCAGTCATATAGCGACATCCAGCTAATTACAGGTGGAGGAAGACCCCGAATGCACGGAGGCATCCGGGTAGAACCACTGATCCACCGCAAGCCAGCTGGAAGGCTTCCTCATATGAAAGTCCAAATGACCCTTAGCTATTTGGTATAAGAAATTTTCATGACATTTTCATCCAAACAGTAAAGACTGGGAGGGAGTATTTTAAGTTAAAATCTTTTTAACAATGATTAAAGTAGCAGTTAAAACTTAAAACTAATACTTTTTATGCATATTGATGGAACTGAGATATATTTATGTGTCAAGTATAAGGGTCCTTCTGTACATCTCAGTTACCCACTACGTATCAAGGACAATCCTTAACATTGTCTTCAAATAGGTTGGTAACGATGGCCTTGTAAAAAGCGAATTTGTGCGTTTTGTAGAAGGTCCACGTGTCAATCTCAGTCAGCCACTGTCTATCCAGGACAACCGCAACAGTCTTCAAACAGGCCGATAATGATGGCTTCAACAGAAAAAGGTGTATGAAACAAGCGAAAAATAAGCCAATGAAGTTCTGGGTCATTAAAGATTTTGACAATTATTTAAAAGAACGTACATATTTCTTTTCATTATTTTTTACACTGTCATTAAGATATTTCTAGAAATTTTAGTCCTCTTCACTCTAGATTATAGTTTTTAAGTTAACAATGTGTGTACCCTATTTACAATTAATCACGTTGCTATGTTTAATTATGAAATTAGAGCAACATATGAATCCTTTATGGGTCCGTAGAAAGTCTATGTGCCTATATCACTCATGCACTGCTTATTAGGACAACATTCAAACGAGTGTTCTTAATCGACATGGTCACACTTTAAGCTGTCTTTATGTAACAAAAGCGTCTACCAGAAACAGAAAATGGACACTAAGAAGAAAAAAATGAGGTTAATCTAAATAATTTTAATGATAATTCTTATCAATATAGTGATATGAATTAGAAAAAAATGCAGCGTTTAGCTTTTTTTGTCCAGTAGAAGGCCATCCATCATCCATGTATCCAGTCTTCCTTAAAGTTCAGATTCTACGTGAGGCTGTCATTATTGAGTATCGAAGACTTCAACTAAAAACCGAAAAAGGGTGTTTAAAAACTTAGGGACTAAAATGAAAATAAGATTGTCTTAATTAATCATACAACGGATGGAATCATTGGCTTTTATTCCAAACACTTATTGTACAGGAGTAAACACTGTCAATGTGCGTCTATAATGAAGGACGCCGGGATCCAGTGGTAACATACCCGACTGCGGATCCGAAGATTTCATATGACCTTTCCAGGCGCAAAGTACTGGTCTAACCAATGAACAGTCAAGAGGGATGTGTGTCTAGTAAAACATCCACGCGCCCATCTCAGTCACCCAATGCGTTTCAAAGATTACATTAACATAGTCTTCCAACGGGTCAGTAGCGATGGCTTCTTCTAAAAACAAAACCGGATGTATGTTAAAAAGCGAAAACATTGAAGTTATGTGTTGTCTTAGGATTTAAATGATTATTTGAAAAAAAAATGTATATATTCTTTTCTCTTTCCTTGTTTACATTTTTCTAAAAATGATTGTTGTCAAATGAGTAGGAGACGGGCTATTTCCTTCCAAGCAGATATTAATCCCATATTGCCATATGGTGTGGAATCTGTTAAATTTTTGATTATATTCAGGAAAATATACATATGTCAAGCCTACAATGGACTTTAGAAACCACAAAAACATTCCACCAGCCAAACACAGGAGACATCTTCATGAATTCAGAATTACACTTGGATACCACAAGACCTGAAAACATCAAAACCAAATCTGCACAACAGTTTCTCCAACTAAGAAGCAACATATCCTACACACCTTGCAAACAGACTACGGAGCAACCAAAATACGTATAGCAAAAACAAGCATGAAAAACCACACAGTAACTAAAAAAAACTGCGTCAATCGAAAAAAAAACCCATAAAACAACCGGAACAACAACATGATCAGAAATCCACCAAATAAATGACAACCATAACCCAAATATTACATCGAAGGCTTCACATATTAAAAAAAAAAACATCTTAGATTTCATCTGATATCTGCTTGGAAAAACATAACTAATTCTCTCTCTTTCTGAACACTAATCGAAAAAGTTGTCAAGTATAGTCTTCTAAAAGGTCGGCAACGATGCCTCTACTAGACTAAAGAAAATAGATATGTAAAAGATTTGTTACAAAGTTCATGTGATTCTATTTATAATTGGTCCAGTAGTAACACTGAGAATCCGAAGGTGATGGGTTCGAAAACCATAAGGAGCAAGGACTTTTTACCGTCTTAAAATGCGAAACGTACTGGTCAAACCCAGGACCATTGAAGGGTATAAGTATAAATTGTAAGAACGTGTATCGCAATCGACATAAAATAATAAGCATGTGTGTCCAGTAGAAGGTCCATGTGTTCATCTCAGTCAGCCACTGCGTATACGGGTCAACCTCAACAGTCTTTAAACAGGTCGGTCACGATGGTATCTACTAGAAAAAGTAAATATATGTGTAAAAAGGCGGCAAAGATTTTCTGGAATGACCAAGATGATTTACTGTTGGTTCGAACCCCGTTGGGGTCAAAGAGGTTTTATGACCTTTTTTAGGCGCAAAGTACTGGTCCAACACAGGAACCGTCGAGAGGGATTATTTTACGTTGTTAGAACGTTTTTCACAATCGATATTAAAAAAGTTGCTGTATTAACGTCCATTGTATTAAAACTGTTTTAATTTGCTATGCATATGATGAGACTGAGATATCATATTTGTTGTGTGCAGTATAGAGGTCCTTCTGTCCATCTTATCACCCACTGCGTATCCAGGACAACCCTTAACATAGTCTTTCAATAGGTTGGTGACGATGGCCTTTACTAATCCGTTGGGGGAAAGGCTTTTTCACGAACTTAACATTGACAAAGTACTGGTTCAACCCAAGAATCGTCGGTAGGGATTAGTATATACTGTAAAAATCATTAGCGATGTGCTTTACGTGTTAGCAAACAATTTTACGAACTCGGAAGATGTTTCCGAATGTTAAAAAAATAGGTACATCTGACAAAAGAATCAGCGTGCATATGTGTAGGGCACAATTTTCCTCTTTGCATGCGCTATATTAAGTTCAAATTGATAATGATAATGTATGATGCTTTTCGCGTTAGCTTAAAATGATGTCATATAAAACGTGATATGGCCACACTGAAATAATTATTACGAAGTGAAAGATATCTGGGTATACAGCATTGAGCAAAGACAACCCTTATGGTTTAAAGAAATGTGTTGCTACTCCTTGCTCTAAATATTTCTTTTCTCAATGTCATTGTGTGATTTTTATGCATAGTAGTGAAACTGAGAAAGAATAAATGTAGCATTTGCACTTTTTTTTTGTCCAGTAGAAGACCGATGTTTCCTTTATCAGTCATCAACTGTGTAACCAGGACAGTCTCTAAATACAGTCAGGGTCCAGCTGAAACCGTCCGATGATCTATTAGAAATAGAAAATCGATTAGATACAAAACTAATGTTCAGATTAAATATAATTTTAAAAGACAAATTTATATATAACTATGTATTTATTAATTTATTCATTTGTATCTGTTATGTGTACAATAGTTTTGCAACAAAACAAAAATTACCACCATGCTTTTTAATTAAATATGAATTCAAGCCTAAATCAAATACATAGTAAAAAGAAATGAATTTCAAGCTGAAAGTCAAATCGTTTGTATGTGCACTACCACGTTTTTATTATTGAAATCACTGGCTAATCTTTCTTGCACTAAATGTGTATATGCTAACACGGTCAACGTGTGCGCTTTTTGTTGATAATGAAGGATGGAGGGCCCCGTAGTCCAGTGGTATCACACCCGAACACGGATCCGACGTTTATGTGTTTGAACCAAGAAATTGTCGAGAGGAATCAGTATAAGTTGCATGGACTTTTTTAAGTATGAGGTTAACAGTCTTGGACAGTCTTCCAACAGGTCGGTAACGATGGTCTCTACTAAAAACAAAAATGGATGACTGAAAAAAAGCGAACTAAAAACATTGAATTTCTGGGTTGACAAAATGTTTTAAAAGATCACTTAAGAAAAAGTTTATTTTGGTCTTATTTTTTAACTTTACATTATTTTGTCTAGAAATGGCAATCCTTTTCATTCGAAATAAACTTTTAAATCGTAAATGTATATTTCCTGTTTATGAATTACTTTGCTGTGTATAATGATTTTAATAATAAAGGATAAAGGCTATGTCCAGTAGTAGGTCGATATGCACTGCTCACCAGGACAACATTCACATAGGTATTCTTCACGACATGGTCTAACTGAAGCCGTCTTAATCATATAACGATATCTCTACAAGAAATAGAGAATGAATGTAAAATTATTCGTAAATCTTTATAAATTTAATTGAGTATATATAAAGAAAACATTTAATTCGGTGGTTTTTTTTTTTAAATTTCGAAGTGAAATATACAACAGAGCAAAAATAACCTTCGGGTTTTGATATCGTTTCCTGCTAGTCCTTATTCGAATTGATATTAATTTAGTCGATGTGTGTTTTTCCTGTTTATAATACTACACATAATGATAAATATGAAATAAGTTTAGCCTTTATGATGATATGTAACGTTCACCCTAAGTGTGTCCAGTAGATGATCCATTTCTTCTTTCAAGTCATCCGCAGCGAATCCAGGACAACCCTCACATATAGGCTTCCTACAAGTCGGGAGTTACCGAGACCTTTATTGTCGGTAAATAAAGAGCCCTACTAAATATTAAAATAATGGGTTGTTAAAAGCCGAAGGAATTAAATGAATCTCAGATTTAATCGGAATAATTTAATAATCAAAAAGCTGAAAGTCACATTTTTTGTATATACACCATCACGGATGAAATATTTTTTTCTGACCCTAAATGAATATACGTTACAACGGTTGAATGTGTATCTGTTAATATTGAAGGTCGCCGTCGTCTAGTGGTAGCATCCGTGACTTCGGATCTGAAAGTTGTGGGTTCGAATACCGTTAAGGGCATCAAGGACATCATGACCTCAGGTGAAAGATACAAGGAAGAATAGACGTTAAAATACGTTTAACTTAAATTTAAAATAATTTGCTATGCATATTCATGAAATGAGAATATTATATGTGGCGTTAAGAACGCGTGTCGAAAAAAAAAAGGTCCAACTTAACCACCTTCGTATCCAGGACAACTTACATATATTCTTCCTACATGTTATGTACAGGATGAGCAGTCTTTTTTGGGTATCGAAGACTTCTACTAAGATATAAAAATTAAGATTTAAAAATTAGGAACAAAAACACGAGTTCGTTGTCAATCTAAGTAATAGATATACCATGGATTTTTTGCTGTTTGTGCCGGTATCGTAAATTATACCATAGTCAGGTGACCTTTCGATTTGTGACCTCACGAGACGAAGTCGAGTGAGGTTGGCAAATCGAAAGGTCACCTGACTATGGTATAATTTACGATACCGGCACAAAACAGCAAAAACATCCATGGTATATCTGTTTTAAGCTATAGCTTAAATTGCAGCATATTTGTTAATAATAATTTTAATATAGTTGGATAATATTGTTATGGCCAGAAAGTCGATTTAAAACAAACACAATTTAAAATTCTCCCAACCATCGCACGCGCAGAGCTTTAGTCTTATGTTAATTAGATCTTGCTGATGTCATCTTGTTGTTTCGAGTAGGTTGACCTGATTGGAAGCGGCACGGTTCCTGTGTTGGAAAGGTGTCGGCGCCAAATTCAGTCTAGAACAATCACTCTGACAGCCAAGCATGGATTTCGATGATGGTGACAATTTGCTTCTTTCACAAGCTGTTGATTTGGCGGAAATAGATATTTTGAGTATTTTTTCTGGTTTTGGTGGAGATGACATTTTGTTATCGCAATATATGGATTCTATTTTATTCATTCTATTTATAGATCAGACATCGTGAACCTAGTGCAGTTTCTATTTTTAGAGATATCCACCATAGCTCAGAAGCTCCGCCCATGGTATAATTTTCGGTTATTGGGAAATATTCAAACAGTTAGTTACATTGAAAAGCGTTGCAGAGCTATAGGTTAAATAATTTTATTACCATGTAAAGAACGGTTATTTTCTTTTAAAACTGACGCAAAAATAGATTGAAGTATGGGTAAACAATATGAGGCATATTGATGGAATTGAGAAAAGTATATAGCCTTAAGCATGTGTGTCCAGAAGTTGATCCACGTCCCATCTCTATCATCCACTGCGTATCCAGGACAACCCTAACAGTCTTCCAACAGGTCAGTAACGATTGCCTGTACTAAAACAAAACTGGATATATGAAAAAAGCAAAATTTAAAATACAAACTTTGAATTTCTGGGTTGACAAAAAGATTTAAATGATCATTTAAGGAAAGGTTTATATATTTTGTCCTATTTTTTGTCTTTACATGATCTCGTGGTATAGATACACCCGACTACGGATACGACGGATATGTGTTTGAAAGTTGTTGTGGACAAGGACTTTTCACAACTTTTCCAGGCGCAAAGTACTGGTCCAACCAAAAAATCGTCGAGAGGGATTAGTATAAGTTGTATGAACTTTTTTTTCAAATCGACGTAAAACGAAACAGGTTTAAACTAAAACTTTTCATTTTGCTATGCATATTGATGGATCTGAGGGAAATATATGTGACCATAAGGATATGTGTCGAGCAATAGTGCCCTTCTCAATCACCAACTGCGTATCCGTGACAATCTTAACACAGCCTTCAAACAGGTTGGTAACGATGGCCTCTACTAAAAACAAATAAAAGGATGTATGAAAAAGCGAAAAAATACAAATATTGAATTGCTGGGTTGACAAAATGATTTAAATGGTTATTTTAGTAAAGGTTTATATATTATTGTCATATTTTTTGACTATACATTATCTTTTCTAGAAATGGCAGTCCTCCTTCTAAATAGGTTTTTTTTTGCATTGTGAATGTTAATTTCCTGTTTATTATAAATTATTTTGCTTTGAATGATGATTTAAATTAGAGTAATGCGTGAAACCTTTATCCTTTCTATGTCCAATAGAAGGTCTCTGTGCACATATTCATCCACTGCTTATCAGGACATAATTTACATAAGTATTTTTACACGACATGGTCTAACTGAAGCCATCATGTAAAGGTATCCTCTACAAGAAATAGACATTTGTTGTTAAAAACGTGGAAAAATTAAGTTCAATGTATTTCTCTATAAATCTAAATAAATATATCTCTTTATTTCGAACTGAAAGATGGTATGGGTATACAGCAGTGAGCAAAGAAAACCATGTTTTAGAAAAGAAAGTGATGCTACTCCAGGTGCCTGGAGTAAGTTGTAACGCGCTTCGCTCCTCACCAATGCGTTACGGGTTCGATTCCTGGTCCCGTACGCGAGAGGGTGGTCGCCCGTCCAGACACACGCCTCTACAAGAAATAGAAAATCGATGTTTAAAACGGGGGAAAAACAAAGTTCAGGGTTAAATCTTCATATATGAAAATTAATTTCTAACTCCGAAATAAAAAATAATGTGGATATGCAGAATCGATGTACGGCAGCAATTGGGTTTTAAAGAAATATACTGCTACTCCTTACTCTAAATGATTTTCTGTGATTACAACTTCAATGTGGATTTTCATGTTTATGATTTATATTGAGCTCAATGTACAGTGGTGAAAATGAGAAAATATTTGTAGCATTTTTACCTTATTTTGTAAAGAAGAGGAGCAGTTATCAACCGTGTATCAAGGGCAGCATTCGCATTAGGTTTTCCAACAATTCAGGTTCTAGCTGAGGTCACCTTTATAGGGTATCGATGAATACCTTCTGTGAAAAATTGAAAAAAGAGGTTAAAATCGAAGTTCGGAACGTAATTTTAGATTTAAATTTAAAGATTTAATCGAACTAACTATTGATGGAACTGAGGAACAACATGTTGCATGTATGTCAGGTAGGAGATCCACGTATTCATCTGAGTCACCCATTGTTCAATCATCCACTGCTAATCAAGGCAACATTCATATAAGTGTTCTTACATGACACGGTCGAGCTGACGCCGTATTTATTATGTAACGGTACTCCTACAAAAAATAGCTGTTAAATACGGGGAAAAAATAAGTTATTCGTAAACCTTTATATAATTAATGAGCATAAAAAGTTTTTATTCAGCATTGAATTTTGTAGTAGAATATAGTGTGGGTATACAAAAGAGTAAAATAATCGTCGGGTTTTAATATAATGTCCTACTTGGCCTTGTCCAAGTTGATAATTATTAAGTCGGTGTGTATTTTTCCTGTTTAATTAAAATGAGGTAAATGAAGCCTTTATTATAATATGTACCGCTAAGTAGTAGTAGAAGGTCCATATCCTCTGCTTAATATACAATATTCACAAATATATAACGCTGTCTAACTGAAGCCGTCTTTATCATGTTACGAGAATCATACAACAAATAGAAAATGGATGTTAAAAACGTTAACTAATGCAGTTTAGGGTAAGTCTTTATGAATTTAAATGAGTAAATAAAAATTTTGTTTTCTTAATTTCGAAATGAAACAGTTTTGGTATACAACATAAAGCAAAGACAACTGTTGAGTTTTAACGAAATGTGTTGCAACACCTCACTCTAAGTAATATTTTTGTGTTAACAATGCAAACGTATTTTAATGAACTATTGCGCTATGCACAGAGGTGAAAATGAAACATTATACCCAGCTATTGCCTTTATTGTTAAGTAGATGCTAGACTTGCCCCAATCAGTCATCGACTGCGTATCCTGGACAACTTACATCGAGGACAGGGTCCACCTGAAGCCGTCTTCATCATGTAATAATGATCCCTCCTATAAATAGAAATTGGATCTTGAGAAAAATTAAGTTTGTGGTTAATTTAGTTTAAATTTGTAATTATAGAATATTTACTATTTTCTAAATTTGTATATGTGGCTGAAAAGTGGACAGAAGTAGACATGGAACTCAAATTTAACCGAAATGAATCAAATGCATTGTACATATTCATAAGAAGCTGAAAATCACATCATTTGTATATACACTTACTACCACGGATGAAATCTTTGGTTATTCTTTCTGACCCAAAACACGGCCACAATGTGAATTGTTAATAATGAAGAGCTACGATGACCAAAGGTATCATACTTGATCTTAGGATTGTGGGTTTAAACTTCGTCAATGCCAAAGACATTATGACCTCTGATGTAAAGTACTGATCCAACCAATGAACAGTTATAAAAAGTATAAGTCGAAAGAATCGACGCGTTAAAAATATGAGCCCATCTCGGTCGCCCACTGCGTATCCACGACAAACGAACCTACATTCTTCCCACATGGCATATACCGACTGAACCGTTTCTCAGTCGACGTTAGATAAAGAAGTTCAAACTGAATTAAATATTTTGCTATGCATATTGATGTTACTGAGAAAAGTATATGGCCTTGAGCATTTGTGTCCTGATGAAAGTCCACGTGCCCATCTCAGTTATCCACTGCGTATCCAGTACAACCTAAACATAGTCTTCCAACAGGTAGGTTACCCTGGCTTTTACTAGAAAAAGAAAAGGATGCTAGTAAAAAGTGAAAATGAACAAACAATGAATTTCTGTTGACGAAAATGATTTAAAAAGTTATTAAAACATTTTTTTTTATTTTTAATTATTTTATTTACTTTGAATAGATCTTTAGAAATAAAGAGTCCCTATCTAAATGATAGTTGTCAATGTGGGTTTCCTTTATGTCATGAAACATTTTGCTCTGCATATTTGTGGAGGTTAGAGCAAGATGTGAAGCCTGTATCCTTTATGTGTCCAGTAGTAGGTCCATTTGCCCTTATCATTCACCCAGTGCTCATCAGAAAACACAGGAGCCGCCGAAAGGGTTAAGTAAAAGTTGTAAGAATCGACGTTAATAATAAGTTCAAAAATAACTTCAATTATTTAGCTATGCATATTGTTTGGACCGAGAACAGTATATGTAGTCTCAAGCATGAAGGAAATTCATCCTTGTGTATCCAGGACAATCTTCACATACAGTCTTCCTACAGGTAAGTTCGTAGCTGAGGCGCCTATATCGGTAAGAGATGAACTACTAAAACAGAAAATGGACGTTTACAAAAGGTGGACGAAAACAAAATTAGGAGTTATCTAATTATTTCAAATGACTTTGTAAAGAAACTTTTTCCCTTCTAACTTCTTTATAGTTAGATTGAAACACGGGTAAACTTAATGAAGGGAACATTGCCATCAGTTTTTAATAAAATGTACTTGTCCTAGTCCTTAAGTATTTTGAATGAGGTTTCGGTACTTACAATATGTGTTTTTCTGTTTATAATGAAGGGCGCCGCGGGCCATTTGTAATATACCGACAGCGGATCCGAAGGATGTGGACTCGAACCCCTAGAAGCTAGACTAATCGCAAGTACTTGACCAACCAAGGGTCCAGCAAGAGGGATTCGTATTTGTAGAAAATATGAGCGTTTTCGAATAGACATAAATTAAATAATTTCATTAACTCGTTTTGCTACGTATATTAATGAAACTGAGACAAGTATATGTATACTTAAAGCATAGATTCCAGTAGAAGGTCCATAGACCCATCTCAGTCACCCACTGCGTAACCAGGAGCACCTCGACTGATCGATAAGATAACGCTGGACTCTGTTAGAAACAAATGATATGAAAGAATATAAAATATGAAAAAAATGCGAAAATAACAAAAATGCAGTTATGGGTTGACTAGATATGATTAAAATAGCGCATTTCTTTTTAAATTAACATCATAAGATGTCTAGAAATTGCAGCCTTCATGCTAAATAATAAATTTTAAGTTGTCAATGACCGTTTCTCGTTTATAATAAATTATTTGCTATACACAATAATAAAAATTAGAGCAACATGTGAAACCTGTATCCTTTATGTGTCCAATAGTAGGTGGGTCATGTGTACTCCTTCAACCTCTGCTTATCAGGACATTAGCATAAGTATCCCTACATGACACGGTCTTACTGAAGCCGTATCTATCATGTTACGAAAAACTCTTTAAGAAAAAAAATCTATGTTAAAAAAAAGGAAATTGCAGCGTAAATCTTTATAAATTTAAATGATTTTATAAAGAATTTATTTAGTTTTCCTTAATTTGCCATGCACAATGGTGGAAATTAGGGTAATATGTGAAGCCTCTATCCTTTATATAACCAGTAGGTATTTGAACACATCCACTGCTTTTCAGGACAACATTAACTTTATGTGTTCTTACATGACTGAAGTAGTCTTTATCATGTAACGATAACCTCTACAACAGGGAAAAAAACCGTTAAAAACGGAGAAAAATAAAATTTCAACGAAATCTTTATAAATATGAAAAGAACTCAGTTTTCTTAATAACGAGCAATGAGTTAAGACAAAGCAAAGACAATAATAGATTTTTAAGAAATGCGTTGCAACTCCTTACTTGTGCGTTTTCATCTTTAGTTATTTTGCTATGCATAGTGGCAAAATGAGAAAAATAGGTAGCCTTTGTCTTTATTTTATCCAGTAGAATGTATATGTACCTCTGTCGGTCATCAACACTGTAACAAGGACAACCTTTATATACAGTATTCAAGGTGAGGGTCTAGCAGAAGCCGTCTTCATCACATAACATTGACCTCTACTAGAAATAGAAAATCAATTATGGAAAAAGTGGGATAATGTGAATAATTTTAAACAATATATAAAGAATGTGGAGAGTAGTGGTACATTAAAGATTGAACATTACCATGAGGTTTTAATGAAATGTGTTACTAGTTACACTGCCAATGTGTGTTTTCCTATCTGAAATGGATTATTTTGTTAAGCGTAGTCATGAAATTAAGAAAAAAAATACATAAAGCGTTAAGTTTTTATGTGTCCAGTAGGATAAACAATATTCTTACAGGTCAGTTTCCAGCTGAGATCGTCTATATCGGGTATCGAAGACTTCTAAAACAGGTTTTAAAATCTGAGGGACTGAAATGAAATAAAGAAATGAATTTTAAGCTGCATCGCAGCGTTTGTATATGCGCCAACATCCACGGATTGGTTTTACTTGCTAACCTAAAATGTGTTGTTAACAATATGTTTCTGTTTCTACTGAAGGGGTCCAGTTGCACCACAGAAATGTGGATCCGATGTTTGTGGGGTTCGAACCCCGTTTGAAAGAGGATTTCTCTTGACCTTCCCAAGCGAAAAGTACTGGTCCAACCCAGGATCAGTCGAGAAGAATTTGTTGTTGTTGTATTGAGGTTTACCGTCGCTGCGATAGTATTTCAATCATATAGCGACGTCCAGCTAATTACAGGTGGAGGAAGACCCCAAATGCTCGGAGGCATCCGGTACCCGGGTAGAACCACCGACCTACCGCAAGCCAGCTGGAAGGCTTCCTCACATGAAAAATTCGAAGTCCCTACCCGGATTCAAACCGAGGGATTTGTTGTTGTTGTTGTATTGTATAAGAGTCGGACTTATAATAAGAAAAATAAGATTGAACCGAACGTTAACTCCTTATGTTGCTTTGAATATTCATGGAACTGAGAAAATGGATTTTCTATGTGGCCTTAATCATATACACCCAGTAGAAGGTCCAGGTGCCCATCTCAAGTCACCCACTGTATCTAGGACAACCTTAATCGTCTTCCAACACGTCGTTTACGAGAATCTACTAGAAAAGGAATATGGATGTATGAAAAAGGAACGCATATTTTTTTCTTTTTTACTTTTTGGCAGTTTCTTCTACTCTAATAGTTTTTAATTTGTTAATAGTCAATATCAACTTTTAAACTCTAAATAAGTTTTTAAGATGTAAGTGTGCGTTTCATGTTTATAATAAATTTAATATGCATAATGATGAATATTAGAGTGATGTTTGAAACCTGCATCCTGTATGTATCCAGTAGTTTCATGTGCACTTATCACCCATTCTCTACTAATCAAGACAGATTTTACATAACTATTCTTTCATGACACCACCAACTAATAGAAGCCGTTTTTATTATGTAATGATAACCTCTTCAAAAAATAGAAAATCTGAGTTTTAAAATCAGGAAAAATGAAGCTCAGCGTCAATCTTTTTAGAATTAAATGATATAAAACAAATAGAGTGTCGGTAACCATGGGGTTATAAGTACTGTGTAGCTAACCCCAAATAATATATGTGTTTACAATGTAAATGTGCGTTTTCATGTTTTTTTAATTATTTTTACATTTGCGGAAATGAGAAAAAGATTGTGGCCTTTGCCTTTATTTTGTCCAGAAGGTAAATGTTCCTTACCTGCGTTTCCAGGACAACCTTTAAATGCAGTTTTGGTCAAGGCCAGATCTTGCTGAAACAATATCGATCATATAACGATGACCTCTACTAGAGATAGAAAATGGAACACGAGAAACAGTGGGACTTTCAATTTCAATGCCACTGGCTGCTGTTTAGGATGATCTTTACTAGTATTAGAAAATAGTAAAAACTGAGGGACTGACATGAAGATCAGATTCCCAAGCGAAAAGTACTGGTCCAACCTATGAACAGTCGAAAGGGATTAGAATAAGTTGTAATTATTGACGTTAAATACTTTTAAAGTGAAGTAATTATTTTGCTATCCATATTGTTAGAAATGAGAAAATAAAGTGGCTAAAGTATATATATCAAGGAAAGGTTCACGTATCCAGGACAACCTCAACATTCCTCCAGCAAGTAGGTAACGATGGCCTCTACTAGTATAAGAAAATGGATGTTTGCAAAAAGCAAAGACATTGATGTTCTGGGTTGACTAATATGATTTATGTTTAAATCGTTTATCTTTTTACTTTAATTACAAGATATGCAGATATTAGATATGTCCCTCATACTCTAAATAATATCGAAAATTTTAATAAACGAAGTTAAAAATAAGTTTAAATTGAACATAAATTGGTTTGCTATCCATATTAATGGAACTCAAAAAATATATTTGGCCTTAAGCAATCCACGTACCCATCTCATTCGCCTACTACGTATTCAGGACAACATTGACAGTCTTCCAAGTAGGTAGCGAGTGGATAACGATAGCCTCTATTAGGAAAAGGAAAATGGATGAAATAAAAAAAATGACAAAAAATGAAATTCTTCGTAAATAATAATTTTAAAGAATTTTTTTCTTAATTCTCTTTTACATATTTAGATGTCTAGAAAATAGCAGCCCCTACTTTAATAAATTTTAATTACTTTTCTATGCATAATGATGAAAATTAGAATTCGAAAAGCCTATATTCTACGTGTGTCCAGGCACCCATGTACAGCATAAGCAGCACGTGAACTGCATTCGTTATGGTCCTAAGACAACTTCAGTTGACTGTAAGCGACCGGTTGCACATGGTTTGTCACACTGAACGCACGCCAGTATTAGAGCCCGAGAATATGTTTGACAGTTTGACCTGCCAAAAAGATCCTAAGGGATCATAATTTGACAAAATGATTGTAGAATTACTTGCCTTTTTGGAATGTGTCCCTTTTTATTTAGTGAACAAGAATATTAAGTGACTGCTTGATGGTTAAGGAGAAATGGACCTTAACGAAAACCTTAACTGAAGCCGACAAGAGGGTTATGGCAATATCTCCACTTAGAGTTGAAAACGAAAACAAATCCCACTTTCTTTTCTTTAAATAAGATTCTAGAAATAGCGACCCCTATCAATCTAAAGACTAGTTATTAGCATAGCTTCCTGTTTTAATGATGAAAACTAGAGTAAAAAAATCTTTGGCAGGAGGTCCATGTGCCATTGTTACACACCCACTGCTTATCAGAACAACATTCACAAATATTCTTACACCACACATGATGACGAATTGAAGTTATATCTACAAGAAATAGAACATATCTACAAGAAATAGAACATCTATGTTAAAAACGGGAAAAAAGGGAAGTTCCGTGTAAATATCTATGAACATAAATAAGTATATATTATAAATTATTTTTCTTAATTTGTATCGGTTTTAAAAGAAATTTGTTGTTGATACACCTTACTCTAATATTTCTGTCTATACAGGTCAATGTGCGTTTTCATGTTTATGAATTAATTGGTTATGAATAGTAGGGAAAATGAGAGAATATATGTAGCCTTTGTCTTTATAACGCCCCGTTTAAGTTATGTCCTTTTGGTTTTTCAGGGCAACTTTTGAATAATTTTCGTCAAGGTCAGGTCTTACTGAAACCGTCTATATTATGCAACGAAAGCTCTCCTAGAAATAAGAAATTGATCAAGGGAGACAAAAATAACGTTCATGATTTAATATTCTAAAGTTGTCAATATCTGCAGATTTCTGGATTTCTATATGAAAAGTGGAGAATAGTGGTACAGCATTGAAAAAAAACATTACCACCAGGTTTTAGTGAAATCTATTGCACGGTCAATACTTATTTATAATAAATGATTTTATGTTTTGTAATGAAATTTAGATAATAAAATATGTACAGTTTCCAGCTTTTTTTCCAGTAAAAGGTCAGCCACCATCATCCGAGTATCCAGTGCAATCTTCACATGGTCTTCATACATGTCAGGTTCCAACTAAGGCCGTCTTTATAAGGTATTGTTGAATCTACTATAAATAAAAAAAATGGACGTTAAAAAAGGGAACAAAAAGTAGTTAATCTAAATGATATTCAAATGTCCTATGTAAATATCTAGCTATTAATTACATTGAATAGTGGGTTCTACAGCCTTGGGAAACATTACAAACGGGCTTGATTAAGTTAGTTCTTACTCTCATGTTTCTGTGTTGACATTGTCAATGTGTGTTATTCCATATTATGCATAATGATAAAAATGGGTTTGAACACCGTTGGTGGCAAAGATTTCACGACACTGCCCTATACAACATACTGGTCCAACGCAGGAACAGTCAAGAGGGATTAGCATTAGTTGTATGAACTTGTTTCCCAATCGACTGAATTAAACTATTTTGCTATGCATAGTGATGTACCTTGGGGGGAAATATGTATCCTTAAGCATGTACGTCAAGTAGAAGGGTCCAAGTGCTCATCTCTGTCGCCAAGTGCGTATCTAGAAAACCTACATAGTCTTCAACGGGTCGGTAACGATGGCCTCTATTACAAAAAGCAAATGAATTTATTTTAAAAAAAACGAAAACAAATTTGTTCTGGGTTGCCTAAGATTTTTTTTACAAAAAAGTATGTATTTTTTTTTCTTTTTATTTCAATTTACATTATTAGATATATCTAGAAATTTCAGTCCCTTTCAGTTTAAACAATAATTTACAAGTTGTGCGTTTTCCGTTTATAATAAATTATTTTGCTATGCATAATGATGAAAATTAGAGGCATATATTAAGCCTTTTTCCGTTGCTCTTGTCACGCAGCCACTGATTATCATAAAATCGGTGAAAATGATTTTCAGCGTAAGCCTCTATGGATTTGAATGAGTATATCAAATAATTAGTATTCTTCATATCAAACTGAAGGATAGTGTGGGTATTCAGCCTGGAGCAAATACAGTTATAGGGTTTTAAGAAATGTGTTGCTGCTCCTTACTCTAATATTTCTGTATTTACAATGTAAATGTCAGTTTCCTTTTTTAGCTCACCTGAGCACAACGTGCTCAAGGTGAGCTTTTCTGATCGCCTTTTGTCCGGCGTCCGTCGTCCGTGCGTCCGTGCGTCCGGCGTCAACAATTGCTTCAAACAACATCTCCTCCTAAACGGCTTGGCCAATTTGAAAAATATTTTGCAGGAATGTTCTACTAAAGTTTTATAAATGGTTCTGGTCCATTGCATAATTAGGTCACAGGAGCTAAAAATAGATTATAAAAATGCAAACTTTAAAAATCTTCTTCTGCAAAACTGCAGGGTCTAGAGTTTAGATATTTGGTGTGAAGCATTGTCTAGTGGATGCCTACCAAGATTGTACAAATCATGACCCTGGGGTCAAAATTGGCCCCGTCCAAGGGGTCACTTGATTTTACATAGGTTTAAAAAGGAAAATCTTGAAAAATCTTCTTGTCAGAAACCACAAGGACTGGAGCTTAGATATTTGGTATGTAGCATTGTCTAGTGGATGTCTACAAAAATTGTACAAATCATGACCCTGGGGTCAAAATTGGCCCCGCCCCTGGGGCCACTTTTTTAATAGGAAAATCTAGAAAAACTTCTTGTCAGAAACCACAAGGCCTGAGCTTAGATATTTGGTGTGTAGCATTGTCTAGTAGATGTCTACCAATATTGTACAAATCATGACCCTTGGGTCAAAATTGGCCCCGCCTCTTTACATAGGCTATATCATATAGGAAAACTTCTTGTCAGAAACCACAAGGCCTGGAGCTTAGATGTTTGGTGTGTAGCATTGTCTAGTGGATTTCAACAAAGATTGTACAAATTATGACCCTGGGGTCTTGTTCCACAATCGACGTAAAATAAATAAGTTAAGTCTAAAACAAACCAATCCTTATCATATCTGTGAAAATGCTGTGCTAGTTAGTATGCTCTAGTTGGCAAAAAAAAAAGAGCAATGGTTATCAGGTGAGCGATTAAGGGCCATCATGGTCCTCTTGTTTTAAAATTAATTTGCTATGCATAGTGGTCAAAATGAGAGAATACATGTAACCTTTGCTTTCATTTTGTACAGTAGAAGGTAGATGTGCCTTTATCTGTCATCAACTATTTATCCAGGTCAAACTGGTCAGGATCCAGCTTAAGCCATCTTCAAGTAACGATGACCTTTTCTAGAAATAGAAAAATAGGTAATGAGAAAACTATATAAACAACTCAAAGTTGCTTAGCACCATTAGTACACTAGCAAAATGAAACATTTCAATCCTGAACTTGAAAGTATTTTTTGCTTATTATAATGAACCTTTAGCGCATTACATCATTTATTTGAAATTGGGTCTTTTATTAACATTTTAAGTTGAAAACAACTCTATATTTAGATAATGTTGAATTTAATAAGTGGAAATTAGAATAGAAAAAATCTGCTATTTTGTTGCTTTGATATCTCAAAATTAAGATTTATATTTTGAGATGTTTGCATTAATCAAAGGTTTAGGTTTGTAAAGGATGGTTGTGAAATCTCAAGATATAAGGACAAATATAAGAGAAGTTATGGCCATTTCAAATAAACAGTGACACCTGATATGTGGTGCTTAGCAAACTCTTTTCGAAAAAAATAAAATTTAAATGAGATATAAAGAACAAATTACTATTTTGTTTTTAATTTGTAGCTGAAAAATTGAGAGTATAAGTACATCATAGTATTGCCTCCGGGTTTTAGTTTTAAAGAACTATTTTGTGATGCTAAGTGATAAAACTAAGAAAAAAGTAGCCTTCGGCCTTTTGCATGTCAAGTAGCACAGTCATCCTTCGCTGATCCAGGACAACCTTCACATAGAGTCCTCCGCTGATCCAGGAAGCCTATTAAGTTACCGATAATTTCTATTGAAAATAAAAAAATGGACGTTTAAGATTTGGGGACAAAACGAAGTTCGGATTTAATCTAAAAGGCTATGTAAAGATTTATAATATCTGACTTATAAGTTAAATTGAAATATAGGAGAGAAACATTACTATTGGGCTTTAATGAAATGTGGTGCTAGTCCTTAATCTAAGAAGAATCACAAATCGAAATTAATTTCAAACTGAAGTTAAATCTTAGTACTAACATGCCAGACTGCGGGTCCAAATCGACATTAAATAAAGTTGAAATTTAACTTTAATTATTTTTATATGTATAATGATGAAACTGAGAACAAGAAAATGTGTTTGAGAGACTGATGCTCCGCCGGGATAGGGCCAGAACCAAATATTTGCTTATACTTTTAAAAGTTTATATAATGATGAACATTTGTTTAAGATTCATGATGATGTGCAGTTACCTTTATAGAAAAAAAAAACAACTAAAAAAAAAATGTAAACCTGTGGCAGAATAACCAATTTTACCAGATCACAGCCATAAATTAAATAAACACTGCCAGTAAATAATCCATATCATGGTGTACATATATGTCAAGTTTAGGAAGAGGAAGATGTAAAATCATCTTCATGGAAAAAGCTTAAACGCAAATGCAGAATGAACAACTTTACCATGTTCATCCAACCTTAAAAAAGGCAGCCAAAATTTGCATAAATTTGATATCTTCATGGAAAAAAAGTTAAAAGAACAACCAATTTTAACATGTTCATCCAACCGTGAAATATAGTTCATAGCCATAAATATACATAAATATTAAAAAGGTCACATGATGTACATGTGTACCTAGTTTTATAAAGAAGTGAAGTCATCTTCTTAGAAAAAAAAAGCTGAAACGCAAAGATAAACCTGAGGTGTGACGGACAGACGAACGCACGCACGCACAGACCGAAAATCTATATGCCCCCCCCCCCCCACCCAACGGAGTTGGCGGGTCATGAAAATATATTTGACCTTAAACATGTTTGTTCAGTAGAAGGTCCGCGTGACCATCTCAGTCATTCACTGCTTATCTTATAAGTCAGGGTGTAGCGGAGTACTATATAAATAAAAAATGGGCGTTTAAAAATTGAATGACTAAAAAGAACCTCAGATTTATTATAAATTAAATACATTTAAAAGAAAAGAATTACAAGAAATTTAAATCATTTGTATATACATTACTTACGACATTTTTTATGAAATCATTGGCTAGTTTTTCTTACCGTTAATGTGTTCAAACTATTTTTCTTCTGCTTATAAAGAAGGGCTCAATGGTCAAGTGGTAACATACCCAACTGCGGGAACCGTCGAAAAGGGATTGGAATAAATTGTAAACTTCTCTTTTCCAAAGTTACTTTAAATAAATTTAAACTAAACTTAATTATTCTGCTATATGCACATTTATCGAATAAAAATATATGTAGCCTTTAGCATGTGTACCCAGTAGAAAATCTATGCGCCGATCAGTCACTCACTGCGTATCCAGGACAAACTTCAGTCTTACAACAAGTCGGTTTCGATGGCCTCTACTAGAAAATGAAAATGGATGTATGAAAAAAAGCGACAAAAACAAAGTTTTGAGTCGACTAAGATTATTTAAATGATTATTTAAAACACGCATAAATATATTTCTTAAATGTTTTTGACTTTACATTTTAATAAATGATAGTTCTAAAGTCAACATTGTGTGTTTTCCGTTTAACTTATTTTTTTGGAATGCATAATGATGAATATTAGAGCAATATGTTTAGCCTCTTTTCTTTATATGTCCAGTAGTATATCCATGTGCTCTCATCACTCATCCGCTGCTAATCAGTAAAAATTTAAATAAGTTTCTTACATAACCCCACCGTCTTTATCATGTAAAGGTGATCTCTACAAGTAAAAGAAAATACAAATGTATCGAAAAATGAAGTTGATGTAAATATTTATAAATATAAGGTAGTATAAAGAATAATCGTTCTTAATTTTGAACTGAAAAGTGTGGATATAAACAGAGCAAAGACAATCATCGGCTTTTAAGGAAATGTGTGACCACTCCTTACTCATATTTACACTGTTTACAATGTTATTTTGCGTGAACCTGTATAGTGGTGAAAACGAGAAAAAATGTGTAACCTTTGCCTTCTATTATCCTTGCGTATCAAGTTAGCGTCAGGGTTATATTCTAGCTGAAACCGTCTTCACGTAACAATGCCCTTTACTAGAAATAGAAAATAAATCCCGAGTGACGGCAATTGACGCAAAAATGAAATAAGTAGCTTTCATGATGTGTCATTTTCACTAAATGTATCCAGCTAAGGTCTTTTTTTTTTTGGGGGGGGGGGGGGGGGGGGGTAACGTTGACTTCTACTAGAAATAGAAAATTAATTTTAAAAATGGAGGACAAAATTGAAATCTAGAGTTAATCTACATGATTTCAAATTACTATGTAAACAACTTTCTTTTAAATTTTAATGAAGTGTGGCGCTAGCCCTTACACTTAAAATGGTGTTTGTGTTAATGTTATGCATAATGATTAAAAAATCCTTCATGATGATATGTCTGTTTACCTACTGCATATCCAGAACAACCTTCATATATAGCTTTCCTGCAAGTCGGAGTAGCTGACACCGTGCTTGTCGTTTAATGATGAGCTCTACTAGTAACAGAAAAATAGAGTTTAAAAACTGAGGGACTAAAGTTAATCCTAGATTAAATCTAGATAAATCATAAATAAATTAATGTCAAGCTGAAGGTCAAGTATGTATTTTTCTGTTTATAATGAAGGACGCCATGGTCCAGTAGTAACATACCCCACTGCGGATCCGAAGTTTGAGAATGTGAACCCTGTTTGAACGCAAGCAATTTTTACGATCTTCCCAGGTGCAAAGTATTGGACCATACCAGGATTCGTTGATGAATAACTTATTTCTCAGTCGACGCTAATATTAGTTTAAAGAGAACTAATTCTTTTGCTATGCCTTAACTACGTGTGACCAGTAGAAATTCGATGTGCCCATCTCAGTCAGCCACTTTGTATCCAGGACAACCTTAACATAGTATTGCAATAGGTCGGTAACGATAACCTTTAACAGAAAAAATGGATGTATGAAAAATAAAAACGATTCCAAACACCGAAGTTCTTGGTCAACATAAATGAATAAAAAAGGATTATTTAAAGAAACATATTTATTCTTTCCGTTTTGTCTTATTAATTTACATTAGATTTAATATAGAAATGACTGTTGCTATTAAATGTGTTAGAGACGGGCTATTTTCTTCGCAGCAGATACTAAATATATTGCCATATGATCGGGAATTTTACTTGTTCTTACTGAGAAAAATATATACATGTCAAGCCTACAATGTACTATAGAAATAGATCTGCATCATTCCACCAGTCAAACACAGGAGACGTCTCCACGAATCTACACTAGGATACCACAAAACCGAGTTAACTATAAAACAGTCTCAAAATATCTCATAAACAAATCTGCATTACACTACCGCTAACAAAGAAACAACAACGATAAAATAGCAATAGCACGCAAGAAAAACTTGTAAACACAAAGACGAGCTAATAAAAACAACGGCGTCGACCAAATATAATCCACAAAACCCAAATGCAACAAAACACAATCTAAAACCACCAAATGGCAAAAAGGTAACCACAACCCAAAGAGTACATCGAAGGCTTCACATATTTTTTCAAAAACCAAACATTGAAGATATTTTACATCTGCTGGAAAAAAAATAACCTCTCTGAATATACTGATTGAACATGCTGACAATTACAATTTTAGCTCCACATCAAAAAATAAATCACCAAGTTCAGAGATGTCATTTGATTGCAGTTACTCTCTCTCTAGTGCTGATTAACTAAGGAACATCTAACCAATGATAAATAAACATGTTGATATGTGAAAAATAATACATTGAAACAGACATTGAACAAAAAGCAATATTTTTTATCATATTAGCTGATAAAAAGATTAGGAGAAGAAATGTTTACCCATATGTAGTAAGCATCAGCATGCATGCACCTAATTTGTGAATGCAAATTTTGTTCATACTCACAGCTCCTGATCAAACGTACGTCCCCTTCAAACATTTTCTTCAACCCTCTAAAAGACATTGCCTGATGTAAATAACTACCAAAAATGAAATGCGCAAAGTTATGTCAACATTGTCACATGATTATCAGTAAGGCGTAATAAAAAAGTTACCTGTTTCCACTAACCCGCTATTACGGTTTCAAAACAGTTTTTCGTCACTTTCTGTAAGAAATAAGGTAAAAAAAATGCCAACCTACCGACCCTCTTCTTTTCGGAGATGTAAGTGGAAACAATCGACTTTTTGTTTTTAAAGTATTGCATATACAGACACACATGTCATACAGGAAATGCAGGAAGATACTGTCTTAAAGTGTTTTTGTATGAGGAGTTTACGTCGATGAGACAGTGTTTCAATTATACAGATTATATTTGAAGTACCGAAGTTCTACAAGGCATTTGGTTAATTTCTTTGCTATCATTATACCCTTAGTATTAGTTCTATAGTGCTTACCCTGAAAACCTGTCTACATCGGTACCTGGTACATTTAGCGGGCCTTCCTAGTATTGTTTGGTAAACACCACAGCTTAAGGCACTGCTGAAAGTTAGATTTACCCCGCTGAGAAAATCAACTATCAAACAACTTTAATGTGTATTAATGATGGTTTACTGTTACAAATCTTACAGCTTACAGCTCATGGTCACAATTAAACTAATAGCCATGATCTAATACAATACCTTATGTAGGTCATGTATCATCAGAATACTTAATCGTGATGCCATTGTACTTGCTTCAGATACGTCTCTTATAATACGGACTTTGCATTGAACATACTCGTACTGGCAAATTCATAGAGGACATAGAACATTTGATTCAAACGCACCATTAATTAAGCAGGAATATAGTAATCTTACATTTAAAGTGGTGTATTTTAATGACAACACTAAATCCAATCTTGAGCAAACCATTATAGGGCTGTAGTCTCCGCTGGTCTACAAAGATGATGGTTCCAGTCATGGCCTCTTACTGCTGAAAAAGCTCAAGTCGTATGCATGTGTTTGGTTTTAAGATCCTATCAACAATATTTCAGTCATTAGGGAAATTTGGTCCACTCGAGACCGACAGTTTTGTCACACTGTGACATCATGCCATATTTAAGTTTAATACTATGAAGGCTATTCGTTGCCAAATATCCAGCTTGTAATCATGACAATTTATACTTCGGTTCAACTTAACAGATTTGTAAAAGTATAAACGTTTATCCGAGAGGTACATATTGTGCTCGTATTGTGCTTTTTGATTATCTCGATTTAACTAATAGCGTTTTTACTTCAAGAATGTTATTTGGTAACATGCAGCTAAGATAAAGTGCAAATAATATTTATAATTTTTCAAACTCAAATTTACGAAATGTACGACGACATACACGACACCACGTTTTACGCAGTACATCACGACGTTCGAGAATGGAGCCGCAATCAGATAACACTCTCAGGTGTACAACTGCATACTTGACTTTTACATTTCTACGCGATTAACATTTGTAGACGATTTTGCAACTTCCATATATGGCAGTATCACGGAAATAGGCGAAGATTTAAAGGCGGAGCCAAATTTCACGAGCGGAAAATAAAGAGAGGTAACTCTTACACCATAATAAATCGGTAAGGTACAGAAAGATTTCGTATTTACCCGAGTCTGAAAATGATACTTTGTAGACACAATAATTTTATATACATCCAATTGTTAATCATTATACTTACCTTTGGACTCTTTAATGTATACATGATAAAATGAAAACGAAAAACAAAATATGGTTGAAAAAATGTTATGTAGATCTATGAAAGGGAAGTTGCATTGTACAGACATTTAAGCATCATAATTTTTGTTTTAATTTTACTAACGTTATAAGTGAATATTAAGAAATGAAAGCTTTTCATTAGAAACTGCATAGATTTTTTTCTCTTTTTTCTTATCCAGTCATACCCTAGTATTAAGGTTATATTTGTGATATAGTAATTAAATGTTACTTAATATTACTGGGAAAGGCAGCAGCCAGAATTTGGCCCGTAAAAATTATTGTATAGATCTATCTGTAGCAAATATTCCATCTGTAAAGCAGTAACTTAACTGAACCTTAAATATCAATTTGACTTATTCCTTCTATAAATATATTTGTTTTGCATAAAAAATCTTGATTTATAGTCAAGCAGTAATTTTTACTGTCTGGAAAAAAGCAAAACATTAAGAGTCGGATTAAGACACAGACAGTTGATGGCATGTAACATGTGTGTATTTTCTTAAAGAAATTAATCAATCTGCAGGTATGTATATGAACAAACAGATTCAAAATAATATTGGAAGTCAGACACTTTTTTTTGCATTTAAAATATTAATATACTAGGTGACAGCAAAGGATCAATCTTTATTTACGCATGGGATATCTTATATCTTTATAGAACATCTCCTGATAAGACATAATGAATACTTCAACTTGAACTTTATGCTACTAATAGTCAATATTGACTACTTAAGGCACCTTAATTTTGGATATGTTCTTGAATTGTTATTCAAAGAATTGAGTCCGGTACACCTCAGCTCTGTTTGTGAAAATTATGCATTGTTTTTCTGAAAATTGTGAATAAAAAATCGATTTTTTTTTATGAAAGTGGCATTGAGCGCGAATTCATAACACCAGTAATGGCAGTGGCTTTTGAAAAAAGCTCAATTGTGGTGAAGTGGGTTCTCATATCATGTGGCTTTGGTGGCTCGACTAAATACATACAATGGCACTCATGCAACTGAAACACATGATGTTTAGTAAATAATTGTGATACTGTTTAATTCTCAATGCATTTACCTTGAATGTGTAGACTTACACACTGCAACACTTCCCTTATTCGTTGCACGGGAGATAACTGCGTGGAGATTTGTCAGTCGTCGGAAAATATCGAAAGTGAGCGGACAATTACGTTTATTTATGATGATGTAGTGGGCGGGGAAATGGTGGAGCTTATTTATCAACATTGCAAATGTGTATACCTGGATTAAGCTGAGCCGAATCATGATGGTCGGACAATGTAAATTTGCGAGCGTTAAAGTAAGAAGGCGTTTTGTAGTTTATCAAAATGCATTTTGTTGAAATACGTATTTACAATGTTGCATCGGCAAATTCAGTCCAAGAATGTACCTCTGGAGTCTAAATACTAAGACATTCAAATGAATTGTGTATTTTGTCGGAAAATTAACTGTTCAACTCAGATCAACAAGGCTGGATTTTTGGCAACGAATAGCCTCCATATAATACACGAGTACCAAGTCGCATCATCCTAACATTAACCCACTAGAACTATCCTTATTTGTTGAGCACCAAACACGAATAAGGTATACAAGTACAATTTTAGGGACCTAAGTAGGTATCCTCAATCAAAATTATTCGTAGCAGGATACAGTTAAAAGACGATGAAAGGCAGCAGAACATTGGACCAAAACTACTCAAAATTCAGTGTATGAAATGAAAACAAGATATTTAATTCATACAATACGGAACTAGTGTAATGAAATCTAGAATAATAATACAATATATACAATATATGTCGATTGCAACCGTGCAATACATATGGCATACTATTATATGGTTTCCGTACAGATTACCAGTGTTACACGTGTCGTTTGGGGCTTCCAAATAACAACGCGTTTTAGGGTGTGGTTCGTCTTTTATTAGTGACAATATGTGTGAATATTGAACATTTGAAACAAATCGTGGCCTGATATATATATATATATATGAAATGAAATATTACAATTACATCATATATATATATCTCACACACATTAATTACATCTCACAATAATTCATTGGCCACTCTACATTATTAATATTACATAAATCTTAAAATTTAAGAGGATGCTTGTGGCTGAAATTTGCAGCTAGACTATAATTACAACTTTTACATAGTAAGGGATTAAACAAAATATATTTCTCCTTAAACACAAATCAAACATACAGTCTATTACAATATATCACTCACCAGTGTGTGGCACTGTCCATAGTTTCGATTTCTCTTACATTGCCAGACGATTAACAGCAATTTGGAAGATCTGAACTAAAAATAGCATGCCAAGAGAAAGGGTAGCTAATGTACCATTTTAGCCATTGTTAGAATAATTATAATTACCAATACCATCATTTAGATCACAATTAAATTAATTGAACTTTTACTTACATTCAACTTAAACACTACGGTAAATATGATCACTAATAATTAATTAGCCACAATAATCCTGAATGCTAAAACAAACTAAAAGTAAAAACACGAACCTCTCTGAGCCGGTACAACCAATAGGACCAGGATAAGCACAATGCCTCACTGGTCATTTCAGACAAACCCCATCACCTTAAAACTTAAATACCAGTGAAGCGGAACGGTGCCTCGTCCAATAAAATGATAGCTATTTTAAAAAACAGAAAACATGCCAAATGATATCCAATCATTACCACTCACAACTTCTCACAATCAAGTAAACCAAACATGCCAAGCATGACCTGCCAAATCTTAATTACAGTACTTAAATAAACACAACACCCTGTCACACCAGCAAACATTTATTACATTGTCAGTGATTTTTCTTTGTTGACTTTGCCGTTTTAGATTAGTAGTTTAATATTAGTTGTTACTATTTGTAGTGTTAAGTGACAATGTATTGAACATGAACACATGTGGAAAGTTTTTAATTTCACATCTTTAATACTTATTGGAATAAGACATGTTGAAATCATTTAATTAACCTCAACAACAACAAAAATATTAAACAAAATTTCTAAATCGAAAAGGGGGCATTGAATTTTAGGGTTACTCGCTTTTGAAATGGGTTCCCTTTTCGATAATGACCAAGTATTCCAAGCGATTAGTGAATATGGCTGACGGCTTTAAGGAAACGGACTGAACGCCGACATCTTTAAATTTAAGCTGAGCACTTTTATTCATATGAAATTGCAAGGTTCCGCATTCAGATATGGAACAGACTAATGAAACTATTTGTGAATAGAGGTTTATCTTAAATTTAGAAACATTGCAAATGCATCAATTCTTAGCGTTTCAAAATATCTAATTTCTAACAATTTGCTTCACCAAACCCTTTTAAAAACAAACATATGATGTTACCTGCCAGTAATACCCGAAAGGGGAGTTTGTGCAGTATATATAGATAGATAGATATGATGGTAGAGTCTTATAATTTAGTTTCATGCTGCAAAAGGGGTACTTTTTAATTTTATTTTTTCCTTAATGCTTACATATAAAAGTTTCTAAAAGTTGCTTTATGGAATATTTGGATTCTTATTACTCACATTTAAATTGTATCCTTATTATGAAAATTGTCTAACAGAACACAGAAGATCAGGATAGGCAATACTATATCTTCAGTCAGAGGTCCTGAGCGGAATCCCTCAAGATTCTGTTTTAAGGCCGTGACTTTTCGTTTTATTCATTAACAACTTGCCAGACGTTGTATATTGTCATTTTTTTTTTGCGGATGATACTAAACTGTACTCGTCAGTCGTCAGTGAAGAAGACTTGTTTCAAACTTCAAAGAGATAATGGACAGCCTATCTAATTGGTTTAACAAAAGTATTCGTAAGTTTAATACTAGTAAATGTAAATCTATGCATATAGAGCGACATAACACTAGACATGTATACCATATGAAAGTAGATGGACTGAATGTTAATATATCTCGGATCTCTGAAGAAAAAGACCTTGGTGTTCTATTTGATGAACGAATGGAATTTTATATTCATGTGTCAGCTATTGTTATTAGAGCAAATCAGAGTTGGTTTAATAGGGAGCTTTGACTATTTAGACAAGGACATGTTTTTGATTTTATACAAAACACGGATTAGTACGCTACTGTGATATGGTCACCACGGTTGAAGAAAGATATATAGTTTTCATAGAACAAGTACAGAACAGAGCAACTAGATTGATAGAAAAATCGTCATTTATCATATGAAGATAGGGTGTTAAGGACTCCCTACTTTATCTACCGAAGAGAGAGATCTGATATGATTCAACTGTTCAAAGCAATCATCATCAAGAGTATAAAAATGATAAGAGGTCATGACAAAAAAAAAAAAAAAAAAAAAAAATAGAGAAAAGACACTATAATCTTAAATCGACAATGATCACTTTCATCCCAACCTGGCAAAGGAATTCATAAAAGCAGTTCTGTGAATACTTTTAAAAACAATCTTAATGTAGACAAGGGCAATTCAGTGGATGATTTTTATTCATAAGTATATGAAACTATAATAATAAAAGATATCAACATATCAGTTAACATTTAAAATGAATATAAACCTGAAAATACATGAAGTCTTAAGTATGAATATTTACGAATGAACGTACACGTTACATACAATATTACAATACCATTTTTTGCTTTACAATACCATTGTTTGCTTTACAATACCATTTTTTGCTTTACAATACCATTTTTGCTCCCTTTTTTAATTTCTAATTTCTTTGAATTTCCGTATATTATATAAACTATTTGTGCGGTTTCAAAAACATCTCAGTTTGGCCTTTCCTATGTTCATTATGTTTTATAGGTCATTACATTACTATCGGAAGTGCAATCAGCTAAAGTAAGAGTTTTATTTATTTTTTTTACAAACACTAGAAACAATTGTTATTTTCTTTGAGCAGAGTTTAATCTGACCTTCAGTAAGTTAAGAATTTCAGGTGTCAATCGGAAAACTCAATAATTACGATTATTAAAATCTTGCAGAATATATAAATTTGGCATAATTAGTGTTTGATATGGTATGGATTTTACTAATAAAGATGACTTGTGAAGGGAAAGGTCGTTTTCTTACTATATTCTAGAATCATTTAAAATTAGATCATTTCCAACTCCACGAATGCAAGACTTTTCATAAAGAAATAGAAATGTTTTGAAAATGGTCGGGGAGTGATAGACTGATTGGCTGCCTCTTTGATTCTAAAAATGTCCCGTGTAATTAAAATGTGTTCTAATACCTAGTAAAGATCTCACGTACCTTTTCGAAGCGATAGACGCCATTTTGTTCAACTCCGTCCAAACTCAGGTTGAAATTGCTTGTCAATACCTTCTAAAACACCGTGTTTCCTTATGTTGATACACTGCCAGTTGAACGTATGAGTCGGATATTGACTTTTCATATCTTGGCGTCCGCAGTTAAAAAATATAACTTTAAAATGTCAACCGCCGTCTTCAGAGTCGCCCACTGCAATACAGTCGAGCGCGCCTTTTCCCCATTCGATTCGCACGAGAATATTGAGTGATCACGTGAATATTGAGCTATCGTGATAGGAAAATTTCGGACATCCTGCAGTTATCCACACCACAGAGGTTCCGTGCGGGGGATATTGAATAACATGTTAAGATCTTTATTTCAGTTTTATCCACTACTAAGCATATCCCGTGAAGTACCCCAGGCATTGTAAGCACTTGCTATTTTCCGATGGAGGCCCTGCTTAGGGGATTTCCATTTTATTGTTGGTTTATTTTGTTGGATTTTACGTCCCACCGACGATATTTCAGTCATCTGTATGAGACATATAGTGCTACCTCATTACGATATCACACCGTAGACAAGTGGCATGATACCACACCCAGTCAAATTATCCTGACACAGGGTCAACCAGTTCTTTAACACCATTTTATTACAAAATCTATACTAAGCACTGTATTTTTCTTTACAGACCAAAATTAAGTTTCAATTTATTTATTATTATTATTGTTTGTTTGGTATTACTCTACATAGGTATTTCATGAAAATAATGAAAAAAAAAAAAAAAAAACTCCCGTCGGCTCAAAAAAATAAATAAATGTGTATCTGGTAACATGACAAAAACAGCAACACAAGGGGATTGAGTCTTTAAGTTGGCATTTTAATTGTTAGTACCATGTTCATATAATATGCACTGTACGTCGTGTTTAATTGTTCTATACCAAATTACTGATTTATTAATTTGACTGTAAGAGTTAATCAAAACACTCCATATCTTAATTTATTTATTTTTTTCAAAAAGTTTACGAATTTCACTGGGGTATAACAAGAAAATGTTTTTTTTATATCTGGCTTAATTACTTTTCCGGGATAAAGTATTTGGAAATCTGTGGAGGAATCTGAAAACGTTTTCAAGGAACCCTACCTGAGAATATAAAAACGTTTTCAAATTCCTGGCGGGGGAGCGTTCTCATATTCTCGGCGGGCCACTTGAAATCGGCCACTTGAAATTATAGATCCATAACCTTTAAATGTGCATATTTAACAAAACATTACAAATATATTTTACAACAAGTAAGGATATAAACAAAGTCTACTGTTAATGTGTCCAATGTCTGTGTGTAACGTTCATTATACATGTTGTAACCAGATTAAAAGGTCACCACATAGATCCGGGCGTATTGTATTAATCATTCAGTGACCTTTCTTCGGCAATCGTCCGAAGTAAAACACGTGGTTTCGAATCTAGCTCAGACCACAAATTGTGTTCATATTTTTTTTAAAATTTTATGCTTAAAAATCTACAACATGCAAATCACACGATTTTATCGACATTATTCTGGTTAGACGAGATGCTTTACTCAACAGGATTTAAAGAAGAAGAAGAAGAAGAAGAAAATACATAAAAAACAGCAATTCAACAAAATATTAATTCATCCACTTTCAATGCAAATAATTAAAAGAAAATTGATAATTGAAAATAATTATGAATTTAAAAGGCATCGAGGATTCGATCCTGCAACTTCGTGATTATAAGATCGCTGAGCTTACCACTGGGACATCCTGACTTATTTATTCGATGATGCAAACCATACTAGTATTGAAAACAAATGTCTAGATTATCATAAACACGGAAACTAACGAAGAGCATCCCGGAGATTAATCAGTCTAAGGTCAATATTGCCTGACAATATCTACCTATGGGAGGCAATTTGAAATAATTACACCGGTACGTTTTTTTATGAAAATCCCGTGCAAAACATGGCAGCACGATAATCAGTTGCAGGTCACTCGTAATGTTGGTTATGGTCTTATCTTGAATAATACAAATTTCCTTTCCCGATCGACATGATATAAAATAGTTTATATTACGTTTATATTAGTCATCTAACAGTTATAGTTTTAATGTGCATTACTATGGACATATTTACCAACATGATCCACAACACAACTAGCACAAACTCATTTTGATATATTAGACTGCCAGTCAGATTAATCAGTTGGTGACATATTGATTTAACGGGTCACTGTCAACCCAAAGTGGATGGGGGTGGTGAAAACATGTTTTTTTTGTTGTTGTTTTTACAGTATATCATGTTATTTTCTCAGTTTACAAATTCATTTCATATAAGAGAATACAGTTTGCAAAGAGGTTTCAGATTTGGCCTCACATTCAAAGAAAATATTAATTGTAACATATTCATCTTGCATGCACTCAATCAACACTGTTTGCTGTCTTGGCTGAAAAAAACGCTGTCTTCCGAGGTACTACTACTACGAGGTACTACTATCGGGTATGTTAACATTGTATTTTGAATTCTCTCTCTCTCTCTCTCTCTCTCTCTCTAGTAATTCAATAATTTTGTCTACATGGGATTTTTTTGCATCTCGCGTTAGACACTTGACTGCATAATATCACATCTCGTCACATTATCCTGATACTGGGTCGGTCAGATTTGGACGTTATGTGCTAAGCGTCCATCATAAGGGAGATACACCAGTACAATGTTGAACGGTTTGGTATATCAAAACCACGATGTCCTGGTTAGGTGGCGGACGCTCTAACCAATCGGCCATCAGGGCCAGTCTGTTTGAGAGGAAAAAGTATTTAGTGTGTGAGAGAAATAACAAATTTAAATGTATTTTCGAACAGAACAATGGTACGGATTACTATGTTACGCGGAAGTAAATACTGTTTTAGAAGCAGACGAATATAACCATGGTAAAGGGAATAGAAATTATCATAATTATATCTTAGTATTACTTCCGAAATGTATTAGTAATTAAAAAACTGTCAAACACTAGTTTTTTTAGTTTTTTTTTAAAAATATAAGATTTTCGAATACATAAATTTACTTAAGGTTGTCCGCCCCTAATGAAATAAGGGGCATCTATTTGAAGAGTAATTATTTTTAACTCACATGAGCACAACGTGAACAAGATGGCCATGTGTCCGGCGTCCGTCCCGTCCGTGCTTCCGTTGTCATCAATTAACTTATAACATCTCCTCTAAAACCGCTGAATGGATTTTGACCAAACTGCACTAACTGATTGACCCTTATGAGATTCCCTTTCAACATTGTTCAAACTTGTTTTTATTGGTTGGAAAAGTAGGTCACAGGAGCTAATAATAAATTTTAATCATGCAAACTTCTTCTCCAAAACCGCAATGTCTACAGTTTTGATATTTCGTGTGAAGCATCATCTAGTAGACCCCTACCAAGTTTCAAATCATGACCATTGGGTCAAAATTAGCCCCGCCCCAGGGGTCACTTGATTTTACATGGACTTATATCTTAAAAGTCTTCTTGTCAAAAACCACAAGGCCTTGAGTTCAGATATTTGTTGTGCGTAACGTGTTCAAGGTTTGTTATCCTGGTGATCACGTGTCCGTTGTCCGTCGTCACCGTCGTCATCAGTAAAAGAAACCACTGGATAGAAAATGACAAAACTTGTAATAAATGATTCTTGGCTGGCCTTTCACAAAAGTTGCTAAAATAAATTTGATCCATACAGAACTCTGGTAATCAACATAATTTTTATTTTCAAAAAGTATTCTCCTCTGAAACCAATGCTTACAATGTTTCTGACGAACTCCGGAGCAGTAGACTCACTGCAATACTGAGTTACCACGTGACCATTCAATTATAG
>CM037785.1:37247010-37297010 GCA_021229015.1 Solen grandis
AGTAAGTTTACAAACATTGTCTTTACACGAGTCCTTCTGAAATAAAACATAAATGTTATGTACAATGGTGATAAAAGAAAATATAATAACAACAACAAACAAAATAAAAACAAGTCTTACGTTCCTAATAGAAGTCACTATGCATATTTATGCAGGTGATGATGGTAATGATGAAAATGATGTAAAAAGTGCTGATGAGAATGGAAGAGGGATTGTCTGCTTACATATCATTGAAAATATTTTTTTAGATCTCTGAGCAGAAACCCAATGTTAACATCAAGAATAAGGATCAAAGCGTAGTATTTGATACATTAATAGCAAACGATTTGTACATATCAGTCGGACGTTTACGCATATATACCTCTTTGTTCAGTGATGTCCATGCTATTTTTTGACATGTTAATAGTTTGACAAACTTAGTTATAAATGTATGAAACATATTGATCAAGTTCCGATACCCGAAACAAAGAATAATAATTAAAGGCATTGGATGAAATAATGATGAAGCAACCTTTTAAATGACTGCACGTTTGTTGCCGTTTTAATACAATTAGGCAAACCATTCCATACTGAAGCGCCCGTATGTCCAAAACTTTTCTTTAAGAATTCTGTGTTCGGTTTATCAAATGTTAATTTGTTGTTTGTTTGAGATCTTAACAAATAATGTTTATTGCACACGGTTGTAAGAAGTTCAGTAAAATAATCAGGCGTTCGGTTATTTAATGCTTTGTAGACTAATACCCCTACATGAAATTTCACTCTGTGCGAGAACGGTAAAATATCCAGTTCCTTATAAAGTTTATGTGAGTGTGACCTAGTTGATAACTTATAATAATTTTGCACGCTCGATTTTGCAATTTGGTTACCTTAGCCATATCAGTTTTGTTACATATACCCCATATGCTGGAACAGTGGTCTGTTGTCGGAGATATATACGCATAGTAAAACATTTTCCATGCCTCAAGTGTTAGAAAATTGGGAAATTCTCCCCAAAACATGCAAATTAGAATTAAGTTTATTACCAATCAATTTAACATGCTCTGACCAGCATAATGATTGATCAACATTAAGCTCCTAACATGTTTTGGTTTGTAACATTTCTTACTGAGCAGTTATTGATGTAGATATTTAATGAATTTGTTTCGTGCATTTTTCTTTTATTTCCAATTAACATTGCCTTGGACTTATCAGGGTTCAAAGTCAAATTGTTTTGTTTGCACCATTTCCGTACACAGTCAACGTCTTTCTGTAGTTGGCATTCTATCACATTTATACTTTGGCCTGTAGTCATCTGCATACATATCATATCACCTTTTTTGCACAGCATAGCATAGCGCATTTATCCGAGAGGGACACTCTAGACATTGGAGACAACTTCTCTGACGTCCTATGCACAACCACAGACAGTGCAACTGAATTCTGCAAAACGTGTCACCTCTGCAATATAATACAATAGCTAATTTCCCCGTTTACATCCTTTATTTTACAATCTATATACTCCGTTTGTATCTACTTATAACATACCAGTGACGTAGGCCTGTGTAAGTTACAGGTGTACAAATGTGTATAACTTTAAATCAAAATTATCAAAATTATCGTATACAGTATAACAATGGTGATATAAGCCTTCACATAGAATCATTTCAGCATAATTCAGAATTTATTTGAAGTTGAAATTATTTTTGCGAGTCAATTATCTCATTGTTTGTTCAACTGTAAAATCAAAGTTTAACAACTAAATTCGGATCAGACAAATGCCTGAACCAAATTAGAAGTACTAACAATAATCGACTTATACTTAAATCACTTTTTTACTGAAAAAAAATATGGAGGAAAAATTGTATGACAATCCATCAGTTCGAATTCACCTTTATTGACATTAATGAAGATAAAAGACAAGAACTTTCAATGGCATAAAAAGAGAAGTACCATATTGAACTAAGGCAAAAAAAAAGAAAAAAAAAGAAGAAAGAAAACGGAATCCGTTAGGGCCATCTGCATATGAGTGAGTGAAAAAATCTGAAACGCGAAAACACGAAATCGTGAGGGTACGATGACGAAAACGCGAAACCACAATGACGAAAACACGATGATGAAAATGCGATATAATTTCGCGTTTTCGTCATCGTAACTTCGCGTTTTCGTCATCATGTCCTCGCGTTTTCGTCATCATGTTTTCGCGTTTTCCTCATCGTACTTTCGCCTTCCGGTATGCATGCGCAGTGCCAAAACAAAGTAAGTATCAGACAGTCTTTGCCTACAACGAAATATCCGTCTTATTTATTTAGTCTTAAATATTTTTAGACATACAGACATACTGAATTAGTAGATTTGTTTTACTGCTAATTATGAAATCAGCTTAGCGAGATAAAGAAAGTGTTGTCACATTAAATATCTTCATTACTACATATCAATTGATGAATGTTACTTATACATTTGTATATTGAAATCAAATAAAACAATAAACAAAACAAAACATCAGTTTAATACTTATCTACCCCCCACCCCCTCCCTCTCTCTCTCTCTCTCTCAGCATTGACTACCAATAGGGAATGCTCTGCTATACATTCAATAACATGTACTATTTTCAGCTAAATATACATGCATGATTAGAAGGTATTCACGATTTTCATTACAGGTTCGACGAATATGAGTATCTTTTCAAACATTTACATGCAAGAAACATCTATCTAGACTCATCTTACTCTGAGATATGACATTTTATGTGTTGGACTCGACTGCTTTTACTGCCAATCAGATGTGTATAATATCACTACACGTTTTTTTCTTTCTTTTAATTCACTGATAAGTGTTTTATAATTATATGGATTCTATGTAAATATATTAAGGATTAATATCTGTGTTGTGTTTTGAATGTGTTGGACAATGCACACATGATGAACTTCAACTGCTCGTAATTCGAACATGCATTTAACTTGCTTAACAATTACCAATGAGATATATGGAGTTGCTTCGCCTAATGAAGTACATGCATTTACATAAAAAAATCATCTGCATCACGAATCCATATATACAATCTTAAGACGTTACACGTCTAAAAGTAGAAAACGGTTAAGAGAGTACTTAATCAGTGAGCGCTGAGGTATTTTCGTTTTTAAAAGATAGACTCTTTGTTCGGAAAACCCCGAAAAATGACTTACTTAGTTCTAGCACTGCGCATGCATACCGGAAGATGAAAGTACGATGACGAAAACGCGAGGACGTGATGACGAAAACGCGAGGACACGAAAGCGCGAGAACACGATGGCGAAACAACGATGTCGAAAACGCTAACCACGATGACGAAAACGCAACATTATATCGCACTTTCTTTCATCATCGTGTTTTCGCGTTTTCATTATCGTACTTTCGTGTTTTCGTCATTGTGTTCTCGCATTTTCGTCATCGTACTTTCGCGATGTCGACTTTTCGCGTTTTCGTCATCGTGTTCTCGCGTTTCGTCAACGTTGTTTCGTGATTTCGTGTTATCGCGTATTAGATAATTTCATATATAGGCGATGACCCTAACGGAATTCCGTAAAAAAATAGTTGTTTGTTTCCGCTTACATCTCCAAAACTATAAGGGTCGGTAGGTCGGCAAAACTTCTGTATTATTATCATTTTTTCTTCTTTGCCTATCTTTCAGAGAATGTTGCGAAAAACGTTTCGCAACCGTGATAACCCAAATGAAAGAAAAAATGTTTAGGGTCGGTATGAAAAAAATAGGGTCGGTCTGGTTAGCGGAAACAAATAACTCTATTTTATGCCTAACCAAAATTCGATACATTTATTTCTTCTCGATTAAAAACCACAACAACAACACATAAACACATAAGGAAACCTATAGGTAAGGACACTTTCGAATCACACACACACACACACACACCCAAAATTGAATATATATACAGCAAATGTACTTCTTCATAGTCTTATAAATGGCTTGTCTATTTCTGAAAAAAATAACCTATTTATTGGCATTAATTGAAGCCATTTCTCATATTTATCGGACGACGTATACTATTGTTAAGTACACTATCAACCTAGAGTTAAGGTCTACGTCACATTTCATGAATGTAGTCCCTTTTTTAAGAATGTTCTAGTGTGTTAGCTTTAAGTCAATCAATAAAACTTTATTTGAGAATTGTGTTACAACAAGCCTCTGTCGACTGGTATCAAAACACAGTGACTTTGGGCAACATGCTCCGTCCGAGTTGTTCACAATCTCCCCCACCTCCTCCCCGTTTTCAGATGACAACTGTACCACGTTGTGTGAGAAAAACCCACAGACAAAAAGACTAGATCTGTTGTCAAGACAAACACCGTGGCAGTAGTTGATGTTCTTATTTGTATAAGTATATATAGGGCTGCCGTTTCGGTCTGTGCACACCAATCCACTACCAGAACATGCACTGAAAACTTTCTCCCCATCCCTACTGAAAGCCATGTGTATGCAATGTGATGATGTAATATTGGTCAATTTTCTCAACAGAGATCCATGCATGTTGTAAATATAAATAGTGTCACCGTAATTAGAGACAAACAGTTCTCCGTCATTGAAATCTATCCCATAACAGTAATAATCTACACCAATTATTCTAGACAATGTCATACACTTCCCCAGTGTTACAAACTGTATTTTACTGTCCTTCAGAGCTACGGCTAACTCCTGTTGACCAACCAAACATACAGCACGTGGTTCACAGGGTAATGTACAGGAGTCTATCACGGAATAAGAGGAGATGTCCACATGTTTCAGTTTCTTGTTATTACGGTCTGTTACAACAATAGATCCGTCAGGTAGGAGACATAAACCTTCTATATCACACTCTTCAAAATCATCACTCATCTTAACGTTGATCTCCTGTATGTGTTTCGGCTCATATTTTCGTGGCAATTTGCTGCTGGTACCCAAAGAATGCAGATTCGTTAAATGCTGTTCAATGATGGAGTCCGGCTTGAAGACGACAGTGCAGTCTCCTATTACTGGATCCCTGCACTTCCTGTCAGCGAGGGCGATGGTCTGTTGTGCGTTCTTCATAGTGATGAACATTTGCGGCTCATTACCAGAACATGACTCAAACTGTTTCATACATTGTCTGATGTTTTCTTCATATTGTTTACAATCGTCAGCTACTTTCTTTATTTCGTCTTCAAGTTCTTTAAATTTAGAAACTATTTCATCTTTGGCTTTCTTTTCTAAATCCTCTATCATTGATATAAGGTTCCGGGAAAACTCTTCTATCTTAGACAGTTGTTTGTTCTCTCAACCAGAAGATATTCTTTTTCTTCATTTATGAAACGTTGTCGATCCTTGTGGTACTGTAAGCTGCTGGTCAGTTCAGTCTTTGCCGACTCAAATCCCTCTTGTTTGAAGATTGTTTTGATTTCAGTAGGGATATCCTTGACACCCTCGCATGACCTTGAATAGAACCAAGGAATTTCCTGTGTAACAGTATTCATTTTTTTTTACATAATTGATCCTTAATGTATTTCTGGTTTAGGATTATAATTTCCTTTATTTATATTTCATCACTTAAAAACAATCAAAATAACGAAATCACGTTTAAGTCAATGGACGTTTAAGACCAGCGTACGTTTAAGAGAGAAATATTATGATATAATAATAAAAAAGAAGTCACAACTGTATTTTCAGAAGGATAAGATGTTTTTAATCTTGGTGCAAGACCAAAAACGAAAACGTATATATTTGTATGCAAATAATTCCATCGATTCAACATACATTTGCATCCTTATTTCGATTTTTATCAGAAATATGATGTAACTCTGCTGATGATATTTACCTGTGTTCAAAGAAAGCGCAGCTGACGCATCCAAGTGCATCATGTTGGACACACCAAACGTCTATCATCTTTCCAACATGCTTCTTACATTCTTCCGTCAATAATGACATCGGCTGTAATGAAGAAAAGACCGACGGATCCACAGTGTTGTGGTCGTAGTGCATGTCATCATGAACCTCCAGACAAGCCGTGCAGAAATATTTCTTACAATCTGTGCACGCCCTAACTGCCTCTTTCAGCATGTTTTTCTTCTGGCACAAAGCTGTACATTTGTAATCATAAGTCTCTTCCGTCAACGCCCCGGTGGAATTATACGAGGTAGCCATTTTGTCCTGTGTTGTAAAGTACGTTACAAATGAATAGGGTGAACGGAGTGGATATGCTCATTTGATTACATACATGTGATATAGCTATTTTCTGATTAGTGTTCAATTTAAACAGAACAAACATAAATAATCTTCTTTTTAAAAACAAAGAATAAATTAATAGATTATATAGTTGTTTTATTAATGTTATAAAGACTCTCGTTATAACGACTGATATACATTTATTTCAATATATCGTATAAAATATATTATCTGGTCATAATGACTTCCATAATTCGTTATAAGGATTTCGTATCTCGTAATAACAACTTTTATATTCCGTTATAACAACTTAGTTACTCGTTTTAATGACATATTTTCTCGTTATGACCGATTTTCTATCTCGTTATATCGACTCGATATAATGATTTTCGAATATTATGAAAGTTGTTTATAACGAGAAACGGTTATAAGTCGTAAAAAGGAGATATCATGTCGAAATAACGTGATGTTAAGTCGTTATAATGAAAGTCGTTATTATGAGGCATATGGTCGTTTTAATGAGATATGAAAGTAGTTATATCTAGATACTAAGGCTGTATCAGAAAATATGAAATTGCAACTCGATACACCAAGATAAAAAAAATTCATTATAACTTAATACTAAGACTATATATCCTGTAATGAGAGTCGTTTTAACGTGTTATTGTAGTTGTTATAACGAGATATTAAGTAATTATAACTTTAACCTTGCTATATAAATCTTTATATCCATATGCTACGCCGTAACGGGTCTTTAAAGTAGTTATAACGAGATAATAAACCGTAATAGCTAGTTACAATAGTCATTAAAACGACATACTATGTAGTAATCACGAGCTATAAAGTCGTAAATAACGAACCACAAGTCGTAAAAACGAGATATAAATGTAATAACGACATAATACGGCGTTACTAAAGCCCGGTCACACAGCCCTCCACGGGCGTATCGCGGCCGAATCACGGCCAAAAATTTCTGCCCGTGAAGCAGACGCTGTTGGACGCTTTGAGGTCGCGATAAAGACGCGATACAGCCGTACTTTACCCGTCGTTACACGCGGTAAGAAATTCACACGCGGTTGGCCGCGCGAAAAAGTTTTGGGCTGCCCAAAAATTTAGACCGCGGGTAATCGCGGGCGGTACACGTGGTACACACGCGGTAAAGACGCGGTACAGACGCGGAACGAACGTGCTAGGACGTGCTACGGCCGCGGTTAAGACGTGGTTACACGCGGTAGGACGCGAAATTTTAGCGGGTAATCGCGGGTGGAGCACGGTCATAGCACGTTTGTTCCGCGTCTGTACCGCGTTGTTATCACGTGCATTAGCGTGTGTACCGCGTGTAAGCACGGACAAACGCCTTTCTCCGCGTAAACAGCGCGCCCCAATACCGGCCTAATCACGTTCAATTGCGTCTTGTACACGTCCCAAATACGATTGTCCACGGCCTAATCGCGTCCGTACAACGTCTGATTTTAGGTATATAAAAAGCGCGATTTGCCGAGCATTCGTCGGTTGGAACTTCGGCAGCAGAGTGGACGACAGCTTGCACCTCCACTGTGACTCCTGCCTTGGGCTTCTTGGCGGCCTCCACTGGCACTGGGCTGCCTTCATCTGCTGCCTTCGCCCTCGGCTTCTTCCTCGCACGCTGCTTCTTCTTCTTGGCCGGGGAACTCGACGTGGGCTTCTTCTTCGGTGCCATAGCTTGATCTTCACGAGACTGTGTCTTGAGCGGTTATGATTTCTACAGCCCGGTTCGGCTGCTTTATTATACCCGTGGTAGGCCGCGGTACCGCCGCGCTTCACCCGCGATAAGGACGCGGAACAGTCGCCGGCGTCTGTTCCGCGGGCATACCACGGGTAAACCGCGGGTAAGTCAATTTTGCACATTTTCCACCACGGGCAACCGCGGGCAAAAAAAAATCGCGAAATTTTACCCGCGATACAGACGCGAAAGTCTGTGTGACCGGGCCTTAAGAGAAGACACAGGCCGTAAAAACAAGATATAAATGAAATAACGACGTACTTGATCATTGCTACTAGATAAGAGTTAAAAAAAGTTGTTATATCGATTTGGTAATAAAAGATACTAGATGACACACTTAAGATTCCGTAGAAAAAGAAAATAATGAACGAACACATGTGTGTCAATAACTCTCCATATAGAATAGAAATACTGTTACTTTCACACCGAATTTCTGATTGTTTTTTCGGCGTAGCTGTATAATTTCGATTTCAACTCGCATCTTAAACCAATCAAATGTACGCTAACAGCGGTAAATAATTCTAAGCTGAATAAAAGGACTCCTGTTATTGGTTAACGCATCGTTATGGACTATAAAATTACTGTAAATAAGGGGTGCAGCTTGTATATATCATTCAGCTTGGTGTTATTACTTTTCTTTTTGATGTAAACATGAAAGTGATTTCAGTAAGTTAAATACAATCCTTTTCCATCAATTGAGGAATGCTACTTTGTGAAAATGATTTAAAACAACAAAAAAGAATCCACCGTGTTATGACATGAAACCCCTTAATTACTATGTATATTGAATTCTTCCAGCCTGCCGAGATGCTCTCATTGAAAATTAATTCGCCAAAACCAAAACAACTAATAACGCTTTTATATCATAATTGTCATATGCAATAATGATATGAACAAAAATCAAACAAGCCTATTTACAGATATAATTTTTTGTATTACCGTCTATAAATAAGTATATTTCATAGAAAAAATACTGAACTATTTCTAGAGCGTACTAAATTTGTTGTGCGTCGGTCTTTCGCGCGCTTTTCCTCGGAATGTTCTAGAAGACTGGAAGAATAATATTTACGATGGAACATATCGAAAGATAAACGGCCACAACCCAGGGGATAGTTATTTTACATAGACATATATTGGATAAGCATTCACATTCTTCTTTTTTGAAACTATGTCGTCTAGATCTTAGATATTTAGTTTATTGATGAAACCATGTACTTCAGGTGATAAAATTTCGCACCACTGCATCAGGGGTAAAATATTTTTAAGTTATACTAGAATTATTGTCTATTTTTTATATTAAAAAAAAATAATTGAAAATAAAATTGTAGCCGTGATACCCAGACGAGTCATTCAGGGCCATATTGGCTATCTTGTTTATTGTAACTTCCTTTATCAATGAATCTATGCTTTAAGGTGCTGATCATTAATGTATATGCCTGTATAAACTATTTTGATACAGTTTACAACTGATAAAATCAGACCTGAACAAGCTTTTGTCAGTAAGAAATAAAATAAAGGTGAAGAAAAAATTGTATGTCCTAACTACAACGAGCAGATAACTGCTCATTACATGATCAGCCTGGAACTAAATTAGGTTTTATGCAGCGGATTATCATAGATTTTTTTATAGTTTTCATAGGATAATTTATAACATTACATGCTTTTAAATAAGAACATTTGGAGTTTTGTTTTAAAATCTAGTTATTCTTAATATTTTGTTTAAATATATATAGACATTATTTTAAAATTGTATTTTTTTTTTGCTACATTCCTGTTGTTGTACACATCTCGTGGACTATTTTCTTATTTGCAAAATAAACCTTGTTAAAAACATTGCCATTCATCATTGTTCACTACCAAAATTAGACATGTTTTTTACAATTATTTACAACAATGCTTTTATAACCTATCATAACATTAGAGTCTTTGAAATGTGTTTTGCATATATTTCCATTTATAAGTTTCTTAATTAAAGTATATTTATGCATGAATGAAAATCTCGTTTTTCTTTCATCCTACGCCGAATATCTTTTTTAAAGATATTTCTTGTTTCATATTTCATGACAAAGAAAAGATGATACAAGCGTTTACATGTACCCGTAAATGTTTATCTATAGTCAAATCAAGGTATCATATCTGCCAATGTTCTAATTTTCAACCTTTGTCTCAATAATTAGATCCGTGATGATCGATAATGTCAAGTTTGGTTGTTTGGTTACAGTATTTTATGAATATTGATTTACTGGCATTCTGTATATCTATATCCAAACAGAGACTTATTCGACGAAACGATAAATAAAATCTACCCAGTCGCTAATAAGGTCGCTACATGCGTTGTCTCACGATATACGTAATTTAAGTATCATTTGAATGTTAAATAAAATGATACTGATATAATAAACATAATACAATTAAGCGTTAATTGATATCAATGTTCGCTTACCTTACACTGTACAGTATTGAAAGAACTCGTTTTTAATTCCGCGTCATTCAGCCATCCAAACTCCGCGCACCGGTTACGTCAAGCTACGCTACTTTAACCACTGCCCCCACACAAGTCACGTGATGATAGTTGAAACCATGTGACCAACATTTATAATTTTATAAATTAATGTTATATGATTTAATTTTTTACTTTTCTCGAAATCATGAATGTTATTTTCGTGAAATATAACGAAACTGATATGATATATTCAAAACTAGTCATAAGTGATAAAAGTAAATCCGGCCTATATCTGCCGAAATTTACTTCTGGTGGCAATGGTTATCAACAACTGTAAGGGGAAGTAACTACTGCGGCGGAGTTTGTCAGCCATCTTGCTTTGATGAATATTTTTCGAAAACGAAACAAGGGGGCCCTTTACGGGGTATTACTGATACCTTTCTGACAGACAGGCAGACCGAATATTGTATATCGACTTGTACATAGAACATCGTCTTTTACACGACATGCATATTTCATTTCCGTTGTGTAAAACCCAGTATTGGGATCTACAACGTACTTGTTTCAGATTCAGATTCAGATTCATACAAAGTACAACTTATGAAGACACACATATAACATCCACAATATGTATATCTAATGCATTTAGCTTATATATATAAATGTGTCAAGAGGAGCCCCGGAGCGGGTACGTACTCGAGATAAATTGTTTATAATGATAAAATCTATTTCACTGCATAATCAAAAACAGTAATTTAAACAATTCATTTTAAACAAGCACACGTGCGTTTTACATACATGTAGATAATTTGTGAAATGGTAAAAACAAACATTTCCCATATTAACGTAATCCATCCATCATTAAATTATGATCATGGTCCATCAAGTGATCATGTGAATCTTATAGTAAATGCAAGCCTTTATAGACTTACAGCAAAAGAGCATATAACTCCAAGTCAGTGGATGCTTGCATCTGCACTATAGTCTTTTTAAGCATTTGAAGGACAATGATCACAATTTAATGATGAATGGATTACCTTAATTCGCTTAGTATAATAAACATTGGTATATCAACATCTGCCTAGCTTACCCATTACAAGTATAAGCGAGAGTCAGATTCTGGTAACAATTACCTGGTAGATTGACCCTAGCATGGATAATATATAGGTCGTTGTGTCTTCAGCATCTTTCTAGTTTAATACAGTTATTGTCTTGGTATTTTATTACTCTGTACAACAATATTGTCACCAACCTCCGTGTTATTGATTCTTTACGCACATGTAGACAAACATATGTATCGCAAGGACAGTGTTTTTATTACGGTTACGGATTCCGGAGTGATTTAGTAGATACATTTATAACATTTCAGTATAGAAATAAAAAGCTGAAATCTCCCATGAACAATGGATGCGTTCAATCGGCTACCCAGTTTTGACGGAAGTACTTAAGAGCAAGAATATTACACAACAATTGTTTCAGAAATACACATGTATATTTTATTCTCAAAATGATCTGAATGGAGAACATGGTAATTGCCTATGTTTGACAATGTGAGACCCCTCCTTAACAGTCAAGGTCGTTTTATTAGACTGTCGGCGTAAGATCAATCTCATAAATATCAGGCTTTGCTTTTTCGATTTTACTTTCAAAAGCGTATCCCAATAATTCGATTCTGCGGTAACGAATACGTGTGAAATATGTTACATAGACGATTAAATCATAGCCAATTAAGATTTTAATTTGTTATATTTTGTTTATTTAAAGTTTTTTTACTTTTATTATTTTGTGTGTGTGTTGGGGGGGGGGGGGGGGGGGTATCCATTTTAAGTTTGAAAAAAATATCTGTGCCAATTATGAAACAGAACAGCAAACAAAATTACATACATTAATATCTACTCCTGAAATAAATGTGCTTAGCATCAGACACTCTAAAGTATGTAATTTACCCGAGGTACTTCACAAGTATTTTGCATGATATCAAGCCTTCTTAAAGTCCTTTCACAACAACAATAACTACAATGATGTGCTCTAGGCGAACAATTATTTTTTTTACTTGAAATTGAAAAGCTAAAAAACATACAGTGTAAACACAGACCGTGATCGTAAAATATTCAGTGATTCGACATTCTACTATCGGAGAAGTTTATTCTTGTCATTTTTTCTTGGTCAATAGCAATGCTGTCATTTATGTTTTCATTTATTAGATATTTGATTCCTGTTAAGTACATTGTACTGGATATGTCACAGGACCTAGCCACATAGTATTTTGGAAATCGAAGTGAGAACTGCTCTATAGTGAAGAGTCCAAAAATTATAGTTCCAGTTTAAAGGTTTATAACGATAAACATTTTTCTTCAAGCTAATCTGTGTCTGTAAACGTATCAATGAGCAAATGTTTTATGTGTCTGAATATTTTAATCACATATGGTTTGGAGACATAATGGATTTTTATTAGACACTAGATTGGTCACCTTGGTGATGCATTTTATGACCAAAAAATACACGCTTTAAAGTTTTCAGTAAAATTGAATTTATATATCAGCACAGAAACATATTTGGAAATTGACCAAAATGACTGAAAAAAAAATCTCGTGAAATGAATGAAGGTGGTAACCTAGATATGTACGTTTTTATTTCTTTTTATTCAAATTCATTAATTTGCATAACCGATACTGTCCCAGAATGAGCAATATTTGTCTCTGTAGTTCTTTACAAGAGGTATGTCCCCAACTGTAAAATTTACCATATTTAAGTCAGCTACATTATATTCAGGCCAGTTCAGCAGGTCAGACAGTATACTTGGTCCTTCATTTGGGTTTGAACTGTAGGCAAAATTAGTCCAGAATGACATCATAATGTCCCCCAGGTGACGCTCTGCAGCAGTTCCGGTTGCGCAGTTGTTAAAAACATAGTCCATTTCCTCCCCGTGGCAGACGTGATTAACACAGTCCGGTATACTTTTTTGGAACGATGAATCGTGATCAAATATGTATTTAAAAGCAGGTGAGTGATTATTCTGTAATAAATGCCGTATAAAGTATCTCACAGGACACGTGAAAAGGAAATCAGTCGCCATTTTACTTATCTCTCCTGTTAGAGCTCCTGAATCACTGGACGGTGGATACATGCGTTTTATCTTCTCGTGATCTGTCGGATGAATAATAAACAGAGACGCGTCATAACCAACGTCCGTTATATTTTTCCTCCATATATCTAAAATAAATATTCGGGCTTCCTCTGTCACTCCCCCAATTATAATCGGCATATCTCGGATCTTTCCATTCACAGCTGCATTTAAAGGCTGCATTAGAATTTCGTTGCCGTCAATTACAGGGCCAATCGGTTCAAAGTAGGAGGCAAAACTTTTAGATATTGGGGCAAAAAATGACATCTGTTGCACTTTGTTAATTTCTTCCTCGCTTTTACTTCTCATGCAAGACATATCTCCTTCTTTGCATAGTAAAAGTGCAGCTATAACGTTCGATAGGGTGATCGCCTGGGGCTTCGTTTTGAATTGTAAGCCGAGAGGGGCACTCTCGATGATGGCGTTTCTGAACAAACCAGACGACTTCTCTGACATCATATGTACAACCACAGACTGCGCACCAGCACTCTGTCCAAAAAGTGTCGCCTGTGAAAGAAAATAGGATGAAAACTGGTTGTCATCATTTGGAGTCACCGTTTTTTTAATTATTTTTTTTTAATCTATTTTCTTTGTAAGGCATTGGCAGACGTAGTTCCCTTAATCTCAGAATCTCAGATAGACAACTAGCCAACGTAAATCTTAACACTTGTATTCATGAAAAGAAAATACCCGAATTCTGATATTAAATAATGATTTTTCAAAACCGACTATATATTGATTATGTAAATATCAAACTAGAGCATCAGACTGTGCTAACCCTGTTTGGATTACCACCAAACTGTTGGATGTTTTGCTGTACCCATTGTAGTACCATTCTCTGATCCTGTATCCCATAGTTTCCATGAGCGTCTTCCGGTCCATCCCCAGTGAAAAGGAAACCTAGCAACCCTGTTGACAAAAGAACAATTTCCACTGGTACAACAAGACTATATAAGAATATAATATATTGGTTCCCAAGCTAGCCCACAGTTTTATATATTCAGATTTCGTTGACTTTGTATTTGCCTACTTTGATACGGTTGTATCAAGCCACGTGTGAAAATATAACTTTATAGGCTCACGAGAAGAAATAAAATGCGATCTTCGCCACTCGTGAAAATATTACTTTCTAGGCTCACTCGGAGAAATAAAATGCGATCTTACACCAAAATCAACAAATATTCTGTTTCTTTCATGCTTTTTTAGCGTATATTTATTTTTATTTACGATTTCCAATAATTATATTCCCCGTGGGAGCCCTTTTCCGTAGTTTGCCCCCGTTTGGTGACCCAGCCAAATAACGCCACGAAGACAGGAAATAGTCCCAACGTTTACTTGTTTATTTTTACAATATTGGCCAATATTTAAATAGCCAGTCAATTTGCTTCAGAATAAAAGATAAATTTAATTGCAACACAGTAATAAACTTTAACAGTTACATAAATCCAGAAAATAAAATTTAGTTCAGAAATTATCAATACATGTATGTAAACAGGATGGCAGCCGCACGGCAGAGTAAGCATATGACTCGAGCGAATATCAAAAAATTCCTTAATATTCAAGAAAATGGACTTAAATCTTTGTACATTTAATTTAGCAGTATTGAGATCTGATATGGGTCATTCGTGCTGGATTATTCGCTGTCACTCTCAGAAATGAGCCGAATTCGCTTGAAAATCGGTCGCTCAACTGGCGAATCTGGGTCAGGTCGTGACCGTACATCTAGGTGTTGCTGTGAAGTGTATTTTGTTCATTCTTCTGATTGATTCGCCACTCGTGAAAATATCACTTTTTCTGTTCACTCAGTGAATTTATAAATCGATACCACACCAAAACAAACACCTTTTCTCTTTATTTAATGCCTCTGAGGCCAGAAATTAGCTGTTTTATTCACAAAAGACGTCAATTGGCGGAATTACCTCGCCTGCGTGACGTTTTTTATGACGTCATTTCTAGCGTAAAACCTAGCACAAATAAAGTAGTTCCTTTTTTCTTTTGTAATTTTCACTGCAGTGAAAATAAAAACACCAACTTTTCACTGCTGTTATTTCCACTATAAACATTGGTATTTCATCAATAAGCATGAAAGAAAGCCGCTTCCTCCTCAGTGTCATAAATAAATACAATATAGTGGTACATATTTGTAATATGATTATTTTTATATAATTAAATCAATATATTTAAGCAGATTTTGGATTTGCATTTGTGCAAATATGAGATTAGGAATTACTCATTTCATAACTGAAAATAAATACAAAAAGGAATATGAATTCTAGTGATTTACAGGTTTAAACTTAACGATAACTCTGAGTGGATGCAGTCGCCGACTTACTAAGTTTTTATTACTTAGCTTCTCACCGCTGTGGGTTCGAGTCAAGGGTGTGTCGCTGGGGTTTTTCATGTGAGGGAGCCTACCATTCGGCTTGTGTTGGTCAATGGTTCTACCCGGGGTCCTCAGTGAACACCGGGCCCATCTCCACAAGCACTAAGCTAGATGCTATTATATAACAGAAATACTGTCGATGCGACGGCACAACAACTGTGATGTGCCGATTCGTCGCCAAACAGTCATACCAAGGGAAACCTATTGTAAGCAAAATCATCTGTATTTTGTTGGTTAACAAATATTTCGATGATTACACGATGATCAATCACGGACATGTCCGATAATCGATTTAGCATGGCCAAACCCGATTTCGAACTCTATGTAGCTATATGAGTGTATGTGTGTGTGTGTTATTCCATTACCCAGTCTGTATTCCATCTCCACCAGGACGACTTTACCCTTTGCGACCAGGTTGCTCCCCTTGTAGACAGGGTCGTTTATAAAGTCCCATTTGAAAGCTCCTCCGTGAATAAATACCATAACCGGATATGACGTAGAATTGTCAGCATTTTGTGGCGTCCAGATATTCATATACAAACAGTCCTCAGACGTCTTAAACATAAATTAAAGTACATAATAAATGATTGTGTATCCACCCAAAAATCTAAACATTTCATTTCTTTACATTTATTTAGTGCACGACTTAGTTTCCGATCAATGAGGAATTTTCCAATTTTTGAACTTCTGTTTCATACTGACAGCCAATGTGAACAATTAACAATTAAAGACATTAAAGGATACACCAGATATAGGTTAAACACTAAAAGTCTAGAATTCATTTTTGTACTCCAACAATTACATAGTTTATTGAGGAAATAATATTTCTTTATGATAATATGCTACCCTGATTTTTTTTTAATTGATTTTTTTTTCTTCCCTTTTCTTTTGGCGATAGTTTGTATTGTATGATTGTTTATATTCTAGTGTGCATATAAAATAACTATTATACATGATGCATTTGAAAGCAGCACATAAAAGGTGAATAATGGAGCATATTACAAATGTCCTTAAAATGACGTTCGATGCAATGATATGTACATCTTAAAAAGGTTATATAGACACGGTTTCATCTTCATTTTTATCAGTTACTGATTGTACGTCAATGCTTTAATCTAAGTATGCAATTTACCTATATATCTTTATCCATGTTTTTTTTCTCGATATTGACAGTAAAGGTTATTCATTTGGAAAGCAAAATGTGGGCCGAATTTAGATCCTTTGAACAATGAACAGCCGTGTTTAGCAGCTGGGTATCCAATCTAACCTTCGTAAATACTGAAATTCCTGTATATATTTCACTTAAAACGATGGGGAGTATGACAAGTTTATCTGAAATCAACAAATGATTGCCTTGTTGGGACAAGAGGCGGGTGGCATGAAGACGTCACAGTGCTTCTGTGGACAGCCAGGTTTGGTGGAAGTTGCGTCATAGGTGGATGGTGCCCAGTCGTCTGCTGGCGCTGGTGCCCGCCATCTACAGTATGCAGGAACGTTCAGGAGGTGTTGTGTATTTGGAGGGGCCATATTTACAAAACGTCGTAAGATATTACCTAACATTGATCAAATTTTCATTTTCTGAAACATTAAATTTAAAATCAAACACCTAAATTACCAGATCGTATATAGGACTAGCCATTACAGATATTAGTATTTTTTTAAATCAAATTTTAGGTATGTATGATAAAGCAGAAATACTCTCTGTCAAAATTTTCTGATTTTTTTTTCATTTACGTGAACACGTTTAGATAAATCTTAATTTATCCTGTAGAATTATATTTGTGTTGATAAGGCTGTTCCACAATCACATGATCTATGTGGGCAAAATGTTCTGAGCAGCAGGTTACCGTATTTGATAATCACTCCGATATAAAACATCCACAATTGCTATGCAAATGCATATGTACTTTTATCAATCCATTGTCCTGGCTGCTTTTTTATTTTCATTTTTGAATCTTTGTAACATGATTAATATATAAATAATAATTCATATATCAAACTACAATTACTTCCCTTTTTTTTCAAAAAGAGATATCACCTTAAGTTTCCAAGTGGCGGTTTTGCATATGGAATTCCAAAATATACATTGCTTTCGTTGAGTCGAACTCCTTTGACTTTTCCATTCAGAGTGTTCACGATAGGAATGCAAGCTGCCTCGTGAAAAAGCAAAACTACAAAAATAATCTTCATCTTCATTCCACAATCATTCAAAAGTACTGTTAAATAACATAGTTAAAATCCTGTATGATAACCTAGTTTGGATTTATCTCGTTCATATAGGAGGTTCATCTGACACAGTTTACTTATCTTTCCGGTCCCGGCAGCAGAGTTGTTAGAGCGCCTGCCCGCCCCTGATCGAATCGGGAGATCGTGGGTTTGATCCCCGGTCGCGACATACCAAAGTCGTAAAAATGATACTTGTATAGCTCCGTTGCTTTGGCGCTCAGAACATCAGGCTAGTTCCAGGACTGGTTGGCCCGGTGTCAGGATAATGTAATGTGTAATATCTTCTTTACTGTCTTCATAGCTGAGATGTTGATTGGGTTAATTCGCTTTTCAGTTAAGAAAGAACACATTCAGAACATAGGTTTCTTTGTTGTGTTCTTGGCCCCATCAACGTTTTATCATTCATTTTTATCTTTATTTCGGGGACTTCAAGCTAGTTACAGGCAGCAACGAGCTGTTGTCAAACGTCATGAGACTTTGTGAATGGTTAAAAAACTGTACCGACAACAAGTCTGTTAAAACACAGAACTTCTTCAAACACTTACAATAAGCCCAGGAGAACCGTCGATGGGGATTAGTATGAGTTTAAAAAAAATTCTTTTTACAATCGATGTAAAATAAAAAAAAGTTTAAAGCATCAAAACAATATAAAAAAGTATTGGAATGTCGCTGTCTGGAATAATATTTGGTGTACCTTTGATCTGATCTATCTAGAGGATAGAAATTATGAATATGTTATACACATGCAATATAGCTTTGGGCTTCAAAATTACTGCGATTTAATTTATCTTTATTTGAAGATATTTTATGAAATACATTTCATTGTTTGGCCTTACCGACGAGGAGAGGGAGTAAAAGAAAATAGAGAAAGAAGAATGGCCTTGTAATATTATACTAAAACATGATGCAGCATGTTTTTTATGACCAGTCCATACTAAGCAACATGTTAGTAAACTAACTATCGTATCATTTTTAATATAATAAATATATTTACATAATTACCCCAATTAATATTAAAAATTAAGGAAAAAAAAATATTTACACCAGAAATCTGTGTATTCTGGAAAATCAGTACTTTTTCGATGACATTAATTTTCGTCATTCTATGCAATTTCGTTGGTACATTTACTTCTGGATTCATGTACACCATGTACAATATCACTTAAAGTTATTAAATCTGGTGCAAAAGGGATATTAGATATGACCAGCAACTTACTATTATAAACGGTGGGGGGTTATATTTCTACATATGCTTGCGTAAAACCATAAAACTATTCAGCTACACATACTTATTCAAATATGAATAAAGTGTCGCACCGACAATTGAAACTATTGAAGGTCTCAACATTTTGTTTGATCGTCCCCAGTATGCAATTGATATTCTATTTGAAAATTTGACAAGCTAATTAGCCAGTAGTCTGCATTCCATGACCGCCATGTTATGTATTGTTTAATTGGTTTCAATATCATTTGTATATGTAGTCAGTCTGAACCATGTGTACTTGTTTTTATTGCAATATAGATGTAGTAGAAACTGGATCACTTCTTATCAGGCTCTTAATATGTGACTTGATATACATTTTATTCTTTGGCCAAATAGGCAAAGTCATGAAACTTTGTCTTCTACATCAGTTAGTTTTGTCCTCTAAATCAGTTATACCGCCTTGCTTTTTCACATATAGTGCAGAGTTACGAATGTCATGAACTCTCTTATTTGTAGTCATAGGGCCTCGTGCTGTAACGGAACTCAAAATGGAACTAAATCAAAACAAGAGTATCGCAAAGCGTGGCAATATACGACTGAATGTATTGCAATGTGAAAAGCCCCCGTATTTTGTATGGTTCAATAATTTTGGTAATCACGACACTGTAAAAAAACCATCATAAATATTGTGTAAATATTATAAAAACATTGGTGAAGAATCGGATGATATATCACAATAAACAAGTATATTGGGGGTAACCTCTATTTTGCTCGCCAGAAAAGTGATCAAGTGCCATGCATGCCCCCAGAGACAAATTTGCGAGCATAAAATTCAGCCCTCAAGCCAAGCCACTTTGAGCCAAATCCTTCATGTAGTGTAAGAAGAGTTGCGGTCACAAGGTTCTGCTATTTAAACGGATAGACAGACGGACGGACGACTGGGGTAATAACAGTTTACGCCCATTTTGGACGTATAAAAAGGGAAATATTATTTTCTCAATTCAAAATCTCGAGCGTGTGTTTGTGTGTGCTTGATGTATCTGTACACATATCTCTAAGTCGTATTCCTTAAGGGTGAAGTTTTAGAACATCAATATCTTATTTATAGTAAAAACATCTATTCTGAACATGACTCCTGTTTTTGTTATGTTTCGTTATGTCTTATTTATCAGCTTTATTTACTCCAACAGAACCTTGAAGTTCACTTGAGTTGACTATTTGAGTTTACCGTCGATTCGACAGTATTTTAGTCATATAGCGACGTCCAGCTAATTACAGGTGGAGGAAGACCCCGAATAAAATGGAGGCATCCGGGTAGAACCACCGACCTACCGCAAGCCAGCTGGAAGGCTTCCTCACATGAAAATCCGAATGACCCTGCCGGGATTCGAACCACGCGGTGAGGGGCTGAGTGGGTGTTAAAGTCAGCGACTTTATCCTCTCGGCCACGGAGGCCCCCGTTCAAGTTGGAGGTTTGTTGTTTGATATATGAGTATGATGATAGCGAGATGTAAAATTATGTCTGAGTGGCAACACACAAATCATCATCATCATCATCATCATCATCATCATACAGGTTAAGAAAATCATAAATAATTAATAAGAAGGCAAATAAACAAGCTTTAATATTTTAATGTCCAAATCAGTCAAAATAAATGTTATATGCGTAAAATAAATAAATAAAAAACACTCTATGTACAAAAATATGCAAATCACAAATATATAAATACATGTCCATTGTCATAGATAATTAAAGCACATTGGTTGTAATAGATACAAATAAAAAGAATGTAATACCTTTACGCCTTAAATTTTACCTCAGTTGCAAGACAACTCCGAATTCCATAAAGATAATACTGGATTCTGCTTAAAACTGAATATCATAATTATTACAAGACTAGATATGGTTTAGTTGCGCAATATTTCCCCTGAAAAGGGCGAGTATATAATACTTTTTCAAGATTAAAAGACCTTCAGCTGATGAAGCGGACCGCCCCTAATGAAACAATAGGGCTGTCACGATATATCGAAATACCTGTATATTGCGATTCATGTCTGAACGATATTTGCATATCATATCGAGGAGGACCGTATCGGCCGTACTGCGAAATGTTATGCATCTAGGTTTTCTCTACTTTATTACCTTAATTTTAACTATATGCTATCAACATTTATCTCAGAAGTCAAATCCCCCCTGGTCATTCCAAATCAAATCTACCTTTTTTTCTATGGACAATCTGATTACATTAAGACTGAAATTATTTAAAGTTATTTGTATGTGACTCAGTGTGGCAGCCGTATTGTATCGTATTGTGTATCGCTTTACCCGTATCGCGGTACCTATCGTACCGGCAGAGGCCTGGCAATATGCAGCTCTAGTTAGGATATTAATGTCGCCGTTTGAGTGCTTATTACGGCGGTATAGGGGTACGGCGCTTTCCTATTCAGACAAGTGAGGTTTTTCTTGAGTACTTCGGTTTTCTCTCACAAAAATGGTCACTTACATCACGTCAGCCAGAGTGATGTCATATGTTGTTAAAACATGTATCTAAGGTTTAAACTTTAAAATCGAGCCTATTTTGGCGAGGTGATCCTTTTAATCATTTGGAACACCTCGCCCATTTCTACGAAATAGAATTGTATCCGACCACCGACGGATAAGGCCGAATAGTTACGATTGCCTTTTAATGTTATTTCTCTTCATGCCATGGTAGCCCTGAATCGCTCACCTGATAAACATTGTCCTCAATGCCAATTATTGTATTACGAGTCATACAGAATACATAATCTATTCAGAAAAAAAATCCAAACTTTGAAGGTCATAGCTCTAATAAGTCTATATAAAATTAAGTGACTCATGAGGCGGGGTCAATTTTGACACCAGAGCCATGATTTGAACAGACATGGATGAGGTCCACAAGTAAACATCTTAACTCCAGGCTTTGGGAATTCTGAGAAGATTTTTTGAAGTTTTTCATATACAAGTCTATGTAAAATCAGGTTACCCCTAGGACACGGCCAATTTTGACCCCAGGGCCATGATTTGATCAAAATTGATAGATGTTCACTAGGCCATGTTACTCACCAAATATCTAAACTCTAGATATTGTTATAAAAGGGTCATGTTTTGAACACAGGGTAGTCCAGACCCAATATCCATGTTAGTTGTGTCGTAAGTGGTAACTAGGTAAGGGTCCATAAGACAATGCCACACACCAAATATCCAAACTCCAGGCCTTGTGGTTTCTGATAAGAAGATTGTTCTGGGTTTTTTTTTCTAAAAAAAAAGTATATGTAAAATCAAGTGACCCCTGGGGCGGGGCAAATTTTGACCCAAAGACCATGGTTTGAAAAAAACTTGGATGAGGTCTACTAGGCCATGTTACACACCAAATATCTAAACTCCAGGCCTTGTGGTTTCTGACAAGAAGATTTTCTAGTTTTTCTTTATATAAGTCCATGTAAAATAAAGTAACCCATGGGGCGAGGCCAATTTCGACCCCAGGGTCATGATTTGAACAAACTTGGTAATGGTCCATAAGACAATGCCACACACCCAATATCTAAACTCCAGGCCTTGTAGTTTCTGACATGAAGATTTTTCTAGTTTTTCTTATATAAGTCTATGTAAAGTCAAGTAACCCGTGGGGCGGAGCCAATTTCGACCACATGGTCATGATTTGAACAAACATGGTAATGGTCCATAAAACAATGCCACACATCAAATATCTAAGCTCTATGCCTTGCGGTTTAAAAATCTATTTTAGCTCCTGTAACCCAGATATGCAACGGATCGGAAGCATTTGAACAACTTTGGTAGAGCTTCATGCAAGGAACATCCCAGGCAATTTACATCAAATGGCCGAGTGGTTTAGGAGGAGATGTTGTTTAAGGAAAATTGTTGACGCCAGACGCACGCACGGACGCCGGACAAAAGGCGATAACAATAGCTCACCATGAGCACGTTGTGCTCAAGTGAGATAAAAATAGTACAAAAAGCATGGCTGATTTGAATTAATAGCAGAAATATAGAGCAATACGGACCAGTCCTCCTCAGTTATAGCATCTCCAACAAATACCGCTACTGCTGCTTCTACTTCTAATGTAACAACGTCATCTAATTCATCTATCATGAAAAAAATGAGATTTATCACTCCTTAGAATTATTGGCAAATATGTGCGAGTATTAGTTTAACCCTTTCCCTCATAGAGGAAACCATGAAAAGACCTATGCGAACAGCATAAAACCAGATCAGCCTGCGAGTAACTCGCAGGCTGATCAGGTTTTATGCTGTTCGCTGCTCCTCAGTGGTCTGGTAATGAGGATTTTACAATTAAATTTGGTAAGGTTTGAGTTTGGCTTTCTGGAAATCAGGCTTTATGTGGTACCTATTGAGTGCGTCAAAATGAGTCTATATGAGGGAAAGGGTTAAGGATATATTTCAAACGATAAATAATTTTCAAATGTAAGTGGTTAACCCTTTAACTCATATAGACTAATTTTGATTCATTGGCAAACAGATCAGACCTAGATCAGTCAGTTCTCTGATCAGGGTCTCCTATATTTGTTTATATAATATTGTAGCTCAGTTTCTACACATCCTGCACGACAAAGAAAAAAACCTTTGTTTCATACACCATTTACAGTTGACACTGATATCTGATATTCATCAAGCCGTACATTTGAACACGAGTATTCATGAGGTGAAGGGATAAAACAATTTATAAACAATATTGATCTAAATCACATTTCACACAGCGAGATAAACATAAATATATAATGATAGAACAATAATGATACAACAGAAATAAACCAAGTTATCAATTACTTTAATGCTAGAAATCTACAGGCACTCTACGTGTATTATTTGGAGAATAATGTAATTAATACAATTATTAATTAATAATAATGAAAATTTGCGTGGCTAAAATTAAATAAAAATATTGTACTGGCTCAAGAAATGAATACATAACCCTTATTGCTTATATCGCCATTTCCACTGGATTTCAATGTAAAGCGGGAACCCCATTAATATAGTTTAACAGTGAATGTATTTCATTAAAAATTGTCAGTTAGTAAATTTCAAATAAAAAAAAGTTAAAAAAAATGAATCATCATCAAAACATACCACACAATATAATAATTGTCATACCATAAATAAAAATAAAATCACTTGAAAAAGTATTGAACGCGCTCAATACAAGTTTTGTAGTCATCTACACAAGTATGCATAGCTGAAGTATATGACTAAGTATAAGGGGCAAAACTAGCGTCATACATAAAAGCTGCGGACCCATTACCACTAGTTTAATAAAAATGACTCACCGATACGTCTTAAATTTAATTGCGCTTTTGGCAAATTAAATGGTTAATTCTGAAAAACAATTTATATATATGAATGCCAATGATATGGACACTAAACATGCACATCTAAAATACTTGAAATTATACCTAAAATACTTGAAATTAAAAAATACATCGTATGTACACGATTACACAAAAATATCTTAAGATATTTTGTTTTCACAGAGCGTCCACTAATCTCCCATCACCAAAATAAAGGAAAAATATCAAAATATAGGAATGATATCAAAATATAGGAATTTGAAAAAACTGAAGTATAGGAAAATATAGGATAAGCAAGTCACTGGTGTGTACACGCAACACACAGGCCCCACCAGTGTTGTGCATATCCACACTATTGTTATCAATTGACATACAAACTTTCAATAACCTAGCTTGTTTACGTTTTGATTATCGAAGGATCCATCGCTTAAAGCCATATTTTGTAAATTTTCATTTCATAGCAACCAAAATTTTGATTGGAGAAAAAACAAGAGCTGTCAAATGACAGCATACTTGACTATTCAAACTGCTGGCTAGTATTATGTAATTTATTAAGTGAAGATAATGACAATGTTAACATTTTTTTTACATTTTTCTAAGTCCAAAACGAGCCATAATTCTGTAAAAATACTTGGAAGAGTTCCTGTTCATATTTCTACTTGTTGTTCTATAAAGATGATAAATGCATGTGTGACGTTTGAAGGACATCCATTGAAAATAGCAAATATAATGCTCATGTTAAACAAAACTTAACATTTTTAAGTAATTAAAAGGGGCATAATTCTGTAACTTTTTACTCAATACTTATCAAAACAATAGGAATTTATGGCTAATTATAGAAACATATAGAACGACAGTCAAAAATAGGAATTTATAGGAAAATATAGGAGAGTGGACGCCCAGCTTTCAGCAATTTTTTTTGTAAGGTTTTAAGGTCAATAGTTCCAAAATAATTCTGATAATGCCCAACTGACATTAAGATATTACACAATGGCCTGGCATGAGGAATATGAATACATGTTTAACTGTCATGTCATTTTACACTTAAATCTGGTATACACGTGAATTATTATATATACTGTATCTACATTAATCAAGTGTACAAAGTATGTACAACAAGTAATTCATGTACAGCAAAATATCAAATCGCATGTACCAAGATAAAAAATCGGAGAAGCACATGTCATTCGTAATATCTATGGCACAAAAATATATTAAATAAATATGAATAAATGATACAATGATTTAATTGTTCTATATTGAAAAATATTTATTACCAATTACTATGGTGAGATGTCAAATTCCACTATGTTTACTCTCAGATGAATATATAGTTTTATGTATGATTGTTCATTAAAAAATAAGGAACACATTACTCTGATGGTAACACTTGATATGTTTAAATATCATGCTACCCTACTACATGGAAATGCCAAAAAAGTGAACACTTTATATATTGTATGTCAAAATTAAGAACGGGCAAGAGGCTCGAGTATTTGATCCACTTGGAATGTTTTGTTAAATGAAAATATTATCTACATGTCCATTTCAATGATATATATTAAACAGTCTTGATTCTACTGTGAACCATACGCTTCTGGACAAAGTTTCAGATCTTCAAAAAGTTTAAACCATATCCGAATATTTAAAATGTCAGTTAAGAGAGATCTTCTTTTATTCATAACATATACGAATTTTCAGAATAGTGTGATAAAAAACTTACTATGAATCTGACTACGCATTGGAAGACTTATTACTCTAATTACCCGATTATTTAACGTTTGGCATAATTTTACCACACAATAAACCAATAAACGTGCCATTTCAAGTCAAAATGTAAAATATCAGTTAAGATATGTTATTTAAGTGCTGGTTACCGTCGCTGCAACTGTATCTCAGTCGGATCTATCTGATAACAGGGTCGAATTACGCCAACAATTCTTAGTGCTAAGTAAAACTTAAATACTTAATGGCGATTTCATTAGTCCTGTTTCTCTAATTAAATACCAAAATATTTCAATGTGTAAAATCCTTTGTTAGTTATTAAGGTAATAATTCATTTCAGCCTAGTTACGCACTTAAATGTTTCATGAAATAGTAATGGTGAAATGTGTATCTACCTAGTTTAAGAATTTAAGTATTACTTAGGGCAAGTATTGTTGGTGGAATTCGAGCCTGTTGGAGGAAGAAACTAAGGGCAACGAGGCACCCGGGTAGAACCACCGATCTCCCACAAGCCACTCGCATGAAATTCCGAGTGACCTTACCGGGTCTCGAACCTACAGCAGTGAGGGTCAAGTGGTGTTAAGTTAGCCACTATAACCGCTATGTCATGGAGACTCTCTTCGTTTTGATCTGAGTAAACATAATGTTATATACATCATTACTGAACGTCATGTAAGTGTTCGCAGTATCAGAACCTTCATGGCTGTTTTCGTATATAATTATGATATTGAGTTGAAACCATAAAAACATGTCATGAATACATTTTCCGAGTGGAAACCATTTCTAAATCAAGTTGGTACAAGTTACAGTTGAAACTGTTGTCTTGTAATAGAGTTTTTGACAAGGAAGTAAGAGGCTGTATGTTTGCTTGTTTGTTCAGTCAAATGGAGACGATGTCTACTTGAGACAGATATATTGCTGCCACACTGCAGTATCACGCAGTAGATATGTGGCATGATACCACACCCAGACACATTATCCTGAGACCGGGCCAACCAGCCTTGCAACTACCCATATATGCTGAGCGCCAAGCAAGGGAGCCATAACAGTACCATTTTTACGACTTACAAGGCGGATACTCTAACCACTCAGCCACCGAGAGGTTGTAATGAGACACACAACCAATAAAACTGTTATTTTAACAAATAAATATAAAAAGTATTTGCAAAAGTAGTAACTTTGTAGGATTTTGAATTACCATAATCAATATATATATCTTTTCGTCAATATAGATGTTCAGTGTTTTTTACGATTACCTCATCTACAGTAACAATCTATACTCTAACACTGGCTACACTTTCATTGGATTTCACTTAACATGTCCATGCACGAGGGGTGTTCCATAAATTCAATGACTTCTAGTCTCAAAACATTTTTTTTTCAATCATATACATGGACACATAGTTTCACACATATTCTATGATATTTCAAAATGTTTTTTTTTTAATATTATTATTTTCTTCAACTCATCGTAGATTAAGTGGTATGTACAATGGACTTTTCCTAATCATTTCTCAAAAAGTACGGTTTATTTTGTTTTAAATGTATATGGTTACACAACAATAGGCATCTGTGGCGGCCAAATGGGGGTGTACCAGAGATCTTTTTTAAAAAATATATTTGGCAATTTGTTCTTATGCGAAATGGAAGGTTTCCGCATATTTATAAGTACTGAATTAAAAGGTATGGGAAAAACGGACGGAGGCTTTAACTGATATACGCCCATGGCTTTTTCCAAAGCCAATTATGCCGTATTAGAATTTAGCACTAAACTATTGCAATCGAAGAACATGCAAATGACCCAACCTGACTAGAAAAGGATGAGAAAGATGTGTTTCACAAAATACCAAAAAGTAGGAGAAAGAAATATTACTTTTTATCAATTTCTGATACCTCTGAAATCTGGGTTGAAATTTAACGATGGCAACACTTTTATATATCCGACGTTGTCTTGACCTTACTTGACCTTATACAATATAATGGCATATTCTCAATACACATTTTTGGTCATCAGTTCCAATCAAGCGCAAAGTCTTTAGAAAAGATCAAATGTCTGAAATCAGCCTAAGATACTCGTATCTAGTAAAGTTGAAATAGCTAATTTATAAAAGCTTGGTCTCGTTTTATTTTCACTTCACTGTGTAATTTTTTTGTTCTGAGTTTATCTTTAATCTTTTTTTTATAGAAAATGAAAGACGAGTATTCGGCATTACAAAAGTATAGTTACAATCATCACATACATATTTGTTCATAATAAAAAGGTTTGTATTTCTAACTATTTAACCCTTCTGTATCTTTTACCTTGTATTCTGCAAAGTTATTATTGTAAAATTACAGTGTATTGTAACCTGTATAAAAAACACCATATATAAAAATACCCACGCCTAGTCAGTAGAAACAGGCTTGTTAACCACTGTTTGTAAATTAAAGCAAGTGATTTTCCTTCTCTCTGTGCCATCAAATTTTCAAAGTGCTAAACATTTATTGAACTAACAAATAGCACCACTGACTTAACCACAAAGTAAATGTAACTTGTCAAAGAGTAACTGAGAAAAACAACAACAAAAACAACAACGTAAAAAAATCAGAAGGCCACAAATAACCAGATCAATATTAGTTTGAAATCATTAACAATTACATTCAAAGGGATATTACAACTGCCGTCAAATACTTTACGTATGCCCATCAACAATGTTGTTAAATTTGTCCCAGTCTACACTTACGTTCCCGTTTTGCTTAATTTTCTCTTTCAGATTAGCTAGGGTTCTATCCGGTATATCCAGTTTTTTCCAGAGTTTCAGCAATGCATGTATTTTCTCCACGAACATCTTGTAGTCTCGATCGATCCGCTCCACCTGGACGTCAGTGATTCCTTCAGAGATACAAAACAACATGAACCCTTCACCGATACAACTGGCGATTCCGGGCAATTGGTCGTCTCTGATTGGCTGACTGCTGACTTGCTTTGGACTTAGGACTTCATGAAAAAGACAAGCAAGTTTGTTGAGCTGAGGTGGTAAATCTGACCGACAAAAGAAAAAATTTAAATTCAAAGAAATAGAAAAATAAATAATTAAAAATCGTCTTCTGTGCCTTCTTGTTGCTGATTCATATGTTAAGATTATAAATTCGTGAAAACGTGAAGCTTTCCTTTGAAATTAACTAGATACAAAGCTGTACAGAAAAGATGGTTAAGAATGTGGATGTAAATTAAGAAATACCTGCTGGAGACGGGCTTGCTCGATTGTTGCAGAGAACCTGTAAGGATTGTAAAACATTCATGAACGCTCAAGTTATCATGACATTCATTAATCCTAATATTATGAACTGCTTCATGACCACAGCGCATAATATAGTTGACATCAAAGTATAGTCTTATACTTACTTATCCTTTAAGAACAATGGATACTCCTTTAAAGACATCTTGGTATTGATCTATATAAATTCATGCAGATTCATGCAATTTTTTAAAAGAAAATGAAGACAATTCAGAAGATTATAATAAAACAGCTATCACCATTCTCCAAGACCAAGATAATAGTGTTTCTTCATACATAAACAAAGCTTAAAACCATATTCGGCTCTTAAATCTTTACATAAATAATATAATGTCAGTCCTAAACATTTATATTCAAATTTAAACCGCTTTAGACCTTACCTCGTAGGGGAACCACTGCTCCAGAATCTCTCGGGGCTGAACTGCATGAGGATGAGGTTGATCATGAGAATAGCATTGGAAATTACTTCCGTCTTTGTTTTCCTTCAATTCCCCAACTTCCAACCATCCATACTCTCCTGTGAGGACTCGATCCTTTTGAATACACTCAATCTGGCAAGTGATAATATCACTCGAATGTCCAAGCCCGCATTTGTTTCGCAACGTCTCTTCAATAACTCTTCTAACCTTGTCACATAAGGAGGAGTCCACTTTCTTTGTTTTGCCATAAACCAAAATCATAACATAGAAATGCTTGCTGTCAACCTTTAGAGAAATGTGATGCTGTTTTTTCTCCTCGTCGTTGTATTTGAAAACAGCCTCCGTTCTAAAGAGTTTTAGTTTCGTCCCTTGTTCAGCCGGGATCCAGCCTGACTGCAACAGGGATGCAACAACTCTGGTCATCAGTACTTCCGGAATGAAAATGTCGTCTATCGTGAATCGTAAAACAGAAGTAGAGCAGAACTCTGTTGACGGTGGTGGAACACTAAACACTTGCCCATGTCCTTCGCATTGCAAAGGCATTGCAAACGTATCTTTATTAACCTTCATGATGAGATTCAACTTTTCCAGCATGGTAATGAAAGCTGTTGGTATTTCAGAGATTTTAATTTTGTTTCTGTTTTTGTATTTCCGCGACATATCTCCATATGCTCGCACAGCGTCAGATATCTTAGGTCGATCAGACACTAGAGTTTCATCTACTGCAACCATTTCATCAAACCCCAGAGTATCATGTCCCCCTTCTCCTGTATGTTTCGATGCAATATTTCTCTGGTTAAGTTCTACCAATTTTGACCTGAGTCCATAAATCTGGTCTTGAAATTTTTCTGAGATGAAAAACATGTTTTCATCTATTTCAATGCGTGATATAATCTCATTGCAATTCATCTGGATTTTCTCCACAGAGTCCTTCAACTTTTCCAACTGATCTGCCTGCGATTGATTCTCTCGCTATAAAAAAGACATACATTAAGGTCCACGATGGAAAATTACATATTTATTTAAACGTCTGACAATAAATATATGAAGTAAATCATGAATTTATATCAATATTCGAACCGGTTCCGGTGGCCCGAGCGTCCGTCATGTAACAAGGAGGGTAAGGGTACGATCCCCGGAAACGTTATGCCAATGTCGTTAGAATTGTTCTGGTACACTGCCCATGCTTGGTGCTCAGCCTATAAGCATATAGTTCCAAGACTGGTCCGGCCAGATGTCATGTAGACAAATGTCCGCAAATGACTGAAATATTGTCGATGGGACATTAAACCAATGCAAACTTATCTATTATCGATGTATTCTATAAAGACAATTATACCGCCGCTGAAATGTAGATCTTTCGGTATAGCCAGATGGCAAAAATGGAGGAAAGAAAACTTACGCCGGAGCCAGAAGTTCCAACAAATATGACGGTACACTGATTATCCTTCGATATAGAAGAGGTCATCATTTTTGTGAAAAGGTCTTCATCCACTGAAAAAAGAGTCTACTGTTAATATAAATTATGTTGTTAAAACAGTTATGCATTACATTAAACAACACGTTTTTTGGCCCGTTTAACACATTTCACAACGGCTATATAAAGTTCATGTGACAGTCCCCGGTGGCCGAGTGGTTAGAGCGCCCTATTCGGGAAGGGGGGGGGGGGGGTTCGATCCCCGGCCGCGACAAACAAAAGTAAAAAATTGGTACTGGCATAAGCTCCCTTGCTTTGCGCTCAGTTTATAAGGGTAGTTCCAGGACTGGTTGCCCGGTGTCAGGATAATGTGGCTCATACAACATGTCTACGGCGTGATACTGCAGTGTGGCAGCACCTAATCTGTCTCAAGTAAACATCGTCTCCAAATGACTGAAACACTGTCGATGGGACGTTAAACCCAATGAACGAACAAACAAACATGTGGATATACTTGTTTATAATAATGACTGCAAAGTACGATTCTTTTGACAACTTTTCATCATAACAAACGTCATTTCCGTTACTACGACTTACTCTTTTAGATTCATTTCTCATCAGAGGTATCTCTTTAATGTATAAGTCGTTATATAGAAAAATTCTCCGTGGATCGATAAAATATCATGTCGATTCCGATGTATACTCGTAGTCCCGGCTAAAGCTCCGCTTATTATTGATATTAAATGTATACCCAATTACAAAAGAAAGTGTGCACTCAGTGTTTCGCTAATTTGAATGTATCATTTCCTGCAGGATTATAGCATGTTATGGCTGCAAACATTACTCTTAATTACCAACACTTTCGAAATAAAATTGCACATCATATAAAACACCAAACATACATGTATGAGTATTTATGACTAATATATAATGTATCTAAATAAAAGGAAACAAGTGCACACTTGCTTTTGCAACTGCATATACAATAATGTTCTCTCTGTAATCTGAACCGAGCCATTATCAATTGACTGCTAATGACATTTTACTACATCTGTCATTTGTGGGACACTTGGTAAGCGCTTCGTCGTTTGAAAGATCAAGATTTTCCATAAAAAATGAGCGAGCACTCTTCGGTTAGGATATGTAAACTATAAACCGTTAAATCTGGAAGATATACGGGGACATATCTCGTTCAAATAATAAATTCTCAGGACTTGCATTGAAATATCCAACGGGCGATGTTAGGGTGTAACAGAATAAGATATGATGCCATTATCCTCGAATTTAATATAACCACAGTCGTCTCCGCATTATCGCAAGATAACTGCATACATCAAGTCGTAAAGTCAAAGGGACATAATGCATTATAGAGACACATAAAGATCTGACATGAAACTACCTGACATTGCGATTATCCGAGGAGAGTTTATCCCAGCGCCGTGTTTATCTCGAGGTATATCCCAAGCCCTTGTGCAAGCTACATAATTATCTCTTAAAGAAAGAGACAGGGTTTCGCGATTATCTAAGCATTCAAGTAGGGGGCCTCCGTGGCCGAGAGGGTAAAGTCGCTGACTTTAACATTCACTCAGCCCCTCACCACGTGGGTTCGAATCCTGGCAGGGTCATTCGGATTTTTATGTGAGGAAGCCTTCCAGCTGGCTTGCGGTAGGTCGGTGGTTCTACCCGGATGCCTCCGTGCATTCGGGGTCTTCTTCCACCTATAATTAGCTGGACGTCGCTATATGACTGAAATACTTTCGAAGCGACGGTAAACTCAAATAGTAAAGTCAAGTTAAGCATTTAAGTTTGCCCGCTAGTCCTCGAATTGTTTCAATGTTTCCGTATACATTTATAAGATGTAAAAAAAGGTAGAAGGAGAAAAAGGTGAAAACCATACATGTTTCGTCGATATTGATGACAACGACGACGACACAAGCATTGTTAAGTAAACATGCACCGAGGACGCTTGCAATCGGTGTGTTGAAAGGAATCCCGAACACACACAAGTGAACAGTCCCCGTCTGAAATGATACATGCAGCGATGATATTCTAGATGTTGAACAAACAATAGATGTACACAATAAAGTAAATGAATAAGCCTGTGTCACAGCGTATGTAACTACATACTTGTTATTTTAGAGAACAATAAACTATGTACTTATGAACAAATTAAATTATTAATATTTTTCGTTTAATATCCACTCTTAATTTTAATTGATAAATCAAGTTCAATCATTCAAAGTAATTCGTAACTCATTTGACTATAACAATATATTCACATTACATTTACTGTTGAATTAATTTTGTAAAAGGAATGGAACCGTGTTCATAGGAAGAAAATAAAAAGAATACGGAAAACAATGGAACCAGCGATACTTACATCATTCTGTGACGTGGTGCAAGATGGCAGCTGCGATGTCCAGGTCGTTTCTTCTGACATACTTTTCAGACGTTTCATTTCCGGTTCTTGATAATCCACTCCACTGGAACACTGAATCGGGGGATCTTGTAGGTCAAGTTGAAACCCGGAATCGACGCTCATTGCAGAATCAGAATTTTGTCTGGTGAATTTTGGTTGACCCATTCCTGGATCTGCTGAATGCATTGTTGGTATGTTAGAGCTTGTCCTTGTTTCACTAAACTGTTCATCTTTAGATCTTCAACAACTATTATTTAAGACCTATAACTTCCTTCTTTGTTGACACAGAGGCACAAGAACATTTGTATATAGGTGATAAGCAAGCTCTTGTATAAAAATGATATTCTATTTATATGCAATCGAAGTGAATTTGGGAAGTTTTTGGAACTTAGAAAAATCTCAGTTTAAAATATATCATAGGCCTGGCATGGATTTAAGTAAAACTACTTAGCGCTAAGTATATTTATTTATTCACGAATTTCATAATCTTGGTTCTACTAACAGCCCAGATATTTCATTTTTAAACATACATTGTCAGTTAAAGGTAATATTTCATGTCAACTTAGACATGTGCATGAATACATTTAGTTCGTAAAATAGGAATGGTGGAATAAGTTTCTAGAGCTACCTAGTTTAAGTACTACTTAGCGCTTAATGCAGATGGTGGAATAAGTTTCTAGAGCTACCTAGTTTAAGTACTATTTAGCGCTTAATGCAGATGGTGGAATAAGTTTCTAGAGCTACCTAGTTTAAGTACTATTTAGCGCTTAATGCAGATGGTGGAATACGTTTCTAGAGCTACCTAGTTTAAGTACTATTTAGCGCTTAATGCAGATGGTGGAATACGTTTCTAGAGCTACCTAGTTTAAGTACTATTTAGCGCTTAATGCAGATGGTGGAATAAGTTTCTAGAGCTACCTAGTTTAAGTACTATTTAGCGCTGAATGCAGATGGTGGAATACGTTTCTAGAGCTACCTAGTTTAAGTACTATTTAGCGCTTAATGCAGATGGTGGTATAAGTTACTAGAGCTACTTAGTTTAAGTACTACTAAGCACTTAATGCAGATGGTGGAATAAGTTTCTAGAGCTACCTAGTTTAAGTACTACTTAGCGCTTAATGCAGATGGTGGAATAAGTTTCTAGAGCTACCTAGTTTAAGTACTATTTAGCGCTTAATGCAGATGTTGGAATAAGTTTCTAGAGCTACCTAGTTTAAGTACTATTAGCACTTAATGCAGATGGTGGAATACGTTTCTAGAGCTACCTAGTTTAAGTACTATTTAACGCTTAATGCAGATGGTGGAATAAGTTTCTAGAGCTACCTAGTTTAAGTACTATTTAGCGCTTAATGCAGATGGTGGAATAAGTTTCTAGAGCTACCTAGTTTAAGTACTATTTAGCGCTTAATGCAGATGGTGGAATAAGTTTCTAGAGCTACCTAGTTTAAGTACTATTTAGCGCTTAATGCAGATGGTGGAATAAGTTTCTAGAGCTACCTAGTTTAAGTACTATTTAGCGCTTAATGCAGATGGTGGAATAAGTTTCTAGAGCTACCTAGTTTAAGTACTATTTAGCGCTTAATGCAGATGGTGGAATAAGTTTCTAGAGCTACCTAGTTTAAGTACTATTTAGCGCTTAATGCAGATGGTAGAATAAGTTTCTAGAGCTACCTAGTTTAAGTACTATTTAGCGCTTAATGCAGATGGTGGAATAAGTTTCTAGAGCTACCTAGTTTAAGTACTACTAAGCACTTAATACAGATGGTGGAATAAGTTTCTAGAGCTACCTAGTTTAAGTACTACTAAGCACTTAATGCAGATGGTGGAATAAGTTTCTAGAGCTACCTAGTTTAAGTACTACTAAGCACTTAATACAGATGGTGGAATAAGTTTCTAGAGCTACCTAGTTTAAGTACTACTAAGCACTTAATACAGATGGTGGAATAAGTTTCTAGAGCTACCTAGTTTAAGTACTACTTAGCGCTTAATGCAGATGGTGGAATAAGTTTCTAGAGCTACCTAGTTTAAGTACTACTAAGCACTTAATGCAGATGGTGGAATAAGTTTCTAGAGCTACCTAGTTTAAGTACTATTTAGCACTTAATGCAGATGGTGGAATAAGTTTCTAGAGCTACCTAGTTTAAGTACTACTAAGCACTTAATACAGATGGTGGAATAAGTTTCTAGAGCTATCTAGTTTAAGTACTACTAAGCACTTAATACAGATGGTGGAATTCAAACTTGATCTATAATTATCAGCTTAACTCAACTTAAAATTTAAGTAAATCTGATTATCTAAGGACATTAGCTTTTAACATTACATGTTTATTAAATCAAGATTTAAGAGAAACAATGTCATTATTAACATATATTCAAAGATTACTATATTGATAATCTACGAAAAAGAATTACACTGAAAATTTCTGATATATGAGCTTACACGAAAATAAAATATATAACAAAACACTCACGATAAGGGAACTTGGCATCTTGCAATACCCACAGGCTAGCGCTGTTAACCATGTGCCCGTTGGTGGGGAAAATGTTCTGTATAAACTTCTGCGACGTTCCCTCATCTGGACTAAGCACTGCAACCGGGAACCGGGTCAGAACTCGATCATGAAAGTCGACTGCCATTTTTCCTCCTGCACAATCAACTAATTTGATGACATAAGCTCTTTAATTTAACACTTTAAACGCAACCGAGACAAATTCAGAGCATTCTCGTTGAGTACCTAGTACCAGTTTCGGCGTTCTTTTCTTATGTTTCTAATATCGTCTGCATTTCAAATACTGGATGTAACATACGAATTAGTCTTTAAAGATGTCTTATTTTAGAACTTTGGATGACTTCCAATGCTATATAATGTCCTTGGTTTAAATCCACTTGGAGGTATTGGTTACGGCTTTGTCGTCAGGGCACCAGAAGTGAGTTATATCTCTGCACTCCGCTAGTGTTGGTTTATTTCGGTTCTCCACTGAAAATGGCATTAAAACAGTGTGGGATTAAAAAATTAAAAGTAGTTACTCGCTTGGTTTTACACAAGCGTAAAATGGCTACCGAAAACAAACAAAACACGCATATGCGACTGTGATTATCTTGGCAGAAATAGCAGGACAAACAACAGTATAATATACACAAGACGTGGCCCAGGGTAGTCAATTATTTTAATTTTATATAAATTCATAACGACTCAGCAAATCTGAGTTACAAATGCACATTGTTAAGGTGAATGCAATCTAACCCATTTCTAAGGAATAATAACGGTTCCATGAGTTGTTGTTGCTGTTGTTATTGTTGTTGAGTGTGGGGGTTGTTAATGATGTTGATTATGTACTTAATTTGTACTTTCATTAAAACATTTCGTACTCATAAATACTTATTTGGAGCGGAGGGGTGCTATGAAAGCTTACCAAAATATGATTATCATAAAAGAAGTTATCTATGTACATGTAAAATGTATGTGTGTTATATAATTAATATGAATGGGGCCCAAAAAATTCGTGACCGTTTACCAAATATGCATGAAATGTTTTGTATGTTTGTATGATGCTCGTTTTCATGATTCATTTAGGTATGTTGATATAGGCATGAATTTGAAAATAAAACTTTAAAACTTTGACTGTAATATTAATTGTGTGCATTTATGATACATTATGTAATCAAAACGCTGAAGGCACTAAAGTTGTGTGTGTATCAACTGAAAGAGGGTTTGACGAGCTGCAGATCTACTGGGTGACTTAACTTTTGCCAGATATCAAACTTAAATTAAAAAAAAATGAAATAATTTTGCTATAAATTTGCTTCCTTTAGATTTAGTTATGCATCTTGATGTAAATCTTATAAACTGTAGGCAAGAGAAGTAGGGAGAGTAAGAGAGGAGATGTGCTAATTGTTAGCAGTCCATTGAAACAAAAGGTGTGTTCATCTTATCTTGTAACGACCTTGTTATCGCAAAGTTAAAGCGGGTTTAAAACATTGGATTTATTGGCATTGCTTGAAAATGGGATCCCCGTTTATTGAATTTACCTTGATAAACAAACGAAATGCGATAATTCCGTTCTTTCAGCGCTATCTGCACTTTGATTTGTATTTAGTATGTGTCGGTACAGTCTCTATTTATACATGTAGATTGAAGTAATCATGCAAAAGGTTGGTTGCGAAGGTCGGTGGGTGGCTCGTAGTTAAATTCGGATAGTAGATATACAAGTTTCGGTCATTCTATAGTGTAACAGATAACCCCAGGAGATATCTGAGGTCTCGGACTTTAAGCTTTCTACATGGGTTATTGTAACACCATAAAATGACCGAAACCTGCATATTTACCATCCAAAATTATTTACGAGCCACCTTTGCATCAAAACAAACTATATTCTTCCGCATGGTCAAGAGATATTTTGTAACATCATAAAGGAATTAATTCGTTTGTGTTTTTATGTCACGGACAATTACTGTGTCCCGTAAATATTTATTTTTGACACAAAATTGATTTTCAACACTTTTGCTTAATATCAGCATACCATTGATGTGGAATTATTCGTCATATTTACAATATTGAGAGGTTATTCTGTTTTCAAAGTAGAGAAACGGATGCTCAGAATGTAGTAACTATAGTTGGTGTGACTGACGTCACACACAACTAAAAACGCTCTCTGTAAAAATAAAATAGTTAACCAACCTTCTCATTCAGACGTTGCTAAATGAACATTTAGTTAAATACACGTAACATGAAAGAGATAAATAGAGACACAAAATTAAATTGGGAAACAGATTCTGATGTTTACTCCTTCGATCTGCATTTATAAAATGTTGATAAAAGTTCGTATATAAGTACGTAGGGATGGAGGTGTGGCCAAATCTTGTTTTTAAACCATAATTTTTAAATTAATTATTTTAATTTCTTCGTCAATAGACACTTTAATTTGCGAGGTTTCAAGGAAAAGAAACACCTTTGAATACATTATTCCAAACATAAATTAAAAATACATGTCTTCAATTACCATTTTATACAATTGGCATAAAAAGGCAATAACACTATCAGTATATTGTCAAAACATGCCTAGATAAAAACACTTAAAATCCTTTTGTAATTAACAGTTTCACTTTATATCGTTTTTATTCTGGGACGGGGTTAACAAAAAAGCTTTCATTTTAATTACTATTCTTATACACACTTTTGATTTAAACCGATTTGAAACAAGACTGTTTCACTTTAAATCCGTTACTCAAAAACCTTCTCTTTAAAATCTTTTTAGAAACAGACCCTTCCACTTTTTTGTTACAGCCAACGATGTATTTATATCTACGCGAACAAATCTGCTGAAGTTAGAATCATAACTTTTGTTTTGTTTTGGACAACACTAAATAAAAGAATGTGACCACTTTATGCGATAAGAACAAGCTCCTAGCGAAAGAGCTAATATTAGCAGTTTTCTTTGCTAGACTAGGTTTTTTGCTTGAGATAGCTGTCCATCGGGTTCAAATGTGTTGACCAGGGTTCTACAGCTCTAATTTCAGCGTGCTACATTTGGATTATTTGTAAAACCCTAACATTGTATTTAACTTTAATTATACCAATTAAAACTCGGTTCATCAAAGAATGACAGAACATATGCGATTTGTGGTTGTCATCAACAACAACTCCCAAACATTTTCTTGTCATAAACCACAATCATCTTATATTTGTAGACAGTTAAATGAAAAAAAAATGAGCAAGGTTTTAATTTCTTTCTTTGTCAAATATTGGTTAAATCGCAATTAGGAAAAAAAGCTGGGGGAATGTAAAGATAAATCATTATACATGTATGGATTGAAGAAATGTCTGCATAACTCAGGAAGGAAGGAATATCAACAAAACACAATAGGTGTTATATTTTTTACTGTTTTATATTTGCATACATTTTTTGTTTATACAAAAACAACTATTGTTAGATGATTGAGACCAGGCATGTAAGTTTTTTATGAAATAAAAATTTAAAAAAAAATGTATGATAAAAAGAAATTCTACACGGGGCATTTCAGAAGTAATGCAACTTGGGTAATACAAAGCGCGCGTTTTATAGGTGTTAATTTATTTACTTGTCATACCCTCTAAGTAATCCCTTTGACTACGAACACAAGTTTGAAATGTTTCAAATGCATTTTCATACTCACTTTCATGTATACCCAGCATACACTGATAAACAGCAGATCCCAGGGCCTGCCGAGACTGTCTACCAGCTAAGTGTTTTTTTCAGTCTAGGGAACAAGAATAGTCACACGGGGCTAGGTCTAGGGAAAAGGGGGCATGTGGAAGAACTCGAACCCTTTCTTTATTAAAAAACGAGGTCACGATAGCAGACTTATGAGCAGGGTCATTGTCATGCAACAGTGAAAGGTGCTTAAACCCGGTGTGTGGACGCCGTCTAAAACATTGTCTTTTAGGTTTCTTCAACACCTTTTCTTTATAAAATAACCCGGTCACAGACTTTCTAGCTGGTACAATAAGTTGCATAACTGGACCACGGATAGCAAAGAAATTAACAAACATTGCGTGTTTGGCACTCATCAATCTTTTGGCAATTAAAGCGCGGCGACATTATTTGGTAGCCCATATTTGATGTTTACTTGGTAGGCTAAAAGAAGAATACCCGTGTCTCATCTCCTGTAATAATGTCAGAAAAACTGCTTTTTGGAATATTTTAGAAACAGTTTGAGCAGTTTACTGGCTATTTCAAGTCGGACACATTTTTGCTTGTCTGGCGATAAATGAGGGATCCCTCTAGCTGTAATGCGCCTCATTTCAAATTACTTTTTAGTATGCGGAAAACACTTGCAGCTGAAATGCCGATTATAGTGGCAGTTTGCATCGCTTAAATTTTAACAATATTGCTTGAAGTGGCATTGCAAGGACGTCCTGGTTTTAGAGTCACATCCGCTTTTAAAATTCTTTACTCATCTCGTGACTGTGCCATTTTATCAATGAGCAGCACACAATTCATCAAAAATCTCCTTTGCAGATACGCCAAGCTGGAATCGAATCTTTACATAGCCTCCAATTTCAGCTGCCTTTACACTTTTCTTGCAAACTATTTTACTTAAGAGTCTAATAACTATGTGTTGCGTTCGTCTCAAAGTATTAGCGAGAATACAGAATGTAAACGTGCAAGTTGTATGTCCGTGTGGAAACTGGATGTCTCGTTATAGAGGTACACGTTCTAAGTGAATCCCGTGCCAAACGGGGCTCTACGATGATCAGTTTCATTACTTCTGAAATGCCCCCCCCCCCCCCGTATGTGGAACCAAAAAAATGCTGATATCAAATAATATAAACCATAAAATTTTCTGAGAAAAAATCAAAGCATTAAAATTTGAAAGACTGCACTCTAAATACTTTAATAGCATATCTAAATATTATTTTCAGGCTATTTTTATCATAATTTGTAATTTATGATGTGTTTTATAAGATACAGGTGAAAATACTATCAAACATGCATGGAAAATACACTACGAGCAAAAATAGCCATTGTGTCTGGACTAAAATATATACAAAAAAAAAAACTACCAAAAAGCTATGAATTTTATATGTACATTTTTTTTTCTTGATAAAGATTTCGATGGACAATTTTTTCTTTATTATCTTCAAATTCAATCCTCTGATATAAAGACTTTCTGAAAATGTAAAAAAAAAATATTCTCACCACGCTTTTTTTTTTTTTTTTTTAATAAAACGCATTTTTGTGCATTTTAGCAAATTTGCATAAAAACACTAAAATGTGACTTTTTGGACCCTCAACATGGCAAATATACTTTTAATCATGTTTTTAATATAGGAATCTTAAAACGTAGGGTTTCCTTTAACAGTCTAGTAATGATAATTGAGAAATTCCAACAAAAAATACCATAATTAAAATCTGTGGTAACCCGCGGAAACGTCCTTAAGCCAAAAATAAAGCTAACCCGAGCACCAGTACAAACCACGTGACCTTAACAGATGAAGCTTCATTGATCGGCTGAGGAACACATCTTTTGAATTCGAGTTCTTCCAAAAACTGAAGTCCGCAAATCACAGTTTTGTGGCAACTCGAGTCACACTCAAAATCTTCCGATCCATTCGTATTGTACCATTGCAAGTAGGACTTGAACTCGGTGCTGTTTCGATCTTTCATCTTTGTGACGATACTATTGAGAGAATTTGGAGAGATGTCCGGAATACCATACAGAGACGTGGCATTATATCCGAAGACCCATCTAAACTGTGAGTTCATATTGGCCTGACTGACGTCAGCGTAGTACTGCACGATGTCCAGCTGGGCTCCAGTTGTTTTATTGAACTTAACCAGACGAATGCCCGGATTATGCCTAGGCTCAATCTCACCACCGGTCAGCTGGTATCGCCAAGGTGTCACTGATGGGGCGATAAACAGTGCCACTTCCGGGGTATCTGAGAAAATTAAAAAAAAAAACTCACTACATTTGCCACTATCCTTATGATAATTGCTAGCAGTGCATGATGCTAATTCGTAAATAGTACTCGTACATAACATTAACGGAATGGCTGATCGTGCAAAGACGTTGTGACAGGAGTGGTCAAATAATGGGACCGGAAATCATGTCAAGTGCAATGATTGAAGACAGTTGAAAGCTCCAAAAATGACCGAAATTCGTTAAAACCAAACAGATAAACATATCTTTGAAAAATCCTAATTACTACTACCGCTATAATGAATTCTTTTACAAAGAAAATAATTGCAAAAATGATAAACATATATAAAACAACTGTAAACGGAAAAGCTTAAAATGAAGAAAATAAAGAAAACATACTATTTGCAAAGAACAACCGGAAATTATCGTGGTGTTCATGCCCAAAATGCATCGCGACAATGACGTCAGAATTTTTGCGTATTATTCGGACAAACTTCTGATTGAAATGTTTGCTCATCCATCTCACGGCCCTTGGCGTGGTGTAACCAGGTGGCACGTGACCCGTCAATATCACCTGGAAGAGAAAAAAGGCATACATTAATCATTTGATATACCCATAGAAACATTACCTTTTCTTTTAATTTTCTTATGCACTAGCAGCAGCATTTCGAATATTCACTTAAAAAATTATTTTATGCTTACTTTGATGATTATCATGATTGTGGATGAAAAATTACAACGTGCAGATGAAGTATTATATCAGGCAGAGAAGTTGGCAACATGAATAAAGGCATACAATTAATAATGTTACAAGTAATAATGTAAGAATTAATAATGGTACTAGTAACGTTGGTACATGTAAGAAAGAAACATTGGTAGGAACTAATGTATAAGTGGCGGTAGCAGTTGTGGTGGAAGAATAAGGATGAGGCGGAGGAAAAAGAAACACTAAGATGACGGAAAAGAAGATAATAATTATAAAGATAATAATGGAAAATAAAGCAGATAAAAAGGGAAAAGAAACTGTGTTGAATGTTGTCCTGTTATTTACCAATATCATATATAAGCCGCAAGTGATAGTATACCTTTTCATTAGCCTTTGTAGCATTTTCCAGTGTTTCCTGTAGCCATTCAAACTGGTCGGCGGGGTCCTCGAGGTCCTGTGTAGCTTTGTTTTTAGAATAGTACATATTGGAGTTCAGGGCCACGATTCGGATACCTGGGAATGCCAGGACAGTGTAGTAACCGCCTATAATGTAAGAAACACCAGTCAAATCCCATACAACGACCATCTCCTTATAAGGGATACCTCACCTGGCATCTGTAATACATTCCTTTGAAAATAATATATTCGTGGATTCACGTTGCTGAAAAGATGTCTACTTAACTAGTTATCGTTGGGATTAATATTCATGGATAAAACCCATCCACGAAAGCTAGTTAGGATGCCTGGATGCGTAGTGGTAACGTGCTTCGCTTCTCACCAATGCGTCCAAGGTTCGACTCCTGGTCACGTATATAAGAAGGTACAGTGGTCGCCCGACCAGACACGTGGGTTTTCTCCGGTTTCCTCCCACGATAATGACCACATACGCCGCCACCCGAGCCATCGAGAGTGATTAATTTAAGTTGTTAAGTTGTGAGAACTGGTTTCGTAATCGATTTAAAATTAATAAAGTTAAAACTAAAATTGGTACCCACGAAAATAAATAATTATGCAGTGGTTACCTTTTCGAAAGTATTTTTCCTGACTATCGTCATTAATCCACGACTTCCATAGTTCATAGGTGGCGTTGTAGATCCTGTTGCCATGGGGAGGAAACTGGTCCTTCGGGTGGTAGTCATGGTTACCAAATGTGGCATAGATAGGAACTGATGGAAGTTCTGTCCGAAACAGCTGCGTTATGTTCCTCACTATGTCTATATTCTTCTCGGTGCTCAAATATGTCTTAATGATGTGGGCTACAGAATCTCTAGGGAAGGAAGAATGATTAAGTAAATTAAAAGTTGTTACATTACGGAATCTTAGAATTTATTGGCGTTATAGAAGTTAACAAGACTGTGTAAAGGAATAATTTATGTCAAGATGAACTTGGAAGCTTAATCAACTGATAAGTTTTCCTACTGACATAAATCAAAGGCACTGATAGTCCCGAGTGCTGCCGTATTTTGTATAAGGTTTGGGAGACTAAGTCATCAGTAATAATATCAATGAACTTGAATGAAGCTAACAAACATTACCTAATGAACAGATAAAAGATATGTTGGTATTCATCGAAAATAATTCCAAATATAAACAAGGGCAAAGCTAAACCGCCATCTACACCCTTTAGATGTGGGGTGGACCGTCCTACATTTGCATTTTTGTTTGTGTATTGACTTGCTTTGTTTTAATGTTCAAGAAACATATTATGGGACTTTGTCAACATGAGACAGACATACCCGTAGTGCTGCCTTACTGCGATACCATGCCTTACACAAGTGACATGGCACATGAGACAGATATACCCGTAGTGCTGCCTTACTGCGATACCATGCCTTACACAAGTGACATGGCACCATATCTAGTCACAATATCCTGGCATTGGACCAACCAGTACAGAAAAACCCTTATGTGCTGAGCGCCATGAGCAATGGGGATATACCAGTACCATTTTAACAATTCTTGTATGTCACGGCAATGGATCGAACAAAAGACCCCTCGGTAACGGGGCGGAAGCTCTAACTACTCGGCAACCGGGACCAGTGTACCTTATTATAAAAAGATAAAAACTGTCATTGGAATAAAATATTAATACAATGTACATATTTAAAAATGAAGATAATCAATCTAATACATGTAAATGATTTCTTTATACATACATGTAACTACAGGTATATCATTAACATAACACCGACATATAGCAGATTATGTAGAATTCCTTTATTCGAACACGATAGTTGTGCAGACGTAAATGATCCTTTCCTTTAAACAAGGAAGAGAAATAAAATGCGTGTATTTTGTTTGCATACATGAACTCCATAAATTATGTTCTTCCGTTTAATATGAAGCTATCTTTAACTTAAAAAGTAGAAATAGCCATGTCTTTTTCATGGATAAGTTCATCATCACTGGAAAAGTTCTGGTACAATACCATTATTCAAGGTACAATTGCCAGTGTTGAAAAAACAAAGTTCAAGTTATGGTAAAATGCCAGTGTTGCAGTTATGGTAAAAATGCCAGTGTTGCAGTTATGGTAAAAATGCCAGTTTGAAGTTATGTTAAAATGCCAGTGTTGTAGTTATGGTAAAAATGCCATTGTTAAGTTATGATAAAAATGTCAGTGTTGAAGCTATTGTAAAGTTATAGTTAAATCCAGTGCTCAATTCCTGCTAAGATGTCAGTGTTCAATTGGTTGAGCTAAATCCGAATGCCCTTATACCATAAAAGCCTCTAAGTGAACGTTGTCCCCCCACCCCTCAAACACGACAACTGCTTATTTACGCCAAAGATACCATAAGAAAAATCGCAAGTTGTAGCTTTCTCGTTCTATATTTAGCTTACAACAACATCAAACATAAAGGTATTTCAGAAGTTGGTGGATTTTCTTCATATCTCATCAAAATTTGTTAAAGTTACCAAAAGTCCACAGACCTCTGATATCACATCCGGTCACATTATCCAGACTCTGTGCCAACCAGCTCTGGAATTATCCCTTTGTGCTTAGGCAACTATCACAGGACAGGCATGCCAGTGAAAGTTCTATAACTTAAGAAAATACAATTTGCAGACTTACCCTGTCCAAAGAATAAAGTCAGCATCTGGCTTGATTTCTTTCATTCCCATGACGGTCTCTTGCACAAGTCTATATGGCGAGTCACACCACTGGTTGCCATACACGTCAGAATCCTGAACTAGCTCCCCATTACAGGAGAGCTGTGCAGTCCAGTAGGTAAGATCCCAGTGGAAGTCAGTCACGTGCCAGAACCAGCCTGCAATACATGGAACTCGTTGATTGGCTGTTTAACAGGTATATTCAGCTTGAAATAAACGAGCATTGTCTACAACTGTTTTTGAATAGTCTAGAATTAGCAAAAAAATAAATAAATAAATAAATACGATAAGCCCTTTGATGGCTGTGTAAAAATATTTTATAAACACTTCACAAATAATGATACGAGTTTACTTAATCCGAGGTCTTTCCCCAGTCCTGGTGCTCACTTTATAAGCACTGGTATATCTCCCTTAAAGACACTTTAGACCCGGCACTGCACATTATTTCGAGGAATTGTATTTACCATAAACTTATGAAAAATGGCGATGTTATTGAATTTTTTGTTCCAGATATGCCGGCAAACGCACCTACGCGCATCCTTGAAAAGATATTTCGCGGTGGAGAATGTCCGGTTCCCCTAACACGGGCCTGCATATCAGTTTAAGCCCAGCCACGCCTATGTACATTGCAAAGTAGAGAAGCAATTTAAACAAACATTGCGGAAATCTTATGAGAACCAAATAAATACCCCTCGGAATATCGTTAACTGTACTAGACTTTTTGAACTGTTAGTTTAGTTCAAACGTATTTAAAATATTTGAAATGTGGTCGGGCCACAAGTTCTATCCAACTTAGTTACGACCCTTCCCCTAGCTTAATACATTTTTTTTAATATTATAGTAATGGCGTGCTTTAGAATATAACAAACAGGTGTGATATAAAAGTCATTTCAAGAACATATAATCAAAGTATATCAACACACATATGTTGATGAAGTCAATAAGCCTTGTGAACACACTACGCATAAACTCAAAGTTCATACATTTATCAGAAGATTTTGAGAAAAATACGTTACTTAGCTATATATAAATACTTCCTCTTTCAAAATTATGTATATCAAAGTAATAGCATTATTTGTCAAACGTTACCTGTTTCTGCTGAATGGAGTCTTCCAACTGTCAGACATACTAACAGTGTAGTTAAAATGCCGCGTCCCATCTGTACAGAGAGTCCCAGTTCTTTGAAATGAAAGCTATCCTGAGGGTACGGGTATTATCGCCTGATACATGTCACTGAATTTACATGATGTTGAGGCATGCGCAGTGAAGCAATGAAGAGGATTGTTTACATCCGGTTACCGTCAAATAAACATAATTCAGGTTTACCTATGTGGGGATGAACAGTGGACTAGTTCCTTAATAAGCTACCTTCACTACTTTATCGTACTTTATCTTCAGCTATTGTATGCTTAAATGGAAAACTGAAGAATAGTATTTCCCAATGTTTATAAATACAGGGCTTTCCCCTGTTGATTGCTACGAATGGGGGCCAATAAACGTTTGATATATAGATAAAGAGATAAAAAAAATAAAATCACTGGAGATAATTAAGATAATTTGAGATAAAAATGGACAATATTGTGCTTCACGATAAAACCATGTCACTCTCATTTATCAATGTTCAACCAGTACTATAATGTTTATAATATACACGTTTTTAAAACAAAATACGATAAAAAAAAAAGAAGATGATGAGAAAAAAAAGAGAGAGAAAAGAAGCACCAACTGTCCAAATATCAGTGTTCACTTCCTTTATAAAGTATCTCAAATAAAGTATCTCTCTCTCTCTCTCTCTCTATATATATATATATATATATATATATATAAAAGTGTAGACAGGGTCTCTTAATACTGTATAATTATAGAGAGACACTGGTGTAGAGTATTTGTCTCCATGTCTCCATTGCAGCGTGCGCGCTGCAAGTAGCCAGCAACGAGTAATGGACAGACAACAGACCATGTTTACTTATAAATACTTGCACATCATAGACGCAGGGTACATCTTGACATGTACAGAGAAATAGATAAGCTTTATTGACAAATAGGGTATTACTCCTTATTTTCTATACTAATTGAGTAATTTGAGTATGCGGAAATAAAACTGAGTATCTAAAGAAATGTTATCCATTGGGTAAAGAGCATTTAATAAAGGTCTTAAATACAATTGTGACACAGTAGGGTTTATTAAATTTTACATATTAAGCAGTTGAAGTACTGTATTTCTGCCAGTACACAACGAATGCTACACAGCAAAGCTTGCATAATTAACTTAGTTTCTTAGATTTTATTTCCCATCAGTTTGAAAATAATTGGATGTTTGTCCATTTTTGAACGCAACTTATCGATTCTTCTGCGTTTCTTTTTGTATAAAATGTACACATTGCTCATTTCTTCGGACACTCTATTGAATGGCTAGGTAGGGTAAGGGAAGTATTTCCCTTTTTTCCAGAAGAAAAACAATCACAAATGCTTCATTGAATTTGGAAAGGTGTCTGTGGAGTGTTAGGTAAGAGTCGAAATGGCTATCTATTATTAGCGTTTTTATTTAGTTTTAATATTTTTACCGCTGGCATTTTTAGCACTAATGTTATCATCGGAGGCAAGACCAGAAATAGCTAAAATTGGTCCCGTCATAGTTTCTGAAATGCATTGTATGAATTCATATAATCAGTTTTAATTTTATGATAATAATGATGAAAATGATGAAAGTTTACATAAAATACATCCATAATTACTAGGTGTTTAAAGTATTGTATTCTGCATAGGACGCTGTCCATTAATTGTCGTAAAAAAAAAGAAAAAAAAAAAGAAAATATATTTTGTAAGTGGTGAAAAAAATCACAAAATAAAAAATCTAAAGGGTTGAGTAGAATGCTTTCTTATAATGGTTCCGCTACATTTTGGACCTAATGGCCTTTCACGGAGATAACTAAGGTTTCCTAACGTTTCATTTGAATATCTTGGTTATCTTAGTAGAGGTTATGTGGTCCAAGACGTAGCGGAAGCATTTCATGGACTTTACCTTTAAAGGAGAGTAAACATTGTTTACATTGATTATTGTGCTTGTATAAGGAAAAAAGTCGTTTTTAAAACTGCTGCATGTGCCCTACAAAAGAGCGTTGGTAGCTTTAATAACCAAGTTTACAAAATACTCAACATCATATCATCAACATCGTTATTTTTCATTTTAAACATATCGTGTATTCTACATAGGATTACATAAAGTCAGTGTGTATAATAGCTTACTATAATTAATACACCATTCATAAGGTACGTAAGACATCGTACGAGAAAGATTACGTTAATTAAAGATAATTAATGCAGATTTGACAGAACTAAATGATATAAGTACATGCATGTATGTATGTATGTATGTATGTATGTGCACATGTAAGCAATTATTGCACAAAGTTATAGCTATTACCAAAACCTACCCTTGAAGGTAATAGATGATAGTAACAGATACATGCTTATAATATTGAGGACATTTTATGGATATTTTGGAAAGACACCCTAGTTAGAATTGAGACAAATTCAAAATTTGAAAGAAAGGTAATTCTCATTTTTTTTATTATTATTTGCAAGGTGTAATTCCAACTATCCCACTTTAAAATAAAACAAGAAAAATCAAGGTGGGACAGAAGGGGATCCTGCATAACTAGATTTGTTTAATGTGACTACAGTTATATGTATCTCTTTTCACTCGCTCCATTTCTCTCCCCCCCCCCCCCCCCCCCCCCCCCCCCCTCTCTCTCTCTCACTTCTATATTTTCTTTTGCATTTTGACTAAGGGTATAATGAAATAAGCAAATATATACAGTTTCTAATATTTATTTCTACACCTCCTCTCTCTCTCTCTCTCTCTTAATATTTGAGAATAATTATAT
>CM037785.1:37297110-37347110 GCA_021229015.1 Solen grandis
AAATAAATACTGCAATTAAAGGCAAAATGTGAATCTCTGTATTATGAAAATATACACAAGAGCAATGTGCTCAAAGTTTTAAAGCAATATCTCAAAGAGTTCAGTGAAGAAGTGAGTTAGTACAAAAAGATTAATAAGTCAGAAAAGGGGAATAATTATGTCAAAATCCAAGACAGAGTTTGTACTCTTGCCATATACAAGTAGAGGTGATGGTCATAAACAGGTATTCAAAGTTTCAAAGCAATGCCTCAAATGGTTAAGTGAAAAAATGAGGTGGTGTGAAAACCTTAACTGAGATTCTAAATAAAAAGGGGGGCATAACTTTTTCAAATTCTTGACAGAGCATGACCCCCAACAAAGGTTATGCAATTTCATGAATTATGAGGGACATCCATGGAAAGAAATTTTAGACAATAGCAATGTTAAGTAAAAGTTTTAACATTTTTCTAAGTCCAAAGGGGCCATAAATATGCAAAATTATTTGGAAGAGTTACTGTCCCTGTTTCTACAAGTTGGTCTGATGATGATCAAGGCATGTGTGAAGTTTGAGAAAATACAATGAGTAAAACTGGAGATAATGGCAATGTTAAACAAGTTTAACATTTTTGCTTAGTCCAAAAAGGGCCAAAAAAAAATCTACTGGTTGATAAACACATGTGTGAAGTTTGAGGGACATCCATTCTGTAAAACTTGAGATAATAGCAATGTTAAACAAAAGTTTAACTTTTTTTTTCTAAGTCCAAAAAAAAAATGGATGAATTACTATTCTTATTTCTACTGGTTGGACTGATGATGATTAACACATGTATAACGTTTGGGGAACATCCATTGAGTAATAGTGGAGATAATGGCAATGTTAAACAAAAGATTAACATTTTTTTTAGTCCAAAAGGGGCATAAATATGAAAAAAAATTGAAAAATTACTATTCTTGATTCTTGATTCTACTGGTTGGTCTGATGATGCTTATCAATGTGTAAAGTTTGGGGGATATCCATTGAGTAATAGAGGTCCAACCAAGGAAATGGTGAGAGGGATTTAGTTCAATTCCACCACTTCAGTGATTAGGTTCAAAAAGATAGGTCAAGACACAACCACATGTAATTCCTGTGTTACCTCTACTTCACTTTGTCAATCAAAGGTATGGTAAAACTAGGTTTTATCTTACAAAAATGTGTTAGAACAAACCTGGCCTGCAGTACACCTTTTTCCACCATGTCTTCCAACAGGCTGGCAAGCAAATCCACACGATTCACATTCTTCAGGTCAAAATAAATGTTGGCATAGAGCTTCAGACCAATGTTGTGGTTCTCCTGAGACAAGATCATCAAACAGATTAAAAAACTTTCAGTAAATCCTTAAAAGACATACATGTCAAATGTTACTGGTAATCACAAAACAAAGTTCATAATATGTAGATTTAATACTCTTTAATAATAAATGTCTGGTAGGAAGGTTTGTTTGGTTTGTTGTTGCTAAAAAGAAAACACTGACAAAAAACAACAAAAAACAACAGCTGGACAAGTTTGTAATTATGTAGTTCACTTACAACAGAGTTCTCATTAACTCTTAATTTGTAGTCCTTTATTTGGCAAAGGACTCATTTTCCTGATGAGCTCCTATATGAATACATAGGAGGACTTGAGGAGCTCTTACAAAAACATGGGAGGACATGAGTTTTTGGGGCAAACCTCTGTCAAGGACTCCAGTTTTCTGCTTACAAATGTTAAGTCTGTAAAGTGTTTGATAATTTCATTTAAGTATTTTTTTTGTAAGATTGTATATTTATGACTTGTTTTTTTTTTTTTTTCATTTTACTGTCCAAATTCTTTTAAAGAATATGCTGTCAAGAGTGTTCATTGGAACATTTGTGTCACCTGCTGAAGTGTGACAGACAATGACAGTGGAATATTTAAGAATTTTTCATGCTAGAGTTATGGACCTTGTGCATGACAATTCCTCCTGTAAAGCTATGTACTACAATGTAAATTTCATTTTAATAGCATGAGTAAAGCAGGAATTATTGCAGAATAAAAAAGTGTGACGGAAAAAGTGTGACTGACCTAAATAGGTGATACACTAAAAAATATTTATGCCAGAGTTAAGGACATTGTGCATGACAGTTCCTTTTGTCTAGCCCTGTCCACGAATGAAATTTCATTTCACAGACATGAGTACAGCCGGATTTATTGTAAAATAAATAAGTGTAACGGAAAAAGTGTTACAGACAGAAAAAGGAGATTAACAAAAAAATCTTGATGCCAGAGTTATGGGCCTTTTGCATGACAATTCCTCTTGTCTAGCTCAATTCATCAATGAATTCATTTCAATATCATGAGTAAAGCAGAGTTATTGCAGAATAAAATGGACAGTTTTTCGGACAAAGCAACATACCGCGTACATTTGTATGTGTGTAGATGAATATTACTGCAGATAAAAAAAAAGTTATCTAAACATATTTTAGAGAACACTCAGCACAGAAATAAGAAAACATTTAAGAAATATTTTTTTAAACTTGCCTATGATACACATAAACTGCTTACCTGTGGTATATTTGACCAGAGCTTTGACATGACCTCACTATTGTAATCTTGTTTCCATTGTAAGGACTCTGAAGTATGCTTGATGAAACCACTGAATCCTTCCTCCACTGCCTCCCCAGTCTGTAACAAATACAGTCAAGGGTATTTTACAGTTTAAATGTTTGAATTTGAACTTGTTCAATACTCAAGGATGTAAAATGATGTGGTTTGGATCCTGCACTGTAAGTATAAATCAAGACACAGAAAAAGATACACATCCTGCAATACTATTAAAGCCACTGTTCTCTTTATAATTTTCAATGAAAGGGCATTCAATTTAAATTAAGTTATTTCAGTTTAATCATTTGAATATGTCTTATATCAAAACAGCTTTACTTCAGTCAATAATATAACTGAAATTTGATTTTTTTTTTTAACTACTCTTGCGTCTTACTGACAAGTCTAAATTTATGACCTATTGAAATAATAACTTTAACTTGTCCTTAAAGAGTATTTTCCTTGTGATAGAATGTACAAGCTGACAAGTGGACTTTAAAATTCTTTACTGACTTAAGCCATTAAGAAATTATGAACGGCAAAAAATAGAGCACAGGGCTTGAATTTAACTTTTCTTGCCACTCGCAAATTTTTGCGAGTAGTTGAAATTTCAACTTGCAAAATTTATCATTCACTTGCAATTTCATCAATGGTATATATTTTACAACAGCAAATTCTTCTCAGTGTGAGACGCCCAAGTTAAATTATTAACAAATACTTCATAAAAATAGCACAAATATTGTAAATATATCAATAATGTCTGCTAATTTGATTATTACTGTTATTATTTTTATTTTCTATAAATATAAAAAATGTGTTGTGTATAACGCTTTGACATTTTGTTTGCTACTAATTGTTGGCATAAAATGAAGAACATAAACAGTCAGACTCTGCACCATACGTAGTTATCGGGCAATGACGGCTATATGAAAACTTTGGGCGTCAGTCTAGCCGGTGCGTGAAGTTTAAGTTACGGCTCTGTGCAATAGATTTTGCTTTTTACTTGTCCCCAAAACACGATTGGATTCAGAACTTTGCACTTGCAAAAAAATGCGAGCAGCTACAAAATGAACTCGCAAAATTCATTTCTCACTCGTTTGCGAGTACTAAATTCGAGCCCTGGAGCAATTTGTATTTTTAATGCATTTGCTCAGGTCTCATTCTTTATATTTCTAAAAAAAATTTTTTTTTCCTTCTCAGTTTTCTAAATCAAAGCAAAAAAAACAAACCTAGGTGACGTCATAGCAGTTGCGAATTGTACACATATGACTTCCATTTATAAATATGTAAACACAGCAGACGGAATTTCTGAGATACTTTTATTTTAAAAATTTGAGTTTAAAAGGCCATTCTGCATGGAAATCATTTTGTATTAAGAAAAAACATATAAAAAGAGTGGTGCGAGATAAAATTTGCAATATTTATCAGTTTGAATCAAAATTTCGTACAAAAATCATCTGAGTTTATTTACAGAAACATCGCAAAAAATATATCAAAGTCGCTTGCGCGTGTGATAAAATCTAGCGAGACTACAATAAAAAAAAAAGGACGGTGGCGGAGTAAGGACAGGGGCGCAGTTAGGGCCTCCGACGATATTAAATGTTATTTCCCAGTGAACAATTATTCATAAATGAATTATTTTGGGGGGTATCAATGTGAATTTCATAGAATTAATTGGTACGTGAACAGTTTTTATTCTATGTGTTTTATTCATGTTGCATTTTCTAATTAAATCTTAGAGGGGCGCAGTTTGGGCACTCGAGGATATATTTTTTCTCAAGCTTGAAAGAAGACACTTTTTGTGATTGGTTTTCATGGACTTACCAAAATATCACTGACCGCCTCACTGATCTGGCCTGTCAACTTTTCCTCTACGTCAGACATCTTCACTTTGTTCTAAAAAATACTATAGGCAGATAATTTGGCACTGCCTTTACCAATTACACGACAATATTTGTCCGGAATTCATTATTAACCGCCGATGGGACAATGGGCGCAGCCATAACTTTACGTAATGCACAAATACCACAAGACAAATCGTACAATAATAATGGGAACCCGCTCCTTTCAATTGTTAATAGAAATTGAAGAAAACAATCTCCCAATATAACCAGCATAAATGTTATTTAAAAAAAAAAAAAAAAAAAAAAAAAATGAGCATTACGAGTGACGCATGCGCAGTTACATTAAAGACGTTAGTCATTTCCTGGTTGAAATATTTCGGATATTTGGAGGTAATCTGCTTTATCAAATATTTAACGAATAAAAACAGTTCAACAAGTAATATTACTAATGCCTTTTAAGACCATATTCTCTTATATTTAAATAATTACTTGTAATGAATTTGAAAACCTTTCGTTTTGAAGTAAATTGCAGTCATTTGTTTCACTAAAACTTTCAGGCAAGACTCGATTTATGGGCCATCAAAGTTTAAATTCAGTTGATCATGTCTCATATTTCACTCATATTTCAGATAAATTTTGTAGTGCATGTAATTCAATATACTGAAATCAACACTTTACTTTTTTGTATCAAAATGTGAACAATGAGTAAAAAAATCTTAAGTGTCGTAACGTTTATTCCAGTGCACCACACTCCTTAAAACCACACCCTGTTGATCATGTCATGTTTATTTCCTGTGATTATAATTTCACTAACCTTGAGTTGTAATATGAACTTTACCACAAAACCATGGTGCCGATACAATTTAGTTGAGCAAGCTGTTACTTGCTATTTCTTTTAGTAATTGTAGCTTTGGGACACTATAGGTCTAAATCTCATATATTTCAAGTTACCATATCGTGACATCTTACAAGTTTGTAATGGCCTATAAGTAACCCTTATCAGTGAGAGATTTGTGTAAGTGGCCCAGTATCTCTGTCAGAGCTCCAGAAAATGAAAAAGAATATATATCAGTATCATAGTGCAACAGCAGGTTCAGTTTAACCCAACTTTCTTAGGACACTGGCCTGAAAATTTAAGCAAAATGCTTCAAGGAAGTCGATGAATTTTGAATCATTTTATAATCATGTATAATTCACTGTGTATTTCAGAAGTAATAAAATCAAACAGCCAACATGTCTAGCCGAAAAACCAAAGCAAAGGGAGCTACCAAGAAGAGGGCCCAGCGTGCAACTTCTAACGTCTTTGCTATGTTTGATCAAGCACAGATTCAGGAATTTAAAGAAGCTTTTAATATGATTGATCAAAACAGAGATGGATTCATTGACAAAGAAGATCTTCATGATATGTTGGCATCATTAGGTAATAATTTGAATACATCTAGTACTGTACAGTTGTTGTACATGTAGTATATTAAGTAGTCAAGATTCCATTATTTAACATTTTGGCCACTGGTTTTCAATTGTAAGTTTAAAATGTAATTGATTTTTCACTAGCATTGATTAATTGTAATCACTAATGTTTGACTTTTTGTGTTAAAGTTTATCAATTTTATGATTTAAGAGAAATATGCAGTAAACTGTAATAAGAAAATATGTAAATAAATAAATATTGAAAAGAAATCAGAGTTAACTGGTTAGTCTAAAAACTTGTAAATTTGACCTTTGCAACTGTATGAAATCATGAGTTTATCCTGTAAATAACTTGCACAATAAATAGGTATCAGGGATCAAGCTAGACTGAAATTTCAGGGAGAAGTCACTTCTCCCTGTCATATTTTTAGGGAGAAGTTTGAAAAGAATGAGAGAAGTGATATTTTCATCTTTTTGTAATGCAGTAGAATGTATGTATGCATGTACCTTTTTTTAATACAAAACAATTCCTGTTCATATATTTCTGATACAATTAGAGTTTAGATTCAATTGAAATAATTTCGATCAAAAAGTAAGATGGGTGTGAAAAAAATAACAAAGACATAAAAATCACATTCTATGAGTTTAACACCTGTCACCATTTACAATTTAGAGCTAACACAGGTAATCATCAAAATTTATGCATTGATTCCTGGCTTTTGGTTGGGATAAATATCATAAAGATCATAATTGACACACACAATTATTATTTAAAAAATGCTACTTAATTTGAATACGCAGTATCTTTATTACACATGGACCCTTCATGGACTAATAAGCACCACATGACGTCTGGTATATACGCTGTCAGCGTATGACAGGAATAAGGAAGTCCCATCTTGGTGAACACAGCCATGTTCTGGACGTATGTTCTGGCCCTGATGGGAAACTTTAGCTGAAAGTTATAGGGCGAAGTTTTTTGACTTAAGGCCACATCTTCGCCCAAGTCTCCCTCTAGCTTGATCCCTGGGTATTCACTATTTTTCTGGTCTCATTTCATCACTGTCACCAGTACATTCTAAATGTTAAATAAGAAGATTCAACATGATATTGAAATTATTGAAAACTTCTGTTAACTGTTAAAACCTGCAACACTCCAGGTAAGAACCCAACTGACCAGTACCTGGATGAAATGATGACCTGTGCCCCTGGTCCTATTAACTTCACAATGTTCCTCACCATGTTTGGAGAGAAATTGAATGGAACCGACCCTGAAGATGTGATCAGAAATGCTTTTGCTTGCTTTGATGAAACCAACTCAGGTAAGTATCAAATCCAGGGATTCCACATAGTCAGAGTTAATCCTTCTGAAGTAGACAATTGGACTTTAAATGAAATATGCCTAGAAAAATCCCTGAGTATTAGATATACATTTTCAAAATTTACATCACGAGGTTTTATAAAAAAAAAAAAAAAAAAAATATATTTATTAATATATATATATATATATATCAAATCATTACAAATCTTAAAGGGCATTATTTTCTATGTATTTCATACTTTTAATGAGTACCATTCAAATTTAGAAACTATTTTAGTATTATCAAAACATTCTATAACTTAAAAATTAAATTATTCATCGTTTAAAAGGCATTTATTATATAAAGGCATCAAACTTTTCAAAATATATTACAGTAATTGAAAGAAAAATGGGAACTATCAACTGGGGGACTTGATGAAAATTCTGTTGTCATACCATTTATAACATTACTGTAGTGGGTTGTTCTTTTTCCATTGTAAAAAAAAAATAAAAAAAATATGTCTTCAAATTAATGACTGGTTTCATGAAATTATTAATTGAAAAATAATTTATATTTAAATTTTAATTAAAAAATTTAATCTGTTGGACATGAGATGATGTAATTAATATCTGTTCAAGGTTTCATATCTGAAGACAGACTAAGAGAGCTATTGACAACTATGGGAGATAGATTCACAGAAGATGAGGTAAAACATCTTGTGTATAAAAGCATACCTTTTCTTCCAGAAGTCTTATTCTAGAAACTTTGACAAGTCAATCCTTTTTACAGTTGGTTGACTTTAACACTCACTCAGCCCTTCACCGCGTGGGTTCGAATCCCGGCTGGGTCATTTTGATTTTCATGTGAGGAAGCCTTCCAGCCAGCTTGCGGTAGGTCGGTGGTTCTACCTGGATGCCTTCGTGCATTCGGGGTCTTCCTCCACCTGTAATTAGCTGGATGTCAGTGTATGACTGAAATACTGTCGAAGCGACGGTAAACTCAAATAGTCAAGTCCTTTTTACAGTCTCTACATCATTTACTGAAATTGTTGATCCCTTGTCTGTCTCTCAGCGTGTAAGGGTAGTTCAATGATTGGTTGGTCCAAATGTTAGAAAAATGTGAATATATTTTTAAATCCTTTCAGCATTGCAACGGATTGTTGTTTTTTTAAGTTAAATTCTAGGTGTTTAGCTGTATCAATCTAGATGAATAGATTTTGTCAAGTTATCTTCAAGACACGGCTATAGATGGTTAACAAATGTCTTTCTCACCATGGTATTAGTGGCTGTCATTATGTAAACGTATGAATTTGTAATACAAAAAATTGACAGCTTGGTATTGCAGAATGTGTATTCAGAAGGTTTACCCCCACAGAAAATTGCAATAAACAAACTAAAAAAAAAAATATGAATACAAAGAGATGATCTAATAAAAAAGTACTCACCAAATAATGAATAATTAAACACAGTAATTATGTTCTCATAAGATATAGTAGACTTGTTATTTGGCGTTCATTTGCATACCTAGTGATAAATATGTTGTATGTTTTAGGTGGACGAGATGTTTAGGGAAGCCCCCATCAAGAAAGGAAATTTTGACTACAATGAATTCACCAGAATCCTGAAACATGGCAAGAAAGATGAAACTGAATAAAAGTGCCAACTGCTAGAATCAAAATAGGGGAACACAATGTTGTGTTAAACTTTTCAGATGCAAACTTGATACAGACTCTTGAGAAGGCCCTGTGTCGCAGGTTGAATGTTTTGAATGATAATCTTGCAGGAAAAGCCACAATCACAATGAAGATAATATGCACCATTGTTGCAAAATGGTCCCATTTTGGCTGCTTTATATCAGGGTCCTTCTTGAAAGTATGTGTCACTGACCTGTGATAAGTTTGCTGGTATGCTTCTGTGTGGGGGATGTCTCTCCTTTTATCAGTAAGCCACTACAGTATCTAAGCGTGGTATGTTTTATTCTAAGATCTGTATCATTTTTGTGTAGTAAAGGTGTTCAGCCGCTTTCAGGAGCACCACATACGCATTACAGGATAATATCTCATCAGTAACTGCTTTTACATAATCCTGCCTGGCCATCTAATATTCTGGGTTCGTCTTCCTTTATGTGGTTTCCACTTATGTGTATAAAACTTTAAAAAAAAATCAGTGTTGATTTAGAACTTATTATATTGACATTCATGTTATGTTTCTTGAAACAAACACCTGTCTTTAAGTATTTTATTTTATTTACTTTATTTTCAAAGGGCCTCATTTCTTTTCATAGTGTGAAACTTTTAATATTTGGCATTGATTTCAGTTTCTTTTCAGCTGAAGAAAAATGGTTTAGATAAAAAAAATTCAGAGCTTTTCTGTACCAGAAAGCGTGCCTTTGAACAAGTCTTTACATGTTCTTGTACATTTTATTGTGATATTTGAGGTGTATGGGACTTCTTTTTTATACCTTTGTGCTGTCTTATCCAGTATCGCATGTGCTCTTCAATTTATTGTTCAAGCTTGCTATTATGTTAAAGGCATATAATTATCTTTAAATATCTCTTTTGAAATTGATTGCCCTTTGCAATTATTTTTTCTTTAGCATTTCTCAAAGGGACTTAATACATTTTGGGAAATATTCAGCAATATTTATGATTGTAGTTTTAAATGTTATCAAGTATTTCATTGGACTGATTATTTTACTATGTACTTCATGTAACAACATTTCTTTTGATGTTTACAATATTTCAGTTTCAAAATTATTATTTTTTTAGTATTATTTAAGCTAATTTCTGAACTACATATGTTTCTTTAGTTATAGGAAAGCAAACATCAGGATTTTGATACCATTCCAATTTGTTATTGATTGTTACCGTTTGTATACTAGTACATTAATGGAATATTGTAGCATTACAAGTGACATCTAAATCAGTTTTCCCATTAATATTCCATTTTTAAGATGAATAAACTAAAGCCTATGTCAATGTGTTTTGCATACCTGTACCAGCTATTATCGGTATTTAGATAGAGTCTAGAGCTTTGTTTTCTTTGTTACAATGTACTCATTAACATAATCATGTAGATAGCTTGAACGTTGCCTCCTCAATATACATGTAATCTTGTAGTAGATCAGAAATACTTAGAATGAAGCATCTCCATTTTTTACAAGCTATATGCAATGTCTTTTAATTTTGTAAAGCTGACTGTTCAGTTATTTCATGAAATTTCCTTAGATAAAATAGATACAATAGTGTGTACATTCCTGCTTGTAATACATTCTACAGATACATAAGTATTACTTTACCAACCATTGTCATTCAAGATAATTTAATGCATTCCAATCCACAGTTTCTTATGTATTTACTTGTTAACAATTGTTATTTTTTTCTCTTAACTATTTACAATTGTAGTTTCTAGGTTTGCAACACACATTTTTAATCATTTGGACCAAAATTTTGTGATTATAAGGGAAATATTAAACAAAGTGTCATTCCAACAACTTGTATAAATAAACACTTTTATTAAGATCATGCTTTGTTTTATTTTCTCTGCGCAATTTATTTTCAGTCACGACGATACGTTAAATTTCTCTTCAGAAAGTTGTATTATTGACTGTTTAGTTCCCAATTTTAACCATATTGTAAATGAATGTTGTGTTTGAAACATCTGATAATGTGCTACGGATATACTTAAACATACGATTGATGAAACATGAAATTGTTTCACATATATCACATATAACAACCAGTATGAAGTGAGTGATTTTCCTGTGGTGTATCTGATAAACGGACCTTCCTAGTGTTTACAGATGTACTCACAAACTTGCTATTCAATGGCTACACTATGATAAGATGTCAATGGATGAAAGAGAACATTGTTTTGGTTGTAGTTGTCCTTGCTGTGAATGGTGAACGGGGGCTGATCTTTTCACTGCTAAAACCTGGAAAGTACAACTACTGCAGTTCAGGGGTTGGATCAGTACTTTTCATTTTGGGATGAATATTGCATCTCGAACCCATGTTTTTCGAATCCATGATAAGTGAAATATTATTTAAATTAATGTTACCTCTTATTAATATTTAAAATTTAAAAAAAAACTTTATTATGCAAGGATCTTCAAACTGCAGCAATACCACTTCGATGCTATAGGATAACTAGCATAACATGACAAGAAAAGATTCATTACAATAAATCTGCCCGCCAAACGGAAATTTCAAAATCTCAAGTTATATATCGGATACCTGAAAAGCCAATTTCATACTTAAACTTTGGGGAATCAGTCATTACATTTTTGAAGAAAAAAATATTTAGCCAAACATGTAGTCTGTTTACACCCAGCGGGGCCTCCGTGGCCGAGAGGGTATCGCTGACTTTAACACTCACTCAGCCCCTCACCGCGTGGGTTCGAATCTCGGCAGGGTCATTCGGATTTTCATGTGAGGAAGCCTTCCAGCCAGCTTGCGGTAGGTCGGTGGTTCTACCTGGATGCCTCCGTGCATTCGGGCTCTTCCTCCACCTGTGATTAGCTGGGCGTCGCTATATGACTGAAATACTGTCGAAGCGACGGTAAACTCAAATAGTCAAGTCTGTTTACACCTGATTTAGCTACGTTCGTAACCAGCAGGAAGTACTCGACACTAATGAATCACGTGTGTGTAGGAAGAAAAAGGATGTAAAGTTACCTGCATAGGAGGTTCAGTAAAAAGACATTACTCGCTTCTGTGCTATACATTTACGAGTGTATACTGATGAAAATAGTTTTCACTACCAATGAATTTGATATTCCTCGGCATATTTAAGTCGAATTGATTTTTTTTAATATCTATCCTATCTCTCACGACTAGGTATGACCAGCTAAAGATGGACAGTTATGAAAATAATTTGAATACAGACGTTCGCCTTAATGATGAGTCCAGAGTTCGAATCTCGCATAATCATAATTGTTAACACACAATATGAAATATTCTTCCCATTCAGCTGAAACCGTTAAGCAATGTTTAGGTTCAAGCCTTGACCTGTTACACTAAAATAAGAATGATAAATACAGTATAGTTCCGCTTGTCCATTGCTTATAGAGCGTCCGCCCCGTAAGCGATTGGTCGTGGATTCGGTTCCCGTCTCCGACATACCAAATCCGCTAAGTGTGTTATTGGTGCTAAACATAGTTTCAGGACTGGTTGCCACGTGTGACTGGAGCTTTTAAGGTATAGAAAAATAATAAGATTTCTGATGTATTTCATTTTAATGTTCATGAGTCAAATACTCGGCTAAATGCTTTTGCCGATCGTAATGTATTAGGCTGACATCTTAAATAAATAAGTCTTAATTTACAGTGTATAAAATATGTACAGCATAGAACACGCACCTTTTCCGGTTTGCTCTATATACAGGATGTAAAGTGCTTATGATGATACAGATAACATATAAGACCGAGTAACAGCTGTGAGACAAGTATGCTTCAATAACTGCAATAACGAATTGCTGTGCTCTTAAATTGCTAAAAGAATACCGTAAAACAACTAAATAATTGCAAAATAAGTTGCTTGAGAAACTACATCAAGAGTATTCTGTTCAAGATAGAACGAATAAAAAAGCATGTGAGAAGAATGAACATTCAATTCTGTCAAGCACGCAAGGTTTACTGTATGGCTTGATGGTCTAATCTTTTTAAACATGATAGAAAGATTTACTTAAAACTACAATAACAAGGTAGTATAAAATCAATGGATACTGGAAAGTATCGATTTTCGATTGTCAGACTGCGTACGAATTAGAAACACTTGTGCATGTAGGAATTTTTAAATATTTTCATATGCATTCAACGTTTGATTTTGTGTGCATCACATAGATACATGGCTCATGACTGTAAAACAGAAAGTACTAAGTCTCAGTTTAATTGTCATGTTAATCTACTGTTCGAGCATAATATGCTTTTTGCCAAAACACGCTTTTTACAATTACTCGTATGCTTATAAAGTGTATATGTACACAAGTCCAGTTTATAACATGCGATACAAGCATGTTTATATGTGTGATAAATGATAAACTTGCAATGTATAAAAGCTATAAACATGTTAATTTGATTTGTCGTTTTCATTTTCCTTTGCTCATAGTTCTTATTGTTATCAGCAAATGATTTATAAATTTGTAAGGCTTAACTCCTTGTACATATTGAGCTAATGATCATATAGGTGTAGCATACATCAGGCCCCGTGTTCTTGAATTTAAAAAAAAATGGTATGTTCTTAGGTATGGTGTTTGCATACCCAGTCTTAAATTATTCATTTAGTTTTTTATATTTACAGCCTGGGATCGTATCTAAGAATTTTCGAGAACATGGGACCAGATCATATGCGGACAAATACTCGTACATTCTTCAAATGACACATTTTTGTAGTTTACACTTGTCAATCACACCATATGGTATGCTTCGGTATATTCCACAGAAAACCAGATTGAACTACGAGTAACTGAAACAATTCTAAAACCATAACCTGTTATTTTTGTATTACTCTATGGCACTGAGGAGTATCGGACAATGTTAAACCAGACCAGGATGCAAGTTACTTTCAGAATGATCTGGATCAATGAATACTATTCACATAGGTAATTTTAATAATCTTTGTAGTAGTTGGCTCCAAGGGACATGCTTTCAAGTTTGTTCATTGCATTTTCATAGTTCGAATTAGCCTCCACAATACGACTGGCCATATAGTCCTGAGCCCGGGACGGCTCTGTATCGATACAGTGTATTGTATACCACCGTGGGCCGGTTGAACTCCGCATTTAAGTAGGTGGTAGCATTTGGGTGCGGCTGGTAGTTCATCCAGGATTGACTCGTCGACTTTTTGGCGTTTCGCCGCAGTTCTCTCTCCCACGGAGGAATCTCAGGTTGTCGCGGTTTCATTCTAGCATACATCGAGTTTGGATACTCGCCGTCTTTTGATTCCATCTCGTCAAAAGGTTTGATTTTTGAGTCTTTGTCATATTTCAACGGTGCTGCTTTGTTGGGGTCTTTAGGAAAACCTAACAAGCTTCTGACGTTTTCTCTGTTTCTATTAGTGCAGCACGGGCATGTTGTAGGGCTCGTGCCCTCATACACGGGAATCACGTGCCCATAACGAGCATAGTGTAAATAATCGGCAACCAGTCCGTCAACAACTGTATGGTTAACATGCATGGGACTCAAAGGAGCCATATTTTTCGTAGGGTTCTTTTCTGTTTGCACTTTCTCTTTTTCAAACTGAGGCGACGGTGGGGATACCTCCCGCCTCATCGGATAAACGGGAATTATCGGCCTTGATTTAACCACTGGCGGATCATCCTCATCATTGTCTTGGAAGAATGTATTCTTTGGCAACCTTCTGATACTTATTTCCGGTTTGTTTCTTAGCACTGCGCGTGACGCGTTCCTAGGCGTCCCACGTGGCGTCAGAGCATTTTCCTCGTCAATCGGGGGAAGTCTCTGAGTCCGATTTACATTTGCTGGAAATTTTGTGCGTCTTGACGCCATTTCCGGTTTTCGTCCACCAAATGTTCTAACAGGTCCGTATGACACAAAACGACTTCCGTAGTTTTCACGCGGTCGTGAGGACTTCGGGTCGTACCCGAGCAAGGTTCGGAGCGGCATTTTTGATGTAAGTATGTACAAATACCTGTGCAGCAAACTGGTGCTGATTTTTCAAAATGGAGTTAGACATCCTGAAACACATCAAGCACAATCAGTTATTACCCAATTTCTAGGCCTACAAATATATTAAAGATATATCGTAAAGGTTCAAACTTCTTTATCTATCTGCTATGATTTTTTTTTACAAATAAATCATAATAAAATACCAATATTTACACATTAGTCTATTCTAAAGTAACGGAAGTGTCTTGTTAAGGAATAAACAATTACAGGTATTGAATGACGTAAGGTTTCTCTAAGACAGCCTTATCTTTTCACAACGATCTGTTTTCATCGACCACATCTAAACCCAATATATCAGACCTGTGACGGTATACCGGCTTTTAGCCTCATAAGGCAGTGGTTTACAAGCTGCCAATCAATTTCTTAACACATAAACTATTGCATTGACAACGACGTGTTCTTTAAAATTTAGGTTCAAATTGCCAAATTCTGACGTAGGTCTACGAGTATGGTGCCACCTTTAACCGCAATCCAAAAGCAAATGTTTAATTTATACGAAGTACACATTATCACAGACATGTGCAAAATATGTTTATGACATTATTTAGGTATTACGTGTATATACGATGTTAAACATTTCAACTGATAAATAGTTACATGTTGTAAGAAATGTATATATATAGCATATTATATGTACATCTATATGACACAAGTACTGTCTGAGAGAGATTTCATGCGGTACGATCCTCGGTTGTGCCAGGCCAAATTCGTAAAATTGGCACCAGTATGGCGGTTTTCTTGGTTTACTCTATATATGAGTGTAGCTTTAGAAGTAGTCGGGTCGGATCTAAATAATGTGCGAATGTGTGTTATGGAATGTTTGGTATTGCCCCTCTTGGCTACGGTATAATTTACATTAATCCACTTAACATACATGTATATCAAAAGGGGAATTTCCCCACTCAACGGAAATACTTTTTTTTGGGGGGGGGGGGGGGAGAAAAGATAATCATCGTAAGTACAGAAAGCGACTTTAATTTTGGTTATGATTTCCCCTGAAATCTAGAGTATCGGAGGTAATAAGACAATGATATACTTTTAACGGTAAACGCCTTCACACACCTATATATACATACAAGTACACGTACCGGTGTTAACAAATAATACTTCAACTGGATTAGCGAAAGTAGTTGAACAAATCTTTAAAATGGCGTTGGGTAAATATGTGTATCTCCAAAGTCAACAGTAACTTGTCATGAGATATATTCAGTGTATTTAGTCTCTTTTATGAAAAGTGAAATACTAAGTGCCCACAGTATCGCGCTATTGCATAGGAATGTACTGTATTTAATTTATATATATGTATACAAATACAATAATTTCAGTGCCAAACTCACGACTGTCGATCTATACCTTGTAACGTTTAAAACGTCCACTTTCCACAGAAAATTGGGTTAAGGTTTGAATGAACTTTCCTTTAGTGTTTGTGTCACATGTTATTCCATTTAATGTAAAGATTTGGAAAATGTTTCGTCAGAATCAACTTATGTTAGAAACTCCGTTCAATGACAACTTTTTTTGCCCTGGGCCTACACCATAATTTGTTACTGTATAGAACATTGGCATATATACACATGTTTACAGTACACTAAATGTGAACAGGAAACAATTTTAGTTACTTTGTTTACGTATACTCTACAAGTTGTATCTGAAAAAAAAAATATTGACCTCAACTATTTCAAACTTAAGGATTAAAAATTGTGCCTATATATGTGATATACTGAACCATCAGCATGTTCTGACTAAAGATGCTATCCAATTAAAACTATCTGAATTCCGAGTTTGAGATGTTTAGTGACACGTGCGTATGCCCTGACATCGGTCGGAAATATATTATTGACAGAACGTCCATATTTCAAACTCAGAATCTAGAATTCATTTTTTTTTTAAATTAGAAAGCTGTTACCATATTGTAGCTATCAAACTAAAGTAGCGGTGTGGTGTATTCATAAAGAGAGAGAGAGAGAGAGAGAGAGAGGGGGGGGGAGAGAGAGATGAAGAGATGTCGTCTTGGATCTACGATAAATAAGAAATACGATTTGTACACGATATGTAGAGGCTAAATGTTTGTGACACAGATTATAGTAAAACGACCAACAACTTCATCTTACTTGGCGGTTTTATCAAACTTCCTCATAAAATACTCCTTAACTGCCAACACAGTCTCAAAAGAATCCTTTTCCCTTTGCTTCAGGGATATCCTTAATAGATTTCGTGACACACGACGCCATGCCACCGACAAACAGACCATCAACACATTAGAAATAGACCGGGCACCAATTAAAACCAGCCGTTTTCCTGAGGTAAGGAATATACACACGTCTTAAACATGGACCTAAAATCAATACTTGACAATTATGTGGGTATCCCATTTACAAGGACAGGACAGGTGCACGGATCAAATCTATATTAACATATGTTTACCTGTCTACTTATCAGTCGGTCTAGGGTATCACTCTTAAGGTATAGGTTTTTACAGAGATTGGAATGATCTAATGTAGCTTCGGGGTTATTATGACATGCCTTTAACAAGCGCTTAACAGCAAAAAGCTGAGCACACCGAATTTAATTGTTTTCCAATCAGAAAAATGTTTGAAATTAAAATATGCATTGCCACTGTGATATAGTACATTAACATTCACTGACACAATTGTATCGCTACCTCAGCATAAACTTTAAGAGAGAGGGGCATTTTTAATGGTACTGAAAAAAAAAAAGTTTATTCTGAAGGGAAGGTCAGGATGTCAGATAGTCATGATAACCAATTACATATAGAAAGTGGGAAAAGCAAAGCTTAACTTATACACAGAGCAACACCTAAGACCACTTTTGGAAGTAAGCTCTGAGACGTCTCTGATCAGACTAATACTGTAAAGTTAAGACCATTTTTAAGAAAAGACCATCGCGAGAGAACAGTAATATATATATCAATAATAATAATAGGTAAAAAGTTAAATGGAAAAATAATGGAATTATTCATAAAATACGATATTGTGTGGGGAAAATACTGTCATTTGTTAATACGGTTTACAATCTCATTGTTATATCAAACTGATTCAATCAAGAAAGAATCCCCCCCCCCCCCCCCAAAAAAAAAGACCTTGATAATATTTTCAAATTTATGTATAACTTGATATAAAAATGAATTGAATAATAAGCATTAAAAGTCACTTAAAGTAAGGGACATGTTGACGAAGATCTTAGATCTTTTAGTAGGCCTATAGGCCTATTTCAATCTGAAAATGCGTTCCCGGTATGATCTAGTCTACTGCGCATACTCCCTTGCTTGGCGCTCAGCATATAAGGGTAGTTCCCGATGTCAGGATAATGTGACTGGGTATGGTATCATGCGACATGTCTACGGCGTGATACCACAGTGTGGCAACACTATATCTGTGTCAAAGTGACATTGTTTTCAAATGACTGAAATACTGTCGACGGGACGTTAATCCCAATAAACAAACATAAACAGAAAAAAATGGCTGGAAATCTCGCTAGTGTGGCTTTGGTTTGGTAAATTTATAATGTTAATATTTAAATACATTTCCCCTACTTTTTGTAATATGTCATGCGTTAGCTTTTTGGGCGTAATTAAATTGACTATTTTGACAATTTAAAGCCCGGACTAAATATCTATTGATGTTTATTTTAAACCATTCACACTTTTATTTTCGACAGTTTTCCAATGAAATAGAGGATAATTTTTTTTTTAATATATAGCATGTTTAATACTATATATATAAACACACACGTATATTAATTTAACGGAGAAAACAGTTATTATATCGGCATAATATTTTTTATGCATGGCTATTAAAATATTTTTAAACCATATAACTAGAAATTACTAAATCATTAAATAGTTCCACACAAAACAATCAGTATAAATACTGGATTAATTCAACTCAATTCAGTTTATTTTCAAAGTCGACAGCGCAGTTCTTTCTGGCAAAAAAAATCAATAATTACAATGAATTGATAATGCACGAACAATAAAATCACAAGATTATATTATACAATTCATGGCGCATGTGTATATTAATTAGTTACAATATATTTAATATAATTATTAATCTTTAGGCATTTTTTTTAGTCCTTTAATGCATTGATGAATTGTTTCGCAACTTGAATCTCTCTTTCAAACAGAACACTATACTTTTAATATCATTTTGTTTTCACGTATACTTATCAAAAGTATTTTTTTTTAGGTATTTGAGCCTTCTACACATATATTTTGGACACACAAGCAAGAAATAATATCCAGATCCTATCATAGATGAGTTACAAGCACATAATCCATTCTTCTATCTGTTCCGTCGTATCTCCCTACCTCAATATTTAGTTCATGGCTAGATAAACGAAATTTATTCAAAATCTTTGATAATCATTTTTTTTATTATTTCAAAATACGTTTCAAATCTAAATTATGTATTTACAGTTAGTTTCAAGTTTTGGACTATTATTTATACATTCATGCCATTTCTGTACAAACTTTGTTTTATCATTGTACATGTCTTAACAACGGCAAAATTAAAACTGATTTTTTTTCTTAAAAATATTTTAATGATTTTAATGCGCATTCTTTACAATTGTAGATAATGAAATCTTCCTTGTTCTCCCAAAACTGCTATATTTGGGGATTGTGATTTTACGCCTAAAATAAATTTACAATATTTCATATGTATACGTTAAATTTCATCAATTTCATATACTCCCGCACCTCTGAACACTATGTTAGAATAAGTGTTATCATTCTGTCAAATAACTGTAGTTTTGTTGATACATGTATATCAAAATTTAAACGTTGAAAAATATATAACAAATCCGACATTACTCTCATTTGCTTGTTCAGACAATGATTTAATTTCATAGGACATATTGCCAATATAAAACACATTAATACCCAGGTAATAGAACTTATCCACAACTTAAATAAGCTGTTCATTTATATTCCACTGATATTTTTTCTCCTTTTTCTTTTTTCAAAAATGCATATTTTTGCTTTTCTTGCATTTATACACTTTATAAACACTTTCGCTGCCTTAACACGAAAATCGACGGCACCAATATCCTTTGTATACGTACATGATAAGGTCCTTTGTAACTGATTGTTCTTTCTACATGTATGCCAATTTTCTTGATTCTAATGAACAGTTCTTTGGGTTAAGAGAGAGAGAGAGAGAGAGAGAGAGAGAGAAACGGGTTGATTCAAAACAGTGAAATTATCAGGATAAAACCCATTGTTATTTCTTGGAATCCTTTTTTTTTTTTAAAATTTTCTGCAAAAAACAAATAAGAATGATAATACCAATTTGATAACATAGATTTATATCCATATGTTGAGATATTTTAATAATTTTCATCATCATTTATCTTATGTTAGTGATATTTATTTTATGACTTTCGATGAGATACTGAAATTTATCTTATGATCTTCGATGAGATACTGAAATATATCAGTGTGATATAATTCATATCTGTTGAAACTATTGAGATATAGAACTGTACATTGAAATAACGTAAAACGGATAAAGATTTCCATGACGTCACGGTTACGTCATATAATTCGACGAAATTTGGCGCCAATTTAGGTAATGTATGATTAGTTTAATGCAAATACTATAGAAAACAACATAAGATATATAAAAATATTTTTATTTTGAGTGAATATGGAATATATCTTATCTCGAAGTGATACAATTTTCACTCGCGCTACGCGATCATGAAAATATTGTAGATGCTAATTGTATCACTTTATTCCATAATCACCCAAAGCAAACACATATCCTCTATATATCATCACTTTTAATAAATGCAAATTGTATAATATTATTGTTGAGAGGACCATATGGAAGAATGACATTGCCAAAAATGTTATCCTCTAAAGATAAAGATAGTATTATTCAGTTTTCTAATATTCAGTGGCGAATTCAAGGGGTGGGGCGCACCCTCTAAAAGTCCCCGACCATACATACATGTAGACATAAACCCCACAAAATCTCACAAGAACGCACTATTTAAAGCTTTAAACGGGAATTCTCCAGGATCGCTAGTCCAACCGGAACTACACCCTTATCACGGCCCTGGAAAAGCGGCAAGCCGCTTGCATTTTCACTGCCTACATTTTTTAAATATTGCCCGCCCCACTCACACACACATGAACTCCTGGATCCGGCTCTTATTATTATCATCATTACTGGTAATAGATGTAACCTTAAACTAAGCTACTTCGGAAATTTGTCGAAATGGAACATAAGAACCCCAGGCCGATAATCGGATTAAGGTATATAGTGCAGTTAGGGCGAATGTGGAAAGTAAGACAAATGTATAGGAGAAATGATCGATTTCAGAAGTAAAACGAATAAGACATGCGAAAATGATACATACACGGTCTTGTTGAATATTGACAGCAGGACGTTTATGTCTTCAATTTATGACAATTAATTATTGACACTTTATTGAAGTTTTAATTTAATAACCCAGTAAGCTACATGCTTTCAAATTAAAACAGAATATAACAATTATACTGGGGAAATTCTGGAGATAAACGTAAGACTCTTCTGTCTGCCAAATCGAGGCTCCGGGACCTAAGTGCAAAATCCTGCAACCCGTGTAATGTTGTAAACTACTTCTATTTATGTTCAAATCTCAAATGTCCTGTCTTTAAAACAATGCCACCCTGAACGAAATCGACCTCCTAGTTTAGGGGCGGACAAATTAACTACTCGATTTATTTTCATTTGTTTCTGACTATTGTTTATTATTTATAATAAAATATGAATAGTACGTCATTATCAAAGTCTTAGTATAATTTTAATACAACTTTATTGATCTTAATGTTTCTTATAAATGTATATATCGTGAGATAATAAAAAAGAAAGATGGTTACACTCATATACTGCCGATTTGATACCATTATAATACAATATGTAAAGATGTGAGAAATCATATATTGAATACGGGCACTAAATATCAAGGGGTATCGACTATATATCGAGAAACGGTTAGAACTGTCTTCTTCTGATAGAGAAGTTTTGCGATCAGTCCTCAGTATGTTCCGAGAAAGGTTTAAATGTCCATTTATATAGTGTAAGGGTGTACAACTGTTTTGTGCACGTGACAGATTTTCTGATCTTGTCAATTTTGTTTCGTACGAGTATTTTGTTCAACTTGTGACGTGTCTTGTATTAATGTAAATTGATTAAAACTAATGCCTTATCATTTGAACGATTTAAAAGATACGAAATTGCGCTTTTCAAATAATTATAATAAAATGAAGAATACCAAATACCGATCTACCTACCATAGTCACACCTGTGTGACAGTGCCCACATAATCCGCGGCCTTCGGAGTAATCCATACTTTAAATCCACGACGGGTAGCCTACTTAGTCAAGGATTAAAATTTCTCTTTCAGTTCAATCTTTTAGAAATGTCCGTTCATTTAAATACCTCAATGATAACACGAGTAAAAAAAAAATTCCCGTACATTCCAAATAAAAAAAAATCGAGATTTTTCATGTTAATATATAAATGGCGGCCATATTGGAACGAAAAAAGTGATTAAGAAGTTGTTATGTACGACGAAATATTGATAAAAGATCTACCCCTTTTTATGTAGCGCGGATTTGGGTGAATAGGCCTTTGTGAACAGCAGAAATAAAACGTTGGTCTTTGAATGCCAAAAGTAAACACGATACCGGGCACTTGCTATACCCAGCGAATAATGAATATTTAAAGGAATAGATAAGGAGTTACAGAATATAATGACGTAGTTTCCCATTCATCTTACTCCTGGATCAGTCAGGTTTTCTGCATACTATGACCTATCTATAATCGATCTAACTGCAGTCATGTAGCACAGCTATACAAATAAGTAAATAGTGATGTCGAACGAAGACGCCTGTCAAATAAACCGGGTCTTTTAATGGGAATTATTTTAATTTGCACCCTTTGTATTCAGTAAACGAATTTCAACACAAAAGATGGGGGAACAGACCGAATGTTCATTTTTGTGAGTTATTCATATGACTGACTTTCATATGAACATTCATGGCTTTACTTTGGAAACTAATGATTTCAGGATATTTTTTGGTTGTTGTTGTTGTATACACACCCACACACCTCTATATATGCGAGATACGCCGGTTTATTTTTCTTCAAACTTCTGGCACCAGAACTATATTTGTGTATAATTATGAATAAATATTTTTTCATTATTCCCGTTATGATTTCATTCAACATCATGGTAACTGTCTGAGCGTGCAGGTGTGACCTATTTAATGTATTTGGGTATATGCGAGTGCGTGGTCAATAAAATATTTGTAAAATCTATTACAGTTGAAACTAGAACAGTATACCCCTTTGTCACACGACTTGACTATATGGGTTTACCGTCGCTTCGACAGTATTTCAGTCATATAGCGACGCCCAGCTAAGTACAGGTGGAGGAAGACCCCGAATGCACGGAGGCATCCGGGTAGAAACACCGACCTACAGCAAGCCTTTGTCACACGCGTATTGATTAATGGATGCAGCTGAGAAATACTAAAGTGCCATTAAACGCAGGACCTGAGCGAAAAAATGAAAAAGTCCGTTAAAAAGATAAACCATATACTGAAACAATGAAAGTTGTTGTCGATTCTGCATCTTGAAAGTTTCTGTAAATTTCCTTAGACGTGCGTGGACAGTGACAGACAATATATCTCGTCTTCTGTGTTCACCCAGGGTACGCATACCCAAACATAGGTTGTTTGAAGCTTTTAGTTTAAAGCTATCTATTTTACGTCGATTGGGAAACAAGTTCTTAAAACTTATACTAATCCCTCCCGACGGTTCCTGTGTTGGACCAGTACTTTGCACTTAAAAAGGTCATAAAAAACATTACCCGCTCCTGGGTTTGAACTCACAGCCTTCGGATCCGCAGTCGGGTATGTTGCCACTGGATACGACGCCTTTCATGCTTTTAGATCTTTAAGAGAATTTGATCTCGTGACCTGTAACTCTCACATGCAAAATAAACACATGTATGCACGTGCAAGCTAAGACATACCTATATGTATGCTCCTATCTACTACATCCGTGGGTACATATACTGGTAGTTCTAGCAGCAAGAATTTTTACACAGGCTTATCAAGTTGTTATTTTTTTTTTCCTTTTGCTACAATGCAAGGATCTTTAATCCTCATATAAAGACATGTTTTGACGCCTTGACCCGCATCAAACAACTCCTTCCAGCTGTGATCACCATCTCCTCTATTTGCTGGTACAGTTTTGTAACCCACCAGATTCTACACAATCTGCACAGCAAAGAAACATCCTTTGTTTCATGTATCATTTAAAGTTAAGTAAATTAATAGAGATCAAGTCATGAATTTTTATTAAAATTATCATGAGGAAAAAGTTACCTACATTTGTATTTGATTTTTAGTTTGTTTGGTTTGTATGTCCCAACTTTCATGACCCATAATTTCGACTGTTTCGGTATTTTTTTTACATTTAACTTCACTGCCACATCAAGTCACATTATTTTGACACTAAGCCAACGAATCCTTGAAATACTCTTATATGCTAGAGGTGAAGCCTGTAAACAAGTAATGACATAAAAAGATTAACCCTTTCCCTCATAGAGGACACCATGAAAAGACCTATGCGAACAGCATAAAACCAGATCAGCCTGCGAGTAACTCGCAGGCTGATCAGGTTTTATGCTGTTCGCTGCTCCTCAGTGGTCTGGAAATGAGGATTTTGTAATTAAATTTGGTAAGGTTTAACTGTGGTTTTCTGCAGATCAGGCTTTATGTGGTACCTATTGAGTGCGTCAAAATGAGTCTATATGAGGGAAAGGGTTAAAAAAAAAATGCAGTACTCTGTGAAGAAACTTTAATAAGATCATATCATTATTGCACTATACCTGTATTATTGTGATTTATTTTCACATCATTACTTTAAAAATAGACAAACATTTCTGACAAAATATTAAGACCTCAATGATAAGTTCATGATATTAAATCTGTATGCAAACACCACACCAAAATTTTAGAACATAGTGTTCCCCTCATTTAACTGATATGATGAACCTTCCCTTTTCCTTCTAAAAAGGTAAGTCTTGCTAAATTGTTAAATTATATTGATGTAAAAAGCATATATCTGTTATATTGATCTTTGACCAAACTTATGTACAGTTAAATCCGAATCAGACTTAATGACTCCTAATATCACATGTAAATTTTCAGTGAAGTTCATGGGCAAATAAAATCATAAGACAGTTTAAAATCATTCCTTTTACATCAAGCAGGAATCAAAGTCCAAATATAATTTATACCAAGTCCAAACTAATTTATACCAAGTCCAAACTTGACAGTTCTAAGGTTTAACAAACACTTGTGCCTGGAAAGTTTACCTTGAGTCACGCAGGGTTCAAACCTGCAACATTTTGCACCCTACAACCTGTGACCACACCCCTCAGTTAAAGCTTATTCAGTAACACAAAACACTCTATTATAATAAAAATATTTAACTTAATGCACTAGGCTAAAATATTACTTTACTTAAAGACTTTCTAAACACATTCTGCACAAAAAGATATTTTGAGATATCCTTAGGCCTAGAGTAAAAAAAAATAACATTACGATTATAAAACTTAGCACTAAGATATGCCGTTTTACCCCATGTTGAGACTTTCTTATGGAAAATAATCGGTTGATGTAACTGACAAATGTATTCGTTTAAATGGCAAGTGCCTATGTGTAACTACTTTTTGCCTACTTGTAACTGTCAACTTCAATTGCCTATGTGTACAAATTGTAGTTGTCTTCAGTTTATTGCTTATTCCCCACAACTAAATAATAAGCGCTTACGCTGAATTGATAAGTACATTCTTGTTTATTCACAATGTCTACTGTACAGTACTTAGTGTAATATTATATATGCTATGTGTACAGTACCCTATGAATGATGCTTATTTTTAAGGCCTTCTTTTAATTGACAACTGTGTGTGTTTATATCATTGCTCCAACTAATTATCAATATATGAAACTTAATAATTGTATAATGTAACAAGACCATAGAAAGCAACGGCTTGCGGTAGGTCGGTGGTTCTACCTGGATGCCTCCGTGTATTCGAGGTCTTCCTCCTGTAATTAGCTGGACGTCACTATATGACTGAAATACTGTCGAAGCGACGGTAAACCCAAATAGTCAAGTCTAAAAAGCAAAGTTAACTTAGCGAAATGCATTTGTCAGTAAGCATTTAGTCAAATGCAACTAAAATAATAATTATGTCCCTTGAATTCACAGTGTTTATTCTACTGGACCAAACAAAAAATTGACGAAAAAAAACCCAACTATTATTGCGATATAAAATATTTATTGGTGTGGGTTTTAAATATTGAATTTGAGCTGAAAACTCTATAAATTAACAAATTAATTATAAAATAATAATATCATAAAATAATATTACTATTTTAATAATATTTTTACAACTTAAAAGAAATACATTTTTATTCAACTAATACATCATGGCAGAGTGTATTATAGACTATATAGCTATAGCGAAAAATAGGGGAAAATCACAGATTCATATGATGTATTCTTAGATAAACCAAAAGAATAGAGAACAAGAGTGCCAGTGATGCCACAATATACGCCGCCACAAAATATAAAGACCAAGAGGGGTCTTCTAATTATTGCTTTTAACATTTCTGTAAGCATAACCTCATAATGAAGTTTGTAAGACCAATTAATTTAGCTGAACAGAGATAGAACCCTAAAAATGCTTCCAATATGACAGTAGGTCAAATAGCAGTAACAATTTGAATCCTTTTTTCTTTCTCCCCATAACTCTTGCAAAAATCACTGTACCAGAAAATCCTTGCCTTATGCACTTTTACCTGTTTAGAAACTTGAGTTGTGTTTTAAAGAGACCATGTTTAGAAAGGCTTAACTATTGCAAATATTGATGAACATCAAAGCCCCTGCTTTGTGCATATCTACCCAGTATAGTAATGACATTGCCTTTCTGAAAAGATTAGTCGACAAAAGATATTGCAATTCCATAGGCTAGAATATAATAAAAAAGACAAGTTTCAGGGGATACAAACTTGCAAAATATGACCGTAACCCATTTGACACTTCTTATGGAAAATATCAGTTTGAAAGATTCATGAAAATGTATTCGTTTCGAATGCAAGTCCTATGTACAACTAAGTTTCAGACCAACTTGTAAAATCTGTAACTTCAATTGCCATTATGATTACAATATGTGTTGACTTCAGTTATAGCTTATTCAGAATGTAAATATAGCGTTACGGCTGAATATCATCAGTACATACTTGTTTTTCAAAGGACACAACTTGTAAAATAATTACGTGAAATATCATACTTATGCACATACCCTATAGATGATTGCCATTTTTGAAAGCTTCATTAGACAATGTGGTGGTTGTTTTCACAATGCTAATATATTCATCAGATATATTTAAGGGAACTAAAATTGTAAAATCAAGAAACCAGAAAACAACGGCTTCTATCGTGGATTCTACCTGGATGACCTACCGTTATTGAAGTTCTCTGAATTAGAGGACGTTCACAAGGCTGAATATCTGTCGAAGGACGTTTAAACACAAATATGATCAAGTCTAAAAACACAGTTAACTTGCAATATCATTTGTCAGATATGCCATTTGTCAAATTCATCAAAATTAATTTGATCCACTGAATTCACTAGTGTTTTTCTATGGACCAAATCAAAAAATTGACCGAAAAATACCCAACTACATTATTATGCGACATTAAAAATTATTCATTGTAGGAGGGTTTTCAAAGTGAATTCATTCAGCTAAAACTATTAAATGGGAACAAATTATTAAAAATCAATAAACGGAAAAATCCATTCTGATTACATTATTATAATGAATTGACAACGTTTGAAATAATTTTATTCAATAATACTAGGCAGGAGTGTATTAGTAGGGACTATAAGCTATCGCGAAAATAGGGGAAGACACGGATAAGATGATCCTAATAAACCGATTGAGGCGATAAAATGAAGAAGGAGTAAGTGTCCCTTCTTTAAGGAAATAATTTAATTTTAACCCACAATTCCGTAATTGCGCAGCATATTGCATATAACCTTCCCTAAGATAGGGATATAACATAGGGTTCCTTTGTGCTATATTATTCATTTCATTATAAATTCACAATTATTAATATTATTATCACTTAAGATAAGGATATTTATGTATCAAAGGAAAAACTTGAAGTATTAAGTGTTACTATATACGTCAAACATCATTATTTTTACTCGAATGTTGTTCATATTCAACTCATTAATAATATATCAACAATTTTTTATTTTCAATTGGTCTAGTTGATTAAATACATAAATGCTTAAAAATGATGATAATAATGGTGAAAATATGATAAAAAATACAGCGCTCGCTTTTTCCCTGTATTTTACATATTGTCCACCTTTTCCTACTTATACTGTCTGCACAAGGCGTTCGCGGTTTAGACCTTCCTTCCCCGTTTATATTCATTCTTATAATTGTATTTGTCTAAATGCTTACTGCTAAGAGACTAGCCACAGGACATTAGATTTACAAGTGATGCAAAAAATACATTGCAAACATACACAATGTCATTTACTAACTTACACAGATTCAACTTAAACGTGTATACATAAACTTTTAAGTAGTGAGAAGAAACAACTCAATAACACAAATGAAATAGTCAACAGAAAGCCTAACCTTTGCATGTATACACAAGCACTTCTCATTTAGTTGAATGCATGTGTAAGTTACATCAACTGATTATTTACGTTAATGCCCTTCAGTCCTTTCCTAAACTTAAAATTGTGAAGACTTAACCTTATTTACTGACAATGGAAGTAGAAAATATGTATAAAAGTATATTTTTGAGTTGAGGCAGACCTCAAGTTGAGATGTTCTGTGAAACACAGGCCATATAAGACTTATATAAACTTAGAGCATTTCCCCATCTCCATCTTCATCTCCAAGGTCTTAACTTTTTCCAATGGGTAACAAACATGTTAAACCTGATCAGTCTGTTTTTTTTACCAGTATCATACCTGGTAGGTAGTTTTCTTGACCATGCAGAAGGCTTCAGAAAGTTAAGTCCACTATCAACTTTTTTTAAAGATATGCCAACATTCCTGATACATTTCTCAAGATATGATATTCAGCTGAACACAATATTTAAATTGGATAACAAAACTAATTTTACACTAAAACTACATACCAAATATCCAACTGGTGTTATTTAACATATTCACTGGCAGATTGGGCACTCTTTTTTCTTATGATGTATTCTGACAAAACATTTTGCATGTCTATGTATTCTCATAAAACAATAAATCAAACTAAAGATTTGTTTTTGTAGAAAACTGATGTCTTCCCCCTCAACCCCCTCACACATATATATACATTGAGGCACACGGTGACATATGCTTTATTTGCTTGCAAAAAGTAGATCTACCGTGATTTCAGTTACCAAAACATTAGCTCACTTTGGAAATTATTATTTTTCACATGTAAAAGAATAATTAGGATGACAAGCAACAGGTAAGGCCTGTGTGGCTGGGATTCAAAACGTTTTCTTTCTATAAATGAAATTAAGGTTTATGGCATGAGTTAAACTAGAATTATCTTAAGGACACAAAATTGTATTAAAGGGGAAAAACTCCTACAAGAAACCATGGAAATGGATTATGCTTGTGTGTACTGCAATTCTCGTCCATAATGTCTACCCACCTATGAAGTTTCAAGGTTATATGTCTCATGGTGCATGAGTAATGCTCCAAACAAAACTTAATTGAGTATGAATTAAACAAGAGGCAATAACTCCAAAGATATGATTTGCAGAATTAAGGTTCTTGTGCACTGCAATTCTCCTTTATTGGGGTCTATCCACTTAAGAAGTTTCAAATTTATATGTCTCATAGTGAATGAGTAATTCTCTCGACAAAAAATAAGTTTGAAATATACCAAAGGGCGTGTCAAGGTTAAATGTCGCATAGTGCATATTTAATGCTCTTGACAAAGAATAACAAGAGTGCCAGTGATGCCACAATATACGCCGCCACAAAATATAAAGACCAAGAGGGGTCTTTTAATTATTGCTTTTAACATTTCTGTAAGCATAACCTCATAATGAAGTCTGTAAGACCAATTAATTTAGCTGAACAGAGATAGAACCCTAAAAATGCTTCCAATATGACAGTAGGTCAAATAGCAGTATCAATTTGAATCCTTTTTTCTTTCTCCCCATAACTCTTGCAAAAATCACTGTACCAGAAAATCCTTGCCTTATGCACTTTTACCTGTTTAGAAACTTGAGTTGTGTTTTAAAGAGACCATGTTTAGAAAGGCATAACTATTGCAAATATTGATGAACATCAAAGCCCCTGCTTTGTGCATATCTACCCAGTATAGTAATGACATTGCCCAAGTTTTGAAAAGATTAGGTCAGAAACATACAAGAAATTGAATTCCCAAAGCTGAAATATCAATCAGCTAAAAAGACTAAGTTTCAAGGTACACAAATCTTGTAAAAATCAATGAACCATAAAATCGCCACTTCATGCACATTTACCCATTAAAGTAATGACATTGACCAAGTTATAAAAAGATTCATTCAGAAATGTAGGAGAAGTTGCGTTCACAAGGCTGCAATATCATTCAGCTACAGAGACTTAAGTTTCAAGGGACACAAACCTTGTAAAAATCAATGAACCGGAAAATCACCACTTCATGCACATCTACCCATTATAGTAATGATATTGACCAAGTTTTGAAAAGATTCATTCAGAAATGTAGGAGGAGTTACGTTCACAAGGCTGCAATATCAAACAGCTACAGAGACTAAGTTTCAAGGGACACAAATCATGTAAAAATCAATGAACCGGAAAATCGCCACTTCATGCACATCTACCCATTATAGTAATGATATTGACCAAGTTTTGAAAAGATTCATTCAGAAATGTAGGAGGAGTTGCATTCACAAGGCTGCAATATCATTCAACTACAGAGACTAAGTTTCAAAGGGACACAAATCTGTAAAATCGCCACTTCATGCACATCTACCCATTATAGTAATGACATTGACCAAGTTTTGAAAAGATTCATTCAGAAATGTAGGAGGAGTTGCGTTCACAAGGCTGCAATATCATTCAGCTACAGAGACTAAGTTTCAAAGGGACACAAATCTTGTAAAAATCAATGAACCGGAAAATCGCCACTTCATGCACATCTACCCATTATAGTAATGACATTGACCAAGTTTTGAAAAGATTCATTCAGAAACGTAGGAGGAGTTGCGTTCACAAGATATGGACGTACGAACGTACGGACGGACGGACAGACAGAGAAGATGACGCCAATATACGACCGCCTCCGGCGGCGTATAAAAATGAAATTTAACAAAGAGCAATAACTCCAAAAATATGATGTTCAGAGTTACGGTTCTTGTGCATGGCACTTCTGCTCCATGAGATCTTTCCACCTGTGAAGTTTCAAGTTAATAGCTTTGATACTTTTTGAGTTATGCTTTTGACAAAAATTAAGTATGAAATTCAATAAAAGGCAATAACTCCAAAATATGATGCACAGAATATGGTTCATGTGCATGACACTTCTCGTCAATGAGATCCATCTACCTGTGAAGTTTCAAGTTAATAGCTTTGATACTTTTTGAGTTATGCTCCAGACAAAAAGTGTGACAGAAAGATGGACAGACAACTCCGACAAAACAATATGTCTCCCCTGTATAAATATGGGAGGAGACATGATCAACTAAAACATGAAGCCTGATTTTCACCTTTAACCTTTTATCTTATTACCCATTCACTCATATAGACTCATTCTGACGCATTGGCAAAAACAGGAGACCAGATCAGGGTCTCCTCTATTTCTTCTTACAATATTTTAGAGTGAAAACCATTATTTCCTGTACCATTATACTGATGAAAGTTTTGTAAATTAATGTTCATCAAGCCTTAAATTTATGCATTAATATTCATTAGGAAAAGGGTTACTGGTAACCAAGCCCTTTTAGAACATGGCATAGCATAGATAACCCAGCACATACTGGAAGCACTTTTCAGCTGAGTGCTGTTTAAAGGCTAATCATCATATAACATACTCTCAAGCTTATGTATTTTTTTTTACTGATTATCATGTTTATTTCCATGACAGCTCCATAGTGGTTGTCAATGGTTACAAGTTTCTTGCAATCCAACAGTTGTGTCAAGTCAAGTCACCATCACTGTCACTGGAGGAATCACTGTATGGCAAATTCAGAAGATTATGTGGGGGACTGGATACACCACACCCACCACCACTACCATCAGCTGGTGTAGTCTCACTTATACCCTGGGGACAATATACCTGTTTTTGCTTAGAATATCTACTGGATGACTCCTTACATTCTGCAGTCCAATTTAGATTTGAATCACAAACTTCACTAGCGTCCTGAGCTTCATCAAAAGCTTTATCAGTATTTGTTTCAACCTGTTTGTTCCACTCAAACTGAAGGGGCAAGTCCTCTGTGTCAGGATTTACATTCTGAATCACGACAGGCACTTCAGTGTTATACCCAAACACATCCACATACTGATCACCACTGTCCAGTAACGGGGTAGCTATTGCATTAAATGTCTTTTTCCCAATGCGGGTTGATTTTGCAGGAACCTCCTCAACTCCATCTGTGTCATCTGTCAGTTTTCCTGAAATGAGTCTTGAGATTAAATCTCTACTACTCTCTAAAAAATTAAAAAACAAGAGGGCCATGATGGCCCTGAATCGCTCACCTTTTTGACCCCACATGACCCAACTTCGAACTTGTCCAAGATATTATGAAAACAAAAATTCCGACCAAGTTTCTTGAAGATTGAGCCAAAAATGTGGCCTCTAGAGTGTTAACAAGGTTTTTCTAATATTTGACCTCATGACCTACTTTTTGACCCCACATATACCAAATTCGAACTTGTCCAAGAATTTATGGAAACAAACATTCTGACCAAGTTTCATGAAGATTGAGCCAAAAATGTGGCCTCTAGAGTGTTAACAAGGTTTTTCTAATATTTGACCTCGTGACCTACTTTTTGACCCCACATGACCCAAAATCAAACTTGTCCAAGATTTTATGGAAACAAACATTCTGACCAAGTTTCATGAAGATTGGGCCAAAAATGTGGCCTCTAAAGTGTTAACAAGGTTTTTCTAAGATTTGACCTCATGACCTACTTATGACCCCACATGACCCAAATTCGAACTTGTCCAAGATTTTATAGAGACAAAAATTCTGACCAAGTTCCATGAAGATTGGCCTAAAAATATGCCCTCTAGAGTGTTAACAAGCCAAATTGTTGACGACACACGATGCACGTCCCACACCGGATTATCACAAAAACTCACTTTGAGCATGTTGTGTACCATTCAGTTAGCCATGGCCATTTATTACTATGGTATACAAAGAAAAGCAATAATACTAGAGGCATTTTTTTATTATTTATATGTTTGAAAGTGTTCCCTTCTCTCTAATGTACTGATGAGTAGTATAAAACAAGATAAACCCGTCAGAAACTCACAGGTTGATTTGCTTTCACACTGCTGTATAGGTAATGACCTTGATAGTTTGTGTATGTTATTTCTTTTAGTATATACCTATTTGGACTTATATATGTTATAAATATACATATCTAAAATATCACGAAATTAATATATACAAATACATGTATATATAAGCTCCTTTCTTATTATTTCTAGACTGATACTTACAGTCCTATAAAATAGTAAAATATCATTATTTATTTTTAAAGAACTGTATCAAATACTAAATATGAAGCAAACCATTTTTCAATTAGCAGTGATTTTCAATCTTATATAAAACAAGAGGGCCATGATGGCCCTGAATCGCTAACCTGATTATAAATGAGCAACATATGTTGGATTTTTCATATTAACCTACTTTTTGACATCACATGACCCACTTTCGAACTTGTTCAAGATTTTATGGAAACATACATTCCGACCAAGTTTCATGAAGATTGAGCCAAAAATGTGGCCTCTAGAGTGTTAACAAGGTTTTTCTAAGATTTGACCTCAAGACCTACTTTTTGACCCCACATGACCCAAATTCAAACTTGTCCAAGATTTTATGGAAACAAACATTCTGACCAAGTTTCATGAAGATTGGGCCAAAAATGTGGCCTCTAGAGTGTTAACAAGGTTATTCAAGATTTGACCTCATGACCTACTTTTTGACCCCACATGACCCAAATGTGTCTAAGATTTTATGGAAACAAACATTCTAACCAAGTTTCATAAAGATTGGGCCAAAAATGTGGCATCTAGAGTGTTATCAAGGTTTTTCTAAGATTTGACCTCGTGACCTACTTTTTGACCCCACATGACCCAATTTCGAACTTGTCCAAGATTTTATGGAGACAAACATTCTGACCAAGTTTCATGAAGATTGGCCTAAAAATATGGCCTCTAGAGTGTTAACAAGCCAAATTGTTGACGTCGCACGATGGACGACGGGCGATCACAAAAGCCAAACAAGAGGGCCAAGATGGCCCTTGGTCGCTCACCTGAGAAAGATGATTGCTTAAGAAATAAAGATGCTTGAGTGTAAAAGTGAAATCTGGCTTTTTTTTATGGTGAAATGGGCATAACTCCTAAATTTACAAGTCAATATCAGTTATAATTGAACCCAATTGTGAGATTATGGGCATAAACATTGTCTTAAAGTTTAAAAATGATTGTTAAAAAAATGAAGTTGGTAGAGAATAAACAAAATGAAATCTTGCATTTTTTTTATTAAAAGGGGCATAACTCCTGACCTAAATGACCCATCAGCCACAATTGAACTCAATCGAGACATTATGGTCATTAATAAGGTCATAAATTTTGAAGATGATTGCTAAAAAGATGAAGATGCTAGAGTGTAAACAAAGTGATTTATTTTTTACTAATAGACGGATCTCAGCATTAATCGAACTCAATCGAGACCTTATGGTCATAAACATTGTAATAAAGTTTGAAGATGATTGCTCAAAAGATGAAGATGCTAGAGTGTAAACAACTTGAAATATGGCATTTTTGAATATATAAAAGGGGCACAACTTCTGACCTAATGGAACGATATCAGCCATAATCGAACTTGGCCGTGATTTTATGGTTATAAACATTGATATAAATTTTGAAGATAATTGCTCATGAAATGAAGATGCTAGAGTGCAAACAATGTGAAATCTGGCTTTTTTGAATTTTAAAAGGGGCATAACTCCTGACCTAATGTTCCGATATCAGCCATAATCGAACTTGGCCGAGATTTTATGGTTATAAACATTGTTTTAAAGTTTGAAGATAATTGCTCATAAAATGAAGATGCTAGAGTGCAAACGAACAAATTGTGGACGACGGACGGACGGACGGACATTCATCGATCCTAAAAGCTCATCCTGAGCACACGTGCTCAGGTGAGCTAAAAAAGCTAAAAAGTTATCAGTTCTTCCAAAAGTGTAATCATTTGGCGATTAGATTTTATTAAACTGAATACATATCAAACACAGCAGGTGAAAAATAAGGTTTGTTTTACTATTCTAAAAATATATTTTAGAATGATTTTCTAAAATATTTCATTTTGTATTAAATCAATTCCACACAAAAAAAATCTGAAAATTATGTAACCACAAACAGAAACTTTTATAAGGAATAATCACCTTGATCTTCCAGTTTGTGTTTCCTTGAATAAGGCCGGTCTGTCCATGGCACTGCCTCTGTTTTTGGTTCTAATTCTCGCAGTTTGCGAATGTATGCTCTGTATTCCTTTGTCAAGCTTTCAATTTTTGTAGAGAATCCATCAATATGTCTCTCTGGATAGCATACAACCTGTGATTGCTGGATGATTTGGGACGATAAATAACATACAGATTAAATAATTATTTTTCATTTTCTTAAGAAATGATAAAATACGGCATTATCCCTAACAAAATATGATGATAATCTTTCCTTTCAAAAGGATGGAAATGCAATAAGATTCATTAAAAAAAAGATGATTCTACAGAAAACAATTTTGTGATACTTTTTTAGGGCTTTTATGCAGAAGTTGTATTTCACCAACATAGCTTGCTTTAAAATGTGCCTCGTCTCTAAAACTGGGAAATCTTGCAAAAAGGTTCCCCTCTTGACAAGCTAGTGCTCCCAATATAGACAAAATCATCAATTATATTAAATATTAAAATCAATTATTATCATACACAGACCAAAGGATACAAGGTACATTATAACTGGATGGGTGAAACTATATTTTAAATGCTTTGTCCTTTTTCTATTTAGTATAAACTTGGATTATGGAGGACCATCCCCTGCACATTTAATGACATATTTTTAATAGAAATGATCTGCATGATAAGAATTAAAAAAGGCAAAAATAATTGACATATTTTGTGTCAGAGAGAGAGAGAGAGAGATTTACCTTTAAGCAAAAGTCAATATCTTTCTTGATACTAGGAATCCACTTCTTCACTTCAGAAGCTGTATTCAATGACCCCTGTATCAAATCATGTAAAATTTAAGCTTACTCTATACAAATGTAAAATGAAAGTAACATGCTTAAATCAGAAAAAGATGCTCAAATGTACAAAGAAAAATCAAAACAATTATCCTAAGACCAAAATAATATGTTTCTTACATTCAGTAAAACATCATTTTCTGACGATGTGAACCACGGCCCATGTGAACCTCAGATGATGTGAACTGCTGTCAATTCATACCCTAGACAATGTGAACCGATGTTTAGGACAATGTGAACCATTTCATAAGATGATGTGAACCCATTTATTGTATATTAAGAATCTTAATTTAGATGGTTAATGTAATATGTCTTATTCAATTACAGTAGTTGTATGAGAGAAATACACATCTGTAAGGAAATTAATTTTTATTTTATGTATTAGTCTGTTTATTAATAGATAATTGTTGATTATATGAAATCAATATGATATATTAGTTTAAATATATTTTTTCATGCTTTTTTTATTCGATAGTGTTTTGTAAAAAGAAATATATTAGGTCTATTATCCCTTTCCCTCATAAAGACTCATTTTGACGCACTCAGTAGGTACCACATAAAGCCTGATCTGCAGAAAACCACAGTTAAACCTTACCAAATTTAATTACAAAATCCTCATTTCCAGACCACTGAGGAGCAGCAAACAGCATAAAACCTGATCAGCCTGCGAGTTACTTGCAGGCTGATCTGGTTTTATGCTGTTCGCATAGGTCTTTTCATGGTGTCCTCTATGAGGGAAAGGGTTAAATTACTATGTTATATTACTAAGATCATTATTATTATAATTATTGATATTCATTTGAAACATTTACTACTGGTCTGTATTTTGCATAGTGTATACAAAGAAGAAAAGAATATGTGTATGTGTGCACACAACAATTGCCCACCACTCACTTAATTTATTTTGGACCATTAAAGTGAAGAAGAAGATTTCCTAATTTTCATAAATTCAATAACACAAATTAAGAAAATAAACACATACATACATAATTATATACACAAAATCAATGATATGATTAAATTATCAGTTGGAAGTAAATGTACACACAGACACTACCAACACTACATAAATGGAGGCAACAATAAAATCGAAGAAACACACACTGACACACACATCTATATATATATAATATAATTTAAAAATATACAAACTAGACTATGTTTACAAGTTATTTACAGACAGCAGCACTTTGATATGCAGTCCTCATCCTCATCATCTGGATATTTTGGTGTCTTTGAAGTCTGAGGATGTCACTCATTCCTCATCCTCAGGTTAGTCTGGCATTCTTGAAGTATTGGTGGCCAGCCACATCAGGAACATAGCAGTTGTGATATCATATAATCTCCTCATCCTCACACTGGTCCCAAAATTCAAAAATCTTCTTGTGAGTGGTCACCCTCTGGTTCTTTGAACCCTATAGCTCTTAGCTGGTTTATTTGTTTATTTTGGGCAATGAATTCCATAATTTGCTTTTTCAATCATTAATCACAGTAAGTGATCCTCAGCAAATTTTGAGTTGTATATATCAAATAAAATTGTGTGTACCTGTTCCACATATCCTGTGCTGCCATCTTTCATATGTGTCACATGAAACTCCATGCTGACCAGCTGTCACCTCTCGGTGACACTCAGCACACAAATCCAAATATAAAATAAAGGAAATAATCACCACTTTCAGTGACAATTTTTTTCATTGGAAATTTAATAATTATGTCTGCTGATATAATTATCAGATTAATGGCATGTGAGAATATTTTACTGTGATCTTTGGGTTGCAACCTTCCAAATTTGAATGTGTCCAAAAAATTGTGCATCTTTCTTTATTTTTAAGTGTCTCAGACACAGGATGCATCTAGATTAATCGGGGATCATCTAAAAAAAAACCCAAAACATTCACATCATCTAGGTAACAGGTTCACATCATCCAAGTTCTCATCGTCCATCACCCCCTTAAAGGATAAGTATTTATCTTACGGTATTAAGGATGAAACTTACCAATCCTGGCCTCAAAGGATTTTTCTTCTGTTTTTCTGCAACAGAGAAATTACCATATTTATGTAAAATTTTGACAACACTTAATCATTTATTAATCGCTACTTATAAAATAATTGTAACCTTACTGAGGAGAGATTTGTGTCTCACTGTCTGTGGTCTGGTAGAGCACTTTCCCTGTAAGGGGGAGGGGGGGGGGGGGGGGAGTCCTATTGATATTCCGTCGCTTTGAGATAATTTTTTAGTTGGGTCGTCGCTTTGACCCAACTAAAAAACATACATGCCATATCTCCCGGCGGGAGATTAAATCTCCCGGGATTTCGACTTGTCTCCCGATCTCCCGCCGGGAGGTGAAAATCTCCCGGTCTGACTTAAATCAAACCGGTTTCCCTTTGAACTCAGTATAATCCATTCTATTACCAAACTATGATACAGCATCAGGAAGCTTACATAAGAACATGTGTTAGTATCAATTCTGACCAGTGTGCTGTACACAGCCACAGGCAATGTGTGATTGTCCTTATCCAATCAAATTGCGTGATTCAGACAGGTAGCAGATTCGCCAGTCTATCAGTTGAAACAATTATCGTCGGGTCATTAGCAGCTATCAAGGCAATACTAAAGCTAGAATGAGTAAGGTTAGAATGCATTTGGTACACCGTAATAAAGACGTAAATGATTGCTTTAGTATATCTTACCAGGGATAAAAAAAGGTCCCGGAGAATAGCTAATCCTTACTTACCGGAAGTGTAAACAATAAATGATAATTAGATCAGCTGTTTACCAATCATTTAAATCTTAACAAAACTCGTCATATGGACACATCATATAAAGTACACCTCAGCTAGAGATAAATTGCAAATGAAGTGCAATTTTCACACCGACGCTGATTTGATTAACAACGGATATTGTCTGCTGAATAATTTACTATAATGAGATGTGCTGATCGGAAGAGTTGGATAAGCACTTCATATCACCATACCATACACGATAAATATTTTCAGCTAAATAATATTTTGGCTAAAAGCAATTTAATTTAGAAAAAAAAAAAGAAAACACAGACAGAAGGTGAAAATATTATTAAATATGATCTGACTCTTTATCTTTATTCATCCCCATTAATAAAAACCATATGATCAGAAATCATTCCATAAATCAAAGATACTGTATCAATTTAAATGTGTTTGATGTAAATGGCATGATCTCTGATCTGTTACAAGGTAGTGTTGCATTTAATGTGAAACGGTGCTTGTGGAAAGTTAAGTTTCTATTTGAATAAGATATCTATTAATAAACTTTTAGATTTTTTTAGATATGATTTTTAAAGGTATTTTTATTAATGCAATACACAGTATATAATATAAACTGTTAATGAATTTAATAAAGGGTAATCAAATGTGTATTTTTTTTAATTTTTTTTTTATTAATAACGTCTCTTTGATATATGTCGTAAAATCTCCCTGGCTGGACCCCAAATCTCCCTGTGAAAATTTCAAAACCTCCCTGGGAGACATACTGAAAATATGGCATGTATGAAAAAATTATCTCAAAGCGACGGAATATCAATAGGACTAGGGGGGGGGGGGGGGGGGGGGGGTCCCCGAGTTCGATTCTCGGTCTGGCTGCACAATTTTCTAAAATGGTTACATATTCATTTACAAAAATGTAAATATTCGCTTCTGTATCTCAGTAATTGAAACCAAGTTTAAACACAGAATGGAGTGGAGACCAAAAAGACATGGAAGATTCTTGACAGGGGCGAATCGAGTAAGGGCTCTAATTCTAGATTTACTTTCTAATGATATTTCAGGTGTCCTTCTCCGTAGAAAATGTACCATCACTGAACAAATTAAATATAAAATCAAAGCTGACACCTTCGTCTAACTGTTGAAGCCAAAGCCTATTTAGTCTCCCGTTATGTTTTTCAGCGTTTCTCGCCATTTTAAGCTAGCTCTAAAGCCGCACACGCGCAAAAATCTTTTATTAAAATATTGCATTTTTTTTTAATATAATTATATCTTAAGTGTCGAAATAAATCGACCAATTATTCTGATGATAAATATATTATATCATGAATTTGCTGACGCGTCGAAAAGTGTAAATATTAGAAATTCTCATAATTCGAAAATTCGGCTTTACATTTGATTACAAAAAATAGGAGAGAAAATCACAACCACAAAAGATGGCATCACTTTTACCGGTAAAAATACGGATGATTCATTAACTTCCCTGAATTTCGGTGGTGCAAATTAAACAACACTTGTAAACATATGTACCTGTGATTCAGATCTGACGTCTTTACTCACTGTCATTAATTTTCGACAAGACATTTTCTCTACAAAAATAAATGGCCTACTGTACCATAGTACCAACCATCGCATATCGTCTTTCTTTCTTTCTTCCGTTACTGTCTTCTATCAATTTCTGATAATTACGACAGGGTGGAGGCATATATGCAGTTAGAAACTGTATAAATAATTAAAAATAAAAGTTGAGTACAGTTCACAAATAAAAATAAAGGGTTACATCTGACCTCAACATTAAAAACATACTAGCGTAATGAACTAGTCGAGTTGTGTCTTGAAGGAATCTACAGTGGTCAATGAAACAGTAGATTCTGGCAAGGAATTCCATATCGGTATAATTCTTGGAAAGAAGGAAAATTTCAGAAGATCAGTGGATGCAGTCAGTCGGTTGTATTGTTGAGAATTCGATAGTCTTCCAGAACGTCTAGTTGTCATGTTTGTTGATAAATAACGGTCCCTGTCAATGTCCACTAGTCTATTATGTATTTTGTAAAATAATGTCAAGCTGGTATTTATACGTCTATTTTCTAAAGTTGACCATTGTAGCTCGTCGAGCATTTCCCCTACATGACTGGTATTATGCCATTTCCTACATGTCCATCTAGCTGCGGTTCTTTGAACCATTTCAATTTTCCGAATGTTAACCTTGGAGTGGGGATTCCAAATGGGAGAGGCATATTCTAGTTGGGGTCTAACTAGTGTCTGGTAAGCATTAACTTAGTTTCCCTGGGGCAAGTGACAAATTTCGGCGCAAAAGACCAAGAGTTTTAGTTGCCTTGCTGGTTATATTATGAATATGCGGCGTCCAGTCCAATGTATTGGTGATAGTAACCCCCAGGTACTTTGTTTCATTTACTTTGTCAAGCGTCTGTCCATGTAAGGTGTAGCTGTGTTGTATCTGTTTGTCAGGTCGATGTCTGGATATTCTCATTGAGTGGCATTTGGACACATTGAACTTCATGTGCCACTTTTGCTCCCATACACCAAGTTTTGATAGGTCTTCCTGTAGTTCAATGCAGTCCTGGGGAGAGAATATGTTTTTATAAAGGACACAGTCGTCTGCAAAAAGCCTAACATTTGATAATATACCATCAGGAAGATCATTTATGAAAAGTAGAAAAAGGATGGGGCCTAGGCAGGAGCCTTGAGGGACACCGGATATAACTGGGGCTGAGTCTGAGTGTGTTCCGTCGAGTACTACGTCTTGTGTCCTGTCAGTTAACCATGAGGCAATCCAACGGTTGGTTGTCCCTCTAACACCATAGTGTTCAAGTTTGTACAGTAGTCGTTTGTGAGGTACTTTGTCAAATGCTTTGGCGAAGTCCATCACAATAACGTCAGTCTGTTTGTGTCCCTTACCTCTGTCAAGATTATATGCAATGTCATGAATGAATTGGACGAGCTGTGTATCACATGAACGTCTGCTTCGGAAACCATGTTGTGAGTCAACTAATATGTCATTTTTCTGTAGATGCTTCATGATATTACTGACAAGGATATGTTCAAGGTCGGAGGTCCTAACTGCGCCCCTGTCCTAACTTCGCCACTTTCTGTTTTTTATTGTAGTCTCGCTAGATTTTATCACACGCGTTAGCGACTGTGAGATTTTTTTTTACTATGTTTCTGTAAATAAACTTAGATGATTTTTGTACGAAATTTTGATTCAAACTGAATAATTTTGCAAATTATATCTCGCAGCACTCTATTTATGTGTTTTTTCTTAAAACAAAATGATTTCCACGCAGAATGGCCCTTTTACACTCCATTTTTTTAATTAAAAGTATCTCGGAAATTCCATCTGCTGTGTTTACATATTTATAAATGGAAGTCATATGTGTACAATTCGCAACTGCTATGACGTCACCTAGGGGGCGGAGTTAGGACCACACAAAATGATGGCATAATATTTGACTCGTAATGTATTCAATGTTATTTCCGAGTGAATAATTGTTTATAAAAGAATTATTTTGGTGGGTATCAATGTGAATTTGATAGAATTAATTGGTACGTGAACAGTTTTTATTTTTCGTATTTTATTTATGTTGCATTTCCTAATTAAATCTTAGAGGGGCGCAGTTTGGGCACTCGAGGATATATTAAACTTAAAGCCAAAATTTTCACTAGCAAAAAAAGGCTAGAGGTTTAAAATGTTAACTTGCAAGCTTCATTTTCAACTCGCATTTTGCCGAAATGCGTGTGTTAATTTTGAGCCCTGGAATCTCTTCAGAAATTTTGTTCCTGCAATGAAGCCAGTAAAAGTGAAATAAGTAGCTATCAATCATTTGAGTGACAAAACCCAACTGTTTACATATAAACCAGTTTGAGAAGAGCAAAAATCTGCATCCAACAATAAAAAAAGGTTGCCTAATTTTATGTCAGCTATATATGTAACACATAACTCCCACATTACTGAATATCCCAACTTTTGAAGGCCAATTTGATTGGTAAATATATGGGATTTTTATATGAATATAGGAGCATAAATTTCATTTTCTTATATTTAATTTTCAATAATATGATTATTTCTGCTCCAAAAATCAAAATGTAAACCTCATTATAAAGCTCTTGACATTGGTATTTTTTAAATATAATATTTCTTATATGAATGTATGATATTTTTTTTTAAATGAACACACATCAAAAGAAAATAGGGCTCATCCTTATTCGAAAGAAAGAATCTGAAGTTTTTACTTTTAAATCTATCAAAATATTATTTTCATTTATTTTAAATGATTAATTTTAAAAGCTGTTTAATTTGGCAGATTCAGTAACATAGACTGAAATATAACATCACAATGCAGATTTAAAAACAGATTTCAGCCTGCATTTACTTAAGCCAAACACAATGGCTGAAAAAAGTGTCTTATCAGTGCCTATGACATCATACGGGAACTATGTATACTTAACTGTTGTCACCAAACAGTCAGACTTGTGTTAAGTGACTTCGCATGGGATATTGTAACAGTGGTCTTGTTATAAAATTATCCTTGAATTAAATATCTGTAATTTTTAAATGATACTCCATGACCTTGTCAAGATAATGGCATTAATATAAATTAATTTCATCTTCATAGCAACTTACTGAAGTCTGAACTGTACATTAATAACCTCAAGGTTGTCTTGTCTTGGTTGATCCCATCTGTGTAAGGTTATATATTAGATTCTTTTCTTTGACATTCATGTATTGACACACTGGTACTTGAATTGAAAATTACAACATTGAATGATGATTTTTATGTAAGTTCATTGATAAGTAACTATAATATCACAATCATTTTCTTTTTTTGATTCAAACTGTTTGCTAGGTACAAAACAGATTACTTAATGAGCAATGGTACGACTTTGAATTTACACTTAACAATGGTCTTGTCATAAAAGTCACCTATATCATAAGGTAGATATGGGTACTTAAAAAATTGTTTGCAGTTACCCTACCTGTAGTCTTCATATGTTTTTACTCTATTTTTTCCACAGGTCAAAATATGTAAATCATCTACCTTCTTTCTGGATTTAGATGGGCTGTACATGTACTTAGTTGCTTGGAGCTCAGCATATAAGGGTATTTCCAGGACTGTTGACCTTGGTGTCAGGATAATGTGACTGGGTGTGGTATTATGCCACATGTCTACGGCATGATACTGCAGTGTGGTAGCACTATATCTGTCTCAATTAGACAGAGACTCCAAATGACTGAAATACTGTCGGTGGGACGTTAAACCCAATAAACAAACAAAACATGTACTAAGTTGATGGTTATTTGGTCAGCCTGTACTTTTGTTGTTCAGACTTTTTCACCACTTTTCACCCTTTCATAGAAAAAAAATCAAACAAACAAAAAATCTGGTTGGATGGGTGAGTGCAAACATTTTGCAAGGATGGCTGCATGTATAATTAATGTTCCTGATTTTTTTTTTTAATTACTGGTAACTGTTTGAACAGGTTGACAACATTGTAACTGCTATCTCAGGTTTTTGCATCTGTATTTGATTATACATTTTCAAATCAAAGCATATGATAAGTATCAGAATCAGTGTAAAGGTATTTATTACTGACCTGTTACAGTCTCCATCAGCATCCACACAAGGGCCTTCTGCCTCAGAGCAGACCACAACAAAAGAGTATGTTGTCAGGGCGCCAAACGATTCCAAGAAGAAATTCTCAATGATCAAGTTTTCTTCAGGGACAAATATTGATTTTCTCAAACTTACAAATGTAAGTATGTTAATATGAAAATTGTATATATTTATAAATTGACCAGTACACTGATTTATGTCATTACTTTATAAGGACATATTTCAATTCAGTATGAAATTATCATGTTGCATAGATATTGATTTTGTTTTAAACGATTCTAATTTTATTTATACCAGTAAGCCAGACTTGAGTGCATTGTTTGGCAGACTGTTATCCCTGTTTCCCACAACATCTGTAACTTCTCTGATTTCATTGTTGTATAAAACACACCCAGTCTCTTTCAGATGCTTTCTCTTCTGTATTGTTTCTTTTAGGAAAACATTGTTATGATAACACTTTAGCAGTTTAATGACATTGTGTAACTTTAGGACCTATTACAAAAAAGTAACATTTTCTTGATTTGTTGTACAGAGAGTCTGTACATAGAAAAACAACTTTTTGGTAAATAGGTATTTACTTACCGGTAATCATATGAATGGAAACTTAAGAAAACAGAATGAATATATTTAATGATCTGCCTTGAAGTGAAAATGTTAGATAATTATCTCCTTTCTAATGTATCTGAATTTAGACCTCAGTCAAAATGGAACGGGAAAACAACTTGAGAGAGTACAAGTCTGTGTATAACTTGGAGACAATGCCCAAGTTTGGTGCTGGAAGTGAGTACGGCAGAGAGCAGCGTGAAGAGGCCAGGAGGAAGAAGTTTGGCATCAATATCAAGAAGTACAACCCAAATGATCAGCCTTGGTTGATGAAGGTGGGGAAAGGGAAGGAAACAAAGCGGTAAGTGTGTCTATGATAGGGTATTTGTTTCAAAGGTTATTTTGCTCAAAATTATAATTATTCTCAGATGTCTTTTTATATCAACAGTATGAGTTACATGCTTATCATGTAGTTATTTTGTAAATTTGTTTAACAAGTGTAAACAGCTTTTGTTATAATTATTATTTCCTTTGATGTAAGTAATTCTATACAAACTACAAATTTCACAGAATTTTCTTTTAATATCTATGTCATAAATATATTAAGACACATGGGGATATGTTTTCTGCTTTCTGGTTTAAATTGACATAGCCATATTAAATAATACTTGTCATTGATGTTTTTATGCCCCTACCAAAAATAGGGGGGGGGGATATAGATTTGCCTTTGTGTGTAAGTATGTATGTCCATACGTCCCGAAACTTTGTGACACGCATAACTCCGAAAGTATTTGTACTACAGACTTGATACTTCATGGATTTATTATTCAAGACATTAACTTGCAAACCTGGGTATTTTCATCAAACCACTGTTGAAGTTGACAGAGTTATGGGCCTTTGTTTTTGAAAAATATGGAATTCTATGCTTGTGATGCACGTAACTCTGAAAGTATTTGTACTACAGACTTGAAACTTCATGGATATATTATTCAGGACATGAACTTGTGCACTTGGGTATTTTTGTTGAACCTTTGTTAAGTTGAAAGAGTTATGGGCCTTTGTTTTTTAAAATATGTAATTTTATGTTGTGACACGTGATCAAATTTGTACTACAGACTTGAAACTTCATGGATATATTAATCAAGACATAAACTTGTGCACCTGGGTATTTTTATGCCCCCTACCAAAAGGTGAGGCATAAAAATTTGTCTGTGTCTGTCCTTCCATCCCAAAACTGTGACACAAGTAACTCTGAAGGTATTGTACTACAGACTTTAAACTTCATGGATATATTACTCAGGAATGCAATGGGTGGGGGCATCTGTGTCCTCTGGACACATTTCTAGTTGTTATTGTTCTCACATGAGATGAACAACTCTATCCGTAAATAAAAGTAGTGGGAAATGGGTGCCTGGATAGCATAGTGGAAATTCTCACCAATGCACTTTGACTCTCATCAATGTGTCCAGTGTAAGATAACTGGTCATGAGACAAACGGTCTTGCATTTGGACAGCCACAATATTAACATAATTACCAGTATACACCACCACCCATGCCATCAAGAGTGATTTAAATTAGCTGCGAGAACATGTTTCAAAATAAATGTATGATAATTTGATATGATTGATCTTTATATTTCAGATACAAGGGAGTGCGGGAAGGAACAATCACAGAAAACACTTCATACTATATTTTCACACAGTGTGCAGATGGAGCATTTGAGGCTTTCCCAATAGAAGAGTGGTATAACTTCCAGCCTGTCATTAACTACAGATACCTCAACTCAGAGGAGGCTGAGGAAGAATTCAGCAAGTGAGTGGACTTTTATGAAGTATGGCTTTAACATTCAAACACATGAATGTGCCAGAATTTTATTAACTTACATTAACAGGGTTCAACATTAACTTTTTCAATCACTGGACCAGTAGCCCAGAGAATTGACTAGACCTGACCTAATTTGAACTGGACCAAACTTTTTTGAGATAAACCCTGTAGAACAATACATTTAACATCACTTAATAGTTATGCTCCTGTTGTATACCATGTATATATTGAGGGATACACAGTCATATAATATTTTGAATAAAAAATAAAGATAAAATATGTCATTAACTTTTTTCTTTCATTAAACTATTTCGACTTTTATTAAAGAACACCATGAGCATTTTAGACAACATATCGGGAAAATTTGATGTTGCTTAATTTTCAACATTGTTGAATGCACAATGTCCATTGTTAACCTAAACAGTCCATATTAAAACAGTCTTTGCACTGACTGGTCAACTAATTTATTATAAGAGCTAACATTGTGATTGTTTATTTCTTATCTGCAATGTTGATTCATTGTGACTTTTTATGTCATCAATTTTAAAGTTGTCAGTATGGTACCCTGAATAAATCTACCCACAGTCTCAAATTTCCTGCAAGGCATACAGTATAGCACATCACACTATTTAATTGTCGTGACCCAGCCACAGGAAATCATCTTTCCATTTTGCACAAAATTGGGGTTTGAGCTTTTGTTTTTCATACTCTTTTTGATTCCTCATTTCCCTTACGTATATTTGAAATTTTGCTACTTTTATTTGTCGAAACCCAAATTTAAATAGGTCCATACTTAATATAAACGAAAAACAAACATCTGCTCGATTGTAACACACAAATAAACAAATACGGAAAATGGTGCGGTGTAACATTTGGGAAACCAGAATTTGTCTCCTTTTAGATATAAATTTTTTATTTTATCTACCATAACGACACTCAAACTCATAAGACAAAGGAAAGATAGTAATCACAGGCAACAAATTCAAACATTGCTTTTATTTCAACGATCAAACACATTTTTCAATCATTTAGAGCATGCCGACAGAGCAAGTGCCCGTTTGCAATGCATCAACAGCCAATCAAATAGCCGTACTTAATTTATTAACAAAATGCTAAAAATAAACTTGGGTTTTCCAAACTCGGATAACTAAAGCAAATAAAATTACATGTCAAAATCGATTTTTCCTCAGAAATACATGTTGTTAATTAAATGCACGAATGGAAGGGGCAAATAAGGAGTAATTGGTGGATTTTTAACTAGACCAATCGGACCAGTTACTTGTGGGCTTTACTAGACCGGACCGACTGTCTACTAGACAATGTCGTTTGGTCGTAGGTTAATGTCGAACCCTGATTAATGCTATAACAATGCACAGTTATTGTTTTGTTCAGCAGCTCCTTCTTTTTGTGTAAGTTTTCTTATCTCATTAACATTTACTCTGAGGCTAATAATTATGCCAGCTGTGCCATTATCAGTTACAAAACATGAGAGTGAGAGTGTTATTGGACCTTACCAGTGTTTACAGATATATTCAAATTGACTTACAGACTAATCAGACTGTCTATTCAGTAGCTACACTGATGTAAAGAGTAGTCAATAGCTAGCTTAGTTTACATATATAGAAGATCACATGGTTTATAGCTCGACTATTCAAAAAATAGGATGAGCTATTGGAGTCACCCTGGTGTCCTCATCCAAAGAAATATTAAGGTTTTGTTTAACATTGCCATTATCATCATCAGAACTACATGTAGAAACAGGAACAGTAACTCTTCCAAAATGTTTTGCATATTTATGGCCTTTTTTGGACTTAGCACAAGTGTTTAACTTTTGTTTAACATTGCCATTATCTCCATTTTTACTCACTGGATGTCTCTCAAACTTCATACATGCCTTGATCATCATCAGACCAACTAGTAGAAACAGGAACAAATAACTCTTCCAAATATTTTTGCATATTTATGGGCCTTTTTGGACTTAGAAAAAATGTTAAAACTTTTGATTAACATTGCTATTATCTACAATTTCTTTCCATGGATGTCCCTCGTAATTCACACATGAAATTGCATACCTGTGTTGGGGGTCAGTCTCTGTCATGAATTTTAAAATTATTATGCCCTTTTTTTTTATGCCCCCCTTCGAAGAAGAGGGGGTATATTGCTTTGCTCATGTCGGTCGGTAGGTCCGTCGGTTTGTCGGTAGACCAGACCTTGTCCGAGTGATAAATTAAGTTCTATTTGACCTTTAAGTCTCAAACTTCTTGTGGTTGTTGCTCATGGTTAGTAGATGACCCCTATTGATTGTGGTGTCATTACCTCAAAGGTCAAGGTCACATGTTGTGTATGTATAATACCAGACCTTGTCCGAGTGATAACTTAAGTTCTATTTGACCTTTAAGTCTCAAACTTCTTGTGGTTGTTGCTCATGGTTAGTAGATGACCCCTATTGATTTTGGTGTCAATACCTCAAAGGTCAAGGTCACAAGGTCACATGTTGTGTATGTATAATACCAGACCTTGTCCGAGTGATAACTTAAGTTCTATTTGACCTTTAAGTCTCAAACTTCATGTGGTTGTTGCTCATGATTAGTAGATGACCCCTTTTGATTTTGGTGTCATTACCTCAAAGGTCAAGGTCACAAGGTCACATGTTGTGTATGTATAATACCAGACCTTGTCCGAGTGATAACTTAAGTTCTATTCGACATTTAAGTCTCAAACTTCATGTGGTTGTTGCTCATGGTTAGTAGATGACCCCTATTGATTTTGGTATCATTACCTCAAAGGTCAAGGTCACATGTTGTTTATGTATAATACCAGACCTTGTCCGAGTGATAACTTAAGT
>CM037785.1:37347210-37360665 GCA_021229015.1 Solen grandis
TTAACGACCGCGTTAATTAGCTACGTGTCAACTCAGAATAAACTAAGCATTCTCTGCCTGTCAGAGTGTGGCACTGGCATTTACGGCTGTGTATTACGGCAACAGATTTACTATAAAAATGTATGCACACGGCTGTAAGCATCATTGTCTTGCAATATCTTCTCATAGAAATATCAAGATGCCTTCCAAAATCAACTCTCTCGACAAGCGGTTCACATTGTGTGCTACAGAGAAATGCTTTCGCAAAGCATGTGACCAGATTGTGATGCTAAATCACCGGCTTGCAGATGTACAAAAGCGCTACAAGATGGCCAAGAGATCCAACAACAGGGCTTTCCGCTACAACCTGCGTCTCAAACTCGCAGTCATTGAAGGATGCCGTAACATGTTCTACGATTATGCTTATTCCAAGGCCGACCGTGTAGCTGAGCTCCGCCGGGAACTGTTCAACGAGTCTGTTGAAATTGTATCTGGTTCCGACTCTGAGTACTCATCAGACTCTGACTGATGACCTGGATGTAAATCGCAAGTCGTTTTCCAAAAATGGCACTTTTCAGAGCCAACCAAAATACTAGAAAGGAAAAACCCGCAATTGTCTTTCACAGAGCAAATTCACCCAATGCCCATAAACGCCACCCCACATCCATATTAAGTAAATTAATCAACAAATGATTGATTGATGAATATTCGCCTATATATTAAATAGTATCATTTGTCTCCCGCTACGTTATTATTCAAAATTAAATGATGTTGTTGATGATGAATGTTGTTGTTATCATCATAAACGTTATTATTTCCAATTTGTGAAAATCAACATATTCAAAACAATTGATGAATTGATTGAATGAGTGAATATTCGACTATATTTAATGGTATTTACTTCCCCTACGCTCACAAACAAATAAAAGTTTGCTGCTGCCGGTGCTGCTATTTCCGATGATGATGATGTTACTGATGAAGAATGGCGTTGCTGCAGTCATTTTTATATTCATGCTATGATTTCAAATTTGTGAATACATGTGCAAAGTTGTATTATGAAATCAATTAGTTTTGCGCTACTCCTATTTACGTTATATTTTCATAAAGTTTGTCGGCCTGTAAATAGTTGCTCAACATATGAGATCTCCTAAATCTGTTTGATTTTCATTCTATATAATTGGATTTGTGATATTGCAAGTTATTGTTTTCTGTTGAAATCAACTAATTAATTTCAATAATTATTTGCATCGGTCACATTCTGTCCATCTTGTAGGCATATATAAAATACGTGACGATTTACCAAGCAATGGATGCGCATGAATGCACACTAATCCTATCAAGCAGAAGGCTTGATTGATTATCGATTACACGTGTCATTGTTGTCTTAACGACCCGCGTTAATTAGCTACGTGTCAACTCAGAATAAACTAAGCATTCTCTGCCTGTCAGAGTGTGGCACTGGCATTTACGGCTGTGTATTACGGCAACAGATTTACTATAAAAATGTATGCACACGGCTGTAAGCATCATTGTCTTGCAATATCTTCTCATAGAAATATCAAGATGCCTTCCAAAATCAACTCTCTCGACAAGCGGTTCAATGATGAGAGCGTGGTCTTTTTTTTAGTGTTCAATTTGATAGCAGTTATATGAATCATGTTTCGCATCTATACGTTTTTTATATTTTCGCTGTAAATTTGTAAAAGAATCTCCTAATGTTGATTCATTTATATGTTTGTGATATGATATTGTTTTCTGTTGAAATAATATATTATATTATTCATCTCCATTCTTCATTTAGATATATAATGTGCGTTACAGCATGGTGCGGAATGCATAACATCACGAACTGATTGATTATCGATACGTGTCATTGTGTTACGACCGCGTTATAGCTAGGTCAATAAAAATAGCATTCTTGGTCAGAGTGTGACTGGCATTAGCTTCGACATTTACTAAAACTGTCGAGATCACTGACGTGTGATTAATCAGTTCAATCAAGCCAATGAAGAAAAGCTTCGAACTGCCAACGCATAATGTAATTTAATGTTCAATTATGAGCTCCGGATTTAGAGTTGTTGAATGTTTCATCTATTATCAGTGATGTAACAATGTTTAAATGATTAAAAATATAGAAAAGTCTCCGCATCCATGAAGCAATCTTAGATATAATGTGATATTGTATATTAATATTTGTCTAGTTTTCAATTTGTTAGTGTGTTAATTACTATTATTATTTGATTTCAAAATGATTGTTAGTGATCTATTTATTATTTCTCCTACTCAAAATAAAATGGGATTTCATGATGATGTATTAAGAGCTTGTGTTTTTTTATGTTAGCATGATAATATTTTGTCATAGTTTTTCAAGTTCTAATGTGAATGAGTCTAATCTTGATTCTTTAAGATTTGAGTTGTGGAATTAATTTATATTATTCCCATCTCTTGAAATAAGTGCTTACAAGCGTCAATGCACTACACAGAGGTATGAATTTCGCATTGCTACACCACATAATCAAATAAGATTGCTGTTATATTCTGTTATTGCAAATATGTTGAGTGAATTTTTACTTAAATTTGTAAAACTTCCAGTATTTGTAAGAATGTTTAAGATTACCAGTTGCAAGGCTGGTGCGTAGATGAGAGATAAGCTTTCGCATTATCGTATAATGTACTGTCTGTAGTTTCGCACGTCTAGTGCGCTCGTCTATTGATTGTTCATATATCGATCATGATGATAAGATCTTCAGGATTAACAATACAGAAGGAACGCAATTCTTCAGAATTATGATAAATCTTTTACACGATTATGATTATAATGTCATGTCCTGTTTTAGCAAGTTTTATAATGTGTCTTACTTTTTTCTTTGAATCATTTCAAAATTGAAAGTATTGAAATTGAACACTAATAGTTTGTGCGTGAGAGATGGTGTATGTATGGCTTGTGGTTTATTTGTTCAGAGTGCAGTGTATGAATATTGTTGTTATACTAATCTAGTGCGGGTAAATGTTCAAATGGATTTAAGTACATTAAATGGATTTTGCAACATAAAATATAATATTTATGGTTTCTTTTATAAATATTAACATGATCACAATTAAGTGTGTTGATAACGTATTTTTAAGTAATTGTATGTCAAGATAATACATTGTTCATTGATTTGGTTAGGCCAATAAATCGTGTAATCTTTTGATTTCGATTGTGTCAAATCATTCACGGTTGTGTAAAATCTCACAGAAGATGGATCACTAATTACAACGTGCAGCAAGGTTTGTCAATCGATATAGCTTGATGTTCGGGGCAGTCAATTTACGGTAATTGTTGTCTCTGTATCTCCTCCTCCAAGTGTTAAATGCTTCAAGCACAATTGAGAACGCTGCTTAAGCAAACGCCAACCCCCATCAATAAGATTAACATGTTTATTTGTTTTAAGACTTGCTCGCGTATGTAGTTGATTATGTGTGTTATTATAATATATTTAATATTCAACATAGATGAAGATGAGACATTAGATACTCCACCTCCATAATTCGTGTGTTGATTTTAATATCTGCTCGTTTTATTATGTTGTTATTTGTGTCATCAAAGTTATTATAAATTTTGTATATAGTATTTCATATTTGGTAATTACAAATCTTCGTGTTTTATATTGATGTATTGAAGTTATTGTTTTCTGTTGAATAATAATTAATTTAATAATTATTTTGTCACATTTGCATCATTTTATGTCAAATATATATAAATTATGTTTGACATTTTACACAGCATGGATGGCATAATAATATCTACAAGCAGAAGGCATGATTATCGATTAAAGTGTCTTTTTCTTAAGAGCTTTTAGCTACTGTAATCGAATAATAACAGCTTCTCCTGTCGGAGCATTACGGCTGTGTATAGAAATTATATAAAAATGTATGCACAGCTAAGATCATGTCTTGTACTAATATCAGATGTTCAAATCTTCTACGTTACATTTTTAAGGAATGCTTTCCAACATGGAGATTTGAAATCCGCTTAATGTAAGCTACGATCAGACAAACGGTTCCGTACCTGGTCTCAATGCAGTATGAAGATGTACTGTTCTACGTATGTTTAAAGGGACGTGTAGTGCTCCGGGAATGTAAAGTCTGTTAATATGCGTAGTTCCATGTCTATCTAATCAATGATTGATGTACTGGATGTAATCCAATGTTCAAATGGATTTTAGCTACAATACTAAAGAACCAATTGTCTTTAATGCAAATTCCAATGCATTTAACGCAAATCAATAAGTAAATTATCACATGATATTAAATGCATAAAAAGATCATTTTAGATTATAAAAATGATGTGATGATGAATGTTTGTGTTATATAATTATTATTTCATTTTGTGAAATCGCTATTCAAAATTGATTATTAGATTGAATATGATATATTATGGTTTTACTTCTCGCACAAATAAATTTGCTCCGTGCTCATTTCTGAATGATGATGTTCTATGAAGATGCGTTGTGTTTTATTTGTTGTTTCAATTGTATTCATGCAATTATTTGTGTAAATGAATCAATTAGTTTTCGCCTATTACTTATATTTTCATAAGTTTGCCTGTTAGTTGCAAATAGGATCTCTAATCTGTTTGATTTCTTATATAATGGATTTGTGTATTGCAGTTATTTTTTTTGAAATCCATATATATAATTTCAATTATATTTCACAGCAATTTCGATACTTTTAAGCATAATAAAATCTGTGCAGTTACAAGAATGACATGTCTAATTACACACAAGGCTTGTTGATATTTATCATTATTTTCTTAAAACCTAATTCATTGTTAGAAAAAAGATATTGCTGCAGGTGTGCATCCTTAGTGTAAATGGCACAGATTCTAAATGATACAGGCTTAGACATGCTCTTTCATGATATCATGTTCAATTTCCGAAAGCGTTTAATTGTGAAAGAATGTTCGCAAAATTGTAATTGTAAATACGGCTTCTTCAAACAATAAAGTCACAAAAGGCTTTCCAAACTGTTAAAGCATCATTGTTCAGAAATTTATATGCTTATCACCACATTATATCACAATTTAGATTGTAAATTTATCTTTCTCAGTTATCATACTTGATTTTGTATGCAAGTGTTTTCAAAAATGATTTTCAACAAAAAACTATGAAAACAATTGTTTAAAGAAATTACCATCCTAACGCCCCATCAAAATAAATTAACAGATTATTGATGATTTGTTAAAAGATCTTTGTTCCTATTATAGTAAATTATGTGTATGTGAAGTGTTTTATCATACGATTATTTAAAGTTACATTAAAATTGTGATATTAAGTGAATATAGATCTTAATGTATTTCTTCCTAATAAACAAAGTTTGTGTGCGATGTGACTTATTTGATGAGATAGTTGTTAACTGATGAAGAAGCGTTGCTGCATTTTTAATTCAGTAGATTCAAATTTCAATTCAGCATTGTTTATGAATAATTTATTGCTATCATAGTAATTTTCTAATTTTCGTGTAAATATTTTCAATAGCTAATAATTGTTGTTTTCTATATTATTTGATATGATATGTTTCTTGAAATAACTTTAATTCATATAATTCATGTACATTTTATTTGTATATATATAAGTACATTTACAAGAATGATATGAAAATTCTTCAGGAGGCTTGATTGATTATGATTACACTGTATGTTGCTTAAGCTTAATTGCTAGTTCATGATAATAGCATTGTGTAATGGCATGGTTTCGCTTTATTACGAATTTCTATAAATGTTGCCAGTGTAGCTATTGTCTTGATTCTTCTATAGAATATCAAGATGCTTCCAAATCAACTTCTCGAAGTTAATTTTGCTCGGAACTTCGCAAGCATGTGACGATTTACAAACACGGTGCATGTCAAAACCTACAGAGGCAAGAGATCAACACGGCTTTCGCTACAACCGCGTTAACTGCAGTCATGAGATCCGAATTTAGATTTGCTTCAAGCGAGTGTGCTGGCTCCGCCGGGAACTTTCAACGATCTTTGAAATGTATTGTCCGACTTGATATCTCAGATCTGATGATGACGTGTAATCCAATCTTTCCAAATGGCACTTTTCAGAGCAACCAAAATATGAAAGGAACGATGCTATCACGAGCAATTACCCATGCCATAAACCACCCACTTTAGTAAATTATCACAAATGTATTGATGAATTCTAATATTAATAGTATCATTTGCTCCGCTACGTATGTCAAAAATTGTGTTGTTATTGAGTTCTGTATCATCTAAACGTTATTTATTTTGAAATCAACTTTCAAAACAATTGAGATTGTTGAATGATAATATCGAATTAAGTATTTACTTCCCAATCCAAACAATAAAGTACGCTCATGTTATTTCATGTATGATGATGTTACTTAGTATAATGGGTTGCTCCATTTTAAATTATATGTTATGATTGTTTAATTGTTGATTCATTGAAAGATGTTTAAATATGAATTAATCAATTAGTTTTAGTACTCCTATTAGTATATTTTCAAGTTTCCCATAAATAGTTGCTCACATGAGATTAAATTGTTGATTTCATATATATGGATTTGGATATTGCAAGTTATTTTTTCTGTTGAATCAATTAATTATTTAAATTGATTTCAATCTCACTTTTTCATTTGATAGTCATATTATAAATTTTACTACAATTAATTTTTTCACATAATTGGTTATTCAGTATTAAATAATATCCATTTAATTAATTTGATTTATATAAAATGGTCGATTTTACATGATGTCATGATGATTATCTACGTGCATTGTTTTTAACGACCGTTAATTAGTTCGTGCAACCGAATAACTAGTTCTCTGCTGTCAGATGTGGCACTGGCTTGTGTTTGGCATCAATTTTATAAAATGTTATTACAAGCTTATGTCTTGATATTTCTCTAAATTTCAATTGCCTTCCAAATCAACTTCTACAGCAGTCAATGATCTTATAGAGAGATTGTGATCAATAGTTCACAATAATAGCATTCCAAAAAATTCTACTGTATCATTTAAGGTATCTCGATTATTAACGACTGTGTAGCGTTAATTAGATTATGATATTGCCTAGTTCATTGCATATAGAACATTCATAAGCATTCGAGAAAAACTGAGAAACAATGTTAGTACATTAACACTAAGTATTAAATTTGATTATGATTTCATATAGTATATTCGTATCAATATTGATGTAATGTTGTTATTCAAGTTTATTTTGATTAATTAAATTTTGAAATAAGAATGAATTTTAGAATTCTGCCAAAACAAAAATTTCTCATTTTGAATGCTATATAAAATGTTGCTATTTTATATAATTTTATATTGAATTTATAATATTTTATATTTATATATTATAATTTGATATTAATAGATCAATTTTATATTATTAATGATTATTTTCTTTTTTCTGAAATAATTTATTATGATATCTGTTTTAGATTATAATTGGATAGCAATGTGATAGAATCTTAAGTATAATTTAATTTGTTTTAATTATATTTAAATAAACTTCTGGTTGTGCATTTGTTTTTACATATTTTAAATTTCACTTATTTTGCATATTGATTAAAGCTTAATATCAAACATGTGTATGTAACGTGTTAGTTTTAGCTCTACAAACAAGTCTATCAATGATGTTTAGGGTTCAAATTAAGATGAACGTAAATTTTTATTCATTAGTCTCGTTTCAAATTTTATTATTTTTTAGATTATCGATGTAAAGGGTTTCAAAAGCTTACACCAAAGAGAAAACAATTCTACGCATTACTGATAAGCACTTCTTATTCAACACAGTTTATGAGACGGATATTAAATTTATTTTCATGTATTTTAATTATATATTATATCAAGTTTAACATTTTAATATATAAATGAAATAAAGAATTTTTATAATGATTTACCCTATCAAAATAATTTGTTAGTTATTTGATGATATATATAAAATGTTCCTCTTTTATATTATTATTATTTGATTGTATATAGAAATATTTTGGATCATTATTATATTTAATTTGTGCTTAATATTTATATAAGATTAATCATTTCAAAATGGATTTGTGATCAATTTTTTAAATGATTTATAAATTTAGATGTACATTTCATTTTAGATATTAAAATATGTTTAAATGTATAAATCAATATTTTATATTTTATTTTATTAAAAGTGTTTATTTTACGTTATTATGTCAAATCTAATAATGTTATTGTATTGCTGTTAATTTATAATCACATAATTTTCTTGAGTTAATATGAAGATGCATGTAATTTGGATATTTTTCATAAGTTTATGTGCTCAAATGTTATAGTTCTATGTAAAATAATTCGATGTGCACGCTTTAGTATATATTTATTTAAAGATGGTTGAAAGTTCTTTTTAAGATTTAATTCAATATCATGTGATGAATCAGTTGGTAAAATCTTTAAATTGGCAGTGGACAAACTTGTTCCTGTAAAATCGTCATTGAAGGATCCATGTTTCTATCAACGTTCATTCAATTCTCTTATACATCTCTTCATTTATTTGTTTGTCTGTTTCTATATTCTCAAGTCTTGATCTTAAATTTTCAAAAATTATTTTGGTTTAATACTCATTAGATATTTTATCTAATCCATTTACAATTTTTTTAAGAATTAGAATAACAATGTTGAAAATTTAATTTCTTTAAACCCATTAAAAATTATTGTATATTATATTTTGTTTTTATGTTTTTCTCGTATATCGTCATAAATTATTGTTATTTAATATTTTTCATTAATATTTTCTTGAAATCAAAATAAAAATTTTTGGCATTAAATATTGTAAAATTGATTTTTCAAAATTAATATAATTTCATTGTTCATCAAGTGATATTGATTATTTTAAATAGTTTGAGTATCTTAGGTTGATATTAAGTGAATATTCTACATTACAATTTTCGTTCATTTATCTATAAATTTGTGTGAAGTATCATTTAGTTTAATTGTTTATTGCATCCAAAATTGATTATTTTTGTAATCAATTATTTCATATATTCATTCTCAATTTTATTGAACATATAAAATTTTTCACACTGATGCACAATCTTAGGAGTAAATTTTTCAAACCTTATGTTAAACGGTTTACTATTCATGATTATGATTCGTGTATGTGTAGCAATAGTTGTTAAACAAATTAAAAATTGTTTTTCATGATTATTTCAATTTTGATAAAGGTTTATAATTTCACAGTTCTAATTGCACATTTCAGATAATTCATAGTTAAGTTATTGTGTTTAAAAGTTTTAAATTCAACCAATTTTTTTATATTTTTGATATAGGTTATATTTTTAAATAAGTATTTATATTGAATGTTCCGAAAGTTTAAATGTTTCAATTGGTTATCTTTAAATTTAGCTTTCGGCTGATTGTTAGTTCGAAATTTTCAATTTTATATTCATTGTAGAATAATGCGTATTGTTTAATAATATTTTTTCAATATTGCCTTTAAAACTTATTTTAATATATTTTCTTTAAATAATCAAATTCCAAAATCTTTTTACATTAATTGGTTTATAGAATTGTTGTAATAACTTATAATAAATTTTAAACTCATTATTATTATCATTAATTATGTGATATATTATTTATTTTTAACCCTTTATTATAATTTTCATATGACAGATGATGAGATTTCGTTTAAATGTTTACTCAAACATTGAAATGTTTTGATGTTTCATATGAACGATTTTAATAAGCTGCTTTTATTATTATTTAAATGTTCTTAATTGTATCTAATTGTAAAGAGTTTTATTTCTAATTTGATTATTATTTTTCAGTTGAAATATATATTTAATTTTAAATCGCTTGATTTCATTGTAGCAAATTAAATTGAGTTTAATGTTGAAACTAATCAACATTGACTAATATATTTAATGTTTTCTTTTTTCACTTATTCATTCATATATAAATCTATTTTTGAATTTGCTTATTTTTGTTAGGATTAAAATTTTATAATTCTAATATTTAATATTTCAAATATATTAATGAATGATTCTCAAAATTATTTTTCAAGTTATTTTATTATGATTTTAAACATTTTATATTGATACGTTAATAAGATGTCATTAATCAATTTAACGAGTTTGCCATTTCCAAGTTATTAAATAATGAATGCTTATTATTCTTGTATTTTAAATTTTTTCCCAAAATCTTCAATTGTTCATTGTTTGCTACAATGTATGTTTTTATAAAATTGTTAAAATTGTTCAAATTGTCCTATAATATAATTCCTAAAGATGTTTCATAAAGTTTCTAAACTGCGTTAAATGAGTTAATATGCTTAAATTATAATGATTTCCTAACATTTTCCCTCTTGTAATTTATTATTGTAATGTTAATGTCTCATTATATATTATTATATTAATTATATTTTCAAATATTTTATTTTAAAATCAATTCTGAAAATCACCATATTGATGAACATTCTTTAAAAATTTCCATTCATAAATTATCATAATCTATAATTATAAAGATGATTGCTTATATTATTATCATATATTATATTCATTTGTTATATCAAATAATTATATTTGGAAAATTTTTATTCAATAATTTATTTATTTTTTTAATAATTTAAAATTATGTTAGTTAATATATTTGATTTCATATATTTATGATTAAAGTATATTTTGGATTTTCATTTAGTTATGTAAATGTAAAAGTTGTGTTATTTGATAATTGATTAATGTAATGCTTTCAAAGTTTAATTATGTTTGAATAATATTTTGTAATTTTATTTTTCATAAGTTTCAGTCGTAAATTTTCCAATGGTTTAATTGTGTATTACTCTTAGGTTAATTATAATAGATTTCAGATTTTTCTTAATGTTTATAACTATTGGTTATATATATTTACAGCGTTTTCATAAATTATTCATGACACCTTAATTTTTATTAATATATTTTATTTTCTATCTTATTAATATTATTTTTTTGATAATTCTTTAATGAATTTGTCTTCATAATATAATATTTTAATTATTTCAAATTCAATCACCAAGAAATTAGTTTTAATAAAATATCATGTGATTGTGATTCTTAATATTTTCGTTAATGATGGTTAAAAGTTCATGTAACCAATGTTCTTTATCAGATGTGCCTGCATTATAGTGCGGTATGACAAGTTTTTAAATTGTAATTGCATGTAGTTTAAGTTCATATTAATACCCTGAAATGTTTGCTCGTCCTAATATGAAATTGATTAAGGTATAGTTTGTATAAATTTATTAAAATTTTTAAATTATTTATAATCAATTACAAATTATTGATTCATATAATTTATAATTTTACGTTTATTCGAATTTAAAATTAATAATTCTTGTTTCATTATGTATTATATGTAATTGCTATTTGATATTTTATTAATTTGAATTTATAAATTTCTAATCATATATAACAATATTAACTGATTTTGTATTTATCTCAATACTAAAATTGCTATGTTAATTTTCTGATTTTATTAAATTAATGATTGAACAATTTTGGTGTCATTTTAAAATATAAATTATTGTAATGATTTATACAATATTTCTAAATTTTACTAATAGTAATTTCGAAGTTTTAAATTAAGTTGATTTTTTGATAGTTTTATTGATTGTAGATTTAGTATTTCTAATTCAAAATGGTTTCAATATTATCGCAATCTTGTTAAGTTAGTAATGCTTGGATTTACCAGTTGATAATTAAAATTCATAGTTTATAATGATTGAGTCAATTATTGTTTCGAAATATGCAATTATAGCTGTTAGGTGACTGTAACATACGAATTAATGCCATAATGTATCGAAATTAATTCTTTCAATAAATTCATTAAATCATGTTCAGGTTTTAATAAATTTTTGAGATTTTCGGATGTAAAAATATCAATTGAACACATTAGTATTCATAAAAAGATTCCAAATGTTTACAAATTAAGTAATCTTATGTGTATTCACGACTTTTATCCAAAGCAGATAGTGCCTGTTTTTATAATTTGTTCTGTTGTACAGGTTTATCACAATGTATTGATACTCATTAATTAAAATTTGTAATTTACATAATACTTTACAATGATATCTCAATTCTATTTAATTTAAATTGATATAAATTTGATAATTTAATTATTTAATTAATTTAATTATTGTATTAATATCTTTGTTATTAATAAATTATTTCTTTAATAATTATTATATTATATTTATTTAATTTTCATTTATTGAAATTTTTTTATTAGTGATTATTTTTATTATTTTCCTTTTAAAATAGTTATTTATTTATAATTGTGATGACTTTATGGTTGATCAAATTTAATTTTATTGATTTTAAATAATGTTTGCGTTAATTAATATTTTATGTTCTTTTTATATTTAAATTTTCGCTAAATGTGTAATTTAATTAACTTTAATTATTTTTCATTGATTAATTTATTATATTGTAACTTAAATTTATAAATATTTTTTGCTCATTTGCATTTGCTATATCTAGGGATAAGATTATTGTTAAAATCATGTATTTACGTATATCGCAAATTTTATTAAATCATATGTAATCTGAAAGGTTATTTTCTCAAAAATGTTTGCCTTCCAAGTGAAATTCGCTTGTGCTTGTAATTGACTAAGTATTTGACAGAGGAATTGTTAATTTCTAATTAAATTAAACAAATCAGTTACAAATGTTTTCAAATGTTGACTACAGTTTCAAAATCCGCTGATTGATAAACCGCAGACACCGTATTTCGCATGCCTTAAACAGCCGTCTTAAAGTTAATTGATCAGATTATCTATTCTTAATCAGACTGTGAATCGTAGTTTTCAAAATGAATTAATGATATTGAATATAAAATTATTTTATATTTTAATCTCCATAAATGAAATCATTACAATATTATTATTCCATAAAACAATTTTCATTATTAACATTAATTTGAATATTAAAATATAATTATTTGTTATTATATATTTCATTTGTATAAGTTTTATTAATGTTTATTGAATTTAATTTTAAAATTTATTCTATATTATAATATAGTTTGCGTTATCTATAAATATATTTACTGATGTTTTGCTCTCATTTAATTATGTGTGTTGCTTTTGAATTATGTATAATTTGATCGTTGATTTCATTTAATTATTTTATTTGTTATTTAATTTTGTCATATATATTTATATTTTTGTTCTTTAATTTTTTAAAATTGATTGATATATTTTATTATTCATTATTTATTGAATTTTATTAATAATTGAATTTAAAAATTAAAAATGTGATGATTAATATTTATTAATAATATTATAAGTGCATTATTTCTTAAGACGTATTAACTGTTACGTTAATAGAACATCTTCTTAAAGTGGTAGATTAGGTTAATCGTAAATATAAATATGCAACGGCTGAGATTGTTACATAGTTTTAATTTTTCCTTAAATACTTTCAAAGGTTTTGTTCTTCAAGAAATATTCAAAGCTTCAATGTTCCA
>CM037785.1:37360765-37410765 GCA_021229015.1 Solen grandis
TCTTTTTATATGGACGTTCATTATAGTATCATGTTTACAGACCATGGTCTATTTTATACTGGACGTTTCATTATAGTATCATGTTTACAGACCATGGTCTATTTTATATGGACGTTTCATTATAGTATCATGTTTACAGACCATGGTCTATTTTATATGACGTTTCATTATAGTATCATGTTTACAGACCATGGTCTATTTATACTGGACGTTCATTATAGTATCATGTTTACAGACCATGGTCTATTTTATACTAACGTTCATTATAGTATCATGTTTACAGACCATGGTCTATTTTATACTAGACGTTTCATTATAGTATCATGTTTACAGACCATGGTCTATTTTATACTGACGTTTCATTATAGTATCATGTTTACAGACCATGGTCTATTTTATACTAGACGTTTCATTATAGTATAATGTTTACAGACCATGGTCTATTTTATACTGGACGTTTCATTATAGTATCATGTTTACAGACATGGTCTATTTTATACTGGACGTTTCATTATAGTATCATGTTTACAGACCATGGTCTATTTTATATGACGTTCATTATAATCATGTTTCAGACCATGGTCTATTTTATACTAGACTTTCATTATAGTATCATGTTTACAGACCATGGTCTATTTTATACTGGACTTTCATTATAGTATCATGTTTACAGACCATGGTCTATTTTATACTGACGTTTCATTATAGTATCATGTTTACAGACCATGGCTATTTTATACTGACTTTCATTATAGTATCATGTTTACAGACCATGGCTATTTTATAGACTTTTCATTATAGTATCATGTTTACAGACCATGGTCTATTTTATACTGGACGTTACATTATAGTATCATGTTTACAGACCATGGTCTATTTTATACTAAACGTTTCATTATAGTATCATGTTTACAGACCATGGTCTATTTTATACTAGACGTTTCATTATAGTATCATGTTTACAGACCATGGTCTTTTTTATAATGGACGTTACATTATAGTATCATGTTTACAGACCATGGTCTATTTTATAATGGACGTTACATTATAGTATCATGTTTACAGACCATGGTCTATTTTATACTGGACGTTTCATTATAGTATCATGTTTACAGACCATGGTCTATTTTATAATGGACGTTACATTATAGTATCATGTTTACAGACCATGGTCTATTTTATACTAAACGTTTCATTATAGTATCATGTTTACAGACCATGGTCTATTTTATACTGGACGTTTCATTATAGTATCATGTTTACAGACCATGGTCTATTTTATACTAAACGTTTCATTATAGTATCATGTTTACAGACCATGGTCTATTTTATACTAGACGTTTCATTATAGTATCATGTTTACAGACCATGGTCTATTTTCTTATTCGAATGGTATAGGTTTGATTAAGGTTGAATTAATTTATATTCATTCAGATTATTTTTTAGTTTGTTTGACATCCAACCAACATTATTTCAATAATTTGAAGACCCGTGTTTTAAATGAGATATAGTGCTGCCACACTGAAGTATCACGCCGTGGAGATGTGGCATGATACCACATCCAGCCACGTTATCCTGACACCGGGTCAACCGGTCCCGGAACTAAATGAATTCGTATATGCCAAGCACCACGCAAATGAACGTTTAGGCCCCGGTATGTTGCGGCCTGGGATCGAACTCACGGTCTTCTTATTTCGGGAAGGACGCTCTATCCTCTTGTCCACTGGAACCGGTTAATGATAGTCTAGCTAATTCAATGCTTGTTCTAATAGTTTTTTTTAGCATAATCTGTGGATGCAATGTCTCGATGTTGTGACTCAAGTTTGGTGTTACTCGTGTTAAAGCAGAATTTTGCATTTGAGAGTCATATCAGATACGAATCCACTGAGAATCTGTCACAAAAACTTAAATCAAAAGAAACTGGATCTGAATGAAGCATATTAAAACATGATGTTCCTTAAAAATGAACAAAAACACAATAGAACCAATAATACCAAAAACACGTTTTATATCTTACTGAGCTTAGAATTAAAGTGTTTCATGCGTTAAAGCAAATTGTTGATAAGACTATCTCAAATTCAAGGAAAATGTGAAGAAAAAGCAAACAAACAGAAAAAAGACAACGGATAAGACTATAAACTGGCTCGAATTCAACAAAAATTACTTAGCGATAAGGAGGCCAATTTTCTCATTCGTGTTTCTCTAATAACAGTACTCAAATATTTTGATATGAAATATTCAAGCATATGACTAAATTTGCATTTATTATTACGTGATTAATTAACCGTATTTGTTTGTAACACGGCCTAGGTAGTTTTCTGTAGAAAAGTACCCATGTTTAATTTCGATACCGCACACAGTTATCCAGATAACCTCACAGTAATGGCGGACCATGCAGTTATCCAGATAACCTCACAGTAATGGCGGACCATGCAGTTATCCAGATAACCTCACAGTAATGGCGGACCATGCAGTTATCCAGATAACCTCACAGTAATGGCGGACCATGCAGTTATCCAGATAACCTCACAGTAATGGCGGACCATGCAGTTATCCAGATAACCTCACAGTAATGGCGGACACTCGGTTAATAAATATCTGCGGCACGACCTTTAGGTGGTGTGGTACTTAGTATGGCTGAAGTAGAAATCAGCAGTGTGGCCATACGACTTGGTACATAAGGTCACTATAAGCTGTCAATTTAATAGTTTATTTCTAAGATTTACATAGTAAACAACATTGGACAAAGCAAATAGGAACAAAATATATTGGTTATGGCGGTTTGTTTTCAATTAATTATGGTTTTGAATATTATAATATATATCATCAAGCAAAAAGTACACGTGGGAGAAAAGTTTAAGAAAAATAAAACAAACAAACAGATAGAGAGAAAAAAATCATGCTGCTTTTTCTTCTCATCCATTTGATAGTTATAAGAGTGAGGTGCATGGTGGTGCTACCGATCTATCCTACTTTTATTATAAATACTATTAGTAATTTACAATAAACTAATTAAATATAAATTATGAATTAGACTAGCATTGCCATTTCAATAACTCTTTTTTTCAGTATGCAGAGGGTTGGTCAGAATCACATATTTATATTTGACATTTACAAAATACAACATTAATTCTGACATGTAAATATATTTAAATTAAAAAAGACTCGTATGAAAAAAACTGTATTAAAATATGTCATAATGACAAGAAATACAAATAGCATATTTTGGCTCGATTCGGAGAAGAAAACTGAATTAATTTTAGATGTACAGATTTCCAAACATTCAGGAAATCCTTCAGAGTTGGTGAGTATATGTTTGTTGTCATGAAAAGCACATCACTAGTGATGTTTTCCCAATTGTTTGAAACTTGTATGGCCACAATGAATAAGAGACCTTTTGGAAGAAAAGATACGGAAGAAAATATATCGATAACACGTTAGCTTGTGATAAGAAAAGATTTTCTGCATTGTCCTTCACATCCATGGTCAAACGTGAATGCTAACAATTATGACATATTATTAGCACTAATTCGTACGTCTTTCTCTATTCAAAGGTACTTGCCTATCTGTACGGAAGTCACCGAAATATGAGGGTTTGTTTCGAAAGAGTTGATTGGTTAAGAGGACCTTTTCTTTCACTGATTGAGTTTCTTTTTGATACCCAAAGCGCTCAACATTATTTTATTAAAAAAAAACAAAAAAAAAAAAAAACACACACACAAAAAAAAAAAACACTACTCTCTTCATTGAAATTATTGATTCAGGTAAACTTAAGATATATATACATATATACAGAAAATAATTTTACCAAATTTTAATTTTAAATATTTATTTTGCTTGTGATAAATTTCATATTGCCTATAACGGGGATATATAATGGATATTCTTTGTCCTCTAAAAAGCGTTGTACATAATGTCATCCAATACTTCAACTTATACCACCTCTGTATAATTTAATGGATTTTCTTAGAATCAATGTTCGGGAACATTACACATTTATCAATACATGAGTATCACTCATTTTAAAATTATTTGATATTTACTTATACGCGTCCATGTTTTTTTCCATGTTGAAATAAGTTAAGGCTCAAAAATGGGTTGCAGAGGTATCTTTGGTGTGTTGTATCTTTTGAGTGTAATACATTTGTGTAGGGAATTGAATATTTGATACGGTTGTCAAATTAATTTCTTCCTTCTTAAATGCCGCGTCAATTCGGAAACTTCTTTTGAATGTCTCAATCAAATGCCATCATCTACTAAAGTCATTTTGTTGTACATTGTTTACTGTCTCCAAGATTGTTAATTTGAGAGCTTTGCAAATATATGTTCTACATTTCTAATTACCCTTTTTTGAGTAGCAGGTTTGCGTAAACACGTACCGGTATTCGGGAAATATCTTATGGAATGGAGTTAATAAACTGCAATTACTTTCCCAAAACCATGGTTACTCATTTAAGAAATTAAAGAAATTTCTCTAAGTAGAATGCCGAACTTCTTTTCCATTGAAAAAATTGAAAAGTAAAAATATCTTAAACTGCGTTCCTTGGTTGATTTAGTGATTAACTTGACTATTTGAGTTTAACGTCGCTTCGACAGTATTTCAGTCATATGGCGACGTCCAGCTAATTACAGGTGGAGAAAGACCCCGAATGCACGAAGGCATCCGAGTAGAACCATCGACCTACCGCAAGCCAGCTGGATGGCTTCCTCACATGAAAATCCGAATGACCCTGCCGGGATTCGAACCCATGCGGTTAGGGGCTGAGTGAGTGTTAACGTCAGCGACTTTACCCTCTCGGCCACTGAGGCCCCCATAAGCGTGATTAACCCCTGTGATATTATATAACTTTATATATAATGTATATTAAAATGGTGGTTAAATATAAATCTATCGACAGGATCTACTTTATATTTGGTTGTATTTAATTGTGACCTTCAATTTCAGTTTCTAAAATATTACAGCATGTAAGCAGGAACATATGACAGTCATATCAAATAATCATGCAAATTGTCTAATTAATTTATCACTTAAACTTTAAGAACGTCCAGCGAGACAACTAAGTTTTGATGATTTGATTTTATCGCATTATTTTTTTGATGTTAAAATATTATCTCTAGTTACGTGTAGTAAATTTGAATTACATTTTGAATCAAAAATGCATAAAATAGTTAAATTTACGACAAGCTTTATTTTTTTTTTTTTTTTTTTTTTTATATAAAATTACCGATCATTTTTCAATCTCTGTATTTGAAATCCCATGATGTTTTAAATCAATGTCTACCTCTGATACAAAATAATTCCATATTGGATTTTCTGACTGGAAAACTTTTTTTTTTTTTAAAAATCATTGCCTAAAACGAAACTTTATTTCAACTTCTTATTACTTTTTGCTTATTACTACCATTGTTTTTGGTCTGTTTGAAGCAATTTTCCAGAGTTAAGACACCCATCGTTAAGAATTTATAGAATGGGATTCATTCTTAATACATAAAACAAAATTTATGTGCAAAACAAACCAAGGTTATTGAAAATTTACCAGATGATGCAATTTAATCTTTATATTTGTCTGCTTCACTTTTCTGAGTCATACTGAAATATCGTACAGATAGACAGTGACGCAAAACTGCTTAAATCAACCATTTTCCATCTTTCTTCAGTCTGATAACTGATTTTATAACAAAATCTTTTTTTTCGGAGTTTATCTATCTATGCATTGATACAATCATTGTTTTACTCGCTCAGCTTTTCTTTCATGGATACCTATCGTTATGGAGATTTCCTCTCCTAGGATGGTTAACAGACGACTCTTGGAACAAAAGATGATAAATAGTCAACGATTTGCAATTTACCATTTCCAGAAAATTAAGAGTTTCGGCGTTGTACGGCAAACTCGATACATCGGCAGAAACATGATTTACAAACACTGCTGTTGTATCGAGAGTTGACTGCATCACGATGCCTTGTAAGAGTTCACAATAAGAGTGAATAAATTCAGAATAATATATTTGATCTCGTACTGCTTTATGTATTTCTTATAAACATTTACGTACTTACATGTTTTGTAAATCGTTTATTATTTAAGGAATTAACGACAGTTTACAATATTGCACAGTTAATGAATTAATGTGAACCATCACAATAAATGAGTCAAAACCGGTCGGAATGACCTTTGTGAAAGCGCTCTTGAAAAGGATCATGGGAAATTCATGGCTGTGCCACTAAGATCTCCCACGTTTCATATTGTACCGATGTAGATAAGTAACATCAATAAAATGATTGAACATGCTTATTTAATATTGTCAATTTATTATACCAGAGGAATGTAAATTTTACATTGTATAGGACATTTAGGGCGAAAAAAATCTTATCTGCAAATTACACATACACGGCAGTGTTTTTAAAAAAATGCAATAGGAGTTTTCAAATTATAATATAATGCCTCGACAATGATACAGATATATCTAATAGTATTTAGGCATGATCATGTCACTCACATTTTGTAATTTTCATAAACTGCTTTTACTACGAGGGTCTATTTGCGCGGGGCACAATTCGCAGTTTTTGGGTGAACCCTTCGGTCTAGTATAGCGACTAGTGACGCCACAGTCTAAAAACTATCATCACCATCAATATTACTATAATTTGTATATGAGTTGGGCTTCTATGAATATACATAACCTAGTTATTAACTCTCTGGCAGATATGGTTATATGTTATAAATGATTTCTATTATGTTGATCAGATGATAAGTGTGCATTATGAAGTTTTAATATCCATCTTATTCAGGTGAGCGTACTGGGTTATCCTAGCCCTCTTGTTTTGAAAATGAATACCACTTTCTACTTGTTTGCCCCAAAGAACCATGATTTAAGAACTCAATATTTCCCGAGATATTTCTTAAGGTGGCCCACTATCAACACGTTTATACAGATAATGGAAACTGATAATGTGAATCTATTTAATAAATCACTTGGTTGCATTTGTTTATAAAATGAATGATGAATAATTAGTAATAGTTTATATTTAAAAAAATCTAAAACTGTATCGTCGTAAAAGTGTTTTGACATGTCTATACTACTTTTTATATACACTTAATTTACTGATCATTGTGTTAATCTCCCACTCAAACGAAGTGATTTTCTTTCTTTCTTCTTTTTGTCATTTCTATATTTATTTTAATTTCGTATCCTTAAATAGACAAGAAATCATATCATACTTTTCTGTATATGTTTTCCCTTATTGTATAATCCATTTTTTTTTATCTTCGCCGCCACCTTTGTATTTATTTATGTATTCCTGGCAATAGCCGAATGTGGTTTGTGCCAATAAATTTTTTGACTTGTCTTGTTTTGTAAAACTTCATCAAGGTCACAGTGTACTTGTATGTGAAACAAATAACATTTCCGTTAAAGGAAAGGCTTGCCCAGTTAAGTATTAGCCTGCCTATAATAGCGACTCCGAAATGTCCGAAATGTTACTAGAATAACAAGAGGGAGGGAATCACAAATCCAACTGAATATATGGCTACTAGCCAAACTGCCGTGATATGGAATCACGTAACGTAATACTGGTAAACCGGTTATGTTTTACACTTTACACGCCCCAAAACTCTCAGCTGCCGCAACTTCTGTAACTATGTCAGTACAAGGGCTCTTGCCTGTCGATCAACCAAACTCATTCATCTGGACCAGCAAGTAATTTTACCGCTTTATTTGAAGATGGTTTTGAAAAATATCGTCCTCACTTTTCAAATGAAATAAAAAAGCAATGCTGTTGCAGCAGCATTAGATTATGAATCTTATTTGATTAAAATGTTCAGATTGAAAAATGTGGCAAACATATTAAAAACGATGATTTAATATTTAGTTACCTCCCTGCCATTTCTCATCATAAAAAGTGAAGAAACTGAAATGTTTCAGTGGAATGATTTGTGGTTCAAATTATTTGTCAATAAATAAATGTAGCGATCTGAATATTTGTTATGGTTTTAAAGAAAATGTTCTGCTTAGCGAAGTGTTGTTAAAAAAAAAACTGCATTGCAACCACTGTCCCAAGCAGTACTTAAAACTTAAGGGCCGCGTGAGAGGTTATAGAGCCCCACACACTTCTGAGGCCCATTTTACTAAACTTCGCATCAAGATTTAGACATAAGAATGTTGTCTTTTATAGTGGCATCACTCATCACTTATCAAGAAAACAAATCACAAGAATCAAACTATCTATGAATTTATTTAAACGAAGATTTTTTTTTTCCGAAAAGAGGTTTAGTGAAATGACCTCTGAAGTGGCGGTCGTTGGTTCGATATTTGACTGTAACACGAGTGCCTCTTTGAACTCGATGTCTTCCCCCATCTATGAATACCGGAAATCACTATATGACCCGGAAGTCATACTGTCAAGGTGACTATAACCTCAAAACTAAAATGATTCATCGCCACCACGTCATGAATCACGTGACGTCAAATACTTTAATTAAATAAGACTATACCATTTTAAGAATTAAGGTAAATCTTTGATCGTGAATTAATTTTTTTGACTTAGTTGTAAATGTAACCACCTTAAACAAACAAAACTCAAAATAATTTAAAGAAACTACATGGTCATCGTGGCAGCTGTCTCCCTGTATTTAGAGAGCTCACTCTTAGTCTCCGACTTTCTCTAATGTACTGTTATGTAGGATTACAGAATTAGGCGTAGTAACACGTTTGACAATCGGAAATTCTCTGGTGATTCTGTACTTTAGAGATCACAGTAGTTGCCGAGGACTTCCGATTGTATTGTTAAAAGACATGACATAAATGAATGGCGCATTATGTCAATACCGGCCTAAATGACATCTGTCTGTTTGTTGGGTTTAACGTCCCACCGACAGTATTTCAATCATTTTAGGACGATGTCTACTTGAGACAGATATAGTGCTGCCACACTGCAGTATCACGCCGTAGACATGCGGCACGATACCACACCCAGTCACATTATCCTGACCCGGGCGAACCAGTCCTACAACTACCCTTACATGCTGAGCGCCAGGCAAGGGAATATGACATCTGCACAGGCAAACTCCACACAGTGATCTCCCTTGCAAGCAAAAAAAAATCACTGCCATCACAAATGTCACGTGATGATGGTAAACTAACAAAATGGCGTCTCCGTCTGCTGTCACAACAACAAAAATACTTTTTAAAATGATTTTTTTTTTTTTACCATGATGCGATATTTGATGTTTATTAAAGAAAACATACTTAGGGAAATGACACTCGCAGTAAATTTTTTTTTTGGAAAAAAGAAAAAATAGCTAAATTCTGTTAATTTTTCTTGCGGTGGCAGTGGTTATCTACAACTGTAAGGGGAGGAAACTACTGCGTGGAGTTTTCTGTACAGGCGTTAAAAAATTGTGGGTATATGGTGGCTAGGGTAACTGTACAAAGTGAGGCGAGAAAAAGTCTAAAGCAGCTTTACCAAAGCCAAAGGCTCATTTTAATCAATTCAATTCGATTCAAAACTTGATTACAAAAATTACATAGTAATAGCACTGGACGAATTTAATAATATTTATCATTAATCAGGGAGATAAGTGCAAATAATCATGACGTTTTATCTTTACCTTTTTTTTCTTGAAATTGTTATTACGGTGAAAATCATGCTTATACTGCCAGTTTGTTTCTAAAAGAATTAATATTAATTGAAAGTTAGACAGTGCAGACAAAAGTTTGCTTATTTACGATTAATTCATGGGGTTTGTTGTAAGGCAAGGACGAAAAGTTCAAGAGAAAAACAACTTGAAAATAAAAATTGAATGTAAAATATTGCCGCTTAATGGATTATTATCACATTTCATAGTTTTTCATCATATATATTAAACTACCTTCAGTACCCATACGACGGTAACGTAGAAGCCCAAATCGCAATATTTGGACGGATCATGTGGTCTGAAGTCTACCATTGTTTTGTATACACATATAGATGCCCGATGTTTATTTGTATTTTGTTTGAATGGTTGTTCAGATCAAAGGCGGCTGTATATATTCTGCATCATGACATGTTATCCAGAAATTCCATTATAGATACCTCTTATATCATAGATATTGACAGTTATTTCAAATTTCCTGAGATTTACAATATTGAAAGAAATTGAAACGTCAGCCATTAACCATTTTTGAACATACTGGAAACGTGTTTTCTTCCCCCAATTCCAATGTGATTCTTGCACACGATCTTTTTAGCTTTTAGGATCAATGGCTGTCCGTCGTCCGTCCTTCGACCGTTGTCTACATTTGTTTCAAACGACATCTCCTCTGGAACCAACAGGCCAAATTTTATAAAACTTACCTATGATGTTCCTTGCATGAAGCTCTAACAAAGATGTTCAAATGGTTCCGGTCCATTGCATATCTGGGTAACAGGAGCTAAACAAAAAAGATTTTAAAAGTGAAATCTTAAAAATTCTTCTTCTCTGAAACCACAAGGCCTGGAAATAAGATATTTGGTGTGTGGCATTGTCTAGTAGACCACTAGAAAGTTTGTTCAAATCATGGCCCTGGGGTCAAAATTGGCCTCGACCCAGGGGTCACTTGTTTTTTACATAGACTTTTATAGGAAAAACTAGAAAAATCTTCTTGTCAAAAACCACATAGCCTAGCGGTAAGATACTTGGTGTGTATCATGGCAGAGTAAACCTCTACCAAGTTTGTTTAAATGTTCAAATCATGACCCTGGGGTCAAAATTTGCATCGACCCAGAGTTCATTTGTTTTTATATAGACTTATATAGGAAAAAACTAGAAACATCTTCTTGTCAGAAACCATAAGGCCTGGAGCTTAGCTATTTGGTGTCTGGCAATGTCTGGTGCACCACTACAAAGTTTGTTAAAATCATGGCCCTGGAGACAAAATTGGCCCCGCCCCAGGGATCACTTGATTTTACATTTACTTATATAGAAAAAAAACTACATGTAGATAAATCTTCTTGTCAGAAACCACATAGCCTAGAGTTTAGATATTTGGCGTGTGGCATCGTCTAGTAGACCACTACCAAGTTTGTTAAAATCATGGCCCTAGGGTCAAAATTGGCCCCGCCCCAGGGGTCACTATGTTTTACATAGACTTATATAGGAAAAAACTAGAAAAAAAAACAACTTCTTTTCAGAAACCACATAGCCTAGAGTTTAGATATTTGGCGTGTGGCATCGTCTAGTGGACCTCTACAATGTTTGTTCAAATCATGGCCCTGGGGTCACAATTTGCCCTGTGTTCAAATCACGGCCCTGGGGTAACAATGTGCCCTGCCCTAGGGGTCACTTCTGCATGGTTTATGTACTCCGATGACTCTTATAGAGTCAATGAAGGCACTGTTTCTCAGGTGAGCAATTCCGGGCCATGTTGGCCCTCTGTTTTTTTTTGTTTTGTTTTTTTCAGTAGTAGTAGTAAAATCAATTTGTTCAAAATATGAAAATACATTGCCAGTTCATTTTCTTTTCGGCGTAGATGTATAAACCAGATATGTATTTTATAATTTTTTACATACTTTCAGTGTGATACATTTATTGCTAGTGAGCTTGGCGTTGTCGTCGTGAATAACTTAAAGATAGGTCATGACTTTTTTTACTATTAACAGTCTGCCATCAAATTTCACACACTCTTTCGTCATCATAAGGAAATACAACCAGCAACTTAACCTTCATCATAACTTTCTGAAACCTTCTGTCATCAACTTCACATACTTGTTTACTATCATAAATGTTACATTCCCTTAAAGGTTCATAACTCTTTGGTCATTTGGACCAAATTTATCTCCTTTATTAAAATAATTGCAATACAATAATTCAACTTTGGCCGTAACTTCTAAAGTTGTCTTCTCCTTTTTACAAAACAACAAAATCAACAATAATCAAAAGCAGACGAACGTTGGAATCCGGTGTGGTGCTCTTGTGTTATTGTAATAACTTTGTTTAGATTTCATGTTCTGCTATCTCCATCTATTAATCTCTCTTTTTGACTTTTTGTCCAAACCACAACTTTAAGTTTAACATGAAATAAGTAACGTTGTGTCAGCGTTATGCTTATCGTACATATCTCTGACACTTCATCAGCAACGTCACGAAATAAATGAAGCATGTCTTATTGCATTATAGTAAGATCCTACTGCCCCGAGCTAGTATCGAACTCGCGACTCTTCGTATGAAAGTCGGACGTCGAGTGACGTCACGTTCCGGTACGTCGAGTTCCGTTTAACAAGTTTAATGTCTAAAGAAGTCACCGATGAACATTTGACTTGATCATACTTTATAGATAAGGCGGGGGTATTACTCTCCTAGTTATTATACATTCCTTCACAGAAGTGGGGATATAAAGAAATCACGCTCGTCACGTCAAATCACATTCCGTCATATCACGTCCCGTCACGCCCTCCCTACACGTCACGTCACGCTTCGCCCCTACACGTGGCGTAACGCACAGTTCCTAAACGTGACTTCACGCTTCGTCCCTACACGTCAGGTCACGCCTTGTCTCTACACGTCACGTCACGACCGCACCTATACTTCACGCGCCATCACTATATCTCACCTCACGACCCGTTCATGCACATCACGTTACGCCCTACCCCTACAAGTCACGTCGCGTTACGCCCCTCCCTAAACGCGACCCCGCCCTTACACGTCACGTCACTCACCGTCCCTACACGTCACGACACGACCTGTTCCCGTACGTGACGTCACGCCCCGTCTCTACAAGCGACGTTACGCCCCATCTCTACACGTGACGTCACATCCCTTCTCTACACGTGACGTCACTCCCGTCACAACACGTGACGTCACATTCCGTCTCTACACGTAACGTCACGCCCCGTCTCTACACGTGGTGTCAAACCCGTCACTTAACGTGACGTCAGACCCGTTTCTACACGTTATGTCACGCCCTGTCTCTACATGTAACGTCACGCAAACTTCACAGATGCATACACCTTGATGACCTCTACCCACCAGGTGACTTTTGACCTTCAAATGACCATGATTCCCAAGGTCTATGCCCCCCACCCTCTGCTGGGGCACGGCGTTCATTCGAACGTAGCTTGTATTTTTATTTTATTTAACTAATTTTAATCATTACTAATTACCAGTGATTTTAGACTATTTGTAATACTCAAGGCGGGGCCTCCGTGGCCGAGAGGGTAAAGTCGCTGACTTAAATACCCACTCAGCCCCTCACCGCGTGGGTTCGAATCGCTGCAGGGTCATTCGGATTTTCATGTGAGAAAGCCTTCCAACTGGCTTGCGGTAGGTCGGTGGTTCTACCCGGATGCCTCCGTGCATTCGGGGTCTTCCTCCACCTGTAATTAGCTGGACGTCGCTTTATGACTGAAATACTGTCGAAGCGACGTTAAACTCAAATAGTGAAGTCAAGTCAATACTCAAGGCAGACGTTGTCTCATCCTCGTTATTTATTTCACGCAATATATTTTCTTTAATTTTTTTTTTTTTTATTTTTTAAAAAAAAGTGGTGATTCAAAGTTGCACAGAAGTGAGTAAAACATCTGGAAAAACAGAATGAATTATGCAAGTAGACATTTTGCTTTTATATAGGGAAATGTCAAAAGTAGGAGGAGCAATAGTCCGGCGAGTGGGGTGGTGATTTGGTGGGTAATGCAATAGTATTTTCACAATTTTACAAAACATTAAACATCGGTGCATGGAAGGTATAAAAGTGGAGATAATAAATGTTATATTCATACAGAAGTCAGGAAATTTATTTCGACGCCATTTTGTTTTTTAAGTACATTGTTCGTATTATCATTTAAAAAAAAAAAAAAAATACTGTTCCATTTAAACTACAATACATAAAAAATACAACAAAAACAACAACAACAATAACAAAACAATTCACACCAACAATAATACAACAAAAAGTAAACAAAATCAAAACAATATAAAAATGTCTTCTTAAAGGTTTTACAAGACACGGTCTTAGTAAGCTGATATCTGAGGAAGGATACCATCCATTTGCCGGGTCGGTTTTATGCACGTAAACCGATACCAAAAATTCTCAGCAAATCTTGTTCACTGTAGCGCTCTAATTCCGATATTGGCTTACCACAGAAGACAGCGCGAGTATTCAATGATTTGTTAAGACCATGAATTGTTTGTTATCTGTGCCTTCTGAGATTGAAATTCAGAAATTTTATTCTTTGACATTGCCCTCCAATGAATTTCGTTCCAGCTGCAATATATCAACTTTAGTTGCAATATATGTGGTTAATATACAATATATCCATTTAATTTGCCATAGATCTGCACTAAATTTACTTGGTTTTGGTTTTAAAAGGATATAATTACATATCATCTGTTAATAAAATGTTCAATAACTGGGGTTTTGTGTTGACATTTTGAAGTAATTTGTGCTCAAGGATTACACGTAATTATATATTCCGAGGAAAAAAGAGAGAATTATACACGCCCCTGATGTTCTAACGTATTAATTCGATATTTTATGGATACTTAAAGACAGAGATCAAATGTGTGTGGAATAATAATTTGAATATAGAGGTAAGTAAATAAAATTAAGATTCAGCATTTATTATTAATTAAGTAAACAAAATTGAAATAATACCTTGAATGCATGTATATGTTTCGATAAATGTCGGGTTCATTAGTAAACTTTATATTCTAAAGCTCAGCTGTCTTCAGGAAAATTAAGTGTGATCAACGTGCTTGATCTTCACTAAAGCAACCCGAGTTCGATCCTTCGTTGGCTCAAAGATGTATAAGAATGGAATACGGTATTTCGTCACCAGATCGGACACTTTCGTTTTATAAGAATATTCAGTTTCCACACCTCATATGGATACCACAGACACATCAAGCGATGTCGCTTTCTGTCGAGAGATATTATTGATTTTATAGTTGGTAAGCCAGGTATATTGAGGGGATGACTTCAGCTATTCACTTCATATAAGTTCAAAACTATAAAACCTAGTTTAATGTTAAATTATTATTTTTCGTTGACATTAGATTTCAGATTTCGTGAAATCTGTGATCAATTTAATTTCTACACATACATACATACATACATACATACATACATACATACATAATTGCTCCATATAGGGATCAATGTTAATCACTTCGACAATTAATAAAAACAGTTGTTTATATGAATAATTTGATTTCGTTGGAACATAAATATCTAAGAAAATAAAATAATCTCTTGGGAATTAGTATTTGTTGACAACGTCATCCACGAAATCAACAAAAATTAGTCCCTCCACGAAGATGATGGATATGCAATAGTTACTTCAAAATACCAGATGTATTTTATAAATTTCACAAAATCATTGATATCACAACCAATTATCTAGTCTCAAGTCCCGGTCTGGCTCGCTACAGGTTCCACTAGGTTGCCTCAGTGGACTCAGGGATCCTCATAAAGAGTTATTATAGTGTCATCTCTGTTTATTTTAGTGTCATCTCTGTTTATTATAGTGTCATCTCTGTTTATTATAGTGTCATCTCTGTTTATTATAGTGTCATCCCTGTTTATTATAGTGTCATCCCTGTTTATTATAGTGTCATCCCTGTTTATTATAGTGTCATCCCTGTTTATTATAGTGTCATCTCTGTTTATTATAGTGTCCTCTCTGTTTATTATAGTGTCATCCCTGTTTATTATAGTGTCATCCTTGTTTATTATAGTGTCATCCTTGTTTATTATAGTGTCCTCTCTGTTTATTATAGTGTCATCTCTGTTTATTATAGTGTCCTCTCTGTTTATTATAGTGTCCTCTCTGTTTATTATAGTGTCATCTCTGTTTATTATAGTGTCATCCTTGTTTATTATAGTGTCATCCTTGTTTATTAAAGTGTCACCCTTGTTTATTATAGTGTCATCCTTGTTTATTATAGTGTCATCCTTGTTTATGATAGTGTCATCCTTGTTTATTATAGTGTCATCCCTGTTTATTATAGTGTCATCCTTGTTTATTATAGTGTCATCCTTGTTTATTATAGTGTCATCCCTGTTTATTATAGTGTCATCCTTGTTTATTATAGTGTCATCCTTGTTTATTAAAGTGTCATCCTTGTTTATTATAGTGTCATCTCTGTTTATTATAGTGTCATCCTTGTTTATTATAGTGTCATCCTGTTTATTATAGTGTCATCCTTGTTTATTATAGTGTCATCTCTGTTTATTATAGTGTCATCCTTGTTTATTATAGTGTCATCTCTGTTTATTATAGTGTCCTCTCTGTTTATTATAGTGTCATCCTTGTTTATTATAGTGTCCTCTCTGTTTATTATAGTGTCATCCTTGTTTATTAAAGTGTCACCCTTGTTTATTATAGTGTCATCCTTGTTTATTATAGTGTCATCCTTGTTTATGATAGTGTCATCCTTGTTTATTATAGTGTCATCCCTGTTTATTATAGTGACATCCTTGTTTATTATAGTGTCATCCTTGTTTATTATAGTGTCATCCCTGTTTATTATAGTGTCATCTCTGTTTATTATAGTGTCATCTCTGTTTATTATAGTGTCATCCTTGTTTATTAAAGTGTCATCCCTGTTTATTATAGTGTCATCTCTGTTTATTATAGTGTCATCCTTGTTTATTATAGTGTCATCCTTGTTTATTATAGTGTCATCTCTGTTTATTAAAGTGTCATCTCTGTTTATTAAAGTGTCATCTCTGTTTATTAAAGTGTCATCCCTGTTTATTATAGTGTCATCTCTGTTTATTATAGTGTCATCCTGTTTATTATAGTGTCATCCCTGTTTATTATAGTGTCATCCCTGTTTATTATAGTGACATCTCTGTTTATTATAGTGTCATCCCTGTTTATTATAGTGTCATCCTTGTTTATTATAGTGTCATCCCTGTTTATTATAGTGTCATCTCTGTTTATTATAGTATCATCCCTGTTTATTAAAGTGTCATCTCTGTTTATTAATAGTGTCATCCCTGTTTATTATAGTGTCATCCCTGTTTATTATAGTGTCATCCTTGTTTATTAAAGTGTCATCCCTGTTTATTATAGTGTCATCCCTGTTTATTATAGTGTCATCCCTGTTTATTATAGTGTCATCTCTGTTTATTATAGTATCATCCCTGTTTATTAAAGTGTCATCTCTGTTTATTATAGTGTCATCCCTGTTTATTATAGTGTCATCCTTGTTTATTATAGTGTCATCCCTGTTTATTAAAGTGTCATCCCTGTTTATTATAGTGTCATCCCTGTTTATTATAGTGTCATCCTTGTTTATTATAGTGTCATCCTTGTTTATTAAAGTGTCATCCCTGTTTATTATAGTGTCATCCCTGTTTATTAAAGTGTCATCCCTGTTTATTATAGTGTCATCCTTGTTTATTATAGTGTCATCCCTGTTTATTATAGTGTCATCCCTGTTTATTATAGTGTCATCCCTGTTTATTATAGTGTCATCCCTGTTTATTATAGTGTCATCCTTGTTTATTATAGTGTCATCCTTGTTTATTATAGTGTCATCCCTGTTTATTATAGTGTCATCCCGTTTATTATAGTGTCATCTCTGTTTATTATAGTGTCATCCCTGTTTATTATAGTGTCATCCCTGTTTATTATAGTGTCATCCTTGTTTATTATAGTGTCATCTCTGTTTATTAAAGTGTCATCTCTGTTTATTAAAGTGTCATCCCTGTTTATTATAGTGTCATCTCTGTTTATTATAGTGTCATCTCTGTTTATTATAGTATCATCCCTGTTTATTAAAGTGTCATCTCTGTTTATTATAGTGTCATCCCTGTTTATTATAGTGTCATCCTTGTTTATTATAGTGTCATCCCTGTTTATTAAAGTGTCATCCCTGTTTATTATAGTGTCATCCCTGTTTATTATAGTGTCATCCTGTTTATTATAGTGTCATCCCTGTTTATTATAGTGTCATCTCTGTTTATTATAGTATCATCCCTGTTTATTAAAGTGTCATCTCTGTTTATTATAGTGTCATCCCTGTTTATTATAGTGTCATCCTTGTTTATTATAGTGTCATCCCTGTTTATTAAAGTGTCATCCCTGTTTATTATAGTGTCATCCTTGTTTATTATAGTGTCATCCCTGTTTATTATAGTGTCATCCCTGTTTATTATAGTGTCATCCTTGTTTATTATAGTGTCATCCCTGTTTATTATAGTGTCATCCTTGTTTATTATAGTGTCATCCCTGTTTATTATAGTGTCATCCCTGTTTATTATAGTGTCATCCCTGTTTATTATAGTGTCATCTCTGTTTATTATAGTGTCATCCCTGTTTATTATAGTGTCATCCTTGTTTATTATAGTGTCATCCTTGTTTATTATAGTGTCATCCTTGTTTATTATAGTGTCATCCCTGTTTATTATAGTGTCATCCTGTTTATTAAAGTGTCATCCCTGTTTATATAGTGTCATCCTTGTTTTATTATAGTGTCATCTCTGTTTATTAAAGTGTCATCTCTGTTTATTAAAGTGTCATCCCTGTTTATTATAGTGTCATCATTGTTTATTATAGTGTCATCTCTGTTTATTATAGTGTCATCTCTTGTTTAGTTATTTTATAGTGTCATCCTGTTTATTAGTGTCATCCTGTTTATTATAGTGTCATCCTGTTTATTATATGTGTCATCTCTGTTTATTATAGTGTCATCCTGTTTATTATAGTGTCATCCTGTTTATTAATAGTGTCATCCTGTTTATTATAGTGTCATCCCTGTTTATTATAGTGTCATCCGTTTATTATGTATTTGTTATTATAGTGTCATCCTTGTTTATTATGTGCATCCGTTAATAGTGTCATCCTGTTTATTATAGTGTCATCCCTGTTTATTATAGTGTCATCTCTGTTTATTTAGTGTCATCCTGTTTATTATCTTTATTAGTGTCATCCTTGTTTATTATAGTGTCATCTCTGTTTATTATAGTGTCATCCTGTTTATTATAGTGTCATCCTTGTTTATTATAGTGTCATCCTTGTTTTATTTATAAGTGTCATCCTGTTTATATAGTGTCATCCTTGTTTATTATAGTGTCCCTGTTTATTATAGTGTCATCCTGTTTATTATAGTGTCATCCTCTGTTTATTATAGTGTCATCCGTTTATTATTATCCGTGTATTAGGTCTCTTGTTTATTATAGTGTCATCTCTGTTTATTAAGTGTCATCCCTGTTTATTAAAGTGTCATCTCTGTTTATTATAGTGTGTCATTTCTCTGTTTATTATAGTGTCATCCTGTTTAATATAGTGTCATCCTTGTTTATTATAGTGTCATCCCTGTTTATTATAGTGTCATCCTTGTTTATTATAGTGTCATCCTTGTTTATTATAGTGTCATCCTTGTTTATTATAGTGTCATCCTTGTTTATTATAGTGTCATCCTTGTTTATTATAGTGTCATCTCTGTTTAATTAGTGTCATCCTTGTTTATTATAGTGTCATCCCTGTTTATTATAGTGTCATCTCTGTTTAATTAGTGTCATCCCTGTTTATCATAGTGTCATCCCTGTTTATTATAGTGTCATCCCTGTTTATTATAGTGTCATCCTTGTTTATTATAGTGTCATCCTTGTTTATTATAGTGTCATCCTTGTTTATTATAGTGTCATCCTTGTTTATTTTAGTGTCATCCTTGTTTATTATAGTGTCATCCTTGTTTATTATAGTGTCATCTCTGTTTAATTAGTGTCATCCCTGTTTATCATAGTGTCATCCCTGTTTATTATAGTGTCATCCTTGTTTATTATAGTGTCATCCTTGTTTATTATAGTGTCATCCCTGTTTATTATAGTGTCATCCCTGTTTATTATAGTGACATCCTTGTTTATTATAGTGTCATCCTTGTTTATTATAGTGTCATCCCTGTTTATTATAGTGTCATCCCTGTTTATTATAGTATCATCCCTGTTTATTATAGTGTCATCCCTGTTTATTATAGTGTCATCCCTGTTTATTATAGTGTCATCCTTGTTTATTATAGTGTCATCCCTGTTTATTATAGTGTCATCTCTGTTTATTATAGTATCATCCCTGTTTATTAAAGTGTCATCTCTGTTTATTATAGTGTCATCCCTGTTTATTATAGTGTCATCCCTGTTTATTATAGTGTCATCCCTGTTTATTATAGTGACATCCTTGTTTATTATAGTGTCATCCCTGTTTATCAAAGTGTCATCTCTGTTTATTATAGTGTCATCCCTGTTTATTATAGTGTCATCCTTGTTTATTATAGTGTCATCCCTGTTTATTATAGTGTCATCCCTGTTTAATTAGTGTCATCCTTGTTTATTATAGTGTCATCCTGTTTATTATAGTGTCATCCCTGTTTATTATAGTGTCATCCCTGTTTATTAAAGTGTCATCTCTGTTTATTATAGTGTCATCCCTGTTTATTATAGTGTCATCCCTGTTTAATTAGTGTCATCCTTGTTTATTATAGTGTCATCCTTGTTTATTATAGTGTCATCCCTGTTTATTATAGTGTCATCCCTGTTTATTAAAGTGTCATCTCTGTTTATTATAGTGTCATCCCTGTTTATTATAGTGTCATCCCTGTTTATTATAGTGTCATCCCTGTTTATTATAGTGTCATCCCTGTTTATTAAAGTGTCATCTCTGTTTATTATAGTGTCATCCCTGTTTATTATAGTGTCATCCCTGTTTATTATAGTGTCATCCTTGTTTATTAAAGTGTCATCCTTGTTTATTATAGTGTCATCCTTGTTTATTAAAGTGTCATCCCTGTTTATTAAAGTGTCATCTCTGTTTATTATAGTGTCATCTCTGTTTATTATAGTGTCATCTCTGTTTATTATAGTGTCATCTCTGTTTATTAAAGTGTCATCCCTGTTTATTAAAGTGTCATCCCTGTTTATTAAAGTGTCATCCCTGTTTATTATAGTGTCATCTCTGTTTATTAAAGTGTCATCCCTGTTTATTAAAGTGTCATCTCTGTTTATTAAAGTGTCATCTCTGTTTATTAAAGTGTCATCCCTGTTTATTAAAGTGTCATCCCTGTTTATTATAGTGTCATCCCTGTTGAAAGGACCAATCAATACCTTCCCGGTTCCCTCCTGTATGCCAGGCACCAGACAGGAAGACAACCAGTAACCGTTATTTAACAAGCTGGCGGCTCACAAACCGGCCATATCAGAACGTTCCCCTGCCGGGGATCGAACCTTCGACCTCCCGCTCCAGTGGATGCCTTTACCACTAGGCCACGGGATCAGTTGCATACGTAACTAGCTGGCGTTCGCTATTTGACTGAATATTGTCACAGCGAGGATAAATTCTAAAACAACTACAAAACCATATATAGTGTTTGTAAATAGCATATTCCCATCCGAAATAAAAGAAATTTGAAATACATAGGAGAAACAACTGAAACTTTCCTAAATTAAGTACGCATAAAGAAAAAAAAAACTCTGGGGAAACGTTTAGTTCACCTCAAATGACGTTAAACATTGAGTGCCTTCCGTTTTAAAGTGACACCACGGATGTTGATGAATCGCTTTTCGTGTAACATGGCTTAAACAGAGTCATGCAAATCGAATCTTCATCAACAAGCGTTCTATAAATAATTTGATAATGGAATTTCTCGCTTTCTGAAGGGCTAGTTCAGAGTCGTCGTAGCATAAGATGATCAAAAAGATTATCGAACAAATATCATCCCGATTCGAATTCAAGCGTCGCATGATCACTAGGAGTTGATCGTTGGCCTGCAGTCAACAGTTTAAGAATGTCTGACATGCAATTATGATCGCGTTTTCTTCTTTCATTGCTCACGTATGCATCGTCCTAATTGGCCAAGGGAGTACAGTATTTGTCTCTGGAGCAGGAGGTCGCGTATACGAGCTTAGGCTGCGGGATACCACAGACGTAAACAAGGGGACCGGCAGCTCTCATATTGGCTAGAAAATATAATCCATTGTCAAGACAAAATTTGTGGCTTCATGCCACGTGTCTTTCACGTGAAACTGTAGTGTGACCATGACAGCACTATATTTATACGATGTATAGGTAGTTAAATGAAACCCTGTCGTTGGATGTTGAAAAGCATTATCTTATCATATCTTAAGATACAATTCTTTCCTTTCTTACAACTATATTAACAAAACCTGTTCCGGTAGCTGAGCGACAGGCCCGATCCACTTTCGTTAAAATGGTACCGGTACTTCTCCTTTGCTTGTTCTGTATAATGCTAGGACTGGTTGGCATGCAATCCAGGCTAATGTGATAGGCTATAGTGTCATGTCATTTGTCTACGGCGTGATATAACATGGCAGTCACTATATCTTTAGAATGTTAACAATGGCCCTGAATGACAGAAATGCTAAAGGCTGAACTTGTAATCCAAAAAGACGCTGTAATTACTCATTGGCCATCGGGATTGGTATTTTCGTCAATTATAAATTCATTGTGGTTCACTCAGTAGTAAGTCTTTCCTCGTATAAATATGACTGGATTCTCCACCCTTTGATTTTTGCTCAAAATAGATATTATTTTACGTTTGAAGAGCAATGTAGTTTACTATCTAGACTTATGACGTCATACGTGTCCTTATGCATCGGTCCACAACTTGATGTCGCTGATTTTTTGGCCCTGATTACGGCTTTGTAAGGCAATTTCGCCATTGATCAAGACGATGTTACTCATGTTTTGAGAAGATGGGCGACTGGGTAACAGAGCACCCAAATCAACAAATTCCCCAAGTAAAATCTTTTGACGAACAGAGCTCTGCACATGTGCTCCAACAACATCATTAAATGAAGTAATCAAATTACCCGCATCGACAGGTTCCGAAACATTCGCAGTCACACCGGACTCTGGAGCATCTCTTCTCAGAGGCTGTAGAGCCTCAATGAGCTGAGGCGTCACTTCTCGGACAACAGCCTGTACCAGCTCCGCAGAGACTGCGGCTGATTGACAGTCTGCGGGGCACCAGCCACACCTGGAGCTGCAACCACGGCCTGAGGAACAGTTGACGATGTGGCGGTTGAAGCTGCTGGGCCTGGACCTCCCCTTGGAGCACGCGCTTTTCTGACCTTTGGCATGATTGTAAAATCGCTTAGACTGAAATAAAAAATTTCTGTCCAGAAATGCCCAAGGGGACAAAGCAAAAATACAAGACTGATACAATTGTTTAATTATAAAATGAAAACACGAATGGTTCGAATCACGGCTTTAATCTAGGAATTTATAACTAAAATATATTTAGTTGTCTGCAACATAAACAACTACCCTTACTTTTATTTATTTATTTTGTTTATTTAATTATTTTTATTTATTTATTTATTTATTATTTATTTATTTTAAATGTCATGACAAGAGATAACATTTATGTGAAGTCTACTTGGGATACCATGCTGCCACATGATAGTCCCATGCAAAAGAGAAATGGCATGACCCAACTCCAGCTACATTATCCCAACACACTCCCTCATATACTGAAGGTCTAGCAAGGTGGGAGCTATAACTCTCATTTATAAATGGCTACAGAATGATGCAGCCAGGGAACAAGCCCCTGAATTCCATACATACCACTTGGTCACCAGGGCTGGTTGCAGCAGTAAAAAACAAAACAAATAAAGTTAAATTTTGACAACACAAAGTTACGTAAGACAGCCAAACAAACCAATTCCAGGATGGCAAAGAACATCTGAAATTAAAAGAACCTGAAACAAACACATTGAGAAACAAAACAAATGATATTTATAATGGATCAAGCGCAATGCTTAATATATTGAGAAATTGACGGACATATGCTTGAAACCTAGACAATGAGTGCAACGCGCTCTACAATTTATTGAAGATTACGTTTGAATTAAATTAACCAGTTCGACACCGACCGAGGCCGAATTAAAAGCGAAAGTACAATGATGTGTACAAATTGTGTTCGACACCGACCAAGGCCGAATCAAAAGCGAAAGTACAATGATGTGTACAAATTGTTGCAGATCGATTACCTCGCGTAAATTAAAACACTACAAATACAAACACAAACGCCTTTGGTGAAATCTTGAAGACATTACGCATCATGTCTAAAAATAACCCACGAGACATTTTTTTCAAGAAATATAACAAATTAAAAAACCATCAAGCAAAATACTAAAGCCGAACCCCTAAATAAATTGTTAACACAACAAAATACAACAATCATTAGAAATATTATTAAGATGGTTCAGATATAAACAGATTTTTGAACCCACAAATTACCAAACAGATACAAATGGCTGCCGCTGAAAACCGGAAAGGGCAGATTACGGTGTAGCGTGAGAAAAGCACGCCTGAATAATTACTAGATCAGAGGGGGGGAACAGAGGTATAACAACGACAGATCACCACTTCAATAAAGGGATTTATGTCGATAAACGACAAATCCCATTATTTTACGTTTGAAGAGCAATGTAGTTTACTATCTAGACTTATGACGTCATACGTGTCCTTATGTCATAGGTTAGAAAATGAGTTAAGGCCTAAAAAAAAAAAAAAAGCTTGTTTCCGCTACCCCGACCGACCCTATTTTTTGCCGCCGACCCTAATCTTATTTTTGGCCTAAATTTTGATAAAAGATTAAAATCTCTTCGACAGTCGCCATTTCATTTCGGGTATTTTCGGTCCTTTCCGTATCTAAGCTGTAATTGTTCGACACGAACGCATTCCCGCGATCCAGATAACACCAAAACTTGGCAAGGGATTCCTTCCGCCGGGACTCTTGATTTTTCAAGAGAAAACATAATTATTAAATGAAATCAATTGTTGTATGACGTATAATTTGTCAATACACATGTAATCTTTGAAAAATTGAAACCGAAAATAAAAATGTTTTTCTTTTTTTTCCACCGACCGTATTTTTTTCTTCAACATGAATTCACCTGTATCAATAACATTACTTTAACAAATCATTAGAAAAAAAAACAACAACAGCCAGCACCATTTTCATTGCTGATGACTGAAGAGGAAATGTGTGAATACAAACCTACACATAATGTTCATGGCTCAAGTTAATTTCAAAGTGAAAGTAAAAGTTGATTTTGCGGGTCTGTTTATGAATATGAAATGAATAACCAAATCGGCACAAATATTTGGAATGCTTCAAATCTGGCATTCAAACTTGATACAATATCATTCTTTCATAATATTTATAATTAAAATTTAAATGCCTTTGGTGGTTTTAATAGCACGTGAACAGCTATTTAAATATAACTTGTTTACTTCCGGTATGATCGTAGAAAAAAAACAACAACTGAAAAATATTGTTTACAGCAATAATATGGTCTAAAGGCTTTGGTAATGTTTTAAAACATGAATGTTTAAAATGAAATACTGATTTTACAACATTATTTGAAATTAAGACTGACGTTGTACTCGTAGTGAAGTGGGTGGGGTAATGCATTGAAACAAACTTGCATTACCATTCTATAAAATATGATAAAATTTAAAAATATATAATATATTATTTTCATATTTGTATATCATAAAAGATATAATGATCTAAAAGTATTACAAACTTCCATTTAATTTAATATAAACATAATTAAAGTTTATTAGAAGTGCACTTTAATATTGTTTTAAATATCCCAACAATCTTTTACTGAATTTAACTTAAATTAAAACAATTTAAGGGACTTTATTCATTTAAAAGAAAAATTTAATTTTTTTTTCATAATGTCTATAGTTGAAATTGTTAACAACTATAAGTTTCAACAAAACATTAATCTGACAACAGAATACGGGGAAACACAAATGTATAAATTCTGAAATAAATTGTATTGGATATCACCCTTTTTAATTTCAGATACCTATAATTTATATAACTATTTCACATCAAATATACTTGTTCAGCAAGCCAGACCTTAAAGTGCTCTGACATTGCTGTCTTTCGTGACAGCCTATTGTCCAGTGTCTATTAAGCCATCTACTCAATGTAGGACATCTGAAATAAAGTCATTTAAATTAATTTCAAAATTTTATAGCATCTTGGACATATTAACATACTGTCTTGTGTGAAATTACATTAAATGTCACTTATTGCATTCATACCCATGATAAGCTTTAAATAATTGACTGAAAATCATGTTTCTTAAAAAAAAAAATCCCTTGCTACCGACCCTATTTTTTTCAGAGCCGGTAGCGGAAACAAGTCTTTTTTTTTGTTTTTGTTTTTTGCCTAAGTTGTATTCAGGAATTGTATTTGTATTTCAGCACGGTCAGTACTTTGATTCCGTACTCGCTTTGATTGACCAATCACTGACTAGCGGATCGGTACAATTCAAATTTACACACACACACATTAAATACATGTTACGCCAGTTTGATCCTCGAGGTAAAATATAAATAAGGGAAATACTTTGTTTGTCTTAAGATAGACCTGAGAATTCCAAAGGGAAGTTTGTGCGGAAAGATACGGGGTGTCGAAATTACATTAAAACCATAACATCATCTTTTGTCGTTTGGCCTTTTGCTCTTTCCCACACTGAGGACGTCAGCAATGGATTACACGATTTAAGAAAGAAATGCTTCTGAAAGAAACTTTGATTTTGTGAAAGAAATGCAATGAATCCATCAAAGAATCGGATGAAAGGTCTTGTTAGAAATACGCTAAGGAGATATCAAATATCAAAAACTCTAATAAAAAAAGATGATTTGTAGTCTAATCAACACGACAAAATTTTTCATCATGAGGAATATGAAATAATTTGAGAGGATTTCCTAAAATGTCATAAAATGTTTTATGGCTCGAACATTTCGCATATAACATTAGTAGAAGACCCGCATGATCCTTTAATACATTTCTTGATTCCTATGAATACGATTGTATCAAGATAGTTTTTGTTGATAATCCCGCTTCTCGAAGTGTATTGGCCCACGCCAGTTTCATCATTCCACAGACTCTTATTAAATACAGTGGAACCTCTCAGCAGCAACATCTGCTGGGGTCACTGAAAAGTGTTGCTGTTGAGAGGTCTTGCTGTACAGAGGTGTCGAGTTGTGTCCATATAACACGATCGTAATAACTAAACACGAAGCTAGTTCGAATCAAATAGAATGCTCATGGCTATTTAGTAAGAACTCGTACAGTGCAGTTCGACTCAGTACAATCAGGGTGAACATTTTCCAGGTTTATTGGCTGATTTCTCAGACACACGTGACGTTCATAGGCATCCGACGGAGTCGTACAGGGTTCCTACCAATCGTTCGTGCAGTTAAATCGAGCTAACAATAGCTAACAATGGCGATTCGGTAATCTTACTTACATTCTATTCACTGCGATATAAAACAGGGATGCAACCACTCACGTTAGCGGCTGTTACGTTCACTGAACACACTACACGTCTGGTTAATATAGAACTGCCGTACTGCATTCATTTGAATGTTGTATCAAGTTACATATTCTTTGACCAATGTAAAATTAAGACCCACTTTACCTTGCTTGAGGACGAGTTCTTGGACAGAATGTGATATTTCTTCAGCCTTGTATGAAGCATCGAGTTTGAACAATATTTGAATTGTATCAATTTAAATTTCACACAGAAATATGATTTTGTTTCAATTATCCCATGATATTTCATCCTAGTGAAACATAATAGGGAATTTTGCTGATGGATGATCGGTAAATTAAATTCCTTGAGGAGTAAAATACGGTAAATGAACTATTCAGTCTCATAAATCTATTGGATTCCTAGCCACACTCTTGAAGACGTAGTTAATACACAGCATCAACGGAAAAATTAAGTGTTATTCATTGAAATCAACTACATCAGAAATTTCAAGATCTTCTTTTGTTAAAAGATTTTAAGCAAATATTTTGGCCAATGATCATTGACCATTTAAGGAGTTACATTATAATAATGTAAGATAATAATACCGGTAGTTGCATTACTATCACATTCTTGTTTAGTATCACTAGGGCACATTCCCATTTAGAGCCATAATATTTAGGTCCGTTTTGACCAAATTTATCTATACATTCATGTTTAAATTCAAGTCCTATTTTGCTTTTTTTATCTCCTATGTACCTCCTACGATAGATGTTACATTTATTTCTGTATAGTTGAATTAAAAAAATGCTACTGGTATAGCTTCCTTGTTTGGTGCTCAGCATATAAGGGTAGTTGCAGCACTGGTTGGCCCGGTTTTAGGATAATGTGACTGGGTGTGGTATTATGCCACATGGCTACCACGTGATACTACAGTATGGCAGCAATATGGATAAATTGACACAGTCTCCAAATGACTGAAATACTGTCAGTGGGACGTTAAACCCAAGCAATCAAACAAACACTCTATAGTTAAATGAATAACATGTTTTGCCTATAATCACCTCCAGGGACGAAGCTAGGTCTTCTTTGATTATTTTATATTTTAAAAACAAACGCTAAATATGATCACAATAGTCTCTATATCAAAATTCATGTCGCAGTAGTCTAGATGTTCACTCGTACTCGTATATCATGATTTTTACTATTTAATATTTATGCAATTTTATGACTGTTACCTATATGTCACGGTTGAATGAACATGATGAGCTTTACTTTGGTATTTAAACTTTTTTTTTCTATGAAGATGACTCCATATCATCATGACACGTGATACAAATGTACATGAAGAAATAAAAGCAATTAAATATTTGGTTCTGACCAACAAGTGTCGGCGGGGCATCAGTATCGCAGACATATTTCTTTGTTCATTTTCAATATTTGTGGTTCAATTTCACATATTTCCTGCGTTTTCTTCTCGAATGAATTTTATTGAAAAAAAATGATTTATGGATAGCCTGTGTTAAAAACACTGTTTCTGTTCATATTTTGTACTCTATTACATTTTCTTCCATTGTTATGGTAAATTGTGGTTCGAAATCAAAATTCGGACATCTTCTCAATTTTTGAAACGTTCCTTTTAACTGTGCATTACTAGAGACCGTCTCGGGATAAGAGTGTTTCAGTGGTTCGTGAAATATCTTGAGTACATCATTTCATCAGATTTTTTTGTGTGTGTGGTTTGTATCAATCGTATCTCTCCGGTAGTGTCCGGGATCCTCCGTTAGATGGCCCAAGAATACACAAAATGCGATTTGACCGTGTACTAAGCAGTTTACTGAGAAAAATAAAAAAAAAAAGTTAAAAAGAAGACGTGGCATAATAAGCAGAGGAAATATGCGGATGATACAAGCTTCAGCTATTATCAAATTTGAGTGATTTAAAAAAATGCAGCTTAAAAATGCTTTATTACAAGGTCTTATAGAGGAAAAGAAATGCTCGAACCATCTGAAGACTTGGAAACTGATAGTATTTCCCCGCTGTTTCTCTCTTTCGGGACCTGGCATATACTCTTCTCTTTTTGCCGTAGTTCGAGTGTGACGTCTCATTAACCAGAGTTTTTTTTTCCCGGAGAGAAACAGACTATTTCACCAGAGGATCGGCTATTCCCGGTATAATTCGCGATTTAAATTGGCCAGTCAGAATCTGGAGAAAAAAATCAAATGTACAAAATGTATGTTTATTTCCCATTGAACAATGTGTGGAATTATACACCAGGATGTAGATTAGGTGTTCGGGAAGCGCGCTTTGGTTTACGTAGGTTTATGTCTGATTTGGGGGTGAAATGGTCAGTAATTGCTGACGAAGTCAGAGTGGAGTTGAAATATGTTACGTTTGATCAATAACTGATTTTAAAAATATAGTTTAGCGGTCTGAACATTGATTAAAGCATTAAGAGTGTGTGTGTGTGTGTGTGTGTGTGTGTGTGTGTGCCTTGAATAAACTTGATAAAACTTTATATTCCAGTTTTTCCAAGATTGATGAAAAAAGTATCTTTAACAACAAAAATATCACATTTTTTCGCCTAGAATTTTGAGATAATTGTAATATAAAAGAATATGAAAATCTAAAAAAAAATTAAATAAAGATAAGCTAAGCTAAATGAAAATAAAAAACGGTATGAAAGAAGTAGGAAATGTGTTGATATTTCTTGTAAGATTGTATTTTCGTTCATTTGTGGTCTTTGAAAATAAATATATGTTCAACCCTGGCTTCGGTACTCGTAAAAACTTATTACCGTGACTTTGCCTGGGATAAATGACTACTTAATTTTAATGGAATATATCATGATCGCATATCGTAATTATAATTCCAGGTTGGCTTCCGTGGCCGAGAGGGTAAAGTCGCTGACTTTAACCTCACTCAGCCCCTCACCGCGTGGGTTCGAATCCCGGCAGGGTCATTCGGATTTTCATGTGAGGAAGCCTTCCAGCTGGCTTGCGGTAGGTCGGTGGTTCTACCCGGATGCCTCAGTGCATTCGGGGTCTTCCTCCACCTGTAATTAGCTGGACGTCGCTATATGACTGAAATACTGTCGAAGTGACGGTAAACTAAAATAGTCAAGTCAACTCTCTCTTCATAAAGGATGGGCCCTAGCAAAATGGTTCCCAGCTTCGATTATGTTAAGTGTTTAATGCTTTCTGCCTAGTGCAATGTGTCTTTTTTCAGCAAGTGCTATTATACTTGCAAGTGGATTATGGTTTTAACTCTTTGCGTTTACGAACAAGTCATTTTAAGAACTGCAATCATTTGCCATTAACTTACAATTTTTATACAAATATATTATTGCACTTCTTATTTAGTAGTTAACAAAAAGCATTTAGCACTATACGCTTCTCAAAAGAAATGCGACAAGGCTACACGTATGCCTGCACTTCTCATGTGTTATGTATCAGTTGGCAGTTTGCACCTGGGTTTTAATTTACTGGCATACTATTAGTTAATAAGCACATCACATTTAATATTACTCACTTGACATTTAAAACCGTCTAACAGCAATGCAATAAGCATGATGGAAAAATATATATACATGCAAGCATGCATTTTTTATTAAGCATTCGGAAGTAAGCATGTTGTAATATTTACATAAATAATTTTCTACATGTATAGCATGCTAAATATTAAATTGATACTTAGTATAGTTATTTGTGATATACTTACAAATTAAATATTGCACCAACATCGTCTGGTATGTATGCATAAGCTAAACACATTTTTATTCCATCTTTATCTTCTTTTCTTATAATTCCCAGCCGCGAAGCGGGAGGGGGGTTATAGGAATGGCCTTCGTCTGTCTGTCTGTCTGTCTGTCCGTCCGTCCGTCCGTCTGTCTGTCTGTCCGTCCGTAACGTTTTCGTGTCCGCTCCATATCTCCTATACCGCTTGAAGGATTTTCGTGAAACTTGCCTGAAATGTAAACTTAGTTGAGACGATGTGCAGAACACAGGTGGCAGCCATGTAGGCTCAAGGTCAAGGTCACACTAGAAGGTTATGTGTTTGAACCTTCAATTTCCATTTCAATTTCGTGTCCGCTCCATATCTCCTATAACCCTTTTATTTTTTCTGAATTTGCCTCAAAATGTGCAGATCATAGGTTGCAGTCATGTCGGCTCAAGGTCAAGGTCACACTTGAGGGTCATGTGTTTGAACCTTCTATTTCCTTAAAATTCAATTCCGCTCCATATCTCCTATACCCCTTGAAGGATTTTAATGAAACTTGCCTCAAATATAAATATAATTGAGATGATGTGCAGAACACAGGTTGCAGCCATGTAGGCTCAAGGCCAAGGTCACACTTGAAGGTCAAGTGTTTGAACCTTCAATTTCAATTTACAATTTTGTGTCGGCTCCATAACTCCTATACTCCTCGAAGGATTTTAATGAAACTTGCCTCAATTATAAACCAAATTGAGGAGATGTGCGGAACACAGGTGACAGTCATGTTGGCTCAAGTTCAAGGTCACATTTGATGGTTCAGTGTTCATTCCTGGATATTTTTGTTTCCATGCTATATTTTCTGAACAACGGAACGTTTTTCATAAGTCCAACTACATCAAAATATTGGCAGAAGCAGGGCAATTTCCATTAGAGGAAAAATTTGTCTGTCAGCGGCGGGGGATATAGCTGTCCTTTGGACTGTCTTGTTATTTTTTATATTCGTTTTTGATCTAAGAAAATACATATATTTTTTCGTGAAAATTTTCTACGGCCACGCGCGCGCGCGAAAAAAAAATCCCCTGTTTATTACATATTCTGTAATAAATTATGAATTAAATCACATCGTAATTATAACATAAGTATACAGTATACAGTATGTTAATGAAATATAACATTATGATACTTAGTATGTATGCATAAACTAAGTATGATTTTATTTTATGATTTTGCTGTAAAATCGGGGGGAAAAAAAGATCCATTTTTCTTCTTGTGTAGTCTTTGAAAACAATATGTATTATATATATTTTCACTCGTTTCACTTCGCCACTCGTAAAAAAATATTGCATTCCATGACCAGGCGTGCTTATATGTAAAGTAAAACTAAAAACTCAATAAAAAAAACCTTTATCTATAATTTCATGTACTGTGATAAACGCCTGATAACTTATGAATGAAGAGATACCACCATTATACACTGTGATAAACGCCTGATAACTTATGAATGAAGAGATACCACTATCATACACTGTGATAAACGCCTGATAACTTATGAATGAAGAGATACCACTATCATACACTGTGATAAACGCCTGATAACTTATGAATGAAGAGATACCACTATTATACACTGTGATTATAACATAAATAGTATATTGTAGAATCATTAATTTTCGTGGGGATTTTTTTTTGTTGATTTCGTGGATGACTCATCCATGAATATTAATCCCCACAAATACTTGTTATCAATATTCCTCTTATTTTTTTTAAGGATCCACGAATATATATACCAACGAAACTGACTATATTGCATATTCCGCGACATTTAATGTCAACGAAAATTAATGATTTTACAGTACTGGATAATAATTTACATTACATAGAACATGCCTCTATGAATTATCCCAGAATACATAAGAGGATTTAAACAAGACAAACTGTTTCATCGAAAACCAGGTTAGACCTCTTAAACGGCAATTTCTTTGGGAACATACCGGTACCATAATACAGTTAAGTAACAGAGGCATGTATTTTTAATGAAATACCATGAGAGGGAAATCTGTCTTGCGAACAGAAAATACATTTAGATAGTGCAGATATATAAATGATGTTTTATAATGTTACCATTTTAGAGATTTGTTGTTACAAAAATAGCGCCGGTACCAGCATACTGTTAGCGTTAAGCTGTATGACCTTCAATTGAAAAGCTTGACTTACTGTCAACTGCTTGGAAACTGAGGGTTGTGGGTTCAAGACCCAGGAGGGCTCAAATTTTTTTCCTTCTATTTTGAGATTTTAAAAGAAATCAAAACCACTCGGTAAAAGTTTTTCTTATATCAGGCAAGATCAACCAATATGCTTCTCAGATAAAAAATGGTTAAGATATGTCCCTCATTTATGAGGATTTTATTGATATAGTTAATCTGTATTAGCGACCACCTGTATTAAGTGGTAAACCTGCATTTAGCGGTTAGTTTTAATATTAACAAACTATATCTCTTATATGTTTGGCCTTTATTTAGTGGTCACCTCTGTTCAGTGGACACTTTCTCTTGTTCCCTTGAGTGACCGCTTAAGATAGGTTTGACCGTATTTTGATTTAGGCATACTAAGCAACAGTCTTTAAAATGGGTAAGGTAATTATCTACATGTATTACATATTCTAAATATTTCATATTGAAACAATCAGTTAACATGTCTGGTTTGTTTGCCGAATATAACATACTATTATGACTTTTCTTATTTCTAAAAGAGAGGCATTGTTTTCACGTCGAAGCTTCAGATAAAATGCAAGTGAACGCATTGAAACTACAACATTGCCTCCACATCATAAAAACAAATTGCATCTACGATGCAGGATGCATTGGTAAACATCACCGTAATTATTTCGCTGTTATGTGTTTGACAGACAGACAGACAGACACGTACACACAGTTATATATTAATAACACATAATTACATTGACCATGAACACACGATCACGCTGCATCTTTGAAAGCTGTTCTAATGGAGGCGAAACATCATCTATCAAGTTAATGTTCGACACGCAAATATCTCAGTTCCAAATTCTTGGCTCTTGCTGGTGGTCTTATTTTGATATTGGCTTCTTATAGTGAACCAGGGAGACTGTTTCGTGGCTTGTTTAAATCACCGAGTTTGTTGTATGTGTCCCTGAAGATACTGTATTTCCTCTGAATGAATACAGGAGTCGAGACGTTCACTTGGAAATCTTCACGTTGCTGTATCAGATCAGTAGATTTACTTCTTATTTGGATGAATTGATAAGTACAAAGTTTTAAAAAGATGTGTACAATCTATCTGTGGTCATAGATAATATTAAAGAAAATGTTCGCTGCTGTTTTGTGTATATAGGTAAAAGTTTCTTTTTCGGTGGATAGTTTTGGTGTTGATTAATTGTTTGTATTTGGATAACACAAGTACACAAAAGTAGATGAAATCAATGTGGATTTACAACCAGGAACAACAGAACTGATGAGGTGGGTACCACATTTGAAACTTTTAAGCTGCCTTATTTATGTTTATCATGGATAGGTCTTGCACAACTCAAACGGAGTCTTTTTATTTACTTTTATTTTCTTCTATTTATTTATTTGTTTAACATTTCATGTGGTAATGTCTATTGAATTAAATTGAATTGAATTTGATTCAACTGCTATAAAGTGATACGATCTTATCATAATCGTTCACTAAAATCTATATTAATACAGTCCTCAAACTTTCATCATAGGACCAATATCTTTAATACAATATCCTTCAAATTATACAGAGGACTATTTGACAACCAATTTGATTTAAATGGTGTTCCAGTTTATGTATGATATCTTTTAATTTCACAGTTATAAAGTCATATATCCGATCCAAAATAAGGTTTTCAAAAATGATAAGAAATATGGCTGAAATGAAGATTTTGATATCATTATTTTGATTTCAATATAAAAACCATTTATTGGACTTTTTACGGTATGAAATAATCAAAATTATTCAAGGTAACTATAAAGCCCTTATAAAGCAGACATTGATCCTTGGTCGTTCGAAGAACTCGACGTTAATGGTGGCATATAATTTTACATTGTTTGAGGGTAATATTAATATAAGATTTTTGTGTACGGTTATGAAAAGATCGTATCACTTCATAACATTTCAATTTAATTCAACTCAATTCAATGTATATTGGCAAATCAGCATTAATCCTGTATGCAAATTTGATACTGCTGTTACGACATATATGTTTTTCTTTATCCAGCTATATTGGAATACTACACGTAATTAAGTTTGGTTTGTTCAAGGACAGCGTTTAATATTACGTAACGATTTAATCTTGATATAATTTGGCTTTTAAATAAGTTATTATCTTTAAATGCAGTTTCTGAGTATATTTAAATTATGTATTATGTTATATGTATAAATTATCACAATATAATATATACGAGTGATTGTTAATTTGCCAGCATTCGAAACAGAGGTATAGGAACAATCGATATACATGTATATTTGCAATGATTGTTTGTTTTAGATAAAAGAAGTACTGAGCTTTAATAGACGATAATATTTCAGCAAGAATTAAAACAAATGTGGGCAATAATATCAAATATACTCGTCAAAAATTCTCCCCAAAACTAAAGACGTCGCTCCTAAGGCATTTGCAATAAAAATAAAGGTCGCCGCTTCTGCGGTGCCCAATAAAAAGTTCAGACCGAGTTATGTCTTCAAAGTCGAGACAGAAATAAATAATGAAAAGAAAACTGGCGAAAAATACAAACAAGTGTGATATAAAAAAAGAACGGAATTTCATAATTGCTTTGGCGGTCCTCACTCACATTTTACATTTTTTTAAAGTATGGGAAAAAGCTATGTAAATAATACGCAATGTGGTCACCAGAATTGTTCATTACATGTAACATAGCGTTATAACGAAGAGCGATATCCGAATACCATGTTTGTCCGAGATAATTTCCAAGTCCCACCAATAGCTTTATTTCTCTCCATAAAACTTTATATACAATCCAGTTACCTTGATTTTCTGAGCCTTGCATATCTATATCCTTTAGTCAAAAATATTATTTTACTTAATTGTTCTTCTTATAGTATTTCTTTTCACTGAAGTCAATTAAGTTGACTTTCGGTGTACGAATAAGCCTAATTTGCTTCGTATTAAAACAACATGTTGAGCTTATCTAAACCCATTCTTATATTGGAAAAAGATAGAAATATAAATCAGAGTTATACTTGTTTAACTCACAACTATAGTACCTACATTCTGAGAGTCCCATTCTCTACATTTAAAACCGAATAACCTCTTAATTTTGTATGAATGATCCAACGATTGAAAAGAATTTTCTTAGATTCAGCCAAAATGTTGAAAACTCAATTTTAAATAAAAAATACATATTTACGGGAAACAATTATTGTATGTAGCATAAAAACACAAAAGAACTATTTTCCCTGTGATGTTGCGTAACTTTCACTTAACCATGCGGAGGAGTATAGTTTCTTTGGATGCAAAGGTGGCTCGTGCCTGAATTTGATCGGTAGTTGTGCAGGTTTTGGCTATTTAGTGATGTTACAATAGTTCATACAGAATAATAGAAAGCTTGAATTCCGATAATCACATCAAGTTGTCTCAGATACATCGAGATACCCCCAGGGATTATTTGTAGCTCTATGGAATGGCTGATACCTGTATATATCTGCTATTAGAAGTTAATAAGGACACATTATGGAGCCACTGATTTGCATCTATTAATAGAAACTGTGCTGTGGCTCGGTAGTACAAATCAAAGCGCTGATAGTGTTAAGAGAGCAGTATTGTCGCATTTCTTTTGTTTATCAGAGTAACTTTAATAAACGGGGGTCAGATCTTCGCGCAATGCCAATAACCTCACTGTAACGTTGCGTTAACATGGTCATTACAAGAAATTAAAGATGAATGCATAATTTGTTTCATCAGACTGTTAACAATTGTCACATCCACTCTACAATGAACAGTCGTTTATTATTTAATATAAGTTTGATATTTGGCAAAAACTAAGTTACGCTGCATATCTGCAGCTTGTAAAACCCTCCTCCACTTGAGACACACACAATTCAGTGCTTTGATTTATTGTCCTTGTCATAGCAGTGCCTGAAATGGACCATGCCAGTGAAATCAACTAACGTGCTGACAGTAATTGACCAGTGACACTCGCGCCATCATTATGGTCGACTCATGTGTCTAAACCTAACATATTAGAGAAGTTATTCCGTCAAATTACGTCTAATTTTTCCATCAAATACACTTCGTTGTTTTACAGTATCTGGCACGCTCTCGCGGGATTTGTGTGTGACATAATTATTGTTCTTTTTTTTTGGAAACCAGTGTTACGCGACTGAAATACTGTCGGTTAACGTTAAACCCAAACAAACAATGCTGCAATAGCAATGATATCGGCAAACTTAACTGTTCCTTACGTAAATGTATAATTAATGCATTTTCAAATCGTTTGGTTTGCAGTTGAACAATATTTCTGGCATATCGTAAAGTATAATTAATTGAATTGATTTTATCTGTTTTAAATTGAAACGAATTGTATTTTAATCTGTGATATGTACTGATTGTTTTAAACCATTTTGTTCTTATTGTGTCATATTTAGAATAATGAATTGTTTTAATGGATAAAAGAGAAAATGGCGAAATGGCAGAGATCGCTTGTTTCTAACTAGATCATTCTGGTTAAGTGTATCAAATACATGATAATATATATATTGAATTAAAAAAGATATTGACTTTTGCTTATGGAATTTTGAAATGTTTCTATTTTCTCTTTCTATATGAACTATTTTTGACCTAACAACTACTCTAGTAATACATCATTGTTGAAACTGGTACGTCAAGAATTGTTTTTAGTTCTGATACTTAAAGCCTGATACGCGCATGCGCTTCGCAGTCTTACAAGAAAGAAAGATTCTAATATTTTGATCGTGTTGTCTGTCTACCACACATATCTGAGTGAAAAGCAATTAAGAGAAATCTTGTGTATCTAAATCAATTACGATAATAAATCAAAAAATACTCATTCAGGGATAACAAGCGTCAAGGAAAACTCAGGGATTTTTTTAGGCCAGAGAATTTTAAAAGTTTATCTGGGAAATGTCAGGGAAGTTTTATACCTCTGGTTTGTTCTAACCATATCTTTTTGTTTTGGTTAAAACTAACCTGAACAAAAAGCTATATCGACCTTTGAACTCCCAAGATACGATGTTAATAATAACATCTGTAATCGTATAGAAGTCGCTATATGACTAACACACTGCTGCAGCAACGTAAAATCGCAACACTCCGAATATCTTGAGAGTTAAGCGGAGACCGTCTAAGAAGGGACAAGACGATCAACTCAGAAGCTACCTTTTTTTAACCTGCTCCGTAGAAGGTTTTATTGACACGAACAATCAGCTGAGACTAGAAATAAACATGTTCACGTTAACAGAATCATTCCAAACCTTGTTTATTTTATTTTCGCCACCAATTACGATAGATTGAAGATATAAAATGTAGTAATATAGTAAAAGATAACCATGGAGGCTCCTGAAGATCGCTGTTTCGATTCTTTCCCAGTATTAGCGATGGCAGAGATAAATAATTGAATATCCTCGAGAAATTTCTCAACTTCTCAACTTGATTTGTTTCCTTATCTCTCAGATGAGAAGATCTATAATTTCACTATTTATGAATAGATAATATACACATACGTATCTAGAATAAATTTGGTTAATTTAAGACGATATCTTATTCGCCAAGGCTCGTAGACAAGTCCTAAGTTACAAAATTCCTTACGAGTTCTACGTATGGTATTCAGATTGGTATTCAATTAGTTAAGGTAAAGTCCCTGTAATGGTTCCGCTACATTTCAGACCTGATGGCTTTTCATGGAGATAAACAAGGTTTTCTTATGTTTCATTAGGATACCTTGGTTATCTTGGTAGATATTAAGTGGTCCAAGACATAGCGGAACCATTACAGGGACTTTACCTTAAAGCCGGACTCAAATTCCACCAAAGTACTTCCCGCTAGGTACATGTAATACTAGTCATGAAGTAAAGTTTAAAAATGAATAAAGGACGCATTTTGCGTCAATCTAAGTAGGTCATTACTGTTTATATTGCCAGTTCAGCTGAAATGAAGTATTATTAAAATAGTGGTTTAAGAATGTAGTTTTTGGATTTCGTAAGTCTTCAAAATAATGAACAGTTCTATTATTTCTTCCGTCTTTTTTTGTACAGGCTTTTTAAAGAAAATCCCGTCCCTTAAATTGATGATGTCCGGGCTGGCGGCAGACGTCTGGCGGGATGTTTTAATATGCCATAACTTCTATGTCCTTCATTGGATTGCTTCAATATTTTGGCAGTTGCATAAGTGGATTGACATTTACATTATGCAGTTGTGACCTTGTGACCATGATCTTTGACTTATCTTTGATGAAAAAGTGGCGTCTTAACAGGTTTACCTTTTGGTTAACCTGTGGACAATTGCTTACATGACTGGACATCATGGACTTGCTTACAATTGCTTACATGACTGGACCTCATCATAATGCAGTTGACCTTGACCTACTTTTGATGGAAAAAGCCCGAAACAACCCGTATATTATACCGTCGGGTCTTGTCTTCAAAACGATATGATTTGTTTTATTAGGTTTTCGCCTCTGCAGGGCGAAAACCTATTGTTCTTCTTCTGTTGATTTGTTTTTTTTTTTATTTTTATTATTTTTCCAATTCCACCCATTTTTGTGTCCAGCCTAGCGGCCAGATGAAAAAAGCTACAGCTATGAAATTTTGGGCATGGAGTCATCTTTATCTGAACATGTGCCTAAATGGTCAAACTTTTCACTTTTGTTTCTGATTTAGCCACTAGGGGGCGCAATGCATGTAATCACTGTTTTGCTAATAACTCAAAACTTTGAAACCTGATTTAGATGCGGTTTTTTACATAATGTTCCTTGTTGACAGCCCAATCAAATATGATGGAAAATCTCATCATCGAGTACGGGAAAAAAATTGTTCTAGGAGAGGTTGAATGTTCGAACCTTGGAAAAAAGTGAAATAATGAGGGTAGGTCTACGAAAAACCTTCCCACTTTTGTTAGAGATCAGATAGAAGAATTCTGTTTGCTGCATACGATTTGCAAGACATATACGCACAAAATATATGGGGTGGCGAATTTAGGAAATGCGTGGTTTGTCCTCTAGAAAAGGTCAAACTTCACTAAATTTTAGGAAAAATTAAAATTTCAAAAACATGTTTTTGTCGCTCCTGACTTTATTTTCTGTTCATTCTTCATGATATTTTCACACAATATGTATTGTTATGTTTGAAAGGGCCTCACAATAAAAAAATTAAAAGAAATTTGAAAAGGTCAAGGTCATATAACGATTATTGTGTTTTTTATTCGGCCACAAATAGCTCCAAAACTAAAAATATTTCATTGAGATTATATGAACAAAAGTATTAGTTCTTAAAGAGGTCTAACCAGTGATGTTTAGTTTTTGAAGATCGGACTTGATTTGGTCATTATACGGCAGTCCAAAGTTTGATCCTTTTTTGGAATAATTGTAAATCAGGTTTTATGCTTCGAATTCTGATACACAAGAATAAAAAGTTTGACTTGTGCGACTAGTATACTTGATTGAACTATTTGCTGCTTTGCTAGGTACCAAACAGTAAAATTTTAATCAATTTTCTATCTCATTTTGCCGCTAGGGGGCGCTTTTCTTAAAATCATTCTTTTGCTTATAACTCAAAAAGTTGAAGCCTGATCCAAATGCGGTTAATTGAATTATGTTCCTTGTTGATAGCCTAATAAATATGATAGTTTCTAGGTATGAGTGGCTGAAACTTTTTGAGCTAGTAACGGAAGGTTGAAAGTTCGAATCTCGTAAAAAAACTGCAAATAAGGGTAGGTCTCCGAAAAACTTATCCATTTTTGTTAGAAATCAGATAGAAGAATTCTGTTTGCTGCAAATGATTTGCAAGACATATACGCACAAAATATATGGGGTGGCGAATTTAAGAAATGCATGGTTTGTCCTCTAGAAAAAGGTCAGACTTCACTAAATTTAAGGAAAAATTAAAATTTCAAAAACATGTTTTTTTGTCGCTCCTGACTTTATTTTCTGTTCATTCTTCATGAAATTTTCACAAGTTATGTATTGTTATGTTTGAAAGGGCCTCACAATTAAAAAGTTAAAAAACATTGAAAAGGTCAAGGTCATATTACGATAATTGTGTTTTTATTCGGCCCCAAAGTGCTCCAAATCTAAAAATATTTCATTGAGAGTATATGAACAAAAGTTTTAGTTCTAAATAGTTCTTTCGTATAATGTTTAGTTTTTGAAGATCGGACTTGATCTTTTCATTTTACGGCAATCCAAAGTTTGATCCTTTTTTGGAATAATTGTTATTCAGTTTTTATGCTTAAAATTGTGATATATAAGAAAAAGAATGTTCGATTAGTGCGACTTATATACTTGTTTGAACTATTTGCTGCATTTCTAGGTACCTAATTGTAAAATTTGTATCATTTTTTTCTCATTTTGCCACTAGAGGGTGCTTTGCTTAAAATCACTCTTTTGCCTATAACTCAAAACGTTAAAGTCTAATTGAAATGCGGTTTTCAGCATTTTGTTCCTTGTTGACAGCACCACAGAATGTGATGTGATGTGATGATAGGGTATGGGGAAATATTTGCGCTAGAGGAGTTTGAATGTTCTAACATTCCAAAAAAAAAAAAAACAAAAAAAAAACTGTGCAAATGAGAGTAGGTCTTCAAAAAACTTTTGCGTTCTGTTTCATATTAAAAATTGTGGCTGAATTGAAATAAAGTGTTCAAGTTGATTAGGTTAAAAGCGAAAACCAAGATACCGCTTGCGGTTCTAGTTAGGTTTTCGCACCTCGCAGTGCGAAAACCTATTGTTCTTCTTCTGTTTTATTTTTTTTATTATTTTTCTAACCCTTTTTTGTTAACGGCAAATCTCCGTGATCAGAAAAGCCACATTTATGAAATTTTAATCAGTTTTTACCACGTATTGGAAGATGATCCTAACGTTGAGAAAATTTCCATTTATGTCTTATTTTTCCCGCTAGGGGGCGTTTTGTATGAAATTTATTAATGGCTAATAACTCAGTTATTTGAGGTCCGATTCAAATGCGGTTTTTCGCATTGTGTTCCTTGTTGATAGCCTCATAAAATATGATAGGTTTCGTGGTACTTGTCGCTGAAAGTTTTTGAGCTACAGAAGGTTGAATGTTCGAACCTCGCAAAAAACTGTGCAAATGAGGGTAGGTCTACGAAAAACCTATCCATTTTTGTTAGACATCAGATAGAAGAGTTCTGTTTGCTGCAAATGATTTGCAAGACAAATACGCACAAAATATATGGGGTGGGGAATTTAAGAAATGCATGGTTTGTCCTCTAGAAACGGTCAAACTTCACTAAATTTTAGGAAAAGTTAAAGTTTAAAAAACATGTTTTCTGTGGCTCCTGACTTTATTTTTGGTTCATTCTTCATGATTTTTTCACATGTAATGTATTGTTATGTTTGAAAGGGACTCACATTTAAAAATTTTAAAAATTATTGAAAAGGTCAAGGTCGTGTTACGATTTTTGTGTTTTTATTCGGCCCAAAATAGCTCTAAAACTAAAAATATTTCATTGAGAGTATATGAACAAAAGTTTTAGCTCTTTAAGAGCTCTTTCCAGTGATATTTAGTTTTTGAAGATCGGACTTGATTTGGTCATATTACCGCAGTCCAAAGTTTGATCCTTTTTTTTTGGAATAATTGTAAATCAGTTTTAATGCTTCAAATTGTGATATATAAGAAATAGAATGTTCGACTAGTGCGCCTTGCGTATTTGATTGAACTATTTGCTGCATTTACCTAATGGTAAAATTTTAATCAATTTTGTTTCTCATTTTGCCGCTAGGGGGCGCTTAGCTTGAAAGCTCTCTTCTACTTATAACTCAAAAAGTTAAAGCCTGATCCAAATGCGGTTTATTGCATTATGTTCATTGTTGATAGCCTAATAAAATATGATAGTTTCTAGGTATGAGTGGCTGAAACTTTTTGAGCTAGTAACGGAAGGTTGAAAGTTCGAACCTCGCAGAAAACTGTGCAGATGAGGGTATGTGTACGAAAAACCTATCCGTTTTTGTTAGACATCAGATAGAAGAATTCTGTTTGCTGCAAATGATTTGCAAGACATATACGCACAAAATATATGGGGTGACGAATTTAAGAAATGCATGGTTTGTTCTCTAGAAACGGTCAAACTTCACTAAATTTTAAGAAAAGTTAAAGTTTCAAAAACATGTTTTCTGTGGCTCCTGACTTTATTTTTGGTTCATTCTTCATGATTTTTTCACATGTAATGTATTGTTATGTTTAAAAGGGACTCACAATTAAAAATTTTAAAAATAATTGAAAAGGTCAAGGTCATATTACGATTCTTGTGTTTTTATTCGGCACAAAATAGCTCCAAAACTAAAAATATTTCATTGAGAGTATATGAACAAAAGTTTTAGTTCTTCAAGAGCTCTTTCCAGTGATGTTTTGTTTTTGAAGATCGGACTTGATTTCATCATATTACGGCAGTCCAAATTTTGATCCTTTTTTGGAATAATTGTAAATTAGTTTTTATGCTTCAAATTGTGATACATGTATATAAGGAATAGAATGTTTGACTAGTGCGACTTGTATACTTGATTGAACCATTTGCTGCATTTCTAGGTACCTAATAGTAAAACTTTACTCAATTTTGTTTCTCATTTTGCTGCTAGGGGGGCATTACTAAAATAATTAAAGTCTGATTTTTGTGCAATTTTTTGCATTCTGTTCCTTGGTGACATCAATTTGAAACAACATTAAAAATTCATGCGATATTTCATGAAAATGATAGTAATTCAATGCAACATTAGTTCGTTATAATGTTAAGTGGCATATCGCATTGTCGTGTGTCATTTTATACTGTTGTGTGTCGTTTGCAATTGTTGTTTATCGAGTACAATTGTCGTATGTCACTATCATAAAGCAACACACACATATAATGTTGCAGTACCCGAAGTCTGTAAAAAAAGTTTTCAAGTTTGCAACTACATTACAGACAGGTAATACATAAAAGTATTCTTCTTGGTAAAAAGTCTGCTTAAACATTGCGACAAAAATGTTTGAAAGATCACTGTATTCAACAGTATTCAAAAAGCCATTGAATGAAGAAATATGTTTTTCGAAACATGCGACTCATGAACTGAATGGAATTGCTTTCGTGAAAACCATTGATATCGCGACTACATAACTGACAGGTAATACTCAACAATATTCTTATGGGTAAAAAGTCTGCTAAAACATTGCGACAGAAATATTTGAAAGATCGCTGTTAACAGTATCAACAAGCCATTGAACGAAGAAATGTTTTTCGAATCATGCAACTCATGAACTGAATGGAATTGCTTTCGTGAAAACCATTGATATCGCGACTACATAACTGACAGGTAATACTCAAAATTATTCTTTTGGGTAAAATGTCTGCTTAAACGTTGCGACAAAAATATTTGAAAGATCGCTCTTAACAGTATTTGACAAGCCATTGAACGAAGAAATATGTTTTTCGAATCATGTGACTCGTTAACTGAGGTAAATTGCTTTTGCGAAAACCGATGATATCGCGATAGCGATTCTAGTTGTATATGTTCTTCTTTTTCTTTTCCAACCTTCATCTTCCTATATATGTTTTATTGTTTCATTTTGTCGATAGCGTGATAAGTTAAGTACTTACTGCTTTATGAACAACAACAACAACAACAACAACAACAACAACAACAACAACAACAACAACAACAACAACAACAACAACAACGCTTATAAAGGCAATACAGTAATAAATACGCTCTTATAATATATAAATATAAAATTGATAATAGTAAATAACAGCAACACTGCTACTATTAAAGTAATGAATAATATAGACAACAGCAGTTGTTGGGTTCAACATGCTACCGACAGTATTTCAGACATTTTGAGACGATGTATACAGTTATGTAGTGCTGCCACACTGTAGTATCACGCCGTTGACAAGTGGCATGATACCACACCCAGTCACAATATCCTGATACCGGGCCAACCAGTCCTGGAACTACGCTTATATGGTGAGCCCTAATCAAGTAAGCTATACCAGTTCCATCTATTGCGACTTTAGTTTGTTGCGGCCGGGGATCGAACCCACCACCTCCCGCTCCCGAGGACATCTATAGCCATATTGATGATAATGGTGATGATAGCGATAATTAGATTTACTAAAATATAGATTGATAATAATAATAACACGTAATAGCAAAAACAAGTATGGCAACAGCAATGGGAGTTACTTTTGTTTGCCATTGAAGTGGAAAAAAACTCATACAAGTCTCGTTTTTATGGCACCCCTGTATTAGGCATTGGAACCCTGCAGATAAGGGTCTTTAATTAAACAGAACAGATGCATGTACATAGTAAGAGTAATAATAATAGAAATAAAAAACAGATGATTTTGAAGAAGAGGAAAAAGAGGAAGAAGAAGAAAGTTTCAGAGGCATATTGTATATCAATGAATAGTATGCAGAACATTTTCCGTGAACCTGTAAATGTCGGGGCACTATCATTTTCTAAGACAAAAACGACTTTACATTGCATGCTTGTATTGCACGGGTATCGATCTTAAAGCAAACATAACAATTACAGTACTTATCTGGTTTTCAAACGAAACGCAAGCGAAACAAAAATACCCCCCTTTTAGATTCTTAGATGCTTAAAAGCATCGTTCTGTGCCTGCACGGTTGTAATTTCTCGTGTCATAGAAGCAGTTTATATGAAAACAATCTCGTGTTACAGCAACACAACAAAGCACTTTGTATTCCTTAAATTTAAAAACTGGGTAGACACGTATCCCATCAATCCCTGTTACTAGACCGAATGTTAGGTTTATAGTTTTTTTTTTTTTGTTTTTTTTTCTCCACCAGACTAAACTGTTCAAGAGTGTATGACCAAGTCGACTTAAAATATTACCTATATAACTAAATATTTGAAATGAAATGTTTTTCTTTTTCATTAGGGAGACAAGAATAATGGAGTTTAAAGAAACTTTAAGAGGGGGAAAACGCGCATGAACGAGGGGAAAAATACCCTGATTATGATGTTGCATTGAGATAGCTCTATATCTGTATCATACAGACAATGTCTTAAAATGTAATGAAATACTTGCAGGCCCATAATAAGTGGTTCCAAGGGTCGGTCAGGGGGTCTCGAAGTCCAAGCCCCAAACCGAAGAAGCAAGCGAATTTTAAAAAGAGCAAAACTGCGTGTACAAAAGTACCCCCGCATTTTTTTTGACTTTTAAGAGTGTCTGTCATTTTCTTGACCAACTTTTGGGCCCAGGCCACTGAACAGTGTCGGTGTGACCATTGAATTCAAGCAAACAGACATCCATGTCCATATAATCAGTGACGTGGAATAGCTCATATGTTAAAGGGATGTGTCAAGGTGACAAGAGATGCTGAAAGATGGCGTGGGAAGAACTGAAAGCTAGGTAGAGTGTCATTCATCCGCGTTATCCTTGGTTTCCTGTCGGGTCACCGGAAAACGCCCATGCAGTATGTAGCACATTTGCATGTTATCAGATATTGAAGTCTACAGAAGGCCTGTATACTGCAATATACTGGCTCCCAGCTAAACGTCTAAGATGCAGACCACTCCATCATATGTTATTTTGATTAATAAGAACATGTCATTTGCTTAGTGTATGAGTATACGGAATACGTATACGAATGGAATTTTCTTAGTTCTTTGCATACCGTTGGCATGTATTATTGATATATATCTCGATAATCTTAAAATTCTCATTATTTTGTTTAGTTATTGTTTTATCATTCCCTTGAATCATGAAATTATATTTTCCAGAGATTCTGCCCAGGAATCTGGTCATGAGGCTATGGATTACTGACTCAAATATACCAAAGAAAGTTCTCGAATAGATCTCGTGTTTGTGTACGTGATCAAAAAGATTATGGGCGGAGCTGGTTGCGGAGATGACTGCTTTTCGTCATGTTTATAAACGTACCCAGTGACACTGGGCGTATTGACTGGGGGTTTTGTTGACTAACCTTTTTTTCGTTACTTAAAATTTTTCATTCGACTGGTGAAGTGTTGAGATTGTGACGTATTGGCGTCAAGCACTTCTCAACGAAGAAAATTCTCCGTTAATAGTCTCTAAATTACTTTCAAGATTAAAAACTAGTACACATAAGCTATATTTGAAAAGAATATATACTTATTCAAACAACTCATCATATATTTTTGCTAAACAGAACTCATTAATTTCTAAATTTAGCAATTTAGCATCCTCCATTCAAGCAGAATGTGTAGAGATTATTAGATAAAAATAGAATAATGTCACGTGTCTTGAAAAATGTCATGCATTACCAATTTTATCATTTAGCTTGATAAGTTGGGTTCCCTGAAACAGAAAAACGAATAAATTATTGCGAGGGACACGATGAACATAATCCTGTTTTTTAACCTCTTTGTAAATGGTTATTGATATGAGCGGCATCAATGCAAATATCTATTCGACTGGTCATTTTTCGTTGAGTAATTTTTTTCTTTGCGTATCTAGCTTCGCCAACCTTTCGTTTTCAACGGAAAGTCTTAGTCAAATAGGTCCACTGTCTCTGAACTGTTCGTAAAACATCACATGTCTCTGAAATGTCAGTCAAACGGAAGGCGGGTCCAAAATGCGAGATGACGCACGTGACGTGCTGTATGACGCACGTGACAAACCATTTATATTTTAAATTTTATGGATTTATCGCAGAGCTCCGCTTCGGGTCGCTTGCAATAAACTCCATAAAACTTAAAATATAAACTAATACATACCTTCCATATTGAAAGCCTGTTTATGTTGGAGTCTCCACATCGCTTGATTTCAATTCTACAACGTTTGAATATTTAACTGACAAACATTAGACGGTATCTAACAATTGCATTGTCGTTTGGTATTTGTATACGTTTAGGGCTGATGTCTACATTATATAATAATCTAGAAAATATAAGCACATGGATGGTAACTAACAAATCCAGTGCTATTGTGGACAGACTCGACGGTGTTCACTTTTCCACACAAGCATTTACCGCTTCCACTGTCAGTATATCCATTGCAATGACACTGAACCTAGTCATTGAAATGCTTTGCTTTTTCATTTTATCTAGAAAAAAAATGAGTATCTGTGTCTGACTGGTTTTATACTCGCTGACAAAGAATGATCATTTCGCATGTTCGAGTCTCGTACGTTACTTTCACAAGCAAGTTTTATGCGAGGAATCATTCTATTTTGACTCACAGCAAATCTGCAGATCTATCCGGGTGAACTTCGTGCACCCAGACTTCCTTCCTTAACCGTTTAATTAACTATACGTTGCTCTCTCGGCGGCGATTAACTCCAAAATATCTCCCCCCAAAAAGAGAAAAAAATCATTTATATCATAACACTGTATTTTTACTTATTCAATCGTTTCAGACACACATGATATAAACTGCACAGAAATCAATTATGAACTCAATGCTGCCAGTGGAGTAGATCTGTTCCTCGTGTTGATTGACGTGTATACGTCCCAAGACTTTATTTTTCGGGAGTAATTATTTTCACCGACGCCAGGAATAACCATATTATTTCCTTATTGTTAAGACAGCAGGTTTTACGGCTTCGCTTACTTCTTATTTGGATCCAACCTAGACCATTTCTTTAATAATATGACCAGTATTAAAATAAACAATAAAATTCACTCTTATTCAATATTTCGGCAAAAGTTTGCCTTTCTCAAGAAAAAAAACCAACAACATGAATTTTTGGCAAGTTCTACATTATAGACGTTTGAATAGTCGATATATAGTTGAATAGTCGAGAGCAATGACACGGCAACTATTCAAACGTCTATTATAATGTAGAACTTGCTAAAGAGAATGAGTGAATTTAATTGTTTATTGTATTATTTCCCTCGGGAAAATCAACATAGTATTAAAATATTTTATATTTCACCCTTGTCGTATTGCATGTCACAAAACTGTTTATGGTGTTTTATTTGTACTCGCAGTTGGTGTCTCATGTAGTCCTTTGAAGGGTCTTAACTTTGCGCAACTAATATTTAGATATTTGATAAATTGCGTGTCATTCAGGTATTTATCGCGGGATATTGCAAAGAGGCAACTATATGTCTCAAAAATCCAAAACAAAATGAAATGCTGTCGGTTTTTATTTTTTACTCAAACACACAAACAATTCAAATAATTTATAAAATCTCCCCACTCGTTGTTGGATACCTATAATAATCTTAATGTTTAGTACCTAAATATTTTCATTGGTGAGTTTATCAAATTATCTTTTTCTTTCTGCGCATCTTAGATTTCTTTTTCAATCATTAAATTTTATCTACGGCCATCAGTTCGCAGAATACTTGCAGCGAATATCGCTTAAATTAGATTGCCGCGAATATCGCTAACATAAGTTAATTGCGAGTATCGCTAAAATAAGATTACCGCGAATACCGCTAAATTTAGATCAAAGCAAAATATTCTTAAACTCGTTCATGCACAACAACAACAAAAACGATTCGTTTTCTTAACAATACACGATTAAATAGCTTGATAATGATACTAAAACAAAAGAAGTTAAAGCACATGATTATACATTTCGACAATGTCTAATTTTATCAAGTACTATAAAGTATTACTGTTGTGTTACGCAAGCACATTTGGTAATTTTTATACAACAAAAGGAAAAAGTAAAATGAAAGAAAATGCTCTATGCTCTGCATAGAGTAAAGGATACATTATATATTGCTTATAAAAATCTTCAATTCTCTTTGTAATATATTTCTGCATTTTTACTATGCCAAGGACGTATACTTAAAGACTTTTCTAACTATTCACTTTGATTTATTTGAATATTTCT